>CM065399.1:12512500-13245000 GCA_033060915.1 Euryodendron excelsum
CTTTTCATGACAAGATGATTTCTAGGAAGGAGTTTAAAGTTGGTCAAAAGGTCCTTCTATACCATTCACGGCTTCGTTTGTTTCTAGGTAAGTTACGTTCTCGGTGGATTGGACCTTTTGTCATTATTAATGTTTTTCCTCATGGTGTAGTTGAAATTCAAAGTTTAACCACTTCCAAATTGTTCAATCTGAATGGCCATCGACTTAAGCAATTCTATAAAGGTTTCCAAGTAGAGAATGTGGAGAAATTGGACCTTCAGGATCCGATTTATGCTGATTGAAGAAGGAAGCATTAAGTCGAGCCCATGACAATAAACAAAAGGCATTGCTTGGGAGGCAATCCGAGGAAAGTTCATTTTTCTTTTCTTATTTTCCCATTTATATAGTGATTATTTCAGCCATTTCTTTGCATTTCACTTTACATTGGGGACAATGTAAGTTTTAAGTGTGGGGGAATTTGATGAGAATGTAAATGTCATATTTTTCTTCCTTAATGTTTAGTCTTTTATACTTATTTGGTGCCTAAATATACTCATTATTCTTATATTTTAATTTAAGCTGCTATGGAATGCCAAAGAAGAGAATCCTAGCTAAAAAGGACAAATTCATGCTAAATTGGATAAAGCATTCGAAGGGCGTTCGAATGTTCTAAAAGTGCGTTCAAATGGTTCCAGTTGCATTCGAATGAAACGTCAAACGGGTTCACGCCAAGTTCAGGTTCGAAGTGCGTTCGACGCACCGCTCGAACGGTGGTTCGGTGCATTCAAACGGTTAGAAGGGCGTTCAAATGGTTTTACGGATCTGCAGATTTTTGCAAGTCTATAAAAGTTGGGAATGTTTTACTTTTAGGGTTAGCATTTTTCATATTGCTTTAGGTGAAAAAAACAACAGTAAACACACGTTTTCTCTCTTCTTCTCGAACTTCTCCATTGAGTTTTCTTCATGGCCCTGCGTGACTAGACTTTGAATATTGGTCGAAGGAAACGGAAGCCTCCGAATTAAAAATAAACTATGACATCTAATTTTTTTTCATTGTTCAATTTATGCT
This sequence comes from Euryodendron excelsum, assembly GCA_033060915.1. NCBI lineage: Eukaryota > Viridiplantae > Streptophyta > Magnoliopsida > Ericales > Pentaphylacaceae > Euryodendron > Euryodendron excelsum. Next base: position 12,513,549 of record CM065399.1, read on the forward strand.
TTGAGTATCTGATGTCCTTTTGTGTTTATTTTTATGATTGTCTCGTTTAATTACTAGGAGGCCTACTAGTTTATTATTCGCTGCAATCTACTGCTGGGTTAGATATCAAATCTGTAATTATTTGATTCCTCTAATTTGTGAAGCAACTACGATTTAATGATTTGCTGCATCAGGAATTATTAGATCTTCGAAAGGACGCTTGACAAAATTAAATGCAACCGCGTGTGCTTGTGTTGTTTAGTTTCATTAATCTCTTTAGTTCTTAAGGCTGCTATTGGATTAAACCTTGAGTGCTTATCTTGGGTTGTTTAATAATTAGGATTAATGAGATTGCTTGTTTTCTAATTAACTACGATTGAGGAGAGGTAAGAAAATAGTTCCAACGGTGAATATTCAAAGTGTGAATTGATATATGCTTGCATCGATGACTAGTTATATAATTTCAATGGTGGATGTTGACTTATACCAAGGTTTGTTGTTTTGATTGATTTCGATATTTTAATCTGAATTGTTCCTTAGTTATTTTTTTATTATTAAAATTATTTTCATTATACCAAACCCCCCATCCTTATTCGCGTAGCATAAAACTAGGTTAGACACTCTTCGTGGGAAAGATCGTTACTTGCACTACTACATATTTATTTTTTTGGGGTATAGATTTTATTTTTGATTGCCTGCGACAGCACACCACCAAAAAATGGCTTGGAGCCACTAGGAGTGGAGCCCAGGTCTTCGCCTTACGGCCCAAGCTGAATCAAATCTTCAGAATCATTGCTATACTTGGGTGGCACCATTAGGGGCGATGCCTAGCCAAAAGAAGGGCGCCACCTCCTAAAAAGTTTGCCTACAAATACAGACCACCCCCAGTGTATTCCCGGTCTAAAAAATTACAAAGCAATGCTGCCTCTCATAAGACAGCCCTTGAAATCCTCCAAAAACCCTAGTTCTCTTCAATATTTTAACCCCTTAGCCCCATACACTCAAACCCTAACCTATAGTCTTCAAAACCCTAGCCTCTTACACTCATCAAAGGCTGCCTCTAGTCATTAAAGCCATTGAAGACCTCTTGAAGTTTGAGCAAGTCCCCCATTGAAGCATTCAAGCTAACAAGAAGACAACATAGGGTTCTATTTACTTTTTTGCATTCCCCAGTCCTTCTCTTCTCCCTCCTGGTCAACTTGGACTATTCCTATATTTCAATCCCATCTCCAAACCCTCTCTTCTTGCATGCCTGAAACAAGAGGATTTTGTTCCATGCCTAAGGGAAGCTTTGGGGAGATCACCATGTCGGGGATCTTCCTTTAGCCTAACCAATCATGGTATGGTCTTAAGGCCCCTTGCAATGTAGTGAAACCTTCAACTTTGTATGTTCACGATCCCTATGCATTATACTTTTCATGTTCATACGTTGTTCTTATTTTCAAACTCACAATCCTAGGGTGATTCTAACCTCCTCATGGTTAGAGTTTCCCTAGAAAAGTGACATATTCAAAGTGACTGGCTTTCAAGCCGTAGTTTGTTTTTAAAATCACAACCCTAATGTAATTCTAGCCTTTTATGGGTAGGGTAGCTTTAGGGAAGTGGCATATTCAAAGAGGCCTCCAAAAGTCACAATAAGGTTTTAAGCCCTAAAACACCTCTCTCAAAACCCATTCTTTTTAAAACCTCCTTAAAATTTCATGTTCAAATGTTTTTTCCAAATTGGTCTAAAAGTTGCTTTACTAAAGCCCTAGGAATCTATGTCTTAGGAAGTCCCGTCTTGTCACTTAAACTTCATTCTTACATCCTTGCATACGTTGCATCGAAATGTTTTTCACAATCCTTGTTGCATTATATTTTTAAAATGTGCATAACTTCCTTGAGTTGTTTAAAAAAAAAAAAAAAAACATCACGTAAAATCATAGATTTCTCAAACACTTCCACTTTGGAAACAAAATTGAATTTCTCCAATTTAGATGTAAAATCAAATATTCCATTTTGGAAACCAAATCAAATCTTCTATTTTTTAAAACAAAATCAAATCTTTCTTTTTTGAAAACCAAATTCATCCTTCTAATTTTGGAAACAAATCAAATCTTCTCCTTTTGGAAACTAAATCAAATCATCTATTTTTAGAAATAAAATCCAATCCTCTATTTTAGGAAACAAAATCAAATATTCTACTTTTGGAAACAAACTTAAAACCTTCCTTTTTCAAAACTTTCCTAAAATAAAACCTTCCTTTTTCAAAACTTTCCTAAAATGAAACTTCCCTAAAATGAAACTTTTCTTTTTCAAAACTTTCTTAAAATAAAACATTCCTTTCAAAACTTTTAAAAAATGAAACTCTCCTTTTTCAACTAAAAATCATACCTCTCCACATTGAATCAAATCAAATATTTTCAAAATCATCCTTCCTAAACCCTAGGTTGTCCAACCTTAGGCCAAGCAAACCCTAAGTCGGTCCAACCCTAAGTCAATCTATCCCTTGGCTACCTTAGCCCTAGTTTGCCCAACTAAGATTAGGAGGCATCTAGATTGTATCTCTAGGACCCTTTTTCAAACCCCAACACCACTCGAAGAGGTTTTAAAAAACTCTTTCAAACTTGTCTCAATCCAAAATGGGTAGACACTTACTATCTTTCAAAAACTATTTCTAAAATGAATTCAAAAACTCACAACCCTAAGGCGATCCTAACCCTTTCTTGGTTAGGATTTCCTAGGGAAGGTGATACATCAAATGAAACCTATAAAGTTCATATTAGGGTTTCAAACCCTAAATGTTTTACAAAACCTTTTCCAAAAACTATTTTCAAACACTCTTGACGCAATCCTAAACATTCCTGTGGTTAGGGTTACTCAAGGTAAAATGAGATATCAAACCCTAAAGGAGCTTAGTTCCTTTTTCTAAACTATTTTCCAAAACTCATGGCCTTAAAGGAGCTTAGTTCTCAATTAATTAATCTTTCAAAGGCAATGAAACATCAAAAAACATTTCATAAGGTATATAAAAAGTAATTTTCAAAAACTATTTTGAGACAAGTTCACAAAAGGTTTCAAAATCCAATCTCAACTTTCACCTAAACTCTCTATCAAATTGAACCAAGCATCATTCTTTCCAAAAGTGATGATAAACCCCTTTCCAAAATCTTCTCAAGGTGGACACAAATGGACATTTAGGAACCAGAGATCTAAGTGAGTGAAACCTAAGGTGAATGGACATGTATGTACACTAGGGTACGGTAGGGTGATAGCCTTTGATCATCTTTCATACACATAACCAACCCCCGAACCTAGAGTCACAGTTTTCAAAGACCAAAATGGAGTCATTTTCTAAAAGGGCTTAAACATTCTCTAAAGGTTGCCAACCAACCTGTTTTTCTAAAAACCCTCTCTTGAGTAAGTTTTCCAAAACACCTTTTCAAAAACCCTAAGTTTAGTCTTTAGGCTTTACTTAACTTTGGATAACCTAACACATCTTTAACCATGTTAGGTGGTGACTCCAAACCTTCTTTAAAAAAGCCTTTAATCAAATCAATTTCAAGTTCAAACCTTATCACACTCATCCTCTTTGGAGGGTGAGTTCTATCAAACAGACTCGGGGCCAAAAAAATGGGGCGTGACACCCCCTCAGCTGCAAGAAGTCGAACTTGCCCCTGAATGCCTCCAAGACGTTCATCGCCCTCAAAAGCAAGAGCTTGAAGAAGTTAATCTCTCCCCTCCTAAAGAACCTGCCCGTCCTATCTTCATCTATAAAGATCTCCCCACCAAACAATGAGAAGCCCTCCTTAACGTGATCAGGCAACACCTAGATGTCTTTGCTTGGAATTATAGCAAAATGCCTAGTTTGGACCCATACTTACCATGCACTGATTAAACATCATGCCATCTGCCCAACCCATCAAGCAAGGGACGCAATTTTGTAAGCCTGAAATAGAGCTTAGCATTAAAGATGACGTGGTTAAACTCTTGGATGATGGCTTCACTAAGCCGATCCAACACCCATCCTGGCTATCCAGCATAGGTCCCATCATAAAAAAGAATGGCCAGATTGGGTATGTATTAACTTTGGAGATCTCAATAAGGCCTACCCCAAAGATGAGTTCCCTTTCCCAAGTATTAACACGCTGATTGATGCTACAACTCGCCATCATATGTTCTCTTTTATGGATAGGTTTAGTGGGTATAATCAGGTCAAGATAACACCAGAGGATGCCTCCAAGACAGCTTTTCATACCCTTATTGGCAATTTCTTCTACACCATCATGTCTTTTGGCCTCAAGAATGCATGTGACAGTTACCAGCGAGCTATGATGGCGATCTTCCATGACATGTTCCACATAGTAGTAGAATGTTACATTGACGGTCTTGTAGTTAAATCCAAGCCAGAAGGAAACCACCTAAAAGATCTCCTATGCGTCTTCGACTGATGTCGCAAATATCACCTCCGCATGAGCCCCCTTAAATGTGCATTCGGAGTTACAATAGGGAACTTCTTAGGGTGCATCATTCACCACCATGACATTGATCATGACCTAGTAAAAGTTCTGGTTGTTCACAATATGTCTTGCCTCGCGAACCAAGACAATCTTTGTACATTCTTGAGGTGTGCCTCTTACTTCAAAGGGTTCATCCTAGCTATGTTAAAGATCACTCAACCTTTTAGTTCCCTCCCCAAGAAGGATGTTCCTTATGAATGGCCCACTTGAAGCTAAATGACCAAAATGCCCCTAAAGTATCATTCCAGTCCTATTCAATCCAGCACACTCTTTAAGAGTATATCTAAGTTCTCAGAACGATAAGTCTACCCCTCCCAAAATTGTCTCAAACAATCCGGCATGCTTAGAATGCCATTCGAACAAATTATTGACCCATTCCAGTGATTCCTAGTCAAAATGACCATTTTACCCCTAGGTGCCCCAATCATCCTTGTTAGCCACACCGACTTTAGGTATCAAACTGGTAAACCTCCAGGTCACTCCCACGAGTATCCCTAACCTCCAAACCCATTTTTGTGTTTTTCAATCAAAATGATCATTTTGCCCCTAGTGGGCCGGTCATCTCATTCAACCATGCCAATCCTGGGTATCAAACCAGTAATCCCTTAGGACACTCTTAATAGTGTTCCCGACCTTTGAATACCATCCTAGTCGACTTTGGACCAATTTCGGTGTTTCCCGAGTCAAATGACTGTTTTACCCTTAGTGGGCCAATCATCTTTTTCAATCACACCAGCTCTAGGTATTAAACTGATGGATCCCTGGGGCATCCCCATGAGTGTCCCTGTCGCGCCCAGATTTTTTGCACTCGAGGAATACTCACCCAAGCGGGAAAAATGTTGTACTCTCTCGTTAGAACTCACCCTCCTAAAAGAATGAGTGCGACTAGGTTTGAATTGAAAATTGATTTGAATAAAGGGCTTTTGAAAAAGATTCGGAGTCGCCACCTAACTTGATTAAGGTGAGTTAGGTCACCTAAAAACTAAGCATAGTCCGAAAACTACACTTACGGTTTTTGAAAAAACGATTTGAAAATATTTTCTCGAGAGAGGGTTTTTAAGAAAACAGGTTGTTTGGCAACCTTTTGGAAAACATTTAGCCCTTTTTTGAAAAATAACTCCTTTTGGTATTTGAAAACAGTGATCCTAGGTTCGGAGGTTGGTTACGTGTAGGGAAGATGCACTAAGCTATCACCCTACCCCGCCCTTTCGGTACCTACATGTCAATCTACCCTAAATTCACCTATGAGAGTCTTTAATTAACTATAATTCAACCCTATTTACTTTGAAAAAGAATGTTTGAAAACTAATTTAGTATGATGCACGATATGCCAGTGCAATAGAAAAGAATTGAATAATAGATTTGGAAAGCGATTGATTTAATTTGAAAATAGATTTAAAGAGATAGAATTGAAATTGAAAAGTTTAAAAATTTGGAAATAGAAATTTTGAAATTGGAATTTTAGATTTGAAAAGATTTTGAAAACCGCACCCATGAGGGTGGAATTGAAAGTTTGAAAGGCATTGTGACCGCACCTATGAAGGTTGCCTACGTATCCCTTTGGGGGAATCAGGTCAGTCGTAGTTCGGACCGGAGTCCGATTGAAAATAGAAGGTTGGATTGAAGAAAGAAATTGAATTGGACATTGAATTTGATTTGAAATTAGAAAAGGAGATTTGAAATTGGAATGAAGAGGATTGGACTTGCTTTGGAAAGATTGATTTGGACTTGTTTTGGAAAAGGGAAGGTTTAAGAAAACCTAGACTTAGGAAAGAGAAGAATCCTAGGAAAGATTTGACTTGGCTTGGAAGATTTGGAAAGATTGGATTTTAGGAGATGTTTGAAGTAGGAAAGGTCCGATTTAGGAAAGTTTCGAATTAGGAAAGTTTCATTTTTGGAAAGTTTTGAAATTAGGAAAGTTTGGAATTTAAGAAAGTTTCGAAATTGGAAAGTTTTGAAAATTGGAAAGTTTTGAAAATAGGAAGTTTTGAAATAGGGAAGTTTTGAGAGTAGGGAAGTTTTGAAAATAGGAAAGTTTTGAATTTGGAAAGATGATGAAGTTTTGGAAAGATTTAGAATTTAGAAAGCTTGGAAGTTTAGAAAGATTTAACTTAAGAAAGTTTCAAATTTAGAAAGTTTTGAATTTAGGATACTTTGGATTTGAAAAGATTTGAAATTTGGAAAGTTTAGGATTTAGAAAGTTTTAGAGTTTAGAAAGATTTAAGATTTTAGAAAGTCTTGAAATTAAGAAAGGTTTGAATTTAGGAAAGGTTTAAAAGCTTGAATTTAGAAAGCTAAGATTTGGAAAGGGGGTTGAATTAGGAAAAGGTTGAATTAAGAAAGATTTTTATGTTCAAGTTTTGGAAACTTAAGATTTAGGAAAATGGAAGATGAGGAATGATTTGAATTAGGAAAGAGTTGGATTTTAAAATTTAAGGAGAGGTTTAAAGTTTAAACTTAGGAAACTTATGGTTTAGGTAGGTAGGAAATTAGGAAGGTTTGGATTAGGAAGGGATTGGATTTGGTTTCTAAAAGAAAAATGTTGGATTTTATTTCCAAAAACGGAGGACGGGATCTAGTTTCCTAAACGGGGAGATTGGATTTGGGAAGGATTTGAAAAGGGAGATTCTAGAAACCCTAGTTTTGGAAGTGTGGAATTTTAACGTAGAAAAGAGGTTTTGGAAACATGTATAGTTCGGATATGAAAACAAGAGGTTTTGGAAACCTAGGTTTGGGGCAAAGTTTGAAAATCATGTTTTTGGAAAGAAAATTAGGGTTTCCTAATTGTGGGCTCTAAGGCTTGACTTGGGCTCTAAGAAAAAGGGATTTTTAGAAAGTGCGTTTTTGGAAACGAAGGTTTTGGAAGGAAAATCTAGAGGAGAATTTCTAGAAGGAAGATTTTAGAAAAGAGAGTTTTTGGAAAGATTTTTAGGAGAGATTTTTTTTAGGAAAGTGAATCTAGGGAGTGATTTTAGAAAGTGAATTTTGAGGAAAAGATTTTGGAGAGGAGTTGAAAAAGAGAGTTTTGAAAAATAGATTTTGGAAGGGAGTTTTTGAAAACAATTTTGGAGAGGAGAGTTTTAGGAAAGTATGTTGAAAAAGAGATTTTTAGGAAGAGATTTTTGAAAAGAGAGAGTTTTTAGAAAGATTAAAAACATCTCACTTTCCTAAAGCAATTCTAGCCATAAGAGGACTAGAACCACTTTAAGAAAGTGGTTTTGAAAACAAGGTTTGAAAATATAGACCAAAAGGCCACTTTTAATATAACACTTTCCTAAAGCAACCCTAGCCATGGAAAGGCTAGAATCACCCTAGAATTGTGGTTTTGAAAACAAGTTTTTTTGAAAAAGAGATTTGGATGCAATTTTGAAAACAAGTTTAAAAACGTTTTGAAAAACAACTTTGAAAACGGTTTTTGGAAGATGCAAGACTATGATATGCACAATGCAATTTGGGGGTTGTGAACATACAAGGCTAAGGCTTCACCACATAATCAAGGGGGCTGGACTCACGTGGTCTCTGGTTAGAGTAGAAGAAAGCCCCCGACACGGTGACTCTCCAATAGTCCAATCCTACACATGGACCGAGAATCCCCTTGTTTCAAGCATGCAAAGAAAGGGCGGGAAAGAGATGGGGGATTAAAATAGAGAAAACCCAAGTGGGTTGGAGAGAGAAGAGAGAGGGGGGAAGTGCGGAAATTTAAATAGGGAGCCTACCGTATGTCTTGTTTATTTTGCGCGCCGTGCTGTCTTCGGTCTTCGGTCTTTGTCTTGATCTTCACCCTCAGTCTTCAAGAGTTGTCTTCAAGCTTTAGATGACAGCTCTTCAACTCTTTGAAGGTGGTTTGAAGGCTAGTGTATGAGTGTATAGAGGTGTATAGGGATGTATAGGAGGCTTGGGTTTAGTGTAGGGTGGCTAGGGTTTGGGAAAACCTAGGGAGGCTAGGGTTTTGAAGGTGCTCGAGCTCTGTATATCGAAATATAGGATTTTTAGGTTAAGTTTGCAGACCCTTTTCACATTGAACGAGGCTCTGTATTTATAGAGGGAAGACAAACCTGGCGCCTGTTGTAGTGGCGCCAGGCCAAATTCTACACTGGCGCCACTAGAAGTGGCGCCAGGCCATTTTTTGGCTTGGCGCCACTACTAGTGGCGCCAGCCAATTAGGAAAGATTTAAGGTCGGCAAGCAACGTATCTTTGACTAGATTTGGGTGCCTGTACTAGTGACTACGATGTAAACTTTAGCCTAGCTTCAATAGGAGTGACTCCGGAAAGTCCAAGAATGATTTGAAGGAGCCGGGAATGACCCGGAAGGCCAGAAGGGAGGAGGAACACTTAAAACAGTGTCCTGGAGGTATTTGACTTGGAAAGTGAGGATAAGGTGGGTCGGAAAGGTTGACCGGGCCTTTAGGGGCAAAACGGTCAATCGGGCCGAAAAACTGCCGAGGCGAACCCGGATTATCCTGGAAAAAGACTTGGGATCTGGAAACATTATTTAGAATGTTCCCATAGGTTGCCGGTTTGATTCCCAGAGCCGGCGTGGTCGGAAAAGGAGACCGGCCCACTAGGGGCAAAACGGTCATTTTGTACCGAGTTTGCCGAAACTGACTCGGAATGATCCGGAAAGTTAAAGGAAGGTTGAGAATACTCTAAAAAGTATTCTCGGGACATTATCGGTTTGATACCCAAAGCCGGTGTGGTCAAAGAAGGAGACCGGCCTTCCAAGGGCAAAACGGTCATTTTGTACCGGGTTGGTCGGAATTGACTCAGAATGATCCGAAAAGGTAAAGGAAGGTTGAGAATACTCTAAAAAGTATTCTCGGGACATTACCGGTTTGATACCCTGAGCCGGTGTGGTTCTCGGGGCATTCAGATGCCTAGGGGCAAAATAGTCATCTTGACCGGAAAGTCTCGGAAAAGGTCCTAAGGGTAGTTTGGTCATTTTCCACCGAAGTGGGCTAACATCCATTAGTGTTGACCTAGGTTTTGAGTGTTTCCGCCACTCTCACGGTATGAGTATTTCCGCTACTCGGATGGGGTTTGATGATTTGTGAGTATTTCCGCTACTCGGACGGGGTTGATGATTTGGGAGTATTTCCGCTACTTGAACGGGGTTGAGTATTTCCGCTACTCTAACGGGTTTGTGAGTATTTCCGCTACTCTAACGGTTCTGTGAGTATTTCCGCTACTCTAACGGTTTTGTGAGTATTTCCGCTACTCTAACGGTTCTGTGAGTATTTCCGCTACTCTAACAGTTTTGTGAGTGTTTCCGCCACTCTAACGGTTTTGTGAGTAGTTTTGCTACTTGGACCGTCTCGAGGAATAAACTGTCTCGAGAGTGGGACTGGAAGGGGTCTTACCGTCTCCAAAGAGACGTGCCTGGATTGGAGCTGTCTCGAGGAATAAAGTGTCTCGAGAGTGGGATTGGAAAGGGGTCTTACCGTCTCCGAAGAGACATGCCTGGGTTTTGAGTGTTTTCGCCACTCTAACGGTTCTGTGAGTAGTTTTGCTACTCGGACCGTCTCGAGAAATAAACTGTCTCGAGAGAGGGATTGGAATTGGAATAAGAAAGGACAACGCCCCTAAGGGCATTTTGGTCATTTTGCCTCTGTTTGGGCCTGACAGGCCCGCGAAGCAATGGAAAGACGGAATTTGGACCTAGAGGGTTGGATTTGATAGGAATATGCCCAAAATGACTTGAAAACAAGTCTGGACGGAGTGTAGACTACCGAGCGGTCAAAAATGGGGTGCTTACAGCTGCCCCTCTTTTTCTGTCTTTGCTTGTCAAAGACCGAAAACGATAAGAGTAAGAGTCCCATGTTGACCGCGAGGCAGTTGGAGGGACGGACACTGGAAATCCTTCGACAACGGGGGTCGAAAACGGATAACAAGCCAAAAAGGCCTTCGAAAACGAGTTTTGGCAAAACTGCCCAGAATTTAGAACTGGCGCCATTGCGGCGCCTTTGGCAAAAAGAAACTGGCGCCTCTGCTAGTGGCGCCAGGCTTAAAGTTAAAACCAGAAAATTTCTGGTTCGAACACCCACGGGACTTGAAGAGTTTTTGGAGAATCCGAGAGTTTTCAAGTGGAAACTGACTTGAACCTTGAAGAAGCATTCCTTGGGGACCACGGGTGATTACCGGAGGGAGTCCACGTTGCTGGAAAAGTCGCCGGAAGAGAAGATTTCGCCGGAGAACTTCCAAAAGGTGAGTTTTCAAATTTTGTTGATTTTGATGTGTAGAACTTCGTTTGAATCATGTGAATAGTGGAAATTGATGTTTTGATATGTTTTGAACACTTTGGTGATGTTTTTTTTGCAATTTGATGGTTGTTTGATTGAATTTGAGCGATTATATGTAAATGTATGAAGGGGGTTTTCTGCAAGAATAGGAAATTTGTTCCTGTAAGCATGGGTATTAGATTTTCTGGCTATGTTTTTGTGCAATGTGCCTTAGAAAAATGTGTTTAACAACCATGTGAAGTTTCGTGATTTTTTGAAAACTCGGTGAATTTTTGATTTTTTGAAAAATAGAAAAATATTTAGAAAATTAGAAAAATTAGAAAATTCAAGAAATTGATGAAATTTTTGAAGTTTGAAATTTGGAAAAATGTAGGAATATTTTGAAAACATTTGAGGTGATTTTGAAACATTTTGGAAGCCTTTTGAAAACCATTGATTCATTTGAAAAATAAACATGTGTTTTGAAAATTTTGAAAATTTTGAAAGTGTGCACGGGTGCCATTGTCATGTGATTGTGGCGTTGGAAGATGCATTTTTCGTGTTTTGATGTTGATGTCATGGGTGTTGTAGGGGCCACTTTTAAACGGGACTCTGCCGAAATTTTTAGAAATTATGGAAAGAGTTGGTTAAAATTTTAGAAATAAAATCTTTTTGAAGGGAAAAGGCAGAGAACCCTTGAGATGTGATTTGGAGTTGGAAAATCAAGATGTGTGAAGATTTTGTCTTTGATTTGTTATTGCGAAATCCTTTATTTGTTTTGTGTTATTTGCTTGTTTTATTTTACTGTTATTTACGAAGCATGGATGGTATATTTACATCACTTACCTTGGCTTACCTTTTCAGGATAGCAGATGGAGTTTTGCATCGGCTGAGAGCCTGGCACAGTAGCTACCTTCCCGATGAGCAGGATATCTTTCGTCAGTCCTTTGGTCGGGTGGCTTCGCTTTTATCAGTGCGGCTTATTCCTGGACTCATGGAGGCAGTGATCCCTTTCTGGCAGCCGGACTTGTCTCTTTTCCGCTTTGGAGAGTGTGAGCTTACCCCTACTCCTCACGAGTATGGGTTCCTTCTTGGTTTCCGAGATGTTTCTGCTGACATTGTGGGACCCCTGTTTCCGGATGGTTGTATCACAGTGGTTTCATCCCAGCTCGGATTCAAACGCGTAGTTCTTTCGTTTTCTTCTTTGCCCCAATTTCCCTATGTCCCAGCAGAGTTCCTCTTTTCCCATTTTGTGTTTCTTACGGGTATGAGAGTTCATTCAGGTGAGTGGCACACCTCCCAGGATTGGGCTATTTCTCGTATAGTTGCCTTAGCCTTGCTTCTGCTGAACTTCTTGGTGTTCCCCCGAGATGATGATTTAGTGGACTGTCGACTCTGTGCACCACTGGCCTTGATCCGTACGGGGCATTCCTATGCTCCTATGATTGTAGGGGAGACCTTTGTGAGTCTTATGAGATTCCAGCAGTCCCTTGACGCTCGTTTCCGTGGATACACTACTCTCTTCCAGCTCTGGGTGATTAGTCATTTGTTTGTTACACCTTTGTTTCAGCACATGTGGTATCCTGAGCTCGATCATGTACATTCCCTAGCGAGATCTTAGGGTGTCATGGCAGATGAGGGGAGATTTCCGCAGACTGCTGCATCCTGGGCTGACTATCTTCAGAACATGAGGTCAGGCACAGTTAGGTGGTGTTCAGGGCTGGTTGGTAGGTATTGCTTGAGAGTTCAGCCTTCCGGGAGGGCTTTCGTGCCCCTAGCAGGACTACGGGGCATTGCCCCTTTCTTTGGGATTCAGGTTCTACGACAGCTTGGTAGGAGTCAGGATATCCCTTTTTTAGCTTCTGCAGCCGAGTTTACTCTTGTCTTTGAGGCGTCGATTCCTAGAGCATTGGTGGAGAAAGTTATGGATATATGGAGATCTTTGCTTCCTCACGTTGATGATGATGGTCCCTTCTCCGACATGCCCCCTGTGACCGAGGCCTATCATTATTGGCTTCGACGCTACGTGCTGGGTCCTAGTAGACTTGGGGATCTTCTCCTTGAGACTCCTTTACCTCCCGTAAGGTATACCGACTTCTTAACTGCTATGATTATTCAGGGGCGTCGCCACAGACGGGAAAACCGTCGTCTAATACGAATGTTGCATGACCGATTGAGGATGAGAGACGCTGAGGTAGCTTTACTAAAAAGGCAGTTAGCAGCAGCCAGATCGACACATGATGACCCACCTTCGGGTGCTGCGAGGGCCCGCAGGTGGCCACGAGGCGTTCTAGGCAGCTCTCCTTCCCTGGAGGGTGATGTGATGGATGGCCCGTCCTTGCGGGAGACTGTGGAGTCCCTTACTCGAGAGAGGGACATGCTTCTGGCTAGATGTGCGGACTATGAGCGAGGCCGGCCTGGGTCTTCTGCTGCTGGTACTTCTTCGACTGCTCCTCTTGTGACCGGCGAGCCAGTGGATTCCTGCTTAGCTGATTCCTCCTCTGATGACGACGGGGAGCTATATATTTTTGCCCCTCGCTCTTAGATTTGCTGATTTCTGTATTTATAGAAAAACATACTTTGTTTAGTGTTATGCCTCTTTTATCTTATGAATTCATGACCTCCCGTGCTTTTGGTAGGATTTTCTGCATGATTAGTATAGTAACAAATTTGGGAAAAATTAAATGAGAATTGCAGTTTAAATGAAAAATAACTCCCTTTTGTTTGATTCTTTGACTCACTGATTGTTCCGTGAAAGGGACCTCTGTTTTTTTTTAACCCTAACTGGGCTAAATCGGAGAATGCCTTTCGAGACGCTTTTCGACTTTTACACCATTGCTTTCATACCTTAACTTCTGGGGAATGTGGTAGCTCAAGCTATTTCTTACATCTAAATCCCTTGTTCTTACACCCCCCCCCCCCCCCCCCCCCCCCCCCCCCCCCCCCCCCCCCCCCCCCCCTTTTTTTTTTTGCTATTTTTTGCTACTAGTGCCCCTGAGGATTTTCACCAGTCCCAGCTCTGTCATTTTTGCACCAAGGCGCCTTTGCAGGTTTTCGCCAGGGTCGACAGTTTTGTATCTTGCCACATCCCTACCTTTTTACCTACGGCGCCCTTTCGGGTTTTCACCGTATCCTCGGGAAGCGCTTAACTTTTCTCTCTTCTTTCTCTCTCTTTCCTCAGCTTGGTCTCGGATTTCTATTGAGAAGCCCCTAAACGCTACTTGAATCATTCTCCAACTCATGGCATATTTAGCAAGCTCATTTGGACTAATCAATTTAATTCCAATCTGAGAGGACTTTTAGGGGTTATGGTTTTGGTATTTACTTTTGAAAGAAAAAGAAAAGGCTCAAGCCTACCACTCTACTAGTGATCACCTTTTTGGTTCAACGACACTTTTCCTGTATATTCCCATCTTTCCTTGGGTATCTCATTGCACGCCCCCCTTTTTTTTTGCCAATGACGTTAATACCAGTATTTGTGCGAACTCCAAGGCTTTTTTTTTATATATTTTTTTTTGTTTTTTTAGTGCCTCTACTGAACATGATCACTTTATTAGGGGGGAATGCTCCTGAAAGAAAGTAACCGGCTCTAAAGGTTTGGCAAAGGTTATGTATATATGCATTTTAATTGGACAGAAAATGAAATAAGGGCCCCTCGTCATCTTGGAATTAGGTTGTTTAGTCCATAGAGTTTTAACCTTAAAACACTACCTTATTGATTAATGGAGAATGAGGTGAGTAGGTTTTATTGCTTTTTTACAGAAACCAAAGGTCTAGCTTTCGGAATCATATATAGTAGCGTTTGACAGCATCTGAATTCAATGGGCTAGGAAATTCTTGGCCATCCATTTCCTCCAAAACGAGAGCTCCTCCAGACAAGACTTTCTTTACCATGAATGGCCCTTCGTAGTTTGGAGCAAACTTTCCCTGTGCCGTCTCCTAATGGGGGAACACCTTCTTGAGCACCAAATCTCCTGGCTGGAATGATCGAGGTCGTACCTTTTTTTCAAATGCTCTGGCCATTCGCCTTCTGTAACATTGAGCGTGATAAACTGCAGCTAATCGCTTCTCATCCAGCAAACAAAGTTGGGCATATCGGTCTTTAATCCATTCTGCTTCGTCTAACTTGGTTTCTGTTAAGATCCGTAAAGAAGGAATCTCAATCTCAACAGGGATGACTGCCTCGGTGCCGTAAACTAGCTCAAAAGGAGTACTTCCGGTGGAGACCCTCATAGTAGTTCGGTAAGCCATCAATGCAAACGGAAGTTTCTCATGCCAATCTCTGTAATTGTCAATCATTTTTCAGAGTATTCTCTTAATATTCTTGTTGGCTGCTTCTACTGCCCCATTCATCTGGGGCTGGCAAGTGACCGAATTCCGGTGAGTAATGCGAAATGTTTGGCATAGCTTCGATATCAATTCGTTGTTCAGATTGGAACCATTATCAGTAATGAGTGACTCGGGAATCCCATACCGGCAGATGATGTAATTTTTTATGAACCTTTCTACGACCTTCTTGGTGACATGGATGTAAGAGACGGCTTCCACCCATTTAGTGAAATAATCAATAGCAACCAGGATGAAGCGATGGCCGTTGGAAGCTTTAGGAGTGATAGGTCCGATCATATCTATCCCCCACATAGAAAAGGGCCATGGGGCAGACATAGAATGGAGCTCAGACGGTGGTGCTTTGATCTTATCCCCATGTATCTGACATTTGTGACATCGAAGAACGTATCTAATGCAATTTGACTCCATTGTTGACCAGTAATACCCTGTCTGGAGAATCTTCTTTGCAAGCGTGTGGCCATTCATGTGGGGGCCACAAACTCCCTCATGCACTTCTTCCATGATAACTTTGGCTTCGGCGGCATTGACACATCTTAGAGGTCCGAACCATGATCTCTTGAAAAGCTCATTTCCAGCCATGAAATAGTGTCCCGCCAAACAGCAAATGGTCTTTCTATCGCGTTGTGTTGCTGCATCGGGGAACGTCCTAGTTTGAATATACCTCTGGATGTCATAAAACCACGGTTTCTCAGGAGGTTCAATAGTTGTATGCAGACAATAAGAGGGGACATCCCTGGTGAAGATTTGTAGAGGGGGTATTTCAGTGCCACTGTCGACCTTGATTGCTGTAGCCAATGTAGCCAAGGCATCGGCGAAGCTGTTCTCTGTTCGGGGCACGTGACGAAAATCCACGCTTTTGAATAGCTGACAAAAGTCCTTGACCTGTTGATGATACGGGGAGAGTTTGGCGTCTCGAGTTTGATACACGTCCTTGGATTGCTGAATGACCAAATCTGAATCTCCGAGAACCACCAATTCATCAATCTTCATTTCTAATGCCAATCTTAACCCCAGGATGCAAGCCTCATATTCGGCGATGTTATTAGTACAAAGTTCAAGTTGTAGCTTAACTACAATAGGATAATGACTGCCGGTTCTTGACACTACTACTGCCCTAATGCCAGCTCCCCTTTTATTAGCAGCGCCGTCGAAAAACATCTTCCACTCGGCTGGTTCTTGCTCTTCAGACGTACCATCAACGCATAGTATATTTTCATCAGGAAATTGGGGCTCCATGGATTGATAATCATCAATGAGGTTCTCAGCCAGATAATCAGCTATCACCTGCCCCTTGACTGCTTTACAGGTAGTGAACACAATGTGGAATTCTGACAGGATCATGTGCCATCGAGCAATTCTGCTGGACAGGGTTGGTTTCTCGAATATATACTTGAGGGGATCCATTTGAGAGATGAGGAATGTGGTATGATAGAGCATGTAGTGTCGGAGCTTATGAGATGCCCAGGCTAATGCACAGCAGGTTTTCTCGAGATCGGAATACTTCGCCTCATATGGCAGAAATTTCTTACTGAGGTAGTAAATGGCTTGCTCTTTTCTCCCTGTTTCATCATGTTGCCCCAGAACGCATCCTATAAAAGTATCTAACACTGTCATGTACATCAGCAAAGGACGCCCCGGGGTTGGTGCCACTAGGATAGGGGGATTTCGAAGATATTCTTTAATTTTCTCAAACACCATTTGACAGTTATCATCCCACTCCTTTGGAACGTCTTTCTTAAGGAGCTTGAAAATAGGTTCGCACAGGTGGGTCATTTGGGCGTTGAACCTGCTAATAAAGTTTAACTTTCCTAGAAAAGACCGAACCTCCTTTTCCCCTTTAGGTGTAGGCATTTCAACAATGGACTTCACCTTGGGAGGATCAACCTCTATCCCCTTTTCATTGACTATAAATCCCAACAATTTCCCTGAAGATACTCCGAACGTGCATTTGGCCGGATTTAGCTTAAGCTGATATCTACGGAGGCAATCAAATACCTTCCGCAAGTTGAACAAGTGGTCCTTCCGCTGCTTGGACTTGATGATCATGTCATCCACATAGATCTCTACTTCTTGATGCATCATGTCATGGAATAAAGTTACCATGGCCTTTTGGTAAGTTGCCCCTGTGTTGCGAAGACTGAATGGCCTGACCTTATAACAGTATACTCCCCAGGGGGTAATGAAAACAGTCTTCTCCCAATCTTCTTCAGCCAGCTTGATCTGATTATAGCCCGAAAAACCGTCCATGAAGGAAAACATTCCATGACCGGTCGTGTTGTCAACAAGCAAGTCTATGTGGGGAAGAGGAAAATCGTCCTTTGGACTGGCCCTGTTGAGGTCCCAAAAGTCAATGCACATCCGCACCTTGCCATCTTTCTTGGGTACCGGGACAATATTATCCAGCCATTGAGGATACTCTACCACTTGCAGAAACCCTGCTTGGAATTGTTTAATCACCTCTTCCTTGATCTTCAGGCTCCATTCGGGTTTCAATCTTCTTAACTTCTGCTTAAAGGGCTTCATCTGCGGGTCCAAAGGTAGTTTATGTTCAACAATGGATTCATCTAGTCCGGGCATGTCTTGATAGGACCATGCGAAAACATCCAAGTATGCACGCAAAAGTTCCAATAACTCTTTGCGCTGCCATTGATCTAGGCCCGTACCGATTCTAAGCTCCTTCGGATCCCCTTCATTTCCCAAATTAACGGTTTCCGTTTCCTCAATGTTTGGGGTATTACAATTCTCATGTCTTTCTATTTGTTCTCGAATTTCTTCTGGCACCTCCTCTGTAAAATTTATATCTTCTTCAATCCCCAGTTGTTGGTAATCAACTCGGTGTTCAAGTCATCATTCATCAAGATTGGCATTCCCTGGAATAGTTGAGTAGGATATCGGATGCAAGGGTCCCTGACATGGAAAATAGTGTACAATAAATCAAACAAGAAAGGGATATTATTTTATTCATTGATAACTTGCTTTTAAAAAGTTAAAACAAATAAATTTAAAAGGACAAAGTTTATGGCGAATCAGTTGCTCCAGGGTCTCGCTTTAACGGGCTTTGTACCGAAACTTGCGAGCACGGATGATGTCTTGGCTGGCCCAATTATGCAACTTTTCGCTTGGCAACATTGCTCGAATGGATCCATCTTGGGTTACTCCGATGTTGATCGTCATGATGGGCGCTTCTCCTTGGATTTTTCTCTTCTTATTACTTAATGCAGGTGTTCCTTTTCCCATGTCTAACTGCTTGAATTGGTCCGAGAGCTCCATGACAACTTTCTTATCAGCCCTTTTCTTCCGCACTGCTTCTATTCTTTCCCTTTTCGTGGGTTCATATCCCAACCCAAAGGTGGGTTCAGCTGACGGTATTTCTACGATTTTTGGTCTTCCTTGTAAACATCTCCCTAAGCCTTTACTCGGATGGAAACCATTTTCTTTAAAGTACCGTACTACCATCTGAGAGTTCTTGGAATAATTTGGCTTCACTTGATCTTCCTTTTGCACAACAGTGATATATTCAAATGATTGAAAACAAGAGGGCAGTTCAGTGTCCGATGCAATGATGTCAGCTTTGTATACGGCGAGCTCTTTTTCAGCGAAAATAACGATTAGCTTGGAGCCCACGATGGACTTGACTTTCTGATGAAGACTAGAAGGAACCGCTCCTACCGAATGAATCCAGGGCCTTCCTAACAGCAAGTTATAGACAGCCGGAATGTGTAAAACTTGAAATTTAATCGTGAAGGTTACTGGTCCTATCTCAACAGGCATTTCAATTTCTCCCATGGCTTCCCTCCGAGATCCATCAAAGGCACGGATGATCATACCACTATTTTTCAAATAAGTTTGGTCCATTCCCAGCCTTTCCAGAGTAGAATACGGGCACACGTTCAATGCTGACCCATTATCTATCAATACTTTGGCCACCATTCTTCCTCTTGTTCTTGCAGCGATATGCAAAGCCCGAGTATAACCTATTCCATCAGCCGGAATCTCGTCAACAGAGAAAGTGATGATGTTTGGGGCCATAATGAGACTGACCATGTCATGTAGATTGTCTGGCATGAAACTCTCGGGCACATGAGCATCCTTGAGGATCTTTATTAAAGCATTTCCGTGCACCTCAGAAGTGAGCAGCAAACCCAACATCGAAATATGGGCTGGGGCTTTCCTAAGCTGTTCCATGATATCGTAATTGACCTTTCCTAAAGGTTTGGCAAATTCTAACATCTCCTGATCTGTTGGCTGGTTGGAGCACTCTCCTTCTTTGTCCTTACCCTTCCTTTTTCTTTCCACTTCAACAGAGGTATAAAGGCGCCCTGACCGAGTCATTCCACCTACTTCTGTTACAGGCTCTCCGATGCCCTTATCAGGTGGGTAATTGCATGGGACGTTATGAAGACTGGGTATTGGTGTTTGGGTTATGGTGGGAAGAGCTATCCTTGGGTTTACGGGCAAAGGGATTGCTACAACTGAAGGGTTGGTATGGACGGGTAGAGTGGTGGGCACATTTGGCTTCTTTGGCAAGGCTAAAGGCAGTTTAGGTCGTGTGTTTCCTTGGTTGTTGGTTTGAGGTTCAAGTCGAGCCATAGCGATCATGGGTTCTGGTTCGAACAACGTATTAAGGATAAGGGGATAAGATTGCGTGGTTAGGACGGAAGGACTTTGGTATTCGGGCTCCTTTAAGGCAGGAATTGTCCCTTCTGAGATTGTGGTAAGTGTGTTACACAGGGGGTCCCTGCTTGCATTCCCGCTTCCCAATGATATGTTTTCCTGAAGCTTGTAACCCATGGCCTTCACTATTATAGAGGAAGTTGGACTAGTATTCATTACCGTAACAATGACGGCAACAGTTACAAATTAGAGTTTGGTTCCTGGAGAAATCTATGCAATGCATGTCCTAGGGTATCCCTCTTAAAGAGGAAACTAGTCATGATGTATTGGCTCACTTTTAAAGATAGGGGATTTGCCCCTGTATGCAGATACCTTACCTGTCAAGTAGGAAACTTCGGCCATTCATGCATTCATTCATAAAAATAAAGAAGTACATTAAATTCTGGGTTTGAAATACAAAAGAATTGAAGTACATTTTAATAGGGGGAGGGGGAACACTTTCCTTTGGACTTCCACCTATCTACTTTTTCAAAAGGGAAACCCTAAACTACTCTTGAGTCTTCGGATTTGCCTTACTTGGATTTGATGTTGAGGAGGTCGCTGAGAGACCTTGTTGATTGATTGCCCCTTATCTTCTTGGCAACCCTATCTCCGTGAGCATAGAGGGATTGGGGCCCCTCTTATGGAATGAATCGAGATGCATGCAATGAGTCCTTAGGGTTACGTGGGAACCCTTAGGGTTTGGGTAGGTTTAATGCAAGGGAGAGTGACGTTGGTGTCACTCTCAATGGGTTGACCATATGCATGAGAATGCAGTGACTTGAGTTACTTGGAACTCTTATCTTAACATGGGATATTGAATGTATGAACACGAATATGCAAAAAGTATAAGGAGAGAAAGTACAATTGAAGTAGACATGCACGCATGTACAGTTAGACAGGCATTATAACAGTATAAATACAAGCATTATAACAATAGGTAAAAATGAAAGTAAGAGCAGTCGCCCTTTCCTCCGTGATTTTGAAAACGGTGCTCGTGTCCTAAATCCGGCAGAGGTTCGGCTATGCATGGTGTCTATATGAGTATGAGGTTGAGGGTTGACTAATGCGTCCTAAAAAGGCTCGGTCCCCGGATCTTCAAACCTAGGCCCACTCCCAGAGGTGGTGCCATGATCGGTTGGTGATCCGAGCGGGGGAACCATCAAGAGGCCGTAGGCGAAGAAACTGACACAGCATCTTGCCCACAACCAATATACCGTTCCCCCTTTCTAACTAGAAAGGACATATCAGGGTATGCAAGTGCACATGCAGTGTGTGTGTGATTTTTAAAAGTGGAGGAAAGAGCCCAACAACTCCCATTCATCCTGTACATTACATTTATGCAAAGCAGTTAATAAAACTTAAGCATAAAGCGCACCTACAAAACAAAGATGCAAGTGTCAGTATGTGGATGACAAACATAATACAAGATAATATGAATGAATGCATGTTTTGTTTTTTTTTTTTTTTTTTTTGAAAACAATTTTGGAAATTTAGTTTTGAAAATTTAAAGTGAATAGGATTGAACCAAGTTAATTGAAGACTCTACATGGGTGAAGGGTAAAGAGACATGACTATGGCCTAACCCTCTAAGTCTCCCCAGCGGAGTCGCCAGCTGTCGCGCCCAGATTTTTCGCACTCAAGGAATACTCACCTAAGCGGGAAAAATGTTGTACTCTCTCGTTAGAACTCACCCTCCTAGAAGAATGAGTGCGACTAGGTTTGAATTGAAAATTGATTTGAATAAAGGGCTTTTGAAAAAGATTCGGAGTCACCACCTAACTTGATTAAGGTGAGTTAGGTCACCTAAAAACTAAGCATAGTCCGAAAACTACACTTAGGGTTCTTGAAAAAACCATTTGAAAATATCTCCTCGATAGAGGGTTTTTAAGAAAACAGGTTGTTTGGCAACCTTTTGGAAAACATTTAGCCCTTTTTTGAAAAATAACTCCTTTTGTTATTTGAAAACAGTGATCCTAGGTTCGGAGGTTGGTTACGTGTAGGGAAGATGCACTAAGCTATCACCCTACCCCGCCCTTTCGGTACCTACATGTCAATCTACCCTAAATTCACCTATGAGAGTCTTTAATTAACTATAATTCAACCCTATTTACTTTGAAAAAGAATGTTTGAAAACTAATTTAGTATGATGCATGATATGCAAGTGCAATAGAAAAGAATTGAAAAATAGATTTGGAAAGCGATTGATTTAATTTGAAAATAGATTTAAAGAGATAGAATTGAAATTGGAAAGTTTAAAAATTTGGAAATAGAAATTTTGAAATTGAAATTTTAGATTTGAAAAGATTTTGAAAACCGCACCCATGAGGGTGGAATTGAAAGTTTGAAAGGCATTGTGATCGCACCTATGAAGGTTGCCTACGTATCCCTTTGGGGGAATCAGGTCAGTCGTAATTCGGACCGGAGTCCGATTGAAAATAGAAGGTTGGATTGAAGAAAGAAATTGAATTGGACATTGAATTTGATTTGAAATTAGAAAAGGAGATTTGAAATTGGAATGGAGAGGATTGGACTTGCTTTGGAAAGATTGATTTGGACTTGTTTTGGAAAAGGGAAGGTTTAAGAAAACCTAGACTTAGGAAAGAGAAGAAACCTAGGAAAGATTTGACTTGGCTTGGAAGATTTGGAAAGATTGGAGTTTAGGAGATGTTTGAAGTAGGAAAGGTCCGATTTAGGAAAGTTTCGAATTAGGAAAGTTTCATTTTTGGAAAGTTTTGAAATTAGGAAAGTTTGGAATTTAAGAAAGTTTCGAAATTGGAAAGTTTTGAAAATTGAAAAGTTTTGAAAATAGGAAGTTTTGAAATAGGGAAGTTTTGAGAGTAGGGAAGTTTTGAAAATAGGAAAGTTTTGAATTTGGAAAGATGTTGAAGTTTTGGAAAGATTTAGAATTTAGAAAGCTTGGAAGTTTAGAAAGATTTAACTTAAGAAAGTTTCAAATTTAGAAAGTTTTGAATTTAGGAAACTTTGGATTTGAAAAGATTTGAAATTTGGAAAGTTTAGGATTTAGAAAGTTTTAGAGTTTAGAAAGATTTAAGATTTTAAAAAGTCTTAAAATTAAGAAAGGTTTGAATTTAGGAAAGGTTTAAAAGCTTGAATTTAGAAAGCTAAGATTTGGAAAGGGAGTTGAATTAGGAAAAGGTTGAATTAAGAAAGATTTTTATGTTCAAGTTTTGGAAACTTAAGATTTAGAAAAATGGAAGATGAGGAATGATTTGAATTAGGAAAGAGTTGGATTTTAAAATTTAAGGAGAGGTTTAAAGTTTAAACTTAGGAAACTTATGGTTTAGGAAGGTAGGAAATTAGGAAGGTTTGGATTTGGTTTCTAAAAGAAAAATGTTGGATTTTATTTCCAAAAACGGAGGACGGAATCTAGTTTCCTAAACGGGGAGATTGGATTTGGGAAGGATTTGAATAGAGAGATTCTAGAAACCCTAGTTTTGGAAGTGTGGAATTTTAACGTAGAAAAGAGGTTTTGGAAACATGTATAGTTCGGATATGAAAACAAGAGGTTTTGGAAACCTAGGTTTGGGGCAAAGTTTGAAAATCATGTTTTTGGAAAGAAAATTAGGGTTTCCTAATTGTGGGCTCTAAGGCTTGACTTGGGCTCTAAGAAAAAGGGATTTTTAGAAAGTGCGTTTTTGGAAACGAAGGTTTTGGAAGGAAAACCTATAGGGGAATTTCTAGAAGGAAGATTTTAGAAAAGAGAGTTTTTGGAAAGATTTTTAGGAGAGATTTTTTTTAGGAAAGTGAATCTAGGGAGTGATTTTAGAAAGTGAATTTTGAGGAAAAGATTTTGGAGAGGAGTTGAAAAAGAGAGTTTTGAAAAATAGATTTTGGAAGGGAGTTTTTGAACACAATTTTGAAGAGGAGAGTTTTAGAAAAGTATGTTGAAAAAGAGATTTTTAGAAAGAGATTTTTGAAAAGAGAGAGTTTTTAGAAGGATTAAAAACATCTCACTTTCCTAAAACAATTCTAGCCATAAGAAGACTAGAACCACTTTAAGAAAGTGGTTTTGAAAACAAGGTTTGAAAATATAGACCAAAAGGCCACTTTTAATATAACACTTTCCTAAAGCAACCCTAGCCATGGAAAGGCTAGAATCACCCTAGAATTGTGGTTTTGAAAATAAGTTTTTTTGAAAAAGAGATTTGGATGCAATTTTAAAAACAAGTTTAAAAACGTTTTGAAAAACAACTTTGAAAACGGTTTTTGGAAGATGCAAGACTATGATATGCACAATGCAATTTGGGGGTCGTGAACATACAAGGCTAAGGCTTCACCACATAATCAAGGGGGCCGGACCCACATGGTCTCTGGTTAGACTAGAAGAAAGCCCCCGACACGGTGACTCTCTAATAGTCCAATCCTACACTTGGACCGGGAATCCCCTTGTTTCAAGCATGCAAAGAAAGGGCGGGAAAGAGATGGGGGATTAAAATAGAGAAAACCCAAGTGGGTTGGAGAGAGAAGAGAGAGGGGGGAAGTGCAGAAATTTAAATAGGGAGCCTACCGTATGTCTTGTTTATTTTGCGCGCCATGCTGTCTTCGGTCTTCGGTCTTTGTCTTGATCTTCACCCTCACTCTTCAGGAGTTGGCTTCAAGCTTTAGATGGTAGCTCTTCAACTCTTTGAAGGTGGGTTGACGGCTAGTGTATGAGTGTATAGAGGTGTATAGGGATGTATAGGAGGCTAGGGTTTAGTGTAGGGTGGCTAGGGTTTGGGAAAACCTAGGGAGGCTAGGGTTTTGGAGGTGCTCAAGCTCTGTATATCGAAATATAGGATTTTTAGGTTAAGTTTGTAGACCCTTTTCACGTTGAACGAGGTTCTGTATTTATAGAGGGAAGACAAACCTGGCGCCTGTTGCAGTGGCACCAGGCCAAATTCTACACTGGCGCCACTAGGAGTGGCGCCAGGCCATTTTTTGGCTTGGCGCCACTACTAGTGGCGCCAGCCTATTAGGAAAGATTTAAGGTCGGCAAGCAACGTATCTTTGACTAGATTTGCGCGCTTGTACTAGTGACTACCATGTAAACTTTAGCCTAGCTTCAATAGGAGTGACTCTGGAAAGTCCAGGAATGATTTGAAGGAGCCGGGAATGACCCGGAAGGCCGGAAGGGAGCAGGAACACTTAAAACATTGTCCTGGAGGTATTTGACTTGGAAAGTGAGGATAAGGTGGGTCGGAAAGGTTGACCAGGCCTTTAGGGGCAAAACGGTTAATCGGGCCGGAAAATTGCCGGGACGAACCCGGATTATCCTGGAAAAAGACTTGGGATCTGGAAACATTATTTTGAATGTTCCCAGAGGTTGTCGGTTTGATCCCCAGAGCCGGCGTGGTCGGAAAAGGAGACCGGCCCACTAGGGGCAAAACGGTCATTTTGTACCGGGTTTGCCGAAACTGACTCGGAATGATCCGAAAAGGTAAAGGAAGGTTGAGAATACTCTAAAAAGTATTCTCGGGACATTACCGGTTTGATACCCAAAGCCGGTGTGGTCGAAGAAGGAGACCGGCCCTCTAGGGGCAAAACGGTTATTTTGTACTGGGTTGGTCGGAACTGACTCGGAATGATTCGGAAAGGTAAAGGAAGGTTGAGAATACTCTAAAAAGTATTCTCGGGACATTACCGGTTTGATACCCAGAGCCGGTGTGGTTCCCGGGGCGTTCAGATGCCTAGGGGCAAAATGGTCATCTTGACCGAAAGTCTCGGAAAAGGTCCTAAGGGTAGTTTGGTCATTTTCCACCGAAGTGGGCTAACAGCCACTGGTGTTGACCTAGGTTTTGAGTGTTTCCGCCACTCTCACGGTGTGAGTATTTTCGCTACTCGGATGGGGTTTGATGATTTGTGAGTATTTCTGCTACTCAGACGGGGTTGATGATTTGTGAGTATTTCCGCTACTCGGACGAGGTTGATGATTTGGGAGTATTTCCGCTACTCGGACGGGGTTGAGTATTTCTGCTACTCTAACGGGTTTGTGAGTATTTCTGCTACTCTAACGGTTTTGTGAGTATTTTCGCTACTCTAACGGTTCTGTGAGTATTTCCGCTACTCTAACGGTTTTGTGAGTGTTTCCGCCACTCTAACGGTTTTGTGAGTAGTTTTGCTACTCGGACCGTCTCGAGGAATAAACTGTCTCGAGAGTGGGACTAGAAGGGGTCCTACCGTCTCCGAAGAGACGTGCCTGGATTGGAGCCGTCTCGAGGAATAAACTGTCTCGAGAGTGGGATTGGAAAGGGGTCTTATCGTCTCCAAAGAGACTTGCCTAGGTTTTGAGTGTTTCCGCCACTCTAACGGTTTTGTGAGTATTTCCGCTACTCTAACGGTTTTGTGAGTGTTTCCGCCACTCTAACGGTTTTGTGAGTAGTTTTGCTACTCGGACCGTCTCGAGGAATAAACTGTCTCGAGAGAGGGATTGGAATTGGAATAAGAAAGGACAATGCCCCTAAGGGCATTTTGGTCATTTTGCCTCTATTTGGGCCTGACAGGTCCGCGAAGCGATGGAAAGACGGAATTTGGACCTAGAGGGTTGGATTCGATAGGAATATGCCCAAAATGACTTGAAAACAAGTCTGGACGAAGTGTAGACTGCCGAGCGGTCAAAAATGGGGTGCTTACAGTCCCCAATCTCCAAGTGCCATTCTAGGCTCGTTTCGATATTTCCTGGTCCAAATAATCATTTTACCCCTAGTGGACCTGTAATCTTTTTCCACCATTTCGGCTCTGGGTATTAAACCGGTAACTCCCGGGGCGCTCCCGAGTGCCTTTATCTTATTTGGTATTGGGCCCCATAGACTGAAAGCTTTCCAAATCAAACCAGAGCCCCATACAAAGGAGTGAGGCCAAACAATGGTTTGGAGCCACTAGGAGTGGTGCCTAGGTCTTCACCTTGCGACCCTAGCCGAATCAAATCTTTAGAATCATTGCTATATCAAGGTGGCGCCACTAAGAGTGGTGCCTAGCCAAATCCTAGTGGCGCCTAGCCAATGATTTGGCTAGGCACCACTCCTAGTAGCGCCACTTCCTTAAAAATTTGCCTGTAAATATAGACCACCCCCTAACATATTCTAGGTCCAAAAAATTACAAAGAAATGCTGCTTGTCTTAAGACAACCCTCGAAATCCTCCAAAAACTCTAGTTCTCTCCAAGGTTTTAGCTCCTTTGCCCTATACACTCAAACCCTAACCTACACTCTTCAAAACCCTAGCCTCCTTCACTTATTGAAGGGTGCTTCTAGTCCTTGAAGCTATTCAAGACCTCTCGAAGTTCAAGCAAGTCCCCCATTGAAGCGTTTAAGCTAACAATAAGACAAGGCAGGGTTCTATTTATTTTTCTACAATCCCCACTCCTTCTCTTCTCCCTCCTAGTCCACTTGGACTATTCTTATATTTCATTCCCCATCTCCGAACCCCCTCTTCTTGCATGCCTAAAACAAGAGGACCGTGGTCCATGCCTAGGGGAAGCTTTGGGGAGATCACCGTGTCGGGGATCTTCCTTTAGCCTAGCCAATCATGGTATGGTCTTAAGGCCTCTTGTAATGCGGTGAAACCTTCAACCTTGTATGTTCAATATCCCTATGCATTATACTTATCATGTTCATACGTTGTTCTTATTTTCAAACTCACAATCCTAGGGTGATTCTAACCTCCTCATGGTTAGGGTTTCCCTAGAAAAGTGACATATTCAAAGTGACTACCAAGGTCCACATTAGGGTTTTAAGCCGTAGTTTATTTTCAAAATCACAACCCTAAAGTGATTCTAGCCTTTTTATGGTTAGGATAGCTTCAAGGAAGTGGCATATTCAAAGAGGCCTCCAAAGGCCACATTAGGGTTTTAAGCCCTAAAACACCTCTCTCAAAGCCATTCTTCTTAAAACCTCCTTAAAATTTCATGTTCAAATGTTTTTGCAAAATTGGTCCAAAAGTTGCTTTCTTGAAGCCCTAGGAATCTATGTCTTAGGAAGTTCCGTTTTGTCCCCTAAACTTTATTCTTACATCATTGCATTCATTGCATCGAAATGTTTTTCACAATCTTTGTTGCATTATATTTTTAAAAAATGCATAACTCCCTTGAGTTGTTTTAAAAAAACGTCACATAAAATCATAGATTTCTTAAACCCTTCACTTTGGAAACAAAATTGAATCCCTCCATTTTAGAAGTAAAATC
This sequence comes from Euryodendron excelsum, assembly GCA_033060915.1. Taxonomy (NCBI): domain Eukaryota; kingdom Viridiplantae; phylum Streptophyta; class Magnoliopsida; order Ericales; family Pentaphylacaceae; genus Euryodendron; species Euryodendron excelsum. The sequence goes on from CM065399.1 coordinate 12,541,427, forward strand.
AAATCTTCCATTTTGGAAACCAAATCAAACCTTTCATTTTTTAAAAACAAATCCATTCTTCTATTTTTGGAAACAAATCAAATCTTCCCCTTTTGAAAACTAAATCAAATCTTCTATTCTTGGAAATAAAATCTAATTCTCCATTTTTGGAAACAAACTTAAAACTTTCCTTTGTCGAAACTTTCCTAAAATGAAACCTTCCTTCTTCAAAACTTTCTTAAGATAAAACTTTTTTAAAACAAAACTTCTCTAAAATGAAACATTCATTTTTCAAAAATTTCCTAAAATAAAACTTTCCTTTCAAAACTTTCCAGAAGTTAAACTCTCTTTTTCAACTAAAATTCATACCTCTCCACATTATATCAAATCAAATCTTTTCTACTTCAAAGGCTCCTTCCTAAATCCTAGGTTGCTTGTATCCCAAGTCACTTCTAACCCTAGGTTGTCTAACCGTAGGCCAAGCAAACCCTAAGTTGGTCCAACCTTGAGTCAATCTATCCCTTGGCCACCTTAACCCTAGTTTCGCCAACCAAGATTAGGAGGCTTCAAGATTGTAACTCTAGGACCCTTTTTCAAACCCCAACTTCACTCAAAGAGGTTTTCAAAAACTCTTTCAAACTTGTCTCAATCCAAAGTGGCTAGACACTTATTATCTTTCAAAAAGTATTTCTAAAATAACTTAAAAAATTCACAACCCTAAGGCAATCCTAACCCTTTCTTGGTTAGGATTTCCTGGGGAAGGTGATACATCAAATGAAACCTATAAGGTTCATATTAGGATTTCAAACCCTAAATGTTTTACAAAACCTTTTCCAAAAACTATTTTCAAATATCACATTCTTAACGCAATCCTAAACTTTCCTATGGTTAGGGTTGTTCAAAGTAAAGTGAGATATTCAAACCCTAAGGAAAGTTTCTAGCCACTTTTTCTAAACTATTTTCAAAAATTTATAGCCTTAAAAGAGCTTAGTTCTCAGTTAACAAATCTATCAAAGGCAATGAAACATCAAAAAGCCTTTCATAAGGTACATAAAAAGCAATTTTCAAAAACTATTTTGAGACAAGTTCATAAGAGGTTTCAAAATCCAATCTTAACTTTCAGCCAAACTCTCTTTCAAATTGCATCATCCATCATTCTTTCTAAAAGTGATGACAAACTCCTTTCCAAAATCTTCTCGAGGTGGACATAAATAGACATTTAGGAACCAGAGATCCGAATGAGTGAAACCTAGGGTGAATGGACATGTAGGTACGCAAGGGCTGGGTAAGGTGATAGCCTTCGATCATCTTCCCTACATGTAACCAACCCTCGATCTTGAGTCATACTTTTCAAGGACCAGAATAGAGTCTGTCACGACCCAACTTCGCTCTCACTAGTGTAAGCACCCCATTTTTGACCGCTCGGCAGTCTACACTCCGTCCAGACTTGTTTTCAAGGCATTGTGGGCATATTCCTATCGAAATCAGTTTTCCAAGTCTAATCCCGTCTATCCATCGCTTCGCGGGCCCAAAAGGCCCAGATAGAGGTAAAATGACCAAAATGCCCTTAGGGGCATTGTCCTTTCTTTTCCAATTCCAACCCCTCTCTCGAGACAGTTGATTCCTCAAGACGGTAAATCTATTCCAATCAGGTGCGTCTTTTTGAAGACGATAAGACCCCTTTCCAATCCCTCTCTCGGGACAATTTATTCCTCGAGACGGTTCCAATTAGGCACGTCTTTTCGAAGACGGTAAGACTCCTTTCCAATCCCTCTCTCAGGACAGTTTATTCCTCGAGACGGTTCCAACCTAGGCACGTCTTTTCAAAGATGGTAAGTCCCCTTTCCAACCCCTCTCTCGAGACAGTTTATTCCTCGAGGCGGTTCTAATCCAGGCACGTCTTTTCGGAGACGGTAAGTCCCCTTTCCAACCCCTCTCTCGAGACAGTTTATTCCTCGAGATGGTTCCAATCTAGGCACGTCTTTTCGAAGATGGTAAGTCCCCTTTCCAATCCCTCTCTCGAGACAGTTTATTCCTTGAGACGGTCCGAGTAGCGAAACTACTCACAAAACAATTAGAGTAGCGAAAATGCTCACAAATAGGTCGATATAGGGAATTGCCAACAAACCCCTGTGTCACGACGACTGCCGTCAGAGTGGCGAAAACACTCAAAATCCAGGTCAACACTACTGTCTGTTAGCCCACTTCGGTGAAAAAAGACTACACTGCCCCTAGGACCTTTTCCGAGACTTTCTGGTCAAGATAACCATTTTGCCCCTATGCATCTGAATGCCTCGGGGACCACACCGGCTCTAGGTATCAAACCGGTAATCTCCTGAGATTGTTTTTTATAGTATTCTCAACCTTTCCTTATCTTTCCGGATCATTCCGAGTCAGTTCCGGCCAACCCGGTGCGAAATGACCGTTTTGCCCCTAGTGGGCCGGTCACCTTTTCCGACCATATCGGCTCTAGGTATCAAACTGGTAACCTCCTGAGACTACTTTTTATAGTGTTCTCAACCTCCCTTTACCTTTCTGGATCATTCCGAGTCAGTTCCGGCAAACCCGATACAAAATGACCATTTTGCCCCTAGTGGGCCAGTCTTCTTTTCCGACCACACCGGCTCTGGGTATCAAACCGGCAACCTTTGGGAACATTCTAAATAATGTTTCCAAATCCCAAGTCTTCTTCCGGGATAGTCCAAGTCCATCTCGACAGCTTCTCGATTTGATTGACAATTTTGCCCCTAAAGGCCCGGTCAATCCTTCCGACACATCCTATCCTCACTTTTCAAGTCAAGTACCTTCGGGACACTATTCTAAGTGTTTATGCTCTTTTCTGACCTTTCGGATCATTCCCGGCTACTTCAAATCATTCCCGAACTTTCCGGAGTCACTCCTAGTGAAGCTAGGCTAAAAATTGCATGGTAGTCACTAGTACAGGCACCCAAATCTAGTCAAAGATACGTTGCTTGCCGACCGTAAATATTTCCTAAATGGCTGGCGCCACTAGTAGTGGTGCCAAGCCAAAAATTGGGTTGGCGCCACTCCTAGTGGCGCCAATGTAAATTCTGGCTTGGTGCCACTGCAACAGGCGCCAGTGTTGTCCAACCTCTATAAATACAGAGCCTTCTCCAATGTGAAAAGGATCCACAAACTCAACTTAAAATTCATATAACTCATACACACCCTCATACACTCATACACTAACCTTCAACCCTCCTTCAAAGACTTGAAGAGCAGCCATCTAAAGCTTGAAGACATCTCTTGAAGATTGAAGACGAAGGTCAAGATGAAGACCGAAGATCAAAGAGAAGCAAGGTGCGCAAAATAAATAAGACACACGGTAGGCTTTCTTTTTAAATTTCTGTACTTCCCCCTCTCTCTTCTCTCTCCAACCCACTTGGGTTTTCTCTATTTTAATCCCCCATCTCTTTCCCACTTTTCTTTGCATGCTTGAAACAAGGGGACTCCCGGTCCATGTGTAGGATTGGACTATTGGAGAGTCACTGTGTCGGGGGCTTTCTTCTAGTCTAACCAGAGATCACCTAGGTCTGGCCCCCTTGATTATGTGGTGAAGCCTTAGCCTCGTATGTTCACGACCCCAAAATTGCATTGTGCATATCATGGTCTTGCATCTTCCAAGAGTCGTTCTCAAAGTCGTTTTCAAAATTGTTTTCAAACTTGTTTTCAAAATTGCATCAAAATCTCTTTTTCAAAAACTTATTTTCAAAACCACAATCCTAGGGTGATTCTAGCCTTTCCATGGCTAGGGTTGCTTTAGGACAGTGTTATATTTGAAATGGCCAACATGGTCCATATTTTCAACCCTTGTTGTTTTCAAAACCGCTTCCCTAAAGTGGTTCTAGCCCTCTTATGGCTAGAATTGCTTTAGGAAAGTGAGACGTTTTCATATTTTCCAAAAAACTTTCTCTTCAAAAATCTCTTCCTAAAAATCTTCTTTTTTAACATACTTCCCAAAAACTCTTCTTTCCAAAATTGTTTTCAAAAACTCCCTCCAAAAATCTATTTTCCCAAGCTCCCTTTTTCAACTCCTTTCCAAAACGCTCTCTTCAAAGTCCACTTTCCAAAAACGTTCCCTAGGTCTCTTTCTTAGAAAAACTCTCTTCAAAAATCTTTCTGAAAACTCTCTTTCCCAAAATCTCCCTTCTAGAAGTTCCCCTTTAGGATTTTCCTTCCAAAACTTTCGTTTCCAAAAACACACTTTCCAAAAACTCCTCTTTAAATTATTTTTCCAAAAACTCTATCTTCAAATTCACTTTCCAAAAACTCCTCCCTAGGATTCTCTTCTAGAACACCTTCGTTTCCAAAAACGCACTTTCCAAAAATCCTCTTTTCTTAGAGCCCAAGTCAAGTCTTAGAACCTACAATTCGAAAACCCTAATTTTCTTTCCAATAACATGATTTTCAAACTTTGCCCCAAACCTAGGTTTTCAAAACCTCTCGTTTTCTACATCCAAACTATATATATTTTCAAAACCTATTTTCTACGTCAAAACTATAGTTTCCCAAAGTTAGGGTTTCTAAAACTTCCCTTTTCAAATTTTTGATCAAATCCAATCTTCCCGTTTAAGAAACTAAATCCAATCCTCCGTTTTTGGAAATAAAATCAAACATTTTTCTTTTAGAAGCCAAATTTAATCCCTTCTTAATCCAAACCTTTCTTAATTCAATTCCTTCCTAATTTCCTACCTTCCTAAACCATAAGTTTCCTAAACCTAAACTTCAAATCTTTCTTTAAATTTCAAAATCCGAATCTTTCCTAAATCGAATCCTTCCTAATCCTCCACTTTCCTAAATCTTAAGTTTCCAAAACTTGAACATAAAAATCTTTCTTAAATTTTAAAACTCAACTTTCAAATCTTTCCTAATTCAACCCTTTCCTAATCCTACCCCTTTTCAAATCTTAACTTTCCAAATCTAAGTTTTTCAAATTTTTCCTAAGCTCAAACCTTTCTTAATTTCAAGATTTTCTAAAATTCTAAAACTTTTTTTAACTCTTAAACTTTCTAAATTTCAAATCTTTCCAAATTCAATGTTTTCTAAATTCAAAACTTTCTTAAGTTAAATCTTTCCTAATTTCAAAACTTTCCAACTTTCAAAACTTCCTAATTTCAAAACCTTTCCTAAAATGAAACTTTCCTTTTTCAAACATTTCCTAAAACTAAACTTTCCTAATTCAAAAAATTTCTAAATTCAACACTTTCTTATTTCAAAACCTTTTTTAAAACAAAACTTTCCAATTTCAAAATTTTCATAAGATGAAACTTTCCTAATTCGAAACTTTCCTAAATCGGACCTTTCCTAATTTGAATCTTTCCTAAATTCAATCCTTTCCTAAATCTTCCAACATTCAAGTCAAATCTTTTCTAAAAACTTTCCAAGTCAAGTCCAATCCTTCTTTTCTAAGTTCCTAAGTCTAGGTTTTCTAAACCCCCATCTTTCCAAGACAAGTCTAAATCTTTCTTCCAAGTTCTATTTTTCCAAATAAAAATTCAATCTTTTCAATTCCAAAATTCCAAATTTCAATTTTCAATCCTCTATTCAAAGTTCAATCTCTCAATCTTCCAATTCAATTTCCAGTTCAAATCTCCTTCTTCAAATTAACTCTTCTATTTTCAATCGGACTCCGGTCCGAACTACGACTGACCTGATTCCCCCAAAGGGATACGTAGGCAACCTTCATAGGTGCGGCCACAATACTTTTCAAACTTTCAATTCCACCCTCATGGGTGCGTCATAACTTCTTTCAAATTCCATCACATTTTCCAAATCTCAAATTCTACAATCTTTTCAAATCTCTAATCTATTTTCAAAATTCCAATTTCAAAATTCTATTTCCAAATTTCTATTTCTATTTCTAATTTCTCAAACTTTTCCATTTCAAATCTATTTTCAAAACCAATCAATTTCAAATCAATCTTTTTCCAAATCTATTTTTCAATTCTCTTTTCTTACGCGTGCATATCATGCATCATATTAGTTTTGTTTTTAAATATTGTTTTTCAAGGTGGATAGGATTGGTCTATAGTTAGTTGAAGACTCTCATAGGTGAATCTAGGGTAGATTGACATGTAGGTATCGAAAGGGCGGGGTAGGGTGATGGCTTAGTGCGTCTTCCCTACACGTAACCAACCTCCAAACCTAGAACACTGTTTTCAAAGACCAAAACGGAGTTATTTTTCAAAAAGGGCTAAATATTTTTCAAAGGTTGCCAAACAACCTATTTTTCGTAAAAACCCTCTCTTGAGGAGATCTTTTCAAAATTGTTTTCCAAAAACCCTAAGTGTAGTCTTCAGATTATTCTTAGTTTTTAGGTGACCTAACTCACCTTAATCAAGTTAGGTGGCGACTCCAAATTGTTTTCAAAAGCCCTTTATTCAAACCCAATTTTCAATTCAAACCTAGTCGCACTCATTCTTCTAGGAGGGTGAGTTCTAACGAGAGAGTATAATATTTTTCCTGCTTGTGTGAGTATTCCTCGAGTATGAAAAATCTGGGTGCGACAACTAGGTCACAACAGTGAAGGGTTGGGGGGTTAGGTGATGGGGGTTTATAAGTCTAACATGGCATAATAACCATGATTCGTATCATGAATCAAAACGGTCTAGTTAATATGACATCAAAATAGAAAGACTAGTGAAACACTAGCGAAATGTCTCATTACAATACAGTCTAGAATAAAACTAGTTAACTCAAAAGCTTTATAAACAAAAAACAACAGGGTAGCAAGGGGACTTGTTCCGGCATGTTCATTTCCTTAGAAATTTGTTTGCTGCCACAACTTCTAAAAATATCCCACAAGATAGGAGTGAGTTGCGAAGCCCAGTAGAAAATCTATGATTTCTATAAAGTACAAGTTTAAATGCAATGCAGTAAAAAAATGACATGGCATACATACGTCCCTTGTAATTCTTTTTATCAATTCTAGGATTCATGCAGGAATGTCCTGCCCGGGGCATCATCAAGCCCAATGGACCCACCCTTGACACTCCTCATTGTCAAGATAATGGGGGTCAACCCATGATTATCTAGCCCATGTCAAGCCCAGCGAAGTTGACCCATGATCGCCCCAAAATCAAGCCCAGTCAGGTTCGCTCATAATAGTAACTTGGGGTCCTTTCCTTTCGACTGTTCCAACCTTATTCCTCCCCAATGATGCAAGCATGTAGTGGATGTATATTTGAAATTATTTGTAAAAAACAATATATCCAATAACATAGCTAGCAGGAAGGCATAAAGTTAACATAGTAACTCGCAGATAAGAACAAAATAAGCATGTATTTTAAGAAATGCATAAGCTCCTACCCTGATAATATGTTTGGGTTAAAATGGTCCTTGGTTCACGTGTTATCTATTGAATAAAGAGCCGATGGTAAGCCTTCTTATCCAGTTATCAGTATTTGTCCATTTTCTCGGTGTTCAAAGGTTGCAATTCTTATAATCAATTTAGCAATGTCAAGTCAAGGAATAGACATAATACAATGAGTAACTCTCTCTCTCTCTCTCTCTCTCTCTCTCTCTTTATACATATATAGCTCTCTCTCTAAAACAGCCTCTGAGTGGTGGTCCAAGGTTGCCTTGTGATCAACACAAGGGCTACAAATACATGGGTGGGTGTTCATGCGCATGCACCCCCCTCTCCCAACTTCTATCACGGTCCTCTCTCTCTCTCTCTCTCTCTCTCTCTCTCTAAGTATAACATATAAATTACTCAACTCTCTCTATTTCTTAAACAACCAGCCTTCATTAGCCAATGGTGGCTAATGTTTGCCAGCAAGAAGAGGGGCAAGGTGTTAAAATAATCAACGTGTTATTCTACACCCATGTGATGGATATGTATACATATATATATATATATATAGACACTAACCATGTGCAAGCAATACAATATGATATTTAATATGGGTCATGCATGCAGCCATGAGTGCATTAGATGCACTATATGTGTAGGTGGTAGCCGGCCATGCAAAGTTGGTGGGATGCCACCATGCTTGAAGTAAAATGAAAGGGAGCCTCAGTCTGAAATGGTGGAGTTTGGGACTTCAATTCTTATTAAACACTCATTCTAAAATCGTAGGTAGAAAGCTCTCGAAAAATTAATTGGTTTAAGCTCAAATTTTGCACAATTCCGATACCGGGCGAGAGAGAAAACTCCATCTAAAGTTTTGGTGCAATCAGATGCAAATTTCCAGGTGCAGCTGCTTTTAGGGACCTTTCGGGAAATCAAAACTCCTCAAAAATGCATTATGAGAACACGAGGGGATCGGGCTTGAAACAAAGATATTTTTAGACACTTGATTCGTCAAAAACTGTTGAGAAACGAGAAAGAAGTTTAAGTTTAAAGTTAGGGCGCAAATCAGTGTGAATTCGTCGAGTATAAGGTGCTTTGAAGCCCCCTTTTCAGGAGACCAAGTTCCTAAGAAGCCGAGTTTCGTTATATAGACAGGGTTGGGCTTGGCAAGGTCTCGCTTTTGACCTATGGCTAGGTCTATTCAGTTCAGCTAGGGATGTAATATAGTCAATGAGAAATTGTGGGTATTACAGCCTTATCTCCTTTAGAAAATTTCATCCTCGAAATTAGTCTCGAATAAGTGTGGATACTTCGACCACATATCCACTTTTGCTTCCCATGTTGCTTCTTCTTCTCTGTGATGTTGCCATATTACCTTAACTAAGGAAATCTCCTTATTGCTCAAAACCTTTACTTGGTGATCCACTATCTTACTTGGTCCCTCGTCATAAGAATGATCAGGTTGCACTGCCATGGTTTCCCATTGAATTATTTGAGTAGGGTTGGGGTGGCATTGTCTTAACATAGATACATTGAATATGTTATGTATCCGATCTAATTCTTATGGTAATTCTAGTCGGTATACTACTTGTCCAATTCTTTCCCAAATGCGGAAAGGCCCAATGTACCGGGGTGCAAGCTTTCCTTTCTTACAAAATCGCATCACACCTTTGTGGGGTTTTACCTTCAGAAACACTTAGTCGTCTACTTGGAATTCCAAGGGTCGTCTACGCTAGTCTGCGTAGTTCTTTTATTAGCTTTTGGCAGTCTTAAGCTGTTCTTGTATGAGCTTAATCTTTTCTGTGGTTTCTCGAATGATCTTAGGCCCATATAAGAATCCATCGCCAGTCTCTAACCAACAGTTAGGTGCTCGGCAAGGTCACCCATACAATGCTTCGTAAGGGGCCATTTTTATACTCGCTTAGTAACTATTGTTATATGCGAACTCAGCCAAGGGTAAATGATCACTCCAAGTTCCTTGAAAATCCAATACACAAGCACGAAGCATATCCTCTAGGATTTTGATAACTCTTTCAGAATGGCCATCCATCTGTGGGTGGTAAGCGGTACTCATGCACACTTGGGTTCCTAATGCTTTTTGTAAACTTTACCAAAATCGCAATGTGAACCTTGGGTCGTGATCTGATACGATGGTTCTAAGCACTCCATACAATCATAGTACCACTTTTAGGTACAATCGACTTAGGGTACTAAGGCTATCGGTAGACCTAATGGGTCAAAAGTGTGTAGTTTTTGTCAAGCGATCCACGATTACCCAAATCATATCATACCCTTGCCAGTCCGGTAACGAAATCTATGGTGATATGTTCCCATTTCCATTCCACTATTGACAAAGGTTGCAATAGTCCACCTGGTTGTTGGTGTTTTGCTTTAACTTGTTAACAAGGGAGACAACGTGTTGGAAACTTTGCGACGTCCTTCTTCATCCCTTTCCAATAATATTGTCTTTTAAATCCTGATACATTTTTGTATTTCCAGGATGGATTATAAACTTGGAATGATGTGCTTCAAATAGAACCTTTCGTTTTAACTCCTCATTTACCACAAGGTACCTTCCTTTGTATTGGAGTTCACCTTTAGCATTTATGGCCCATCCTAGTTCAATTATCCCTTTCTCCATTCTTTCCTTTATCTCTTGTACTTCTGGATTTCCTTGTTGGGCCTGACGGACTTCTTCTAAGGTATAGGATTGTATATGGAGACTAGATAATACTCCCTTCCTCTCTTCTAACCCTCCATAGGATTCTAATGACTGAACAGTCTTCCATTTCTCTAACACAATGCTACTCATGAGACCTTGATTTTTCTTACTTAAGGCATTTGCCACAGCATTTGCCTTACCAGGGTGATATTGTAAGGTGAAGTTGTAAACTTCCATGTACTCTACCCACCTTCTTTGCCTTAGATTCAAGTCCTTCTAGGTGGTTATGTATTTAAGACTTTTGTGGTCCATAAATAATTCAAACCTTTCTCTATATAAATAACATCTCCAAATTTTAAGGGCAAAGATTACAGCGACCATCTCTAGGTCGTGAGTAAGGTAATTTTGTTTATGCTTCTTGAGTTGCCCTGATCCATAAGCTACCACTTGTCATTTTTGCAATAAAACACATCCTAACCCTCTATGAGAGGCGTCAGTGTAAACTACATAGGGCTTTCCACTTCCAAGAAGGGTGAGAATGGGTGCGGTAGTGAGTTTTTCGTTTAAAAGTTGAAACGCTTCCTCACATTTTTCTGTCTAGACATACTTTACTCCCTTCCTAGTTAACGGGCTCAGAGGGCCTGCTATTTTGGAGAATCCTTCCACAAATCTTCGGTAATATCCAGCTAAATCAAGAAAATTTTGAATTTAGAGTACAGTAGAGGGTCTCTTCCAATCCACTACTACTTCTATTTTTGAAGGACCTACTGCTATCCCTATCTTTGACACCACATGCCCTAAAAACTTCACTTCCTTCATCTAGAAGTCTCACTTACTTTTCTTGGCATAAAGTTGATGTTTCCTTAGGATTTGAAGGGTGATTCTTAGGTGTTCTTTATGAGTTTTCTCGTCATACGAGTATTTAAGGATATCATCTATGAAAACGATCACAAAATGATCTCGTCATACGAGTACTATACATCCACTAGCATACCATAAGGTCAGGGTTTTCTAACTGCAGTCCATGACTACCTTATTCTTTGCTAACCAATCCATTTCTAGGATTACATCAAATCCTTCCATGTCTATCTGGACCAAATCAACAGTAAATTTGAAGGTACCTATTCGTATAATGCTGGATGGACATCCTACTCTTACCATAACTATTCCACTAGTAGGTGTCTGAATGGTAAAGGGTGTATACAACAAGTTAGTAGTTAATCCTAGATCACCTACACATTTCTCAGAGATAAAAGAATGCGTAGCTCCAGAATCAAATAACACTATGATCCACAAGTTATAGAGTAGGATCGTACCTTCGATCAAGGCATTGGGGTTCTCGCTACTTCCTCCGGCAGTAAGAAGAGCGTACATCCGAAGTGGACCGGTATGATTGACTTGTTTCCCCTTACTTGCTATTCCCAGGTTCACTCGGTTGGAGTTGTATAAGGTAGCCGCAGGTCTTCCTGCCGTGGTCTGTCAGGACATCAATGCGGAGGTTGCTGGGAAATTTTGTGTTGGGGGCATTTACAGAGGAATCTGGTTGCCATTACTGTTCCCACTTCACATGCCCTGAGGGCAGTCCTGTCTTAAATGCCCCTTTTGCTGGCAATTATAGCAAACAGGTCTGTTATATGGTGTTCCTTTAGAATTTGAAGGATAGGGTTGGTATCTCGAGTTTGGGCATCTAGGGTTGTTAAAGCTAGAGGAATTCCTCACATTCTTGCCAGATACTCTCATGTTTAGTGCTTGTTGTTGTCCTTCCAATTCTTGTTCTATCAACATTACCCGGTCAATTACTTTTGTAAATTTTTTGCCCCATAAAAGTGACTACCTGAGATCGAATTGCAAGTCTCAAACCCTTAAGAAACCTTCAAGTCTTTCTCTCTTCTGTTGTCACAAAATCCAAGGCAAATCTTGATAGCTCCAGGAATGTGGCCACATATTTACTCATTATTAGACTATTCTGTTGAAGCTATACAAATTCCTCCATCTTAGCATCCTTAACTATTTCTCGAAAGTAATGATTATGGAAAAGGACCACAAATTCCTCCCATGTCAAATTTTTCACATCCCTTATGCGTTTCACCTAATCCCACCAAACATTTGCCTCTCCTTCAAGATGTTAAGTTGCAAACTCCACCTGATACTTTGTCGGTGTCCCTACAATATCTAGCACCTTTTGGGATTGTTTGAGCCATTACTCCGCTACTAAAGGGTCGAGTTCTCCTATGAACCTTGGGATTTTGTTTATGGAATTCCCAAAGTAGCTTTGTTTTTTTCTCTTCAGGGTTTGGTACTGCTCTTTGAGGTTCAAGGGTTGGTGGAGGTTGCTAAGGGACAAGTGGTGCTTGATGATTTTGCTACTGTCGTTGCAGCAGATTTGTCATGGTTTGCAGGCTTTGTAAAATCTAGTTCAATTGGGTTTTTATCACTTCCACTAGTTCCAACTCTGGTCGTAGTCTGTGCCATCTAGAATGGTCATTAAGTTAAGTTAGATTTCTATTTTGCCAATCAAAATACAAGAAGTCACTATACGATTTACTAAGCCGATAATAGTCATAAGGAAAAGATTAGTACACACGGAGTTAGATAAGTACATCAAAATAATCTAACACTCTCTGGTTCACTCCTCTCATAAACAACTATCCAAAATGTGGAGAACCATAAGTACTACTAAAGATACTAGAAAAGAAAGAAACAATCACATGCCCATATCCTCCTCGGGCTCCTCCTTGCTGTCTGAGACATCTATCACCAGGGTGGCTGAGGTCATAGGTATGATAGGGCTAGTCAACGGCGTGGGGTTGTCCACAGACATCTCTAGAGTCAATGGATGGTACTCAAGGGATGGTGGCAAGTAAGCAGGGGGTGGTGCTATAGGTGGGGTAGACTGCTGCCCCTAAACAGCTATGGGTGGTGAAGGTGGCTCGGTATGAACATGGGCTCCAGGTAGTGGTAACTCTCCAACTAACTATATACCTAGTATCAACTGCTGATACTCAGCTGGGCGTCTTACCACCTCAGACATCTCCTGGACTATCCCTATCAAAGAAATCACCCTATTTTGGATTATGGTATCCTAATGGCTCCTAGAGAGATGTCCCCATAACTGTGCTATCCCTGTATTCTCAGTTCTTAGGAGGGTCTTGGCCTGGGTGCTAGTCACGGTCCTACGGTTGTCCCTCATACCTCTCTCCACCTCGAGCTAATGTATTAGCAAGTCATCCCAAATCGATAGGTTCATCTGCACATGGGAGTTAGCATTAATACTCAATTGATACTAAGAAAAAAAGTAATGTAGAGGATGCATTTCAATATGCAAGTGGTTCACTTCCCTAATGACCTAAAACTGTGCTCTGATACCAACTTCTGTCATGACCCAACTTCGCTCTCAGTAGGTCGTGACAATAAAGGGTTTGGGGGTTGGGTGATAGGGGGTTTATAAGTCTAACATGGCATAATAACCATGATTCGTATTGTGAATCGAAACAGTCTAGATAATATTACATCAAAATAGAAACACTAGCGAAACACTAGCGAAATGTCTCATTATAGTACAGTGAAGAATAAAACTAGTTAACTCTAAAAGCTTTTAAAAAAAAACAACAGGGTAGCAAGGGGACTTATTCCCGCATGTTCATTTCCTTGGAAATCCGTTTGTTGCCTCAACTCCTGAAAATATCGCATAAGATAGGAGCTAGCTGTGAAGCCCAGTAGAAAATCCATGACTTATATTGTGTACAGGTTTAAATGCAATGCAGTAAAAGAATGACATGACATACATATGTCCCTTGTAATTCTTTTTATCAATTTCAGGATACATGCAGGTATATCTTGCCCGGGGCATCATCAAGCCTAGTGGACCCACCCTTGACACTCCTTCTAGTCAAGATAATGGGGGCCCACCCATGATTTTATAGCCCATATCAAGCCTAGCAAAGCTAACCCATGTTCGCCCCAAAATCAAGCCCAATCAGGTTCGCCTATGATAGTAACTTGGGGTCTTTTCTTTCCGATTGTTCCACCCTTATTCCTCCCCAATGATGCAAGCATGCAATGAATGTATAGTTGAAATTATTTATAGAAAGCAATATATCCAATAACATAGCTAGCAAAAAGGCATAAAGTCAACATAGTAACTTGTAGATAAGAAGAAAATAAGCATGTATTTTAAGAAATGCATAAGCTCCTACCCTGATGATATGTCTGGGTTAAGATGGTCCTTGGTTCACGTGTTATATGTTGAATAAAGAGCTGGCATTTAGCCTTCTTATCTAGTTATCAGTATTTGTCCATTTTCTCAGTGTTCAAAGGTTGTAGTTCTTATAATCAGTTTAGCAAGGAATTTCCCAGTGTCTAAACCAAAGGGAATCATCTGAAATTTTTCCTGGGAGGTCCAATGACCCATGCTGTCCCATTTCTGGGTTCCTCTTATTATTGGAGGTATCTCGACAAAATTGCATATTATTCCCCTTAATAATGCATTTAATATGATTTTCTTTGTCAGGGTACTGCTCTTATTTAACAAAAAATCATATAAATGTCAAAAATTTCCAGAAAAATATGGGAAGGCCTCATTTGGTGTCATAAATACATCAAAAAAATTTAGGCCGAGGGAGTGTGGGACGCACCCACATGTGTCAGCACCCGCGCGTGGGGAAAGAAGACAGTGCCTTCATCTTCTTCCTTCCGTGGCTGGGGGCTTCCCTCGCCAATTGCCATCGATCCGTGGTCCTCTTGGCCATGCATGTGTGGCCCAAAGAATGCTATGGACCTGGGCTACACACTCATGGTCAATGCTCAGCTTACGGTGGCTGGATGTGGCCGTTATGGCTGAAAAAGCTCGGCTACATGGTGGAACCCTAGGGTTCCAGACCTGCAACTGAGCTTTTGGGCCTCTTCCCGTATTTTTTTGGAGATTTTTTGTTCACGAAAGTTGTTTGCAACGTCGAAATGAAGAGGAGCCAACTAGCCTTGACGAAAAATGTGGCCAAGGGCCTAGGTTACAGCTTGGAGACCGTTTTTTAATGGGTTCGGCCTTCCAGGGCCGTTACGGCTCATGCACAGAGGTAGGAGGCCTCCCTTGGAGTCCACGGAGGTACTAGAGAAGCCTCACACTGCTGTGGCAGGCCTCAAGCCCTGCCTTGGCTTGCCACAAGTTTATAATCAGCGCACTCTCCATTTTTTCCTCTCACGGGTTCTCTGGTTCACGGCAGCTGGAGGTGTTGGTTTTGCTAGGTTTGGGTAGTTTGAAGGAAGGGGAATGAAGGTACTATACCTCACTTCAAATGTGTTTTGCCTCTGCCCCTCTCTTCCCCAACTCCCCTCCACCCTTCCTCTCAATTTCTCTCTTTCCCTCTCTAGATCTTTCTCTCCAATGCTTATGGACAACAAATGGGGGAAAGGGCAACAAGGTTAGGTATTTATAAAGGGAGTACGGGGGTGGATGCATCGGGCGAAGGGTGGTTGGCTTGCTGGTGCATGGGTTCCATCTCATGGGTTTCTCTCTCTCTCTCTCTCTCTCTCTCTATACATATATATAGCTCTCTCTCTAAAACAGCCTATGAGTGGTGGTCCAAGGGTGCTTTGTGATCAACACAAGGGCTACAAATGCATGGGTGGGTGTTCATACGCATGCACCCCCCCTCCCACCTCTCTCTCAGTCTCTCTCTCTCTCTCTCTCTCTCTCTCTCTCTCTCTCTCTCTCTCTCTATTTCTTAAACAACCAGCCTTCATTGGCCAATGGTGGCTAATGTTTGCCCGCAAGAAGAGGGGCAAGGTGTTAAAATAATTAACGTATTATTCTACACCCATGTGATGGATATGTATATATATAGACACTAAACATGTGCTAGCAATACAATATGGTATTTAGTATGGGTCATGCATGCAGCCATGAGTGCATTGCATGCACCATATGTGTAGGTGGCAACTGGCCATGCAAAGTTGGTAGGATGCCACAATGTTTGAAGTAAAATGAAAGAGAGTCTCAATCTGAAATGGCTGAGTTTGGGACTTCATTTCTTATTGAACACTCATTCTGAAACTGTAGGTAGAAGGCTCTCAAAAAATTAATTGGTTTAGGCTCAAATTTCACATGATTCAGATACCGGAGGAGAGAGAAAACTCAAACTGAAGTTTCGGTGCAATCGGGTGTGAATTTCCAGGTGCAATGGCTTTCAGGGACCTTTCGGGAAATCAAATCTCCTTGGAAATGCATTCCAAGAACATGAGGGGATCGGGCTTGAAACGAAGATATTTTTAGACATTTGATTCATCAAAAACCGTTGAGAAATGAGAGAGAAGTTTAAGTTTAAAGTTAGAGCGCAAATCGGTGCGAATTTGCCTGGTATAAGGTGCTTCGAAGCCCCCTTTTCGAGAGACCGAGTTCGTAAGAGGCTGAGTTTCATTATACAGACATGGTTGGGCTCGGCAAGGGTCTCGCTTCTGACCTATGGCTGCATCTATTCAGTTCAACTAGGGATGTAATATAGTCAACAAGAAATTGCTGGTATTACAGAGTCATTTTCTAAATGGGCTTAAACATTCTCCAAAGGTTGCCAACCAACCTGTTTTTTCAAAAACCCTCTCTTGAGTAAGGTTTTCAAAACCCCTTTTTAAAAACCCTAAGTTTAGTCTTCAGGCTTTACTTAGTTTTAAGTTGCCTAATACACCTTTAACCATGTTAGGTGGCGACTCCAAACCTTCTTCAAAAAGGCCTTTAATCAATTAAGTTTCAAGTTCACACCTCGTCGCACTTGTTCTCTTAGGAGGGTGAGTTCTATTAGATGGACTTAGGGCCAAAAAAACTACAAGAAGTTGAACTTGCCCCTGAATGCTTCCAAGATGGTCATTGCCCTCAGAAGCAAGAGCTTGAAGAAGTCAATCTCTTCCCTTCTACAGAACCTGCTCATCATATCTTCATCTACAGGGATCTCCCTACCGAACAATGAGAAGCCCTCCTTAACGTGATCAGGCAACACCTAGATGTCTTGGCTTGAAATTATAGTGAAATGCCTAGTTTGGACCTATAGTTACCTTGCATTGATTAAACATCCTTCCATCTACTTAACCTGTCAAGTGAGGGACGTGAGTTTGTAAGCTTGATATGGAGCTTAGCATTAAAGATGAAGTGGTTAAACTCTTAGATGATGGCTTCATTAAGCCGATCCAGCACCCATCCTAGCTATCCAACATAGTTCCCATTATAAAAAAGGATGGCTAGATCGGGTATGTATTGACTTTAGAGATCTCAATAAGGCTTGCCCCAAAGATGAGTTCCCTCTCCCAAGTATTGACAATCTCATTGATACTATGGCCCACCATCATATATTCTCTTTTATAAATGGGTTTAGTGGGTATAATTAGGTCAAGATGACACCAAAGGATGCCTCCAAGACAGCTTTTTGTACCCTTATTGGCAATTTCTTCTACACCGTCATGCCTTTTGGCCTCAAGAATGCAAGTGCCACTTACTAACAAGCTATGATGGCGATCTTCCATGACATGCTCCACATAGTAGTAGAATGTTACATTGACGATCTTGTAATCAAATCCAAGCTGGAAGGAAACCACCTGAAAGATCTCCAGCACGTCTTCGAGCAATGTCACAAATATCACCTCTACATGAATCCCCTCAAATGTGCATTCGGAGTTACAACACGGAAGTTCTTAGGGTGCATCGTTCACCATCATAGAATTGATCCTGACCTAGCGAAAGTTCTGGATGTTGGTAATATGCCTTGCCTCATGAACCAAGACAAGTTTCGTACACTCTTGGGGTGTGCCTCTTACCTCAAAGGGTTCATCCCAACTACGTCAGAGATCACTTAACCTTTTAGTTCCCTCCTCAAAAAGGATGCTCCTTATGAATGGCTCCCCTCACCTCAAACGGCCTTTAAAACTCTCAAGGCCACTCTCACCGCTCCTCATACCATGATCCCCTCGCACTCAAGTATGTCGCTCCTCTTGTATGTCACATCTACCACACGTACCATTGGTGCCTTACTTCCACAGGAGATCGATGGAGTCAAGCGTCCAGTTTATTAGATCAACCGAGTCATTTAAGGGGCAAAGACCCATTACGCACCAATTGAGCACCATTGCTTGGCTTTTATTTTTGCCACTAAGAAGTTGCAAAGCATATCAAAACATCAATTTTTACTATTCACATGATTCAAACGAAGTTCTACACATTGAAATCAACAAAATTTGAAAACTCACTTTTTTGGAAGTTCTCCGGTGAAATCTTCTCTTCTGGCGACTTTTCCGGCGACGTGGTCTCCTTCCGGTAATCACCCGTGGTCTCCAAGAAGCACTCCTTTCATGTCCAAGACGGATTCCTCGCAATGCCTCACAAATTTGCGAAAACTCTTCAAATCCCGTAGGTGTTCGAACCAGAAAATTTTCTAGTTTTAATCCTAAGCCTAGCCCCACTAGCAGAGGCGCTAAGGTTTCTCAGCCAAAGGCGCCACTCCTAGTGGCGCCAGGTTCAAATTCTAGGTAGTTTTGCCCTTTTTCCTACCAAAACTCATTTTCGAAGGCCTTTTTGGTCCATTATCCATTTTTGACCCCCGTTGTCGAAAGATTTCCAATGTCCGTCCCTCGAACTGCCTCACAGTCAACTTAGGACTCTTACTTCTATCATTTTCTATCTTTGACAAGCAAAGACAGAAAAAGCGGGGCAGCGGTAAGCACCCCATTTTTGACCGCTCGACAATCTACACTCCGTCCAGACTTGTTTTCAAGTCATTGTGGGCGTATTCCAATCGAAATCGATTTTCTAAGTCTAAACCCAGTCTGTCCATCGCTTTGCGGGCTTACCAGGCCCAAATAGAGGCAAAATGACCAAAATGCCCTTAGGGGCATTGTTCTTTCCAATTCCAACTCCAACCCCTCTCTCGAGACAGTTGATTCCTCGAGACGGCAAATCTATTCCAAATCAGGCACGTCTTTTCGGAGACGGTAAGTCCCCTTTCCAATCCCTCTCTCGAGACAGTTTATTCTTCGAGATGGTTCCAATTCAGGCACGTCTTTTCGAAGATGGTAAGTCCCCTTACCAATCCCTCTCTCGAGACAGTTTATTCCTCGAGACGGTTCCAATTCAGGCACGTCTTTTTGAAGACAGTAAGTCCCCTTTCCAATCCCTCTCTCGAGACAGTTTATTCCTCGAGACGGTTCCAATCAGGGCCCCTTTAGTAACTTCCTGAGAGCGCTTCTTGTACTATTCTCAACCTCACTCTATCTTTTCGGATCATTCCGAGTCAGTTCTGGCAAACCCGGTACAAAATGACCGTTTTGCCCCTGGTGGGCCGGTCTCCTTTTTTGACCACACCAGCTCTGGGTATCAAACCGGTAATCCTATGAGATTGCCCCTTTTAGTATTCTTAACCTTTTCTTATCTTTCCGGATCATTCCGAGTCAGTTTCGGCAAACCCAGTACAAAATGACCGTTTTGCCCCTGGTAGGCCGGTCACCTTTTCCGATCACACTGGCTCTGGGAATCAAACCGGTAACCTTTGGGAATATTCTAAATAATGTTTTCAAATTCCAAGTCTTCTTTTGGGACAGTTCGAGTCTGTCCCGGCAGCTTCTCGACCCGATTGACCGTTTTGCCCCTAAAGGCCCGGTCAGCCCCTCCGACACATCTTATCCTCATTTTTCAAGTCAAATACCTCCAGGACACTATTATAAGTGTTCCTGCTCTTTTCCGGCCTTCCGGGCCATTCTCGGACTTTCCGGAGTCACTCCTAGTAAAGCCAGACTAAAGATTGCATGGTAGTCACTAGTACAGGCGCCCAAATCTAGTCAAAGATATGTTGCTTGCCAACCTTAAATATTTCCTAAATGGCTGGCACCAAGCCAAAAATGGGCTGGCGCCACTCCTAGTGGCGCCAGTGTAAAGTTTGGCCTAGCGCCACTGCAACAGGTGCCAGGTTTATTCAACCTCTATAAATACAGAACCTCTTCTAACGTGAAAGAGGTCCGTAAACTCAATCGAAAAATCCTATATTTCGATATATAGAGCTCGAGCATCTCCTAAACCCTAGCTTTCCTAGGTTTTCCAAACCCTAGCCACCATACATTAAACCCTAGCCTCATATACACTCATACACTCCCCCATACACTCATACACTAACCTTCAACCCTCCTTCGAAGACTTGAAGAGTTGCAATATGAAGTTTGAAGATTGAACGCGGCTCTTGAAGATCAGGACGAAGACCGAAGAAAGCAAGGCGCGCAAAATAAACAAGATACAAGGTAGTTTCTCCATTTAAATTTTCGTACTTCCCCCTCTCTCTTCTCTCTTCTAACCCACTTGGATTTTCTCTATTTTAATCCCCCATCTCTCTTCTAACCCACTTGGGTTTTCTTATTTTCAAAACTTCTTTGTTTTCTAAACTTTCCCACTTTCAAAACTTCCATATTTCAAAATATTCCAAAATTCAAAACTTTCTTAACTTGAAACTTTCTAAATTCTAAACCTTTCTTAAACTAAACCTTCCATAATTCAAAACTTTCCTAATTTTGAAACTTTCTTCAAAACTTTCCTAATTTCGAAACTTTCCTAAATCGGACCTTTCCTAATTCGAAACATTCCTAAATCGGACCTTTGCTAATTCAAACATTTCCTAAATCTAATCTTTCCTAATCTCTTAAACCTTCCAAGTCAAGTCAAATCTTTCCTAAGTCTAGGTTTCCTAAACCTCCATCTTTCCAAAACAAGTCTAAATCTTTCTTCCAAGTTCTATCTTTTCAAATCAAAATCCAATCTCTTCAATTCCAGAATTCTAAAGTCCAATTTTCAATTTTCTATTCTAAGTTCAATCTCTCAATTTTCTATTCCAATTTCCAATTCAATCTCTTTCTTTCAAATCAATCTCTTTTCAATCGGACTCTTGTCCGAACTACGACTGACCTGATTCCTCCAAAAGGATACGTAGGAAACCTTCATAGGTGCGGTCACAATTTCTTTCAAATTTCAAATTCCACCACATTTTCCAAATCTCAAATTCTACAATCTTTTCAAATCTCTAAACTATTTTCAAACTTCCAATTTCAAATTTCTATTTCCAAATTTTCAAACTTTTCAATTTCAATTCCATCTCTTCAAATCTATTTTCAAATCAAATCAATTTCAAATCAATCTCTTTCCAAATCTATTTTTCAATTCTCTTGCCTTGCACTTGCATATCATGCATCATGTTAGTTTCTTTTCAAGCATTGTTTTTCAAGGTGGATAGGATTGAACTATAGTTGGTTGAAGACTCTTATAGGTGAATCTAGGGTAGATTGACATGTAGGTACCGAAAGGGCGGGGTAGGGTGATGGCTTAGTGCGTCTTCCCTACACGTAACCAACCTCCGAACCTAGATCACTGATTTCAAAGACCAAAAAAGGAGTTATTTTTCAAAAAGGGCTAAATGTTTTCTAAATGTTGCCAAACAACCTGTTTTTCTTAAAAACCCTCTCTTGAGGCGGTATTTTCAGAAACCTTTTCTAAAAACCTTAAGTGTAGTCTTCGGATTATACTTAGTTTTTAGGTGTCCTAACTCACCTTAATCAAGTTAGGTGGCAACTCCCAATCTTTTTCAAAAGCCCTTTATTTAAATCAATTTTCAGTTCAAACTCAGTCGCACTCATTCTTTTAGAAGGGTGAGTTCTAATAAGAGAGTACAACGTTTTTCCCGCTTGTGTGAGTATTCCTCTAGTGCGAAAAATCTGGGCACAGCAGTAACCAACCTCTAAACCTAGATCACTGATTTCGAAAGACCAAAAGGAGTTATTTTTCAAAAAGGGCTTAAATATTTTTCAAAGGTTGCCAAACAACCTATTTTTCTGAAAACCCTATCTTGAGGAAGTATTTTCAAAAACCTTTTTCAAAAACCCTAAGTGTAGTTTTTGGATTATGCTTAGTTTTTAGATGACCTAACTCACCTTAATCAAGTTAAGTGGCGACTCCAAACTTTTTCCAAAAAGCCCTTTATTCAAATCTATTTTCAATTCAAACCTAATCGCACTCATTCTTCTAGGAGGGTGAGTTCTAATAAGAGAGTACAGTATTTTTCCCGCTTGTGTGTGTATTCCTTGAGTGCGAAAAATCTGGGCACGACAGCTAGCGACTCCGCTGGGGATACTTAGAGGGTTAGGCCGTAGTCATGTCTCTTTACCCTTTACCCATGTAGAGTCCTCAATTAACTTGGTTCAGCCCTATTCACTTTAAATTTTCAAAACTAAATTTTCAAAATTGTTCTAAAAAACCATGCATTTATTCATATTATCTTGTATTATGTTTGCCATCCTCATACTAACACTTGCATCTTTGTTTTGTAGGTAGACATTTTGTTTAAATTCTATTAACTGCTATGCATGAATTTGATGAACAAGATGAATGGGAGTTGTTGGGCCCTTTCCTCCACTTTTAAAAATCACACACACACTGCATGTGCACTCGCATTCTGCATACTTGCATTATTACCCCGATATGTCATTTCTACTTAGAAAGGGGGAACTGTATATTGGTTGTGGGCAAGATGTTGTGTCAGTTTCTTTGCCTACGGCCTGTTGATGGTTCCCCCGCTCGGATCACCAACCGATCATGGCATCACCTCGGGGAGTGGGCCTAGGTTTGAAGATCCGGGGACCGAGCCTTCTTAGGACGCATTAGTCAACTCTCAACCTCATACTCATATAGATACCATGCATAGCCGAACCTCTACCGGATTTAAGACACGAGCACTGTTTTTAAAACCATGGAGGAAAGGGCGACTGCTCTTACTTTCATTTATACTTGTATATCTCTGTTATTATAATGCCTGTATTCATACTGTTATAATGCCTATCTAACTACTCATGCATACACGTTTACCTTGCTATTGCATTCTCTCTTCTTATACTCTTTGCATACCTATGTTCATGCATTCCATAATCCATGTCAAGACAAGAGTTCCAAGTAACTCAAGTCACTGCATTCTCATGCATATGATCAACCCATTGAGAGTGACACCAAGGTCACTCTCCCTTGCATTAAACCTACCTAAACCCTAAGGGTTCCCACGTAACCCTAAGGACTCATGCCATGCACCTCAATTCATTTCATAAGAGAGGCCCCAATCCCTCTATGCTCACGGAGATAGGGTTGCCAAGAAAACAAGGGGCAATCAATCAACAAGGTCTCTCAGTGACCTCCTCGACATTAAATCCAGGGAAGGTGAATTCGAAGACTTAAGAGTAGTTTAGGGTCTCCCTTTGTAAAAGTAGATAGGTGGAAGTCCAAAGAAAAATGTTTCCCCTCCCCCTATTAAAATGTTTTTCAATTCTTTTGTATCTTAAACTCAAAATTTAATATACTTCTTTATTTTTATGAATGAATGCATGGATGGCTGAAGGCTTCTACCTGACAGTAAGGTATCTGCATACAGGAGCAAATCCCCTATCTCTAAGAGTGGGCCAATACATGATGACTAGTTTCCCTCCTAAAGAGGGGCACCCTAGGGCTTGCATTACATAGAATTCTCCAAGAACTGAATCCTAATTTGTAACTATTGTCGTCATTGTTATATGTAATGAATACTAGTCCAACATCCTCCATAATAGTGAAGGCCATGGTTCACAAGCTTCAGGAGAACATACCATTGGAAAGTAGGAATGTTAGCAAAAATCCCCTGCGCAACCCACTTACCACAATTCCAAAAGGGATAATTCACACCCAAGAGGAGCCCGAATACCAAGATCATTCCTTCCTAACCACGCAATCTTATCAACCCAACATGAACCTAACCATAGAAGCTTTACTAGACCCTTCCTGTTATCATCTTGTCCTTACTAAGTTATTCGAACCTAAACCTATGATTGCTATGGCCCGACCTGAACCTCAAGCTAACAACCAAGGAGTCATACGACCTAAGCTACCTTTAGTCTTGCCAAAGAAGCCAATTGTGCCCACTACTCTACCCGTCCTCATCAACCATTCACCTGTGGCAATCCCTTTGCTCATAAATCCAAGGATAACTCTTTCCACCATAACCCAAATGCTAATACCTAGTCTTCATAATGTCCCATGGAATTACCCACCTGAAAAGGGCACTGGAGAGCTCGTAACAGAAATAGGGGGGATGACTTGGTCAGAGCGCCTCTACACCTCTATTGTAGTGGAAAGGAAAAGGAAGGGGAATGATAAAGAAGGAGAATGCTCCAACCAACCAACAGATCAGGAGATGTCAGAATTCACCAAAGCTTTAGGAAAGGTCGACTACGATATCATGGAACAACTTAGGAAAGCCCCAGCCCATATTTCGATCTTGGGATTGCTGCTCACTTTTGAAGTGCACCGGAGTGCTTTAATAAAGATCCTCAAGGATGCTCATGTGCCTGAGAGTTTCACGCCAAATAACCTACATGACATGGTGAGTCACATCATGGCCCCAAACATCATCACCTTCTCTGATGACGAGATTCCGGTTGATGGAACAAGCCATATCCGGGCTCTGCATATCGCTATAAGAACAAGAGGGAAAATGTTAGCCAAAGTATTGATAGATAATGAGTCGGCTTTAAACATGTGCCCGTATTCTACCCTAGAAAGGCTAGGAATGGACCAAAATTACTTGAAAAATAATGGTATGATCATTTGTGTCTTTGATAGTTCTTGGAGGGAAGCCATGGGGAAAATTGAAATACCTGTCGAGATAGGACCAGTAACCTTCACAATTAAATTCCAAATCTTACACATTCCGGCTGTCTACAATTTGCTGTTAGGAAGACCTTGGATTCATTCGGCGGGTGCAGTGCCTTCTAGCCTTCATCAGAAAATCAAGTTCATCGTGGGCTCTAAGCTAATTTCTATTTTTGCTAGAAAAGAGCTCGCTGTATACAAAGCTGATATGGTTACATCTGACACTGAACTACCCTCTTGCTTTCAGTAATTCGAATATATCACTGTTGTACAGAAAGAAGATCAAGTGGAGCCGAAATATTCCAAGAATTCTCAGATGATAGTACAGTACTTTAAAGCAAATGGTTTTCATCCGGGTAAAGGCCTAGGGAGATGTTTACAAGGAAGACCTGAAATCGTAGAAATACCGTCAGCTGAACCCACCTTTGGGTTGGGATATAAACCCACAAAAGGGGAAAATAGAAGTAATGTGGAAGAAGAGGGCAGATAAGAAAGCTGTCGTGGAACTCTCGAACTAATTCAAGCAATTGGACATGGGGGAAGGAATATCTATATTAAGTAAAAAGAAGAGAAAGGTCCAAGAAGAAGCGCCCGTCATGATGGCCAGTATCGGAGGAACCCAAGATGGATCCATTTGAGCGATGTTGCCAGGCGAAAAGTTGCATTATTGGGCCAGCAAATACATCATCCGTGCTTGCAAGTTTCGGTGCAAAGCCCATTAGAGCGAGATCTTAGAGCAACTGATTCGCCATAAACAAACTTTGTCCTTTTAAATTTATTTGTCTTAACTTTTTAAAATCAAGTTATCAATGAAAAAATATTCCTTTCTTGTTTGATTCATTGTACACTATTTTCCATGCCAATGACCCTTGTATCCGATATCTTACTCAGTTAACCCCGAGAATGCCAATCTTGATAAGTGATGACTTGAACACCGAGTTTGATTACCAACAATTGGGAATTGAAGAAGATGTAAATTTTACAGAGGAGGTGCTAGAGGAAATTCGGGAACAAATAGAAAGACATGAGAATCGTAATACCCCAAACATTGAGGAAACAGAAATCGTTAATTTGGGAAATGAGGGGGATTTGAAAGAGCTTAGAATCGGCACAGGCCTAGATCAATGGCAGTGCAAAGAATTATTGAAACTTTTGTGTGCACACTTGGATGTTTTCACATGGTTTTATCAAGACATGCCTAGGCTGAATGAATCCATTGTGAAACATAGATTACCCCTGAACCCGCAGATGAAACCCTTTAAGCAGAAGCTAAGAAGATTGAAGCCTGAATGGAGCCTGAAGATCAAAGAGGAGGTGGTTAAACAACTCTAAGTAGGATTCCTACAAGTAGTAGAGTATCCCCAATGGCTGGCTAATATTGTCCCTGTACCTAAGAAAGATGGCAAGGTGCGGATATGCATTGACTTTTGGGACCTTAACAGGACCAGTCCAAAGGATGATTTTCCTCTCCCACATATAGACTTGCTTGTTGACAACACAGCCGGTCATGAAATGTTTTCCTTCATGGACGGTTTTTCAAGATATAATCAAATCAAGCTGGCTGAAGAAGATCGGGAGAAGACTGCTTTCATTACCCCCTAGGGAGTATTCTGTTATAAAGTCATGCCATTCGGACTTCGCAATGCAAGGGCAACCTACCAAAAGGCCATGGTAACCTTATTCCATGACATGATGCATCAGGAAGTAGAAATCTATGTGGATGACATGATCGTCAAGTCCAAGCAGCGGAAAGACCACCTGTTCAACTTGCGGAGGGTGTTTGGCCGCCTCCGTAGGTATTAGCTTAAGCTAAATCCTGCCAAATGCACATTCAAAGTATCTTTAGGGAAGCTGCTGGGGTTTATAGTCAATGAAAAGGGGATAGAGGTTGATCCTGCCAAAGCAAAGTCCATTGTTGAAATGCCTACACCAAAGGGGGAAAAGGAGGTTCGATCCTTTTGGGGAAAAAGAGGTTCGATAACTGTCAAACAGGCTCACCTGTGTGAGCCTATTTTCAAGCTCCTTAAGAAAGACGTTCCAAAAGAGTGGGATGATAACTGTCAAATAGTTTTTGAGAAAATTAAAGAATATCTTCGGAACCCCTCTGTCCTAGTGGCACCAACCCCCGGACGTCCTTCGTTGATGTACATGTCAGTGTCAGATACTTTCATGGGATGCGTCTTGGGGCAGTATGATGAAACAAGAAGAAAAGAGCGAGCCATTTATTACCTCAGTAAGAAATTTCTGCCATACAAAGCAAAGTATTCCGATCTCGAGGAAACCTGCTGCACCTTAGCCTGGGCAGCTCACAAGCTTCGACACTACATGCTTTATCATACCACCTTCCTCATCTCTCAAATGGATCCCCTTAAGTATATATTCGAGAAACCAACCCTGTCCAGCAGAATTGCTCGATGGCACATGATCCTGTCAAAATTTGATATTGTGTTCACTACCCATAAAGTAGTCAAGGGGCAGGTGATAGCTGATTATCTGGCCGAGAACTCTATTGATGATTATCAATCCATGGAGCCCCAATTTCCTGATGAAAATATACTATGCATTGATGGTGCATTTGAAGAGCAAGAACCAGCCGAGTGGAAGATGTTTATTTACGGTGCTGCTAACAAAAGGGGAGCCGGCATTGGGGCAGTAGTAGTGTCAAGAACGGGCAGTCATTATCCTATTGTGATTAAGCTACAACTTGAACTCTGCACCAATAACATCGCCAAATATGAGGCTTGCATTCTGGGACTAAGATTGGCATTAGAAATGAAGATTGACGAATTGGTTGTTCTCAATGATTCATATCTGGTCATTCAGCAATCCAGGGATGTGTACCAAACTCGAGATACTAAACTTTCCCCGTATCATCAACAGGTCAAAGATTTGTGTCAGCTATTCAAAAGCGTGGATTTTCGTCACGTACCCCGAATTGAGAACAGCTTTGCCGATGCCTTAGCTACATTAGCTGCAGCAATCAAGGTCGACAAGGGCATTGAAATCCCCCCTTTACAGATCTTTACCAGGGATGTCCCCTCCTATTGCCTGCACACAACTATTGAACCCCATGAGAAACCATGGTTTCATGACATCCAAAGGTATATCTAAGCCAGGACGTTCCCCGATGCAGCAACACAACGCGATAGGAAGACCATTTTGTCGTTTGGCAGGACACTACTTCATGGCTGGAAATGAGCTTTTTAGGAGATCATGGTTTGGACCTCTAAGATGTGTCAATACCGCTAAAGCCAAAGTCATTATGGAGGAAGTGCACGAGGGAGTTTGCGGTCCCCACATGAATGGCCACACCCTTGTGAAGAAGATTCTCCGGACAGGATATTACTGGTCAACAATGGAGTCAGATTGCATTAGATACGCTCTTCGGTGTCACAAATGTCAGATACACGGGGATAAGATCAAAGCACCACCGACTGAGCTCTATTCTATGTCAGCCCCATGGCCTTTTTCTATGTGGGGGATAGATATGATTGGTCCAATCACTCCTAAAGCTTCCAACGGCCATCACTTCATCCTGGTCGCCATTAATTATTTCACTAAATGAGTAGAAGCTGTTTTTTATGTTCATGTCACTAAAAGGGTCGTGGAAAGGTTCATAAAAAATCATATCATTTGCCGGTATGGGATTCCCGAGTCACTCATTACCAATAATGCTTCTAATCTGAATAACAAGTTGATGTCAAAGCTATGCCAAACATTTCGTATTACGCATCGGAATTCGGTCACCTACCGGCCTCAGATGAATGGAGCAGTAGAAGCAGCCAACAAGAACATTAAGAGAATACTTTGAAAAATGATTGACAACTATAGAGATTGACATGAGAAACTTCCTTTTGCATTGATGGCTTACCGAACTACTACGAGGGTCTCCACCGGAAGTACCCCTTTCGAGCTAGTCTACGGCACCGAGGCGGTCATCCCTGTTGAGATTGAGATTCCTTCTTTACGGATCTTAATAGAAACCAAACTAGATGAAGCAAAATGGATTAAAGACCGGTATGCCCAACTCTGTTTGCTAGATGAGAAGCGGCTAGCTGCAGTTTATCACGCTCAATGCTATAAAAAGCGAATGGCCAGAATGTTTAATAAGAAAGTACGACCTCGATCGTTCCAACCGGGAGATTTGGTGCTCAAGAAGGTGTTCCCCCATCAGGAGGCAGCATAGGAAAAATTTGCTCCAAACTATGAGGAGCCATTCGTGGTAAAGAAGGTCCTGTCTGAAGGAGCTCTCGTTTTGGAAGAAATGGATGGCCAAGAATTCCTTAGCCCATTGAATTCAGATGCTGTCAAGCACTACTACATATGATTTCGAAAGCTAGGCCTTTGGTTTATGTGGGGAAGCAATAAAATCTACTTTCTTCATTCTCCACTAATCAATAAGGTAGTGTTTCAAGGGTAAAACTCTATAGACTAAACAATCTAATTCTAGGATGATGAGAGGCCCTCATTTCATTTTCTATCCAATTAAAATGCATATATATAACCTTTGTCAAACCCTTAGTGCCGGTTACTTTCTTTCAGGAACATTCCCCAACAAAGTGATCATGTTAAGTCAAAGTAGAGGCATTGGAGATATGCGTAAAAAAAAAAAAAAAAAAAAAAAAGCCCCTGAAGTATTACTTTGAGTTTGCACAAACATTGGTATTAACGTCATTGGTAAAAAAAAAAAAAAAAAAAAAAAAAAAAAAGAAAAAAAAAAAGGAAAAAATGTATGACGAGATACCCAGAGAAAGATGAGAATACGTGGAAAAGTGCTACTAAACCAAAAATCATTGACGGTGATCACTAGTAGAATGGTAGGCTTAAGCCTTTTCCTTTTTCTTTCAAGAGTAAAAAACCACACTACAAGCCCTAAAAGTCCTCTCAAATTAGAGTTAAATTGATTAGTCCAAATGAGCTTACTAAAATATGTTGTTGGCTGGAGAATGATGCAAGTAGCGTTTAGGAGCTTCTCAACAGAAACTAGAGACCAAGCTAAGGAAAGAGAGAGAGAAAGAAGAGAGAAAAGTTAAGCGCTTCTCGAGGATGTGGTGAAAACCCGAAAGGGCGCCGTAGGTAAAAAGGTAGGGATGTGGCAAGATACAAAACTATCGACCCTGGTGAAAACCTACAAAGGCGCCTTGGTGCAAAAATGACAGAGCTGGGACTGGTGAAAACCCTCAGGGGCACTAGTAGTAAAAATAGCAAAAAAACAGAAAGGGGGGAAGGGTTGGGAGCAAGAGATTTAGATGTAAGAAATAGCTCAAGCTTCTGCATTCCTCAGAAGTTAATGTATAAAAGCAACAGTGTGAAAGTCGGAAGGCATCTCGAAAGGCATTCTTCGGCTTAGCCCAGTTAGGATTAAAGGAAACAGGGGTTCCTTTCGCAGGACAATTAGTGAGTCAGAGAATCAAACCAAAGGGAGTTATTTTTCATTAAGCTGTGATTTTCATTTAACTTTCCCCAAATTTGTTGCTCTACTAATCATGCAGGAAAACCATATCAAAAGTACGAAAGGTCATGAATTCATAAGACAAAACGAGGCATAATACTAAACAAAGTTTGTTTTTTTCTTTTTTTTACAAATGTAGAAATCAGTAAATCTAAGAGCGAGGGGCAAAAATATATCACTCCCCGTCATCATTAAAGGAGGAATCAGCTATACAGGGATCCACTGGCTTGCCAACCACAAAAGGAGCACTCAAAGAAGTACTGGCTGCAGAAGACCCAGTCAGGCCTCGCTCGTAGTCCGCACATCTGGCCAGAAGCATGTCCCTCTCTCGGGTAAGGGACTCCATAGTCTCCTGCAAGGACTGGCTATCTGTCGCATCAGTTTCTAGGGAGGTGGAGCTGTCTAGAGTACCTCGCAGCCGCCTGCGTCCCCTCACAGCACTCGAAGGTAGATCACCATGGGTTGATCTGGCTGCTGCTAACTGTATCTCTAACAAAGCTACCTTAGCATCCCTCGCTCTCAACAGGTCATGTAACGTTCGTATTAGTCGACGGTTGTCCGTCTATGATGACGCCCCTGAACAATTATATCAGTCAAGAAGTCGGTATACCCTATGGGAGGTAAATGAGTCTCAATAAGAAGATCTCCAAGTTTGCTGGGACCTAGCACGTAGCGTTGAAGCCAATAGTGATATGCCTCAGTCGTAAGGGGCATGACAGAGAAGGGACCATTATCGTCAACGTGAGGAAGCAAGGATCTCCATGTATCCATAACTCTCTTCACCAATGCTTCAGGGATCGACGCCTCAAAGAAAAGAGTAAACTCAGTTGCAGATGCTAAATAAGGGATATCCTGACTCCTACCAAGCTGTCGCAGAACTCGAATACCGAAGAAAGGGGCAATGCCCTACAGGCCTGCTAGGGGCACGAAGGCCCTCCTGGAAGGTCGAACTCTCAAGCAATATCTACCAACCAGTCCTGGATACCACCGGACAGTGCCTGACCTTATGCACTGGAGATAGTCAGCCCAGGATGCAGCGGTCTGCAGAAATCTCCCCTTATCTGCCATGACACCCTGAGATCTCGCCAGGGAATGTATATGGTCGAGCTCTGGATACCACGTGTGCTGGAACAAAGGTGTAACAAACAAGTGACCAATCGCCCAGAGCTGGAAGAGAGTAGCGCATCCCCGGAAACCAGCGTCAGTGGTCTGCTGGAATCTTGTAAGACTCACGAAGGTCTCCCCTACAATCATAGGAGCATAGGAATGCCCCTTACGGATCAAGGCCAGCGGTGCATAGAGTCGACAGTCCACTAAATCATCTTCTCGAGGGAACACCGAGAAGTTCAGCAGAAGCAAGGCCAAAGCAACCATACAAGAAACAGCCTAATCCTAAGAGGTGTGCCACTCACCTGAATGAACTCACATACCCATGGGAAACTCAAAATGGGAAAAGAGGAACTCTACTAGGACATAAGGAAACTGGGGCAAAGAAGAAGACGAAAGAACTGTGCGTTTGAATCCAAGCTAGGATGAAACCACTGTAATACAACCATCTGGAAAGAGGGGTCCCACAATGTCAGCAGAAACATCTCGAAAATCAAGAAGAAATCCATACTCGTGAGGATTAGGGGTAAGCTCGCACTCCCCAAAGCGGAAAAGAGATAAGTCAGGCTGCCAGAAGGGAATCACCGCCTCCATGAGCCCGGGAATGAGCCGCACTGATAAAAGTGAAGCTACCCGACCAAAGGATCGGCGAAAGATATCCTGCTCATCCAAAGGGTAGCTACTGTGCCAAGCTCTCAGTCAACTCAAAACTGCGTCTGCCATCTTGGAAAGGTAAGCCAAGGTAAGAGATATTAACATACCATACATGCAATTCAAATAACAGTAAAATAAAATAAACAACTAACACAAACGGAACAAATAAAGGATTTCGAATGATAAGTCAAACAAAATTCCTACATACACATTTCGATTTTCCTCCTTTCAAGTCAAATCTCAAGAGTTTTCTATCTTTTTTCTTCAAAAATATTTTACTTCTAAAAACTTTTTCTAACTCTTCCCCTAATTTCTAAAAATTTTTTGGCAGAGTCCCGTTTGAAAATAGCCCCTACAACATGCATGACATCAACACAAAACACAAAACGTGCACTTCACATGGTTACAATCACATAATATCAACACCCGTGCACATTTTTCAATTTTTCAAATTTTCAAAAACACATGTTTTATTTTTCTAATAAATCCATGGTTTTCAAAAATGCCTCAAAATTCCTCAAAATTCTTTCAAATGTTTTCCAAAAATATTCCTACCTTTTTCAAATTTTTAACTCTAAAAATCCTATCAATTTCTTGAATTTTCTCATTTTTCTAAATTTTCTAAGTATTTTCCTATTTTTCAAAAAAACAAAAATTCACCGAATTTTCAAAAAATCACGAAACTTCATATGGTTGTTAAACACATTTTTCTAAGGCCAATTGCACAAAAATTTAGCCAGAAAACCCAATGTCCAAGCCTGTAGGAACAAATCCTCTATTCCTACAGAAAACCCCCTTTACATAATCACATATAATCACTCAAATTCAATCAAGCAAGCACCAAAATGCAAAAATAACATCACCATCATGTTCAAAATACATCAAAACATTAATTTCCACTATTCATATGATTCAAATGAAGTTCTACACACCAAAATCAATAAAATTTGAAAACTCACTTTTTGGAAGTTCTTCGGCAAAATCTTCTCTTCCGGCGACTTTTCTGGCGACGTGGTCTCCTTTCGGCAATCACCCGTGGTCTCCAAGAAGTGCCCCTCCAAGGATCAAGTTGATTTTCACGTGAAGTCTCTCAGATTTGCGGAAATCCTCCAAAATGCTGCGGCTGTTCGAACCAGAAATTTTCTGGTTTTAACTCCAAACCTAGCACCACTAGCAGAGGCGCCATGCATTTTCTGCCAAAGGCGCCACTGCTAATGGCGCCAATTGCAAATTTTGGGCAGCTTTGCCCTTTTTTCCCGCCAAAACTCGTTTTCGAAGGCCTTTTTGGCCAGCTATCCATTTTCGACCCCCGTTATCGAAAGATTTCCAATGTCCGTCCCTCTGACTGTCTCGCGGTCAATATGGGACTCTTACTCTTATCGTTTTGTCTTTGACAAGCAAAAGCAGAAAAAGAGGGGCAGCTGTAAGCACCCTATTTTTGACCGTTCGGTAGTTTACGCTCCGTCCAGACTTGTACTCAAGTCAATATGGACGTATTCTAATCGAAACCGATTTTCTAAGTCCAAATCCCATTTTTCCATCACCTCGAGGGTCCACCAGGCCCAAATAGAGGCAAAATGACCAAAATGCCCTTAGGGGCATTGTTTTTTCCAATTCTAACTCCAACCCCTCTCTCGAGACAGTTGGTTCCTCGAGACGGTAAATCTACTCCAATCAGGCACGTCTTTTCGGAGACGATAAGTCCCGCTTCTAATCCCTCTCTCAAGACAGTTTATTCCTCGAGACGGTTCCAAATCAGGCACATCTTTTCGAAGACGATAAGACCCCTTTCCAATCCCTCTCTCGAGATAGTTTATTCCTTGAGACGGTTCCAATTCAGGCACGTCTTTTCGGAGACAGTAAGTCCCCTTTCCAATCCCTCTCTCGAGATAGTTTATTCCTCGAGACGGTTCCAAATCAAGCACATCTTTTCAGAGACGGTAAGTCCCCTTTCCAATCCCTCTCGAGAGACATATAATTCCTCGGGACAGTTTCAAATCAGGTACGTCTTTTCAGAGACGGTAAATCCCCTTTCCAATCCTTCTCTTGTGATAGTTTATTCCTCGAGACGGTTCCAAATCAGGCACGTCTTTTCGGAGAGGGTAAGTCCCCTTTTTAATCCTTCTCTCAAGATAGTTTATTCCTCGAGACGGTCCCAAATCAGGCACGTCTTTTCGGAGACAGTAAGTCCCCTTTCCAATCCCTCTCTCAAGACAGTTTGTTCCTCGAGACGGTCCAAGTAGCGAAAATACTCGTAAACATCACAACCGTTCGAGTAGCGGAGGTACTCGTAAACAGGTCGATATAGGGAATTGCCAACAAACCCCTGTGTCACGACGACCGCCATCAAAGTGGCGGAAACACTCAAAACCTAGGTCAGCACCAGTACTTGTTAGCCCACTTTGGTACAAAATGATCGTTTTGCCCCTGGTAGGCCGGTCTCTTTTTCTGACCACACCGACTCTGGGTATCAAACTGGTAACCATCTAAGATTAGTTCTTATAGTATTCTCAACCTTCCTCTACCTTTCCGGATCATTCCGAGTCAGTTCCGACAAATCCGGTGTAAAATAACTGTTTTGCCCCTGGTGGGCCAGTCTCCTTTTCCGACCACACTGGCTCTGGGTATCAAACTGGTAACCTCCTGAGACTAATTT
The DNA here is from genome assembly GCA_033060915.1 of Euryodendron excelsum. Classification (NCBI taxonomy): domain Eukaryota; kingdom Viridiplantae; phylum Streptophyta; class Magnoliopsida; order Ericales; family Pentaphylacaceae; genus Euryodendron; species Euryodendron excelsum. The sequence continues at coordinate 12,575,929 of CM065399.1, forward strand.
TTTTATAGTGTTCTCAACCTCCCTTTACCTTTTTGGATCATTCTGAGTCAGTTTCGGCAAACCCAATGCAAAATGACCGTTTTGCCCCTAGTGGGCCGGTCACCTTTTCCGACCATACCGGCTCTGGGTATCAAATTGGCAACCTTTAGGAACATTCTGAATAATGTTTCCAAATCTCGAGTCTTCTTTGGGGATAGTCCGAGTCTGTCCCGGCAGCTTCCCACTCCGATTGACTGTTTTGCCCTTAAAGGCCCGGTCAACCCTTCCAACACATCTTGTCTTCATTTTTCAAGTTAAAAACCTCCTGGACACTATTTTGAGTGTTCCTACTTTTTTTCGATTTTCCGGGTCATTCCTGGTCTCCCAAACTTCTTCCCGGATTTTCCGGAGTCACTCCTAGTGAAGCTAGGCTAAAAATTACATGGTCGTCACTAGTACAGGCGCCCAAATCTAGTCAAAGATACGTTGCTTGCCGACCTTAAACATTTCCTAAATGGCTGGCGCCACTAGTAGTGGCGCCAAGCCAAAAGTGGCCTGAGTGGTGCCAGTGTAAAGTTTGGCCTAGTGCCACTACAACAGGCACTAGTGTTGTCCAACCTCTATAAATACTGAGCCTCTTTCAACGTGAAAGAGGCCCGCAAACTCAGTTTAAAAATCATATATTTTGATATACAGAGCTCGTGCACTCTCTTAATCCTAGCTTTTTAGGTTTTCCAAACCCTAGCCACCATACACTAAACCCTAGCCTTCTATACACTCATACATACCCCCATACACTTATACACTAGCCTCCAACCCTTCTTTGAAGACTTGAAGAGCTGCAATCTAAAATTTGAAGACAACTCTTGAAGATTAAAGACGAAGATCAAGATGAAGACCGAACACCGAAGACAAACAAGGCACGTAAATAAATAAGACATACTGTAGGCTTTCTCTTTAATTTTCCGCACTTCCCCTCTCTCTCTTCTCTCTCCTAACCCACTTGGATTTTCTCTATTTTAATCCCCCATCTCTTTCCCCCCTTTCTTTGCATGCTTGAAACAAGGGGACTCCCGGTCCATGTGTAGGATTAGATTATTGGAGAGTCACCGTGTCGGGGGCTTTCTTCTAGTCTAACCGGAGACTACGTGGGTCCGGCCCCCTTGATTATGTGGTAAAGCCTTAACCTTGTATGTTCACGACCCGAAAATTGCATTGTGCATATCATGATCTTGCATCTTCCAAAAGTCGTTTTCAAACTTGTTTTCAAAATCGTTTTCAAGCTTGTTTTCAAAATTACATCAAAATCTCTTTTTCAAAACATGTTTTCAAAATCACAATCCTAGGGTGATTCTAGCCTTTCCATGGCTAGGATTGCTTTAGGAAAGTGTTACATTCAAAGTGACCAATATGGTCCATATTTTCAACCCTTGTTGTTTTCAAAACCACTTTCTTACAGTGGTTCTAGCCCTCTTATGGCTAGAATCGCTTTAGGAAAGTGAGACGTTTTCATACTTTCCAAAAAAACTCTCTTTTCAAATCCTTCCTAATCTTTCACTTTACTAAATCTTAAGTTTCCAAAACTTGAACATAACAATCTTTCCTAATTCAACCCTTTCCTAATTCTACCCCTTTCCAAATCTTAACTTTCAAATCTTTCCTAAACTCAAACCTTTCATAATCTCAAGATTTTCTAAAATTCAAACTTTAAAACCTTCTAAATCTTAAACTTTTCTAAACTTGAAATCTTTCCAAATCCAAATTTTCTAAACTCAAAACTTTCCTATTTTCAAAACTTCCCTATTTCAAAACATTCCAAATTCAAAACTTTCCTAAGTTGAAAATTTCCAAATTCAAAAATTTCCTAATTCAAAACTTTCAAAAAATTAAACTTTCCTAATTAATATCTTTCCTAAATCCAATCCTTTCCTAAATCTTCCAAGTCCAACATTCAAGTCCAATCTTTCTTAATCTCAAGTCCTTTCTAAATTCTCTCTTTCCTAAATCTAGGTTTCCTAAAACCGAGTTTTCCGAAGTCATTTCTTTTCACATCTTTCAATCAAAGTTCAATCTCTCAATCTTCTAATCCAATTTCCAATTCAATCTCTTTCTTCCAAATCAATCTCTTTTCAATCGGACTCTTGTCCGAACTACGACTGACCTAATTCCTCCAAAAGGATACATAGGCAACCCTCATGGGTGCGGTCACAACTTCTTTCAAATTTCAAATTCCTCCATATTTTCCCAATTTCAAATTTCAAAATCTTTCCAAATCTCCAATCTATTTTCAAATTTTCAATTTAAAATTTCTATTTCCAAATCTCTATTTTCAATTCCCAAAATCTTCTTTCCAAATTCAAACTTCTATCTCTTCCTTTTCAAATCAAATCAAATCCCTTTCCAATTCTATTTTTCAATTCTCTCTTCTATTACACTTGCATATCCTGCATCATGTTAGTTTCTTTTCAAACATTGTTTTTCAAAAGTGAATAGGATTGAACTATAGTTAGTCGAAGACTCTCAAAGGTAAATCTAGGGTAGATTGACATGTAGGAACCGAAAGGGCGGGGTAGGGTGATGGCTTAGTGCGTCTTCCCTACACATAACTAACCTCCGAACCTTGATCATTGATTTCGAAAGACCAAAAGGAATTATTTTTCAAAAAGGGCTTAAATGTTTTCCAAAGGTTGCCAAACAACCTATTTTTCTAAAAACCCTATCTTGAGGAAGTATTTTCAAAAACCCTAAGTGTAGTTTTTGGATTATGCTTAGTTTTTAGGTGACCTAACTCACCTTAATCAAGTTAGGTGGCGACTCCAAACTTTTTTCAAAAAGCCCTTTATTCAAATCTATTTTCAATTCAAACCTAGTCGTACACAATCTTCTAGGAGGGTGAGTTCTAATGAGAGAGTACAGTATTTTTTTTGCTTGTGTGTGTATTCCTCGAGTGCGAAAAATCTGAGCGCGACAACACTCACTAGAGTGGATTTCATAAAATGGATTTTCAAAACACACTTTCAAATTTCATGTATAAACCACCTGTCCAAAACCACCGTGTCCAAGCCTTAGTTCAAAACCACTTTCCAACCCTAAGTTAACTTGACACTAGTTGTCCAACCTTAGGTTAATCTAACCCAAGTTAGGTCACCTCAACCTTAGGTTAACCTAACCTTAGTTAACCATAGGTCAACTTAACCCTAGGTTAACCTAACCTAAGTTAGTTAACCCTAGGTCACCTTAACCCTAGGTTAACCTAACCCTAATTAGTTAGCCCTAGGTCACCTTAACCCTAGGTTAACCTAACTCAAGTTAGCCAACCCTAGTTCAACCTAACCTTAGTTGGTTAACCCTTGGTCAACCTAGGTTAGTAGGCTTCAAGGTTCCAATTCAAAGACCCCTTTTCAAATAATCTTTCAACTCAAAAACCATTTTTCATAACATACTTTCAAGAACATGCTACTCTCGTGAGATTTCAAAAATCAACTCCAAAACCTTTTCAAATATCCCTACACTCTATCTTTGAAAATGCCTCCGAGAAATTCTCTTAAACTTGTCTCAACTAAAATGGCTAGATATTTAACATTTTCCAAAAACCATTTTCAAAATTTTTTCAAGAACTCATAACCCTAAAGTGTTCCTACCCTTTTTATGATTAAGGATTCCAAGGGAAGGTGATACATTAAGTGTAACCTTCAAGATTTTCCATATTAGGATTTCAAAATCCTAAGTGTTTTTAAAAGCTATTTTCAAAAATAATTTTCAAGCACCATATTCTTAATGCAACCTTAAACCTACCATGGCTAGGATTGTTCAAGTGTAAATGAGACATTCAAAAAGGGTTCTATAACCCTAAAGTTTTAAAAAACCAAAAGGGAGGTTTCTAGCCCCCTTTTCCTAACTTGTTTTGAAAGGGGTTTAGTTCTTCAGTGATTAACCTTTCAAGGGTAATGAAACATTAAACATGCCTTTCATAAGGTATTCAAAAAATATTTTCAAGAGTATTCCAAAGACAAGTTTGCAAGAGCATTTTCAATTCAAACTCTATCTCCAAAGTTTTCAAAAAAAGACTTTAAAATATTTTCAAAACTCCCTTAAGTTGTTTCAAAGCATTTCTAAAACTCCCTTGAGTTGTTTCAAAAACATTTTCAAAACTCCTTTGAGTTGTTTCAAGAACATTTCAAAACTCCCTTAAGTTAATTTCAAAAACATTCAAAATCATGTTCAAATCCAATTTCAAAATCACTTCATAAATCCCAAGTCCTACTTTCAAAAATTTTCCAAAATTCTCAAGTTCTCATTTTTCCAAAGACCTCAAAGCATCTTCAAACCTTTCCAAAGACCTCAAAGTGTCTTCAAAGCATTCCAAAGGCCTCAATGCACCTATTTTCTATCGGGCTCTTGCCCGAACTACAAATGACCTGATTTTCACCAAATAAGATATGTACGCAATCTGAAATGGTGCAGTCATAACCTTTATTTCAACCCAAATTTCCTTTTCAAAATTTTCTATCAATTCAAGATTTCTATCTCAAGTTCCTTCAAAATTTTCATATTTTCAAACGTCTCTTCCCAAACATGTATCATGCATCACTCATCCAAAAAGTGATGATCAACCACCGTTTTCAAAATTTTAAAGTGGATAATAGTAACCGGCTATTCAAGTGAGTGAATTGAGGGTGATTAGACATGTAGGTACAGAAAGGGCTGGGTAGGGTGATGATCTTAGGATATCTTCCTTGCATGTAACCAACTCCCGGACCATAGATTTCTTAAAAACCCTCTCTTCAGGAAATTTTCCAAAACCTTTTTCAAAAACTCTAAGTTTATTCTTCGAATTATACTTAGTTTTAGGTAACCTAACTTACCTTGATCAAATTAGGTGGTGACTCCCAAACATTTTCCAAAAAGCTCTTAAATCAAAACATGTTTTTAAGTTCAAACCTAGTCACACTCGTCCTTCTAGGAGGACAAGTTCTAGCGAGAAAGTACCATACTTTTTCCCTAGCCAAGAGGGCTTGTTGTCCAAAAATCGGGGCACGACAATTATTACTGGCCTTCTATGGTTCAAGAGGCTAACTCCGTTTAGAACAAATGCTTATCCTACCTAGCCTTCCCCTCTAAAGCAGAATGCAACTTTATCAAGACTCCCTGTGATTGGAGGCAACCTTAGATTGATTATTTAGCCGAAGGATCCTTTTTGTACACTGAGAAAATGCCGCCCTTATTAAGAAATGAGCCAATCATTTCTTACTTTATCGAGGCCAACTTTTCAAGCATGGTTTTGTCGGCACCCCCTCCACTGCTGATTAGGATCAGTTATCAACACAGTTCTCCAACAAGCCCATGTTAGTGAACATCAGGGTGGTGCCAAGCTCTACAAGCATCTTCTACAACTAGGATACTATTAGCCTACCATAAAGGCCGCAGCCATGACCCACGCCAAACGTTGTCAAGCCAGCCAACTCCATGGCAATCTCATTCACTCACCATTAGTGGGTCTCCGCGCTTTGGGAACACCTTAGCCTTTTTACACCTGGGCAATAAATATGGTGGACCTGGTAAATCCCCCTTCTCGGGGCAACATTTGGATAATCATAGCCACAGAACTTTACACCAAATGGGTTGAAGCAACCCTGCTGAAACGCGCCACATGCTCAACGATCACCCATTTCATCAAGGAGTATATCATATGCCATTTTGGCTTACCAAATGTGATTCTCTCAGACAATGGCATCCCCTTGGTGAATCATCATGTAGGTCAATTGCTTGCCTCCTATGACGTTCTCCATCATAATTCTACTCCTTATTACCCTAAGGGTAGTGGCCAAGCGGAGGCTACCAATAAGACTCTCATCAAGATTCTCAACCATACCCTTAAAAATCATGAGGTTAAATAGGTTAAAGCTTTGCCTATAGCACTTTGGGCGTATCGCACTTCAAAGAAGTGGTCTACACAGATGACTTCCTTCTCCATTATCTATGGAGCTGAAGTAGTCCTTCCATTGGAAATCACCATTCCGTCCACATAGATCACCATGGCCAGAGGAGTACTTCAAGATGAACGCCCTTACCAACTTGAGTCCTTGGACAAAAAGAGAGATTAGGCCCAAACAAACCTGCGTGTTTATCAAAAACGCCTAACCCGCACTAATGATAGCCTTATGCACCCCAAGCAATTCAAAGAATGGGATCTTGTTCTACACAGTGCCCCCCACATTATACGAGGAACATATGCCACTAAATTCACCCCTAAATAAGAGGGCCCCTTCGAGATCAAAGAAACTAGTTCCAGTGGCTACTACAGAATCACTAGGCCAACCTCTAACGCCTCACCCTCCCCTATTAATGCAAAATGGCTTAAGGCCTACTATCCTTAAGAGGCCCCCTGCGGCAGGCTAACCGCTCCTATATATAGTAGTTTTGAACCTTGCCTACCTATAGCAGCAAGTTTATATATATGAATATGGTCTTGGACTTCTTCCATCTTTCATTTACTTTCTAGAAGAGATGGCATTTGCCTTTTTATCATTATAAAAGCTTACTAATATCTCTTCAAGTATGGCAGGCGTTCATCTTGTCCTTAGGATCTCGATTGCCTCAAACACAAAGCATCCAAAACATCGGGTTAACAGCAATATACAACACAATGCAGCTATCCAACCTTCATTTCATATATTCAGTTGTAAATAGCTATAATTTACAAAATCAATATAACAACACTATGGAAGAGAAAAAGAAAAATCCTGCCAAAAAGCAGAAAGATCATGCCTGATGATTGACAACATCCATAGCTTCTGCTTAACTTCTTGCTGACCGATAGTGCTAGGAATGATTCTACCTTCACACATGGTAACAAGCAGCTGCAAGCGAGGCCGAGACCACCATCACAGCCATCTTTCTCCCTAAGAGGAATCCCAAGTTTGGCCTAGAGAAGATGTTCTACAGATCGTCCCCTCAGCCAGACTCTACAAGCCATTGAGAAGCCGAAATGCCTCCCCCCAGTCAAAGGGTGCACTCCCCTCATAAACTCTTTCTGATTCCTATCAACACTAGGAAGAAAGACGCCCCACTAGGACAGCGACGCGCCTCCTATTGGTTGCCCCCCTGTTGCAAAACAACAAGAGCTGACAACCCCTATTTCCCAACTCCTCCTATTCCGAGATCTCCATTAATGGCCATGTTCCATTTTGCTCTAGTGATGGGCAACCCCCATCTCACAATATTCCTCCATGATGAGCACCCCTATGCTCACATGCACTCCAGCAATGGGCATCCCCTATTTTCCTTTAACGATGGGCAAACCCCATTTTATCTACTCTACCAGTGCAAACCCCCTCCCTCTATTTATGCTATGAGCCCTGGCTCCTTTTTCAAAAAAGAGAAGGGCAAAGTTAAAACCACAGAGATTTCTGACGCTCCAACTCATATCCAGCTCACCTGGATAAGACTAAATGGCCCCTAATAAGACCACTAGCCTCAGAGAATCCTGACTTGACAAGATAAGGCAATGCAGCCCAGACGAGAGACTACATAACTTTTTGCAAATTCATCCACTAAAGGGCCCACACACCAGTCTGGTAAGATACTATGGTTCAAACTCCAGATAAGTGCTAACACTTGATCAATTGTTCATTTTTAATGGATAGCCCTGCCCTTCAACACCCGTGTTCCCACTGTTAGCACTCTATTTTGGCCACGCAGCTATCTCCGACCTGACGAGACACACACTCAAACTAGCACAAGCATACTCAAGCCCAAACCGACTTTCTAGATCCAGTCCAATCAAACAACCGCTTCGCGAGCCCACTGGGCCCAATAGAGATAAAATGACCAGAATGCCCCTCGTGCATTAGTCAATCCAATCTAGTCTAGCACATCTTCCATAAAACGATAAGTCCATTCAAATTCAAAGTCAAATCCAATTATCCCGTCATTCGAGAAAGTTGATCCCTCGTTGATCGTAAGACCATACAATCCAGTACGACACAATCACTAAGAAAGTATATTCCCCAGATATGTAAAACCCCTTTCACACTCATCTCCAAAGAGCACCTAAGTTCCCGAGATGAAAGAGCGGTTCACTTCTGGCGACTGCTAGCCGCCAATGTAGAATGTCTGCTAATCAGGCATGTCCTTTGAGAAAGCACAAACCCCTCAAAAACGAAAGACCGTCCAAGTCTTGCACGTTCTTTGAGAAAGCACAAACCCCTCAAGAATGGAAACCATCCCAGTTCAACACAACCTTCGAGAAAGTTTATTCCTTAAGGCGGTAAGACCCTTTGAAACCTATTCACAGAGAAAGTACCAATTCCTCATACAGAAGTCCAGACCAGATCCAAACCGGTCAACACTGACACCTGCTAGCCCATTCTGGTGAAAAAAGATCATTTTGCCCTTACCAGGCCCGTCACATTCTTCAAGAAGGTACCAAGACCTTAGAACAGTAAGACCACCTTCCAAAGCCATCCCTACACGATCCTGCATGTTCAATGCCATCCAGTCAACCCTGGCCTTTTCTTGGAGGTTCCCTAATCAAAATGACCATTTTTCCCTAAGCATCCAAATGCCCTAGAAAACCACACCAGCTCTAGGTAACAAACTGGTAACCACCAATTAACCATGGTCAACCCCAGTCAAATCTGGTCAACCCAATTGACCCCAGTTAATCTTGGTCAACCTTGGAACTCCTGAGATGAGGTGACCGCGATCCGGTCATTCTCTTCAACCATACTGGCACTGGGAATCAAATCAGCAACCTTCGGGACACTGTCCAGAGTTTCCCCTTCCACTTCTAGTCAGGTCCCACAGCCCAACACTTTCCTTTTCAAACCAAAACCTCCCTGCTCCACTCTGAGTGAAGCATGACCAATTTTTAGCCTTGAGCCACTTCTAGAGGCGCACACTAGCTGTCAAAGGCGGTTACAAATCAACCAGCCTTCTGATCAGTCCCCTTTTTTTAGCCCCCATTAATGAACCTACACCACTATTAGTGGCGCATGGTTTGGCTTTGGCCATGCACCACTAATAGCATTGCATAATCCGCTAGAATCGGTTGCAAATCAACCAGTCTCATATCTAGCCTTTTTTTAAGCCCTCATTAAGTCCCCCTGCACCACTCTTAGTGGCGTATGGCCAAGCTCAAAGCGTGCGCCACTAAGAGTGGCACCTTAGTCCTCTACTTTTGCACTATAAATACAGAACTCCCCCTTACTATTTTGGATCAAAAAATTTATCTAGAAACTCTCCCCCTCTATTCTAGACAGCTCTCGAAGCCCTCTCTCTCCTTCTCAAAGTCCTGACGGTTGAGCCCTAGTCCAAAGCTCCAAAGCCCTAGCTCTCGAGCTCCATTAAAGGCCATCCTCCACTGCCCGAAAGCTCCCGAAGTCTTCCCAAGTCTAAGGCTTGAGCGTCCATCAAAGAAATAAGAAACGAGATAAGGTAAATCCTTCATTTACTTTTCATACTCCCTCATTTTCTCTTCTCCCTCCAAACCCACTTGGGTTCTTCTCTTTTTTAATCCCCTATCTCTAAACCCCTCTTTCTTACATGCTTGGAACAAGAGGATGTTTAAGTCCATGTCAAGAGTGAACAAGAGGAGATTACCAATTAAGACTCTCTCTTCTTGGCCTTCAATTGCTTCATGGCATGGCCTTAGGGCCCTCTTGCAATGTGGTGATACCTAGCCTTGTATGCTTCATTATGTTATTATCGTTGTCATGTATTTGCAGTCTTGCCATCTCTTTATCCCTTAAAATAATTTTCAAAGTTGTTTTGCTCAAAACCATCATTCTAGGTTGATCCTAACCCTCTCATGGTTAGGGTTTTCCTAGAAAAGTGTAACATTTTAAATGGCTCTCGTTAGTCTACATTTGTTTCTTTTCAAAAACATGGTCTCGAAATGATTCTAGTCTTTTCATGATTAGGGTTGTTTCGAGAAAAATGTGACATTCAAAATGACCTGAAAAGGTCTATATTTTAGGCTTAGTGCCTTTGTTATTTTTGAAGCCACAAGCATAAAGCGATTCTAGCCTTTCAATGGTTAGAATGGCTTTAGGCAAAGTGCGATATTCATTTTGATGTCTAAAATTCAAGTTAAGGTTCGGGCCCTAAAACATGTTTTCAAAAGATTCGGTTTTTGAACCATTTACAAAACTCGCATTTGTTAAACCCTAGAAGTCCAATCATAGGAAAATTCTGTTTTTGCCAACTTGGAAACCTTCCATTTTTAAACCAAAATCATACCTTTTTCAAAACTCTCAAAATCCTCAATTTCCAAATCAATCAAACTTTTGCTTTTCAAACTTTCCTTTTTAAAATCAATCAAATAAAAACCTTCAATTTCAAATCACTCCTTTTTCAAACCTTGCAAATTTAAACCCTAAATCTATTCCTCTCATTTTGGAAACTATCCAAACTTACCTTTTTCGAGCAAATCAAATCTTTTTTGAAAAGGAAACTAAAGCTTTCTAAATATTTTCAAACTCTTTCAAATCTTCCAAATCTTTTCAAATCTTTTTGAAAGGAAACAAATCAAATCTTTTTTTAAAAAAAGAAACAAATATTTTTCAAAAAGGAAATAAAAGCTTTTCAAAATTCTTAAATCAAATCTTTTTTAAATCTAACCTTTTCAAATCAAATCAAATCCCAATCTTTTCAAATCAAGGAAACATCCCCAAATCCAATCTTCCTAAAAGGAAAACATTTTCCAAATCCAATCTTCTTGAAAGGGAAACATTTTCAAAATTTAATCTTCCTGAAAAGAAATCTTTCAAAGTCAAACTTTCCTAAAAAGGAAACATTTTCAAACTCATCCTTTTCTAAAAAGGAAACTTTCTAAAAATGAAAACTTTCTAGAAATAGAAACTCATTTTAAAATTCCAACTCTTTCAGACTCTTATTCGAATTACGTCTAACCTGATTCTTTTTAAGGAGGTACGTAGGCAACCATTCATGGGGTGCAGTCACAACCCTTTTCAAATTTTCAATTCTACAACCCTTTTCAAATTTCCAATTCTACAACCCTTTTCAAATTTCCAATTCCACAACCCTTCTTAAATTCTCGATTCCATAAACTTTTTTAAAACTCAATTCCATCTTTCAAACTTTGTTTCAAACCTCATTTTCAAATGTTTTCTAAGTGGATAGCATTAAACATAGGTAATCGGTGAGTCATAATTAGGTGAGTAAAAGGTGAATAGACATATAGGTACCACAAGGGCGTGGTAGGGTGATAGTTTTAAGATATCTTCTCTACACGTAACCAACCCCCGGACTTAAGAATTTCTGTTTCAAAGACCAAAACTTGAATCAATTTTCAAAAGGGCTTTCTAACATTTTTAGGATTGTCAAACAACCCTACCTTCTAAAACCCTCTCATGAGGATGTCTTTCAAAAATAATTTCCAAAACCTAAATTTAACCCTCAGGTTGTACTTGGTGGAGATGACCTAGTGCATTTTTAAATATGTTAGGTGGTGACTCCAATGACCTTTTTAAAAAGCCTAATTAATTCCATTCAAACCCTGTCACATTTGTCCTTCTAGGAGGATAAATTCTAATAAGAGAGCACCGTATTTTTTACCGAGCCAAGAGAGCTCAGTGTCCAAAAACAGGGTGCGACAACTTGGCAACTCTGCTAGGAACAACTAGAGGGTTAGGCCTATGTCGTGTCTAATCACCCTTCACTCACATAAGGTTCACCAGTTACCTTGTTTAGTTATATTCACTTTCTAACCTTTTCAAAATTTGAATTTTCTCAAAATGATCTTTGTTTTGCAAAAAGTCAAACATTGCATTCATTACATACTCTTGCATTGTTCATTCATCATACTTTATTTTGCATTTAAGTTCCTTGAAAAGTACTAATTCTGTGCATTTGTTTTGTAGGTGGACCCTTGTTCACATTTTAATTTATGTTCATGAATTGCCATGTATACTATGGATGATAGGATGTATGAGAGTTGTTAAGCTCTTTTCTCCAATTTTCAAAATCACACACACACTTGCATGTGCATCTTCATAGAATATTAACCTTGGTTACTACCTTGTAGTTAGAAGGGGAAATAATACATTGACTGTTGGTGGTAGACAGATGTGTCACCTAACCAACGATCTTTAGATAGTTTCCTCGCTCGGATCACCAACCTAAAATGGCACCACCCCGGGGAGTGGGCCTAGGTTTGAAGATTCGGGAGTCGAGCTTTTTAGGAAGCATTAATAGCCCTCAACCCCATGCTCATATAGCACCCATACATAGCCGAACCTCTACCCAATTTAAGGCATACGTCTTTTCAAAACCAAGGAGGAAAGAGCGACTGCTTTTTAATTTCCTTACTCTTGTTGTTATTATGCTTACATATGTGAATGCTTTGCTATCAATATCTTGTTATTCATGCCATTAAACTACTCATGCATATGTAATCATCCCAAGGCAAGAGTTTCAAAATAATTCAAACCACTTGCACTCCATGCATATGATCAACCCTAAAGAGAATGGCCCACGAGCCAATCTCAAATCATAAGCCTACCCAATTCCTAAGAGTTCCAAACCCTAAAGATCATGGCATGCATCCAAAAGTCATTTTCATAAAAGGAGCCCCAATCCCTCTTGCTCAAGGACATAGGGTTGCTACAAGACAAGGGGCAAAATTCTTATCCCGCCTATATTTTTTGCACTCGAGGAATACACACACAAGCGGGAAAAATATTGTACTCTCTCGTTAAAACTCATCCTCCTAGAAGAATGAGTGCGACTAGGTTTGATTTGAAAATAGATTTGATTAAAGGTTTTTGGAAAACAATTTGGAGTCGCCACCTAACTTGATTCAGGTGAGTTAGGTCACCTAAAAACTAAGCACAATCCGAAGACTACACTTGGGGTTTTTAAAAACGGTTTTGAAAATACTTCTTTAAGAGAGGCTTTTTAGGAAAACAGGTTATTTAGCAACATTTAGAAAATATTTAAGCCCTTTTGAAAATAACTCCATTTGGTCTTTCAAAAATAGTGATCCTAGGTTCGGAGGTTAATTACGTGTAGGGAAGACGCACTAAGCCATCACCCTACCCTGCCCTTGCGGTACCTACATGTCTATTCACTCTAGATTCACCTATGAGAGTCTTCAACTAACAAATGTCCAATCCTATCCACTTTAGAAAAAGAATGTTTAAAAAGACATGATACATGATATGTAAGTGCAAGAAAAAGAGAGTTGGAAAACAGATTTGGAAATAGATTTAAAAAGATATTAATTTGATTTTAGAAAAGAGATTTAAAAAGATAGATTTGAAATTGGAAAGTTTTAGAAATTAGAAATAAAAATTTGAGAACAGTCTTTTGGAATTGGAAACTTGAAATAGAATGTGCATTTGGAGATTTGAAAAGAGTTATGGAAATAGAAGCTTGAAAAAGATTGTGACCATACCCATGAGGGTTACCCACGTATCCTTTTTGAGGAATCAAGTCAGTCGTAGTTCAAACAAGAGTCCGATAGAAAATAGAAGATTTGACATGAAAGAAGAAATTGAATTGGGAATTTGGATTTGACTTAAATTTAGAATAGAAGATTGGAATTTGAAATGGAAGAGATTGGACTTTGATTTGGAAAGATAGAGATTTAGGAGACCTAGACTTAGGAAGATAGGATTGGGACTTGAGAGAAAGATTTGACTCGAATGTTGGACTTGAAATATTAGGGAAAGATTGGATTTAGAAAGATTCGAATTTAGGAAAGTTTCATTTTAGGAAAGTTTGGTTTAGGAAAGGTTTTGAATTAGGAAAGTTTAAATTTATGAAAGTTTTGGATTAAGAAAATTTCATTTCAAGAAAAGTTTTGAAATAGGAAAGGTTTCGTTTTAAAAAGGTTTTGAAGTTGGAAAGTTTGAAATTTAGAAAGGTTTGAAATATGGAAGTTTTGAAAGTAAGAAAGTTTTGAGTTTAGAAAGTTTTAGATTTGAAAAGATTTGAAGTTTAGGAAAGTTTAAAATTTAGGAAGTTTCAAAGTTTGAGTTTTAGAAATTCTCGAGATTAGGAAAGGTTTGAGTTTAAGGAAGATTTGAAGATTTGAATTTGGAAAGGGATGGAACTAGGAAAGGGTTGAATTAGGAAATATTTGGAGGCTTAAAGTTTAAGGAAATATTTGAAAGTTTAAGTTTTGGAAACTTAAGATTTTGGAAAGTAGGAAATTAGGAATGATTTGAATTAGGAAAGGTTTCGACTAAGAAGGATTGAGATTCCTATTTCCTAAAACAAGGAATTGGATTTTGTTTCCAAAAACAGAGAATAGGATCTAGTTTCCTAAATGGAAGATTGGATTTGGTTTCCTAAAGGGAAGATTGGATTTGGCAGGGATTTGGAAAGCGAAGTTTTAACTAGATTTGAAAGACTATAGTTTTGCTCTAGAAAAGGGGTTTTGGAAACTTATGATTTTGATGTAAAAAAGGAGGATTTTAGAAACCTAGGTTTTAAGGCAAGATTAAAAATCATGTTTTGGGGAAGAAAAATAAGGATTTTCTAATCGTGGGTTCTAGGACTTGACTTGGGCTCTAAGGAAGATGATCTTAGAAAGTGAGTTTTTAAAAAGGGAGATTTTTGAAAGGAAATTCTAGAGAGGAGTTTTTAGAAAGTAAATTTTGAAAAGAGAGTTTTTGGAAAGTAAAACTTTAAGAGAGTTTTTGGAAAGAGTTGTTTAGGAAGGAAACTTAAGGAGCGTTTTTAGAAAGTGAACTTTGAGGAGAGTGTTTTGGAAGGAGTTGTTTAGGAAGGAAACTTAAGGAGCGTTTTTAGAAAGTGAACCTTGAGGAGAGTGTTTTGGAAGGGAGTTTGAAAAAGAGTTTTTGAAAAATAGATTTTTGGAGGGAGTTTTTGAAAACAATTTTGGAAAGAAGATTGGAGAGAGTTTTTAGAAAGTATGTTAGAAATGAGATTTTTAAAGGGAGAGATTTGGAAAGAGAGTTTTTAGAAAGTATATAAAATATCCCAGTTTCCTAAATCGATTCTAACCATAAAAAGGCTAGAATCACTTTAGGATAGTGGTTTTGAAAACAACAATGATTTTGAAAATATGGACCATATTGGTCACTTTAAATGTAACACTTTCCTAAAACAACCCTAACCATAAAAAGGCTAGAATCACCCTAGGATTGTGATTTCGAAAACAAGTTTTGAAAAAGAAGATTTTGATGCAAGTTTGAAAATAATGTTAATGCAAGTTTTAAAAACGAGTTTGAAAATGAATTTTGGAAGAATGCAAGATCATGATTGCACAATGCAAGTTGCGGTAGTGTACATACAAGGTTAAAGGCTTCACCACATAATTAAGGGGGCCGAACCCACGTGGTCTCCGATTAGACTAAATGAAAGCCCACGATACGGTGACCCTCCAATAGCCTAATCCTATACATGGACCGGGAAATCCCTTGTTTCAAGCATGCAAGAAGGGGGGGGGGGGGGGGGGGAAGAAGATGGGGGATTAAAATAGAAGAAAACCCAAGTGGGTTCAAAGAGAGAAAAGAGGGGGGGGGGGGGGAGGGAATGCATAAACTTAAAGAGAAAGCCTACCTTGTGTCTTGTTTATTTTGCTTTGCTTTGCGCGCTTTGCTTTTCTTACTTTGCTTCAGTCTTTGTCTTGATCTTCGAGCGCTTTAGTTTGCAGCACTTTAAGTCTTCAATAGAGGCTTTAGACGCTAATGTATGAGTGTATGAATGTATAGGAGGCTGGGGTTTGTGTATGGAGGCTAGGGTTTAGAGAACCTAAAGGAGACTAGGGTTTTGGGAGGCTATGAGCTCTGTGTATCAAAAAGTAGGGTTTTTAGACTGAGTTTGCGGACCTCTTTCACGCCAGAGGAGGCTCTGTATTTATAGAAAGAGGAATGACCTGGCGCCTGTTGTAGTGTCGCCAGGCCAAAAAACTTTCTGGCGCCACTCCACTTAAGAAAGTTTTAAGGTCGGCAAGCAATATATCTTCAGAAGATTTGGGCACTTGTGCTAGCGACTACCATATAATTTTTAGCCTGGCTTCACTAGGAGTGACTCTAGAAAGTCTGGGAATGATTTGAAAGGGCCAGGAATGGCCCGGAAGGCCTGAAAGGAACAGGAACCCTTAGAAAAAGTCTCGGAGGTATTTGACTTGAAAAATGAGGACAAGATGTGTCGGAAGGGTTGGCCGGGCCATTAGACGCAAAACTGTCAACCGAGCCAGAAAGCTGCCAAGACAGACTCAGAATGTCCCGGAAGAAGACTCGAGATTTTAAAACATTATTTAGAATGTTCCCAAAGGTTACCGGTTTGATACCCAAAGCCGGTGTAGTCGAAAAAGGCGACCGGCCCACCAGGGACAAAACGATCATTTCGCACCAGGTTCGCTGGAATTGACTCGGAATGACCCGAAAAGATAATTAAAGGTCAAAAATACTATAAGAAGTATTCTCGGAAGGTTACCAATTTGATACCCAGAGTCGGTGTTGTCCCCGAAGTGTTTGGATGCCTAGGGGCAAAATGGTCATCTTGACCGAAAAGTCTTGAAATTGGCCCAAAACAGACTAGAAAATACCTAATCATGCTGGATTGCCTTTAAGACAATCTTAGAAGGGTGGACTTACAGTTCTGAGGACTTAGGTACTTTCTTGAGAAACGTGTCAAAAATGGCCCTAGGTGCAGTTTCATCATTTTTCACCAAAGTGGGCTAACAGGCACCTGTGTGACCTGGTTTTGAGTGTTTCCAACACTTTGACGGTGGTCCCGTGATACAGGGGTTTGTTGAAAATTCCCTATATCAACCTGTTTACGAGTACTTCCGCTATTCTAACGGTTCGCGATCATTCTCGAGACTGCCTGATCTCGGGAAGCTGCTAAATGGACTTAGTGCCTGAGAAATCAACTTTCTCAAAAGGCATGCCGAAATGGGCATTTCTGCATTGGAGGGCTAGTAGGCGCCAAAGGTGAACTGTTCTACCATCTAGGGGACTTCGGGTCTCATCCTGGTCAACGGGTTTGAAGGGACTTACCGTTCCGAAGAGTTCACTTGGAAACGTGCCGAATTGGAGGGTCTTACTACCTTGAGGAATCAACTTTATCAGAAGGTGCGCCGGATTTAATTGGAATTGGAATTGGAAATGGAATTGGAAAGGAGACTTACCGCCTTCGTAAAGACACGCTTGTTGGAATTGGACCGAACATTACCCCCAAGGGCATTTTGGTGATTTTGCCTCTATTTGGGCCCGGCGGGCCCGTGAAGTGGTTTGATTGATAGAATTAGACTTAAAAAGTTGATTTGACTCACAATATGTCCACATTGACTTGAATACAAGTCTGGACAGACTGTAGATTGCTGAGCGGTAAAAAATGAGGTGCTCACAATCCCAAGACAAGGTTGCTCAATGACGTTTGGACATCAGAAAGGCATAACCAAAAACTCAAGAGTAGTTTAGGTTTTCCTTTGTAATAGCAGATTGGTCGAAAGTCCAATGAAAAATGTTCCATCTTCCCTTTCTATCTATTTTCAACTCTATATACTAAAAAAATCCAATGTAATTAAATCATCAATTTACTTCCCTTGAGTGAACGGATGTATGAATGAATATTACACGCACAGGTATACTATCTGTATACAGGAGCAAATCCCTATCTCCAAAAGTGAGTAAACATAGCATGCTTAGTCCCCCTCTTAAAGTAGTGGCACACACAAGGCATGCATTGCATATAAACTTTCAAACCAAGGCACTAACTTCTCACTTGTTTTGTGTCATCTGTCCTCCCCCTCATCTCTCAAGTACCAAGAAAATCAAAGACGAAGCTGTCGCGCCCCGATTTTCGCACCCAAAAAAGACAAGTGAAAAAAATACAGTGCTCTCTCGTTAGAACTCATCCTCTTAGAAGAATGAGTGTGACTAGGTTTGAATTTGGAATTGATTTTGATTAAAGGGCTTTTGGAAAAGACATGGAGTCGCCACCTAAATTGGTTAAGATAAGTTAGGCCACCTAAAAACTAAGTACAATCCAAAGATTACACTTACGATTTTTGAAAAGATTTTGAAAACTTCCCCAAGAGAGGGATTTTAAGAAAATAGGTTGTTTGGCAACCTTTGAAAAGATTTAAGCCCTTTTTTTGAAAATAACTCCGTTTGGTCTTTGAAAACAGTGATTCTAGGTTTGGAGGTTAGTTACATATAGGGAAGATGCACTAAGCCATCACCCTACCCCACTCTTGCGGTACCTACATGTCTATTCACCCTAGGTTCACTCATTTAGAATCTTTGATTAATAAACGTCCAAAACTATCCACTTTAGAAAAGAATTTTAAGAAAAAAAAATTGAAATGATGCATGACATCCAAATGAGAGAATAAGAGTTGATTTTGAAAATAGATTTAAAAAGAACTTGATTTGATTTTAGAAATAGATTTGATTTGAAATTGGAATGATGGTTTTAGAAAAGATAGATTTGATTTTCGAAAAAGAGTTCTAGAAATTGGAAATAGAGATTTGAAAATAGTTTGAATTATAAACTTGAAATAGATCATGGAATTGGAAGTTTGAAAATAGTCATGGAATTGGAATTTAAAAAAGATTGTGACCGTACCCATGAGGGTTGCCTACGTATCCCTTTTTGGAAATTAAGTTAGTCATAGTTCAGACACAAGGTCTGATTGAAAATAGACACTTTGAGGCTTTTGAAAAGTTTAACTTGAAAAGGTTTGATTTGAAAAGGGTTTAATTTGAACTCTGAATGAAAGATTTAAAATTGAACTTTGATTTGAAATCGAACTTAAGATTTAAAATTGAACTTGGAATTGATTTTGATAAGAAAAGCTTGAGGATTTAAGATTAATTTTGATTTGAAATTGAACTTAAGGACTTGAATTTGATTTTGATTTGAAAAGATTGAACTTTAAAGGAGAACTTGGACTTCATTTGGAAAGATTGAATTGAGTTTTGAAAATATCCTGACTTAGATTGAAGCTTGAAAACCATCTTAGTTTACAAAAGAGTTTCAGAAAAGTCTTTGAAAATTGTTGAAGCTTCCTAACTTTGGATTAAGGTTGAACTAGGGTTTAAGGTTTAGGTATCCTGAGACTTAGGTAACCTAGGGTTGAGGCATGCAATTGAGTTGAAAAACTTGATTTGAACTTGAGAGGTTTGATTTTAGAAAACTTAGGATTAGGAAAGATGGGATTTAGAAAAGATTGGAAAGAATTTAATTTGATTTAGAAACACTTGACTTGAATGGTTGGAAAAAAGTTGACTTGAATATTTGATTTGAAAGAATTTAGAAAGTTAGGGTTTAGGAAAGATTAGATTTAGAAAATCTTGAATTAGAAAAGTTTCAAAATAAGAAAGTTTCATTTAGGGAAAGTAGCGAATTAAGAAAGTTTCATTTAATGAAAGATTTGATTTCGAAAAATTTTGACTTTTAGAAAGTTATGAATTTAGAAAGATCCATTTTAGTAAAATCTTGACTCAAGAAAGGTTTGTACTTAGAAAGATTTAAAACTTGGAAATAAGATTTGAAAGTTTGAAATTAGGAAAGTTTTGGAATTAGGAAAGATTTGAGAAGTTGAATTTAGAAAGTTGAGATTTGGAAAGGCTTGGAAGTTTGAAATTAAGAAAGGTTTGAAAGTTTGAATTTAAGAAAGATTAAAATAAGGGAAGATTAGAATTTAGAAAGTTTGATTTAAGAAAGATTTAGAATTTAGAAAGTTTAGAATTTTGGAAAGGTTTGAATTTAAGAAAGCTTTGAATTTAGAAAGATTCGAAGTTTGAGTTTTGAAAATACTTGAAGTTAGGAAAGATTTGAGTTTAAGAACAATTTGAAAATTTAAGTTTTGAAAACTTAAGATTTAGGAAGGTATGAGATTAGAAAGAATTGGAATTAAGAAAGATTTGGATTAGGAAGGATTGAGATTAGGAAATGTTGAAATTAGAAAAAAATTCAAATTAGGTAAGATTTAGATTCCTATTTCCCAAAACAAAAGATTGAATTTTATCTCTAAAAAGAGGTGATTTGATTTTGTTTCCAAAAACGTAAGATTAGATCTAGTTTCCTAAATGGGAGATTGGATTTGGCATGGAATTAGAAAGGAAAATTTGAGAAATCAAAGATTTAGAAGTTCTAGAAATCCTAGACTAAGAGAAAGCCCCCGACACAGTGACTTTCACTGGCCCAATCCTCCACATGAACCGGGGAGTCCCTTGTTTCAAGCATGCAAGAAAGAGGGGTAGAAGATGGGGATTAAAATAGAAGAAAACCCAAGTGGGTTAACAGAGAAGAGAAAGGGAATTGCATAAACGTAAAGAGAAAATCAACCTTGTGTCTTGTTTGGTTTGCTTGCTTCACTTGCTTTGCTTCGCATTGATTTTCGAGAGTTTTGGAGTCGCAGTACTTCAAGTCTTCAATGGAGGCTTCAAAGGTTCGTATATGAGTGTATAAGAGTGTATATGAGCTAGGGTTAAGTGTATAGGGGCGAAGGTGTTGTATATGGAGGCTAGGTTTTGCAGAACCTAAAAAGAGCTAGGGTTTACAGGGGCTTCGAGCTCTGTATATTGAAGAGCAGAGTCTTTGGACTGTGTTTGCGGACCCTTTTCACACTGGAGAAGGCTCTATATTTATAGACAGAAGATTGAACTGGCGCCTACTGCAATGGCGCTAAGCAAAACTTTACACTAGCGCCACTAAGAGTGGCGCTGGGCTATTTTTGGCTTAGCGCCACTACTAGTGGCCCCAGCCACTTAGGAAACTTTTAAGGTCGGCAAGCAATGTAGCTTTCAAAGATTTGGGCACTCGTACTAGTGACTACTATACAATTTTTAGCCTGGCTTCACTAAGAGTGACTTTAAAAATTTTGGGAATGATTTAAAGGGCTGGGAATGGCCCGAAGGGCTGAAAAGGGACAGAAACCCTTAAAATAGTGTCTCAAGGGTAGTAGACTTGAAAAATAATGTCAGGATGTGTTGGGGGGTTAACTGGGCCATTAGGGGCAAAACAGTTAATCGGGCCGAAAAACTGCCGGGATGGACTTGGAATGTCCCGGAAGAAGGCTTGAGGCTTGGAAACATTAGCTAGAATATTCCAAGAGGTTGCCAGTTTGATACCCAGAGCCGGCGTCATTGGAAAAGGCGACCAACCCACCAGGGGCAAAACGGTCATTTTGCACCAGGTTTGCTAGAACTAACTCGGAATGATCCAGAAATGCATTAGAAGGCTGAGGATACTATTAGAAGCGTCACCAGGAGGTTACCAATTTGATACCCAGAGTCGGTGTGGTTCCCCAGGCACTCGGATGCCTAGGCGCAAAATGGTCCTTTTGACTAAATGGTCCCAAAATTGGCCCAGAACCAACTAGGAGGCACTTAAACATGCTGGATCGTCTTTGAGATAATCTTGGAAGGGTGGACTTACCGTTCTGAGGATTAAATACTTTCTTGAGAAACGACCAGAAGTGGCCCTAAGAGGAATTTGTTCATTTTTCATCAGAGTGGGCTAGTAGGCACTAGTGTGAACCTGGGTTTTAAGTGTTTCCATCACTCTGATGGTTTGTGACAAGTTGGTTTCCAAAGGTATCCCGTCCTTTGGTAAACGTGCTATGGCCAAGAGCCGAGTTCGGTCACGTGTCATAGGGGGTTTATTGGCAACTCCTAATGTTGACCTATTTACGAGTGTTTCTGCCACTCTAACGGTTGTGATGTTTATGAGTGTTTCCGCCACTTTGACAGTTGCAATGTTTACGAGTGTTTTCGCCACTCTAACGGTTCGCATTCATTTCGTAGACTCCCTGATCTTGGGAAGCTGCTAGGTGGACTTATCGTTTGAGGAATTAACTTTCTCGAAAGACATGCTGAATAATGGATATTTCTTCACTGGCGGGCTAGTAGCCACCTAATGTGGACCGTTATATCATCTCGAGGACTTGGGATCTCGTCCCAATTGACGGGTTTAAAGGGACTTACCATTCCGAAGAGTTTTCTTGAAAAACATGCTAGACTGGATGGACTTACCACATTGAGAGAGCAACTTTCTCAAAAGCCATACCGGATTTTATTTGAACTAGAATTGGATTGGAAGGGGATTTTGATCTTGGAATTGAGATTGAAACAAGGACTTACCACCTTCGAGAATACGCGCTCACTGGAATTGGATCGGACAATGCCCCAAGGGCATTTTAGTCATCTCACCTTTACTTGGGCCCAATGGGCCCGCGATCGATTGACTGGATTATGTCTGAAAAATTGGTTTGAATTAGAATATGTCAATATTGACTTGAATACAAGTCTGGACGGATTGGAGACTACCGAGTAGGCAAAAATGGGGTGCTTACAGAAGCAAGGAACAAAAAAGGAATTTTCTAAACTGCTTATTTGTTATCATTATGTTGTGCACATATTCACTACTATCATATTCATGCATCAATATCCATTCTAAAGACAAGAGTTTCAAAAAGCTTAAGTCAGCGCATTTTCATCAGCTGTAAAGAGAAAGGAACAATCCGATCTCATATTAATCGAACCTACCAAAGCTCCTAAGGGTTTCTCAACCTAAAGGATTCATGGCATGCACAAAACTATGTCTCAAGAGAAACCTAAATTTCTCTTCGTCCATGGAAATGGGATTGCCCAAACAAACAAGCATCTACCAGGCCATGCCAAAGAGGTATTGTATTGTATACGGGGGCAACATCCCATCTCCAAAATGGACTTAGTATCATACCTAGATTCTCACAAAGAAGGGACCTCCATAGGACATGTATTGCATAAGGTCTTCAACTCCAAATACTAATTCCATTTACTTTTATTTTTCTTTTTTCAAGCCATGAACACAACTTCCACACCATGTCATGACAATCGCCATCCATGCATCGACATGACAAAACCCTCCAATCACCTGATAGTTAGGAAATTTGTCACCAACTACCTCAGCAGCAAAAGGTACTAACCTGAGAAAGGACTAGGGGCACAGCTACAAGGTGATCCTCCTAAAAAAAACAAAACAAAACAAAACAAAAAAGTACCACTCCATCCCTGATCATCAACTGAAAATCTGTCATGCCCTGTAACTCAGCCTATCCAGACTCAAGGGACATGACCGAAAATAGGCCTGTAACCCAAGGCCGCATTACATAAACCAGTTGAACACCTATAAATTTATCATTTAAAGATACATGATGACGGAATTTAAAATTTTATAAATGTAAAACAAAATGTGTCATACATGGCAGAGTTGTGCCTAAACCCAAAACATAAACATACCACATGATAGGCCTATCGAAGGCGACCATAAATATAACATTTTAATATTACAAAACATTAGGGTCCAGTCCCTATACACACTACATATCATAAGGCCCGTGGGCCGCAGTCCATATATCCTCATAATGGGCTTCCCACTAAGGCCTCCCAGTTTGGTTACCTAAAATCATTTTTAGAAAACGTAAGCTAATGCTTAGGGAATATCAATGATGCATGAGCATAAAATATCATGGACTAACATTTATATTTAATGTGCATGACAATAGACGTACATTAATATATATTTGGCATACACTTAGAAACGTATCTTGAAAGTACATATGGCATAGGCTTTCATATTAATATTTCACAAAGACATGATGTCATAAAAGAGAAAGGCATTTTATAGCATGATTTCGTAGAGCATGACATACCTTGTCATGAGCATAACATATCCTAGACTTCTAAGAGAACATATTAGCTCGTCGTATAACATTAGATACATCAATATCATTGTTCTAAAAAATAGATAAAGCTTAGATTTGGAAACATAGGTAGCGCAGCATCATACTAGAACATTATATCGTAAGCTTTCATAATGAAATGTCATAACATTTCGAACATAGTATCAAAGTGGTGAGACATAAAATGTAACATTATTTTGAAAGGCATAACGTAGCTATCATAAGCATACCATGGCATGATACTCTAAGGCATATCATAATATCTTGAAAAAAAGAGATACACCGTGACATTAATACTTGTGGGAATTTACGTAACTTGTCGTGAAACATTTGAACAAGTCATGTTTCTCATTCTAGAACATAAGTGTGTCATGTCTTTACATTAGGCCAACATATCCCTCACCTCATCTCACTTAAGAGGTTTTTTTGGTATTGGGCATCATAGTAACCACAAGAGTCACGCATAAGGCTCTTTAGGCTAACATAGTAACCGTGAAGGTCATGCATAGGCTCTTTAATCCAACATAGTACATAGTAACCATGGAGGTCATACATAGACTCTTTAGGCCAATATAGTAACCGTGACAGTCACGCATAGGCTCTTTAGGCCAGCATAGTAACCGTAAAGGTCACGCATAGGCTCTTTAGGCCAACATAGTAACCATGAAGGTCACGCATAAGCTCTTTAGGCCAGCATATCCCTCACTTCACCCTACTTAAGAGGTCTTTCTAGTATTGGGTATCGTAGTAACCATAAGGGTCACACATAAAACTCTTTAGGCCAACATATCCCTCACGTCACCCCACTTAAGAGGTCTTTCTAGTATTAGGCATCATAGTAAGCACAAGGGTCATGCATAAGGCTATTTAGGCCGGTCATGAAAGCTACGCTCAGTCATTAAGTGCTACGCTCAGTTCATTAGCACATAGAGTGCTTTAAGCCAATCATGAGAGTAAGGCTCAATCATGCGAGCAAGGCTTAGTTCATTAGCAACACAGAGTGCTTTTGGTCAATTATAAGAGCAAGGCTCGATCATAAGAACTAGGCTTAGTCATTAAGAGCTATGCCCAGTCATTAGCAACCATAAAGGTCACACATAGGCTCCTTGCGCCAATCATAAGAGCTAGGCTTAGTTATAATAACCATAAAGGTCACACATAGGCTCCTTGCGCTAATCAAAAGAGCTAGGCTCAGTTATAGTAACCATAAAGGTCACTCTTTAAGCCAAGGGACGTCTCCCAACATGGCCATAGATTATTTCGTATCCCTTACCATAGGATCATCGTTGCTAGTTTAGGGTCTTGCCACGAAAGACCTTGAGTTGGCATCGTACATTGGAAATCTTTGCATCTCTTTCACTTAAAGCATTCTAATCCATGGGTTTTCATTTCCTAATTTAAGTATAACTTGCACGCATTTTCACGTATGACATTTATACTTGAATATAAACATTGATGCATTGAAATAAATGGAAAGCAATCCATGAAACGTAATTGAACTTGAAAGCATTTGGAAAGTAATAGGCTTTACTCATGGCATATCGTTACTCACCTCTATCCTTGTGAATTGGTGCTAAACAAAGGTGTTCCTTCACATAAGTACATAAAAGCATCAAACACAGGACCCCATGAAAATGAACATAAGTTTGAAAAATAATGCTGCTGACTGCTGTTTTTAGTTGACTTTAAAATTCAATATCTCCCAATATATAAGGAATTAGGGTTCAAACTTTATATGGATACAAAATCCATAAGTCTAATTTCCAATGTTTCAAATGGTGCATCAATCTAAGTTTTCTAGGACATGTTATGCCCCTTTTACTAAACAGTGTTGGGCTGTGACCTGGGACTGCGACTGGTGCGAAGAAAATAGGTTTAACCCAACCAAAAAACAATCAAACCTCTCTCAAATCCCACCAATGCTTATAGGGTTCAAAGATTAACCTAAGAAGACTACAATATCTCAAAATAAGGCTAAACCAACAAGTAAACCCAAGGGATCTAGGGTTTGAAATCTCAAAACCAACATGTACGAATTTAGGGTTTTCAACCCCAACTCCTAATCCATCTATTGAAGTTTACAAACTCTCAAGATCTAACTAATTGGGACTAAAAGTAGTCACCAAACACAACTACAACACACCGACACACACACACACACATATCTATATATATACGTGCTCCTACAAGGGATTGGTGAAACCTTACCTCCTTTCAAACTCGAACAATGGTGGCTTCTTGTGGAGGTGGTGCTCCTCCTCTGCTCTTAATATTCTTCTCCTCTTCTTCTTCCCTTGGCTAAAGAGTGTAAGAGTGTGTGTTTATTTTGGGTGTGACGGTTATAACATAGGTCAACATTGACCTTAAAAAGAACTTGTGGCGGTGTCCCTAGGGCTTAAATCTCGCTTATCTCGTGGACGCACTGTCCAGTGAAGGTCCGGCGGGGTCTAGCGAAGTCCGGTGAAGGTCCGGTGAAGTCTGGCGAATGTCTAGCAAAGTCTAGCAAAGACTGGAGTAGATTTACACCCAATTTATTTCTTCCAGCGACATCCAGCGAAGGTCCGGTATAAGGCCGGCGAAGTCCAGCAAAGTTCGGCAAAGTTTAGTGTAGTCTCCACTATTTTAGGTATAACATTTTACTCAGATATCGGATTGATGAGATTCAAAGTTCCCTAGAAAGAAGACTCGAAAATCTATAACTCGTCCTCTAATAAGTCTTTCTGAATTCAAATCATAACATGGTTAAAAACTAGCTACAAAACAATAAATCTGCTAGAGGCAGATTCATTTGAACTTGTAGGTGACCCATTTTCTCAAAATTCATCTAATTCTTGTTGATTCTTCCCTTGAGGCTTTATGGAAGAAAATTCCTAACATCTAGGGTCCTTACAATATGATCAATACATTCAAACCTCGCATAAGACACAAAGGGATTTTAGCTCTCCATTTATATGGCATAAATGAGCCAATTTCATGATGCTACACATATTAATTCCGAAAAATAGAGGTTCGGGGTATTACATCATTCCCCCCTTAAAGAAGTTTGGTCCCCAAACTTGATACAAGCCATCACTTAACAAAAAGGAATAACACTTATCGAATCTCAATCTCCCAAGCCATTAAGGGTCTAGGCAACTCATTAAGTGAGACAATCGGGAACTCTCGAATGACATGGATATCTTCCAAGGATGGTGGGATTCCCTTTTTGGGCTAAACGACGTGCTTACATGGGTGAATTGACATAGGGAGGAGGCACAACGCTCACTCCTTTGAAAACAAAATCGGATGGGTGGAAGAATGACTCGCTTAAGTTGACAATCGATAATGGGAATGACATCAAAATAGTGCATTTCCAAGGGTATAAGATTTACAAGCATAGACACATCATTAACAAGATTCCCACAAGAATTGTAAATCCTATAACATATCATAGAATCCCCGAATGGCAACGATACGGTCAAAATATAATTAAGAGGATACTAGAGATGTATGCAAGTATTGGGCAAAAAGGTATAAGAAAATGAATGTGTGGAACTAGAATCAACAAGGACGTGTGCAGGTCAACCACAATTAGGAAGTACATCTAACACTACAGAGTCAATAGCTGGGGTGTTTCCCAAGGTAAGTGCGAAAGCTTGGCCAAGATCCTCTCAATACGATCCATAAGGTCTCCGAGCTCTCTGGCTCTTCTACGACTCCTTCTTCTAGGCGGCATACTATTCATATGTATGTAAATAAAGACTAAACATGAAAATAGCATTTCTATACGTAATACACCTTGGCACATCATTATACACATAACTTACATATACATACACACAACACGCATATTCAAGGCAAACCTAGAATTCTATTTAGACATGACTCAATCTTATGGTGTCAAGCCA
Source organism: Euryodendron excelsum (assembly GCA_033060915.1). Taxonomy (NCBI): domain Eukaryota; kingdom Viridiplantae; phylum Streptophyta; class Magnoliopsida; order Ericales; family Pentaphylacaceae; genus Euryodendron; species Euryodendron excelsum. The sequence goes on from CM065399.1 coordinate 12,603,472, forward strand.
AAGCTCTAATACCACATTGTCACGCCCCGTAACTCAGCCTATCCAAATTTAGGGTACATGACTGGCTAGTAGCTTGGCTACCTAAGGCCGCATTACATAAACCAGTTGAACACCTGTGCATTTATCATTTAAAGATACATGATCACGGAATTTAAAATTTTATAAACGTAAAACAAAATGTGTCAAACATGGCAGAGCTGTACCTAAACCCAAAACATAAATATATCACAAAATAGGCCTATCGAAGGCCACCATAGATATAACATTTTAATATTACAAAACATTAGGGCACCAGGCCTATACACATTACATATCACAAGGCCCGTGGGCCGCAGTCCAAATATTCTCATAATGGGCTTCCTTCTAAGGCTTCTCAGTTTGGTTACCTGAAAACATTTTTAGAAAACGTAAACTAATACTTAGTGAATAACAATGATGCATGAGCATAAAATACCATGGACTAACATTTATATTGGATGTGCATGACAATAGAAGTATATTTATGCGTATATGGCATGAACTTAGAAATGTATCTTGAAATTACATGTGCCATAGGTTTTCATATTAATGTTTCTCAAAGACAATATGTCGTAAAAGAGAAAGATATATCATAGCATGATCTCGTAGAGTATCATATAGCTTGTCATAAGCATAGTATATCCTAGACTTGTAAGAGTACATCTTAGCTCGTTGTATAATATTAGATACATCAATATCATTCTTCTGGAAAATGCGTAAAGCGTAGATTTGGAAACATAGATAGCATAGTGTCATACTAGAACATTATATCGTCAGCTTTCATAATGAAATGTCATAACATTTCGAACATAGTATCATAGCGGTGAGACATAAAACATAACATGATTTCGTAAGGCATAACGTAGCTGTCATAAGCATACCATGGCAGGATACTGTAAGGCATATCATAATATCTTGAAAAAAAGACATCTACCGTGACATTAATACTTGTGGGAATATACGTAACTTGTCGTGAAGCATTTGAACAAATCATATTTCTTATTCTAGAACATAAGTGTGTCATGTCTTTACATTAGGCCAATATATCCCTCACCTCACCCTACTTAAGACGTCTTTCTAGTATTGGGCATCATAGTAATCACAAGGGTCATGCATAAGGCTCTTTAGGAACACATAGGCTCTTTAGGCCAACGCATCCCTCACTTCACCCCACTTAAGAGGTCTTTCTGGTGTTGGCCATCATAGTAACCACAAGGGTCACGTATAAGGCTCTTTAGGCTAACATATCCCTCACTTCACCCTACTTAAGAGGTCGTTCTGGTATTGGGCATTATGGTAACCACAAGGGTCACGCATAAGGCTTTTTAGGCCAGTCATGAGAGCTGTGCTCAGTCATTAAGAGCTACGCTTAGTTCATTAGCACATAGAGTACTTTAAGCCAATCATGAGAGCAGGGCTCAATTCATTAGCAACATAGAGTGCTTTTGGCTAATTATGAGAGCAAGGCTCGATCATGAGAACTAGGCTTAGTCATTAAGAGCTACGCTCAATCATTAGCAACCATAAAGGTAACACATAGGCTCTTTACACCAATCATCAGAGTTAGGCTTAGTTATAGTAACCATAGACGTCACACATAGGCTTATCATAAGAGCTAGGCTTAGTTATAGTAACCATAAAGGTCACTCTTTAAGCCAAGGGATGTCTCCCAACATGTCGATAGATTATTTTGTGTCCCCTACCATAGGACCATCGTTGCTAGTTTAGGGTCTTACCACAAAAGATCGTGAGTTGGCATTGTACGTTGGAAATCTTTGCATCTCTTTCATTTAAAGCATTCTAGTCCATGGGTTTTCATTTCATAACGTAAGTATAACTTGCATGAATTTACACGTATGACATTTATACTTGAATATAAACATTAAAGCATTAAAATAAATGGAAAGCAATGCATGAAACGTAATTGAACTTGGATGCATTTGGGAAGTAATAGGCTCTACTCATGGCATATTGTTACTCACATCTATCCTTGTGAATTGGTGCTAAAAAAAGGTATTCCTACACTTACAGTACATAAAAGTATCAAACACAAGACCCCAAGAAAATGAACTAAAGTTTTGAAGAGCAATGCTACCGACAGTAGTTTTGGGTTGACTTTAAAATTCAATATCTTCCAATCTATAAGGAACTAGGGTTCAAACTTTATATGGGTACATAGGTCTATAAGTCTACTTTCGAATGCTTTAAACAGCGCATCAATCCGAGTTTTCTAGGGATTGTTATGCCCCTTTATTTAAACAATATTGGGTTGTGACTTGGGACTGCGACTGGTGCGAAAAAAATGGGTTTAACCCAACCAAAGTTCAATCAAACCTTTCGCAAACCCCACCAATGTTTATAGGATTCAAAGATTGACCCAAGAAGACTACAATATCTCAAAATATGGTTAAACTAACAAGTAAATCGAAGGAATCTAGGGTTTGAAATCTCAAACCCAGCATGTACGTATTTGAGGTTTTCAACCGTAACTCCTAATCCATTTATAGAAGCTTACAAACTCTAAAGATCAAACTAATTGGGACTTAAAAGAGTCACCAAACACAACTATAACACACATACACACATATATGTGTGCTCCTATAAGGTTTGGTGAAACCTTACCTTCTTTCAAGCTCAAATAATGGTGGCTTCTTGTAGAGATGGTGCTTCTCCTTTCCTCTTGATCTTCTTCTCCTCTTCTTCTTCCCTCGACTAAAGAGTGTGAGAGTGTGTGTTTATTTTGGGTACGAGGGTTATAACATAGGTTAACATTGACCTTAAAAAGAACTTGCGGCGACATCCCTAGGGCTTAAATCGTATATATCTCACGGCCGCGACGTCTAGCAAAGGTTTGGCGAAGTCTAGCGAAGAATGGAGCAGATTTACACCCAATTTTTTTCTTCCAATAAAGGTCCTGCGAAGGTCAAGCGAAGTCTAGTGCAGTCTCCAGTATTTTAGCCACAACTTTTTACTTAAATGTCAGATTGATAAGATTCAAAGTTCTCTGAAAACAAGACTCGAAGCTCTACAACTCTTCCTCTAATAAGCCTTTTTGAATTTGAATCATGACATGGTTGAAAAATAGCTACAAGACAACGGATCTACTAGAGGCAAATTTATTTGAACTTGCAAGTGACCCATTTTCTCAAAATTTCATCTAGCTCTCGATTTATATGGCATAAATGAGCCAATTTCATGATGATACACGCATTAATTTTGAAAAATAGAGGTTCGGGGTATTACAAAATCCATGCCTCATCTTCTATCGGCTCACTCTCTTTAAGGTTTTGCCAATCTAGTAGCATCGGATAAGAAGTTGGCCGATTGGACCATCCAACAAATTCCCTAACCCTAAAGGCCTTGGTAAAGCCTACGAAAGGAAGCCTTGATTTTAGCTTTTCAAAATGTCAGGTAAATATCAAGTGTATAATAGACTAATCTGAAATAGAGGACTCTTGATCATGAAATGCTTTCTCTGCCATGCTAAAATCTTTTTTTTAGAAAAATGAAACTTGTAAGGTATCCCGAAGGTTGGCATCTTTTGACCTTAAAGACTCCTCAGAGGTCCTCTACAGATTGTCACAAATAGTGCTAGCAACCTAAAATAGCACATGATAGGAGAACTTCAAAATCAATCACAACAGCTCATTATCCAAACATCTACAAACAAAGGAGGCCATTGAGTGAGCAGAATACAAATGTCAAGAAGACCACAAAGGTTGGCACGAGCAGCTACCCTTTCACAAAGTCCCAGTTAGAGTCTCAACTGGGGCAATGCTACCCTCAGTAATCTACTACAATAAGGCATTTCTGCTGGTTAAAAAAGAAACCCCCTCTCTCTAAATCCTCGGGGAAACTCAAACCACCAGCGATATGAGCATCCTTGCCTCCGAGAGAATAACATGCCATCTACTATGCCCGGTATAATAAAAAACGCATCTCCAGATCCTCCAGCAAAAAAATCAAACCTCAACAGGAGACTTCGTCACCAAAAATACATCTCTAGCCTAGCAGAAAGCTAGAAGCAAAGTTCACTCCCAATAATGACGACTCAAAGTCATTCTGGCAGAGACAGACAGGGAAGTTTTCCCAGCACCCATCAACTCAAGCTTGATAAAGCACTACTTTATGTAATTAGAAACTCTAATAGAGCAATGATGACAACAATCAAAATAAAGAGAGGCCCTCAATTCCTCTACCATATAGTTAAAGAGAACCCTAGCAAAACCGCCTTGAGTAGGTCACATTTCCATCATATAACCAGCCCGGTAATCACCACCCATATTGGGTCGAAAGCCATAGCATAGGGGCAAGGAAAGAAAAAAAAAAGGGTAGCATTACATGTCAAAAAAAAAAAAAGGAATTTCTCTAGTAATGTCATTTTCTGCCAGGTAAGTGGTAGAAAATGAATAAGAAGAGTCTGACAATTTTTCGCCCGATAAGTGGGAGAAAATGAATAGCGAAAATCTAACAATGTCAAGGTCAAAGTCATCAAATAAACGACCTCAGCATTAATCATAAAAGCAAAGGGTAAGAAAGGGATGGAACTATTAAAAGTGATCACGGGAATCAAAGCCAACTAGAATGGTAGGTTTGAACCTTTTATCCTATTCTTTCAAAAACCCGACACCTAGCTCACGTTACAGTCCAAGAAAGACGTTTCAAATTGGTCATTGTTGTCATTGCTCTTCAAAGTAAGATGGTTACATTAGAAAGTGCTCTATCTAGCAAAAGAAGTTCTGAGAAGACAACTTCTATCCCAACTCAACAAGTGTTTCAATGCACCCCTGTCAAAAGAAACATCAACAGTCGTCAACTAAAGTAACAACTTCAGTCAACAACAGGCAATGAGTCATCTTCATCAGCATTAATGAGAGAAACCATAAGAAAATGCATGGCTTGAAGACATAGTGAAAACCCTTCGGGGCGCTATGGGTAAAAGAGTAGGGTTGGGGCGCTTTGGTAGCCTCGCTAAGGTGCCGTATAATGGCTTGACTGTGAGTGATTGTTCTGGTTGAGGAATTTCAGAAGGTTGAAGGAGATAGGGGGTGCACCATGCTTCGCCCGTCATTGTTGTCGGGTTAGTGAGCTTGTGAATGGTGAATACTTATGCAGAGGGAAACCAAATCATAGGGAGGTCTTTTGTTACTGGGAGAGTACTGCAGCCATCGTCAGTAGAGGAAAACCAGGGCTCAGGTGATGAAGGCTTGGGGTAGAGGAAAAGTGTCAAAAAAATGAAGGATGGGATCCTACTGCTAGTGTTGAGTTCAAAATATTGGTGCAAGGTGCCATTTTTGGGTGATGGGGACGAGTTATGGCCATCTGTGGACGCGTTTTCTGTTAAGGGGCCAACTGTTGGTGAGACTCCATTCTTAACTTTTAAGGAGATTTACAATGCCAAAGAAGGCATGATTAGAGGTGACTCAGTGTTGAGGTTAAGAATCAAAAGAAGGCATTTCCCATATTCCTTCCCTGCCTGGGAGAGCTACTATGTTGCTGGGGGTGGACTGAAGATTTGGACTGAGAAGATCTTAAAGAACCCTAACTATTGCGATCTGTTAAAGGCGGCTGGGATCTATGCCGCAGTACTAACTAAGCATAAATGGAGCGGTCCCTAAATAGAGACCATAATCTCTCACTGGAGTGTGGATGCACATACATTTGCTATGGGATGGGGGGAGACCACACCCACTCTGGAAGAAATGAGTGCATTGACCAAACTGCTTGTTGTCGGTGATGTTAAAATGTGCCCTATTGACACCAGCACTAGGGAAGATGGGATTGTGAGAGCTTTGGAGGAAGGCGTTATTCTGGTAATGAAAACAATGGCTTAAGCAGGGTCTAGAGGAAGGGTGGCAATGCTTCTTCGAGCAAGGCTGGCGAGATTACGGGGAAGAAGTTCAAGAACACTTCCAAAAGTTGGATACGTTACTGGTATAGGGATTTGGAGCAGGCATCCTAGAAACAGAAAGGAAAGAAAGCCCAAGATGCCGATTCTAAAGATGAGCAGGATCGTGGGAAAGCTGGACCAGGGCTAGAGAGCCCATACCATTTGGCAGCTTTTTATGTGCTCGCTACGACCCTATTTATGCACATCCATATGGTGCCTTAGCGAGGCTACCGAAGCGACGCAAGCCATCATTGTACCTCAACTGCTGTACCAGTCTACCGTCAAACGATCAACACCATTCAAATCAAGGTTGCTTACGTTAATAACCATTTAGAATACTATGCCACATGGCGCATCAACGCGTCCCCTCAGAACAACGCGATCTACAACCAGTCATATCAGGAGATCTACAACAGTCACGCCTAAATTTTAAAGTGCCATGACTCCTGTATGGACGCGCGCACATCTCTTAGCAAAATCAACGAACACGTGCAGGGGGCTGATGTAGGTAGTCCAATCTTCTTATGCCACGTGGTCAAGCCCTCATACTAGATGGCGAGCCATGTAGACACCCTAAGACACCTCACATCAGCCTCATGTAGGTAAAATCAGTAAGGTGACAATCCCTAAACGGGCATCCCTTGTGAATTTCTCCAAGCGAGCCTAACCCCATGAAGTTCTCCAAGTGGTGTAAGCATCCCATTTTTTCCTACTCAGCAATCTTTGGCCCTCACCAGACTAACCTTTAACTCCATAGACACATTCAAGCCCAAACTAGCTTTTCAAACTCTAGTTAATCATTTGTTTTTCAGGCCCACTGGGCCCAATTAAAGCCAAATGACCAGAATGCCTCCTTGGCATCCCCTCGTAATCAGGCAGCTTTTCAAGACCGGACGGTGCCAGGAACCAACGCTACACAGGTAGTTTTTCAAGACTGGGCATTTTGGGAGACCAATGTCACATAGGCAGCTTTCCAAGACAGGACGATCTTGAGAACAAATGCCACACAGGAAGCTTTCTCAGACTACCCAGTCTCGAGAACCTATGCCACATAGTAGCTTTCCGAGACCAGGCAGTCTTAGGGACCAACGCCACACAGGCAGCTTCTTGAGACTGGCTTTTTGAGACCCGGTAGTCTTGGGGACTAATGCCATACAGGCAGCTTTCTGAGATAGGCCAGTTCAGGGAACAACGCAACACAAGTGGCTTTCTAAGACCAAGTGATCTCAGGAACCAACGCCATAGAGGTAGCTTTTCGAGATTAAACGATCTTAGGAACCAACGCCATACATGTAGCTTTCAGAGACTAGGCAGTCTCGGGAACCAACACCACATAGGTAGCTTTTTTAGACCAGGCGGTCTCAGGAACCAACACCACACAGGTAGCTTTTTAAGATCTGGCAGTCTCGGGAGCCAACACCACTTCAATCATAAGCGGTTCACTTTTGATGTCTACTAGCCCGTTTTAATGAAAATTGACCATATCACCCCTGGGGGACCCCACCCAACATGCTCTTTGAGAAAGTACCTCAGTCCTTAGAGAAGTAAGTCCACCCCTTCCAAGACTATCCCCAGACAACTCGAAATACTTAGAATGCCATTCAAACCAACTCCGGACCAATTTCGGTGACTCCTGATCAAAATGACCATTTTACCCTTAAGCGCCTAATTGTCCTCGTCAACCACACTGACTCTGGGTACCAAACCGGTAAACTTTTGGGGCACTCCTACTAGTATCCCCTAATGTCCAAAAGCCATCCTGATCAATTCCATTAAATCCCAATTCAAATGACCGTTTTGCCTCTGGCAGGCCTATCATCATTTTTAACCACACCGGCTCTGGGTATCAAACAAGTAATCCAATGGAACACTCCTAATAATACTCCTAACCCTTGAATGCCATTTCGGTCCACTCATGACTAATTTCAGTGTTTCTCAGTTTAAATGACCATTTTGCCCCTAGCGAACCGGTTATCCTTTTCAACCATACCGGCTCTGGGTATCAAACTGAAAACTCCCACGACACTCCTTAGTGCCCTTATATTTTTTCCAGCTAGGTCCTACAGCCCAGCACCTTCCCAAATCAAACCAGAGCTTCTTGGAGTCACTTGTAGTGGAGCCAGGCCAAAGAATGGTTGGGAGCCAGGCCAAAGAATGGTTGGGAGCCACTAAAAGTGGTGCCCAAATCTTTTCCTTACAGCCCAAGGTCAAAACAAATCTTTGAGATCACTTCTATATTGAGAAGGTGCCACTCCTAGTGGCACCACCTCTTTTAGCTTTGACTATGAATACTGGCCACCCCCTAGCGTATTCTAGGTCTAGAAAAACCACAAAGAAACTCTACCAAACTCTTTACAGCCCCCGAAATTCCACAAAACCCTAATCTCTCTAAGGGTTTTAGCCTATCTAGCCCTATGCACTTAAACCCTAGCCTATACACCTCTAACCCTAGCCTCTAAGCTCCATTGAAGGTCACTTCTAGCCCCTTTAAAGCTCTTGAAGGCCTCTCACGTCCAAGACAAAGCCTCCATTGAAGGATGAAGAAAATTGAAGACAAGATAGTTTCTCTTTATGCTTTGCAAACCCCATTTCTTCTATTCTCCTCCCTAGTCCACTTGGACTATTCCATATTTTACTCCCTATCTACTTCCCCCTTTTCTTACATGCTTGAAATAAGAGGACCTTGGGTCCATGCCTAGGGAAAGCCTTGGGGAGATCACCGGTTGGGGACCTTCCTATAGTCTACCTTGTGATGGTGTGGTCTCGAATCTTATTGATTATGTCGTGAAATCTTGAACCTTGTATGTTCGCAACCCTTTACATTGTTATAATTGTTATGTTCATGCATTGGTTACAATTACTTTGCTTTCAAACTTACAATCCTAAGATGATTCTAACCTCTTTGTGGTAAGGAATTTCCTAGGAAAGTGACATAATCAAAGTGGCCACTAGGTCCATATTAGGGTTTAAAATCCTAACTTGTTTTCAAACTCCCAATCTTGGGGTGATCTTAACCTTTTCTTGGTTAGGGTTTTCTCACAAGAAGTGGCATATTCAATAAGACTCTCAAAGTCCATATTAGGGTTTCATGCCCTAAACACCTCTTTTAAAACCTAGTTTTTAAACCTTTTTAAATTTCGTGTTCAAAGGTTTTTCCAAAAATTGGTCCAAGAGTTGTTTTCTTGAAGCCCTAAAAGCTTATGTCTTAGGAAACTCTAGCTTTATTCCCTAACCTTCATTCTTGCATTCTTGCATTCATTGCATAAAAAATGATTTTCATAATCCTTGTTGCATTATGTTTTCAAAATTTTCATAACTATCTTGAGTTGTTTTCATAAGATGTCACACCAAATCACAAGTTTTCTTACATGAAAATTACAAAAATTTTCACATGAAATCATAAGATTTTCAAATCCAATCTTACCATTTTCAATTTCAAATCCAATCAAATCTTTCCATTTTGAAAACAAAATCAAATCTTTCATTTTTTAGAAAAATCAAATCTTTCCATTTTGGAAGCACAATCAAATCTTTCATTTCTTGAAACAAAATTAAATTTTCTATTTTTGGAAACAAATCAAATCTTCCATTTTTGAAAACAAATCAAATCTTCTATTTTAGGAAACAATTCAAATCTTTTCAGTTTTAGCATAAAATCATACCTTTCTTTTTACGCATAAAATCATAGATTTTCAAAGTTTCCATTTCAAGTGCATGTATGTAGCCTCCTTCCTAAACCATCTCCAAACTATTAGGGTCAAACCCTAACCCTAATCCAATTTTCAAAACCCTAGGTCAACCTGACCTAGGTCATCAAACCCTAGGTTACCTAACCCTAGTCGGTCCAACCCTAAGTCAACCTAACCCTAGTTTATCCAACCATGGTTAGGTGGCTTTGAGACTCCAACTCTAAACCTCTTCTCAAACCATCTTGTCAACTCAAATGATCTTTGCAAAACATGTTTTCAAAAACTTCTTACTCATTCGAGTTTTCGAAAACCCCAATCCAAAAGTTTTTTCAAAATAATCCTCTACTCCGCTAAAATGTTTTCAAAAGCTCTCTCGAACTTGTCTCAATCCAAAATGGCTAGACACTTGCCTTTTTTCAAAAACTACTTTAAAAAATGATTTAAAAAACTTGCAACCCTAAGGTGATCCTAAACCTTTCATGGTTAGAGTTTTCTCAGGAAAGTGATATATCAAATGAAACCTATAAAGTTCATATTAGGGTTTCAAACCTCTTTTCAGAAACTACTTTCAAACATCACTCTTGAAGAAATCATAAGCCTTTCTATGGTTAGGGTTATTCAAAGTAAAGTGAGATATGCAAGTAACGGTTCCATAACCCTAAAATCCAAAACCCTGAGCGAAGTGTTTAGCCCCTTTCTAAAAATATTTTTCAAAAATCATAGCCTTAAAGGAGCTTGGTTCTCAATTAACTAATCTTTTAAAGGCAATGAAATATCAAAATACATTTATTAAGTTGTTCAAAAACTGTTTCCAAAAACCTTTCAAGACAAGTTTATAAGAGTTTTTACAACTCTGAATCCCACCTCCAAAACTCTCTAAAGTCTATTCAAAGGCGCTTTTCAAAATTTTCAAGTTCTATTTTAAAAACACTTCAAAACTCTATTAAGTTCAAGTTACAAAACATTCCAAGACTCCCATGAGTTTCTTTTCCATTGGACACTTGTCCAAACTACAACTAACACTACAAGGAATTGGTCTTTCAGCGAGGAAACCATCCGTCGCTAAAAGTCATATATCGATTGCTAAAACTTTTTTGCAAGGAAATATTACTCCTCACTAGGTCGTTGTGAAAGGGTCGTCTCAGATCCTATTTTGCGACGAACATCCGATTCGTTGCCAATAATACATATTTAGCAACAAAATTGGTTTGACACCCAAACTTATTAATTTTGTAATGCAATGAGTCATTGCCTAAGGTTCGACGCTAAATATCTATATTTCCTCGCTAAAAACCTACTATGAAAATTATGTAAGACGAATTTTTGCAACAAGCTTGTCGTGGCAAAAGAATATTTGACATTTAGCAACGATGTCTTCTAGTTGCAAGGTTGTGGTCGCAAAAGAATATGTCCCATTTAGCAACGATGTCTTCTGGTAGCCAGCATGTTGTCGCAAAAGAATATTAGACATTTAGCGACAATGTATTGTGGTTGCTAACTTGTCAACGCAAAAGAATATTAGCCGTTTAGCGACCATGAGTTTTGGTTGCTAAAATGTGGTCGCAAAAGAATATTAGCCGTTTAGCGACCATGAGTTTTGGTTGCTAGCAAGTCATCGCAAAAGAATATTAGCCGTTTAGCGACCATGAGTTTTGGTTGCTAGTAAGTCGTCGCAAAAGAATATTAAGCGTTTAGGGACCATGAGTTTTGGTTGCTAGCACGCCGTCGCAAAAGAATATTAGCCATTTAGCAACCATGAGTTTTGGTTGCTAGCAAGTCATCGCAAAAGAATATTAACCATTTAGTGACCATGAGTTTTGGTTGCTAGCACGTCGTCGCAGAAGAATATTAAACGTTCAGTGACCATGAGTTTTGGTTGTTAACATGTCGTCGCAAAATAATATTAAAAATTTAATTAGTGATGAATTTTGAAAAGCTTCTGGTTGCTAAATATTAATTTTGGCGACGAATTTTGTCCTTGCTAAAAGACATACGATAAAACCACCATGCATATTTGTGGCATATATAGTTGTTTCGTTGGTAATACAATTTTTCCTGGGTAAATACACAATATCTAAATTGCAATAATGGTTTATTCTTGCTAAAAGTGGCTACTAGTACTATTTACTCTTTTAAATTTCCCTTCCTGTGCATTCACAACCATACTATATTTCCAAACATACATCCATGAAACAAAATATAAAGAAGTTCTAAAAAATATCATAAAAACATTAGTGAAGTTTAGAAATATTTCCAACATCTAAAGTTCAAATCCACAAAATTATACTTAAAAGTAAATGCATAGAGAGAAAAAAAAAACCCCAAAAAAGATTGAGTTGTGAGCTTCTCTCATCCAATAAGCACAAAATTGTAACAATAATAATCCATTATCCAAAAGCACAAAAACAAATTCAGAACTTCATCAATCTGTATCCTGCAAAAGGTGTCGTAACTTAATCAACAATCTGCACATAAGAGAAGATATAAGAATTAGAACAAAAATAGGAGTAATGGATAACTAATAAACTAGAAGGTCTGCTACCCAAAAAAAAAAAAATAGATAAACTTTGAAAGATGGAACACTTCACTAATACCGTTACCCAAACAAAAAAAAAATTATAAGAGCAAAGAGAACAAGTCATAAGCATAGAATCAAATGAGGAACCAAATAGGGAATAATCATAAGCATAGCATTTATCAGTATGATTGCATGTTGATAACAACCTCCAGTGTTAGAGAACAAGTCAAAATGTCCAATTTGTCAAAACACAATGCAAACTCGGTTTTTAGCCCACTTTACATTGAAATCTAAAAGTAGTGGAAGTTAATCACCAAGCAAATCTTACATAGTTAGAAAGATATACGAGTCTATTTTCTAAGAAATAAAACGGAGCATGATTTGTTTTACTGTGGAGAGAGATATGACTGTTTTACTAAAGCGTGTCATAGCTATAAAGCTGGAAATTCAGCAACTCTGTTATTCAGCCAATTTTACATTGAAATCTGATACTATTGGAAGTTAATCAGAAAGCAAATCTTAGATGGTTGGAAAGATATACGAGTCTATTTTCTAAAAAAAAAAACGGAGCATGATTTGCTTTACTGTGCAGAGAGATATAGTTGTTTTATTAAAGAGTGTCATAGCTGCCTGCAGAGCTGAAAATTCAGCAACCTGCTTAATTTCCTGCATCCTTAATTTTTGGGTCACCACAAATTGTAGGCAACATGGTTTTCATCAACACCTCACAAAACCTCCCACATGAGCAATAAAAATTTTGCTGCTTTGATGAAGTTGAGACAAAACTAAAGCAATACGCAATAATATGTTATGCTCATTCTCTAAAACAATCCTCCCATACTCAATTACAATCTTAAGGCAAAAAATAAAGTACCAATATATCACCAAACACTACCTGCACTGACATACCCATTCTGAAATGTAGATCATTAAAAATTTGTAGGACTAACCCAAATCGCAAATCACGTTGAGAGAAAAAATACATGTAAACCAACTCACTAAATAGGGTTAGTGAAAGAACTGAAATCAGGAAGTAGATTTTAAGTAAAAACTCAAACCCAAATAAATATTAAATGGGGTTCTAATTCGAAAGGAAACAAATTGCGACCTAAAAAATAAACATCTTCATGCCAACATGCAAAGAAAGAAAATAGGAGGTGGTTAGAAGCATGTCAATTGTATTCTAATATTGGGATGACAATGATGTCTCCTCACCGTATGAGCTGAAATGAGATATGTATATACCACAAATAAGTCCCATTCCAAAAGTATAATTTAATTTGGATGGTGTACTTTCAGCCAATTAAGGAGAAAAAAAATTAATCTGAAGACAAAAAAAAAAAAATTCAGTGCGAATGTGTATCTGAACTCGAAGAAAATATCTTCTTACATTTGGTCCAAGTTTTACTTGCTCATAACAAGGCACGTGCTTTTGTTTTGGTGATGAATGCTTAACATGTCGAACCATTTGCTCTTGGGTATTACATTGTTATGGTCGTGTCAATAAACCAACAACATGTTAACAGGAAGAAGGAGGCAAGTTTTCTCCATGACCTTCAAATCTAGGAATACAAGAGCAAGCTAGATGTAAAAATAGATATACTTTGCCAAAGGGCGTAAATGTTAAATAGAGATACTTGGCCAATGGGCATAAATGTTTACGGTCACCATATTTTCTTGTAAACACCATATGGGTAGATTGTAGTGCAGAACCATATATAATGGAAGACCAAATTCATTAGCCTGCTTTTGTCTCTCATCTGTTTTGATCTAATTAGAAGCTGACTACATTGATAACTACAATAACTAACCTTATAAATAAACTACTAACTTTTGACACCAAACGAAAATAGAAATAAATAAAGTAAGAGCTAGTAAAATTAGTTCCATTAGTTTACCCATGGGATTTAAAAAATTTTGGAGTATATGATTTACTAGAAAATAAAATTCAAATTTGTAAAACATTAAAAGTCCATGAATTCCAATTCAATTTCAATCAAGTCAAACCAGTAAATAGCAAAAAGACCGATATTGACCAATAAATCAATCATATATTCAACATGTAACTTACTATGTAAGAATCATAACTTCTATGTAAGAATAAATACAAATAAACATACATTTTGGATACTCCAATACCACATCTCTAAGCTCATATCTTAACAAAATGTGAACAAATGCCTACAAAAGGGGGAAAAAAACAAACAAAATCACTTCTCACTCTTATAGATATACTAAATATTACCCGTGCCTATGGCACTCTTGAACAAAATTGGTAATCAATTCAACTGATTTTGAGAATTTTTTATAGGATTTTGTGAATATTGTAGTGATTTTGGCCAAGAGAACAACAAACATGACGACACAATAAAAAGCAGGACACACAAACATAAATATAAAATTTAGAACTACTTCTGTTGGAGCATGGTAAAAGAGGTCATCCAAAAACAACCCCCATTAACTAAAAACTATCGTCCAAATTGAAAGAGTGGGGTTATGGCTTAAACTTGGGTTTCTTGTTTAAATATGGGTATGATATATGTGTACTTACATATGGGCCAAAATATGGAATAACCAATCTTCTTCCAGTGAGCACTCCGCCCTTCACCATCTTTTTTGTGTCTCCACCAAAGCCCACAGCCATAACACTTCAACACTACAAAATTTTGCAGTGTTGCATGTCTTCAACACAACTATGGGGTGAAGGCTAACAGAGAGAGTGAGGGATAGAGTCGTTTGTCCATGGTTAAAGTATAACAATAATTGGCTGATGTAATAGTACGTTATGTGACTACTGAAAACCCTAGTCGCCTTCTCATTCATCACCAATTAAGAAGATCGAGGATTAGTTACCCATAACGATTACAAACATAACGCGCAATGGAAAAGAAAACTCTCAAACTTATATTATAACTTGATCTCCAAATTATTGAATTGTACATATTGAAGATCAAAAAAATAACAAGTGTCATCCCAAAAGCTCTAAAAAAACCACTCTATATTGCATAAGCCTAACAAACTGAAAACTTGTCCTTTTTATAGGTACTCAGCCCCTAAGGAAATCAAAAACTGCAATCAAATCTGGCGCTCAATCGTCAAGATGCTGGTTTTTTACGTCTTGACGATAAACCGAAACAGGATGTCCTCCCTTTCTGCTCGTTAGGACAGAATAATCCAGCGTCCTGACGATATTTACAATTTTCTTCCCTCGAATCTGGGTGTCAGGATGATCCATCTATGCGTCCTAACGATATCTGGGGCTGAGAATGACTATCAATCTGGACGTCAGGACGCTATTTTTGCGTCCTGACGATGTACTCTCTTATTTTGAACTTTTTTTTCTTAGAATCTGGGCGTCAGGACGATCCATATCTGCGTCCTGACGATATCTGGCCTTATCAGCCCTCTAATAAAATTTAGATACAGTACGGATAACCCAGATATAATTTCAAATTTTGAACCACAAAACTAAAGGCATCAGATAATAAACACATACACCACAAGAGTTCATGATACAACCATTGGATAAAAGCATAAATTAAAAAATTACACAATAATGTACAAAAAAACTTGAAGACAAAGTACAAATAAAATAAGAAAAACTGAGACAATAATTATTTTTTGTATTTGCCAGATTGTTTGCCAAAAAACATAAAGAGCAAAAGTGGAATAACCGATATACAAAGAGGAAGTGAAAGTTAATTCGCATTGCTCACAACCTAGTCTTCTCTTTCTTTCCCCCATTTTCTTCCTTCTCACTTCCGATCTTAACCACACAAAAAGCAACAGGGATTTGCTGAGAAAACCACTCATCCTCTTCGTCACTCTCACTCCTACACCTGATAACACCTATTATTTCGAAAACCAATGTGTCACTCACTAAGTGTGTATAGATGATGAAATGTAGTAAAACCAATTTTTTTCATGAAAGCATTCAATGCTTTCTCATCCAACCTATATGCATATCAAAATATCACCTATTAAAGGAACAACAAATAAAAGAAAAAAAAACATACGTCAAACCAAAAGCAAATTAAAATCACAAAAAATAAAAACCTTCAGCACATCGAGGCAATAGGTCTCTAAATAGATAGAGAGAGAGAGAGAGAGAGAGGTTTTAAAAAGAGCATATCGGAGTGCAACCCTAAGGAAGTGGCGTAATGGTGAGGAGGTGGTGGCGGTGAGGCTCAGCTGGTAGTGCAGCCCTGGTTATGCCATGGTGACCACAGGTAAGAAAGGAAGGAGATGGTGGTCAGCTTCTGTATCTCTCTACTATCTGTTTTTGGAAGTAGATCTATCTTAGGTAGTTGGGCTAAAAGAGAGGATAGGTTTGACACAGAGTGTGTGTGTGAGATGTGTGAGCCATCTATGGGGGTTTATGAGAGAGGAAGGGGAAGAGGGAGGCTATGGTGGTCCTCAGCCATGTTGAGTTTAGAGAAGAAAATGCAGAAATTAGAAAGCAAGGAAAAAGGTTATGACCATGGAGTTTTCTTGGTATTCGTTCTCTTTAGTTTGCATTTATGTGAGAAGACCCTTCTTTTTACTTTCTGAACAAATTAGATTGTGAAAGACACATTTACAATTTGAAAACAGTAAAAAACAGGGCACCAACTCAATTCCATTTCATGCTCTAATTCTAGTGACATTCAAATGTGGGATCTATTGCATGCTCTAATTCCATCTTAAGTTCTTAAGCACCAACTCATTTAAAAACTTAAGTTATTAAGAAATTAGCCTAACAATAAACATCATCTAATGCAACTACTCAAAATAATTTACTTCAAGTTCACTGGCTAAAATAAATTACTAGGATTACTTGAAGGTTTGATGGCAAATTGTTGTTGCAACAAGGCTAATTGAGATTGCATGTAAGCCATAGCTTCTGCCCGTTGCATCTCTAACAATTGAAATTTCTCTTGTAGCTCTTCAGTTTTTTTTTGTGCCTCTGCTGCGTCCCTTCGAGCCTCTTCTTGACTCATCTGAGCCTTTGTAGCATCTACTCTAGCCTGTTCAACAACTCTCATAAGCTGTGAGCGAGTAGGTAATCCAGATGATGATGAGGTAGGCTTTGGACCAGGACCTAAGCCAAGTATATATCCTGATCTTGGTCCAAGGACCTTTTAAGAAAGCAGTTCATCTGACAATGGACCTGATCCTGATACGATAGCTTCCTCATGAGCTTCATATAGGATGTACTACAAACACCATGTTCAAATTAAGCATACTTACATTTACCTGCAATGAACATGTATAATTGATAAATTGAAACAAATTTTTAAGTTTCTGCCACTTACATATGCAATCTCTAAATTTGCATCCACCCATGCATTTTTCTTTTTGCTAAAATGAGTCTCTTTCCACCTTTGAGGGAAGTCAGGATCCACCCCAGTTTGTTTTTTTTATTACATTAGTATTGTGAAAGCAGTCATATACATGATATATTATGTATAATATGATAAATTAATCTTGTAAGATAGAAACAAAAAAAACATACCAACTCAATTGCAACCTTGTAGTAAGCTTTTGAACTTGCAACATGATAAACCTTTTGCTTCGATTTATTCATTTTATTCTTTTCGCATTTCAACTTAATTTACAACAAACAATTAAGTAATGCAAGAACATTTACATAATAAGCCACAAATCTGGCATTGTCTATATACTTGATATCTATTGACACTGTACTATCAACCATAAATCTGACATTTTCCATATAATTCCCATCATCGATCTTAATAAAAAATACATGTTAAATAAATTGTCCAAAAAGAGGGGCTGTCCAGTTTAATAAAACAGAGTGCAGACCCTATTTTCCAGCCCACTTTACATTTAAATCTGAATGTACTGGAAGTTAATCAGCAAGCAAATATTATATGGTTGGAGAGATATACGAGTTTATTTTACAACCAAAAAACGGAGCATGATTTGGTTCATTGTGAAGAGAGATATGGCTCTGAAGAGACCTTGTTTCCTGTGTCCTTTAGCCACTCCACCTGTTTTCATTTTTCTTGTTCTTGCGTGTGTTTTTTCAAGAGTCTCATAAATGTTTTTTATGTTTTTCTTGTCTTCTCCATAAATGGTGGTAGTCAAAGATTGATTGTCTTTGTAATAAACTAAGTGTGTTTGTATCTGTCAAACTGACTTGCTTTTCCAACAGATCATACAACAATCAAAGGCATAACGTGAAACTAATGGTTTGACATGGCATAATCTCAAACTAATGGACATTGGAGGATCTTCCCATCAGAGTTATTCTATGTTTTCTAATGATTCAGAACCATTGCACGATTGTTTATTGAGAGTAGTTTACTTAAGTTGTTCGGTTCTAAAAGACTCAATCATGAACTAGCTATAAACTAAGTCAAACATTTATAACTAAGACAATTTCTGGTCTTTTACATGTAACCCAAGCAACACATATTTCAAGTTTACAATTTGCATTCATACCTGATGATTGGGGTCTTGCCATAAGTTGCATAAATATATCCAATCCTGCTCCTTTATATGTGAGGGCCAATTGGCTCGCCCTTCTTTCAATGTTGGGTAAGACTCAAATTTCTTCTTTAATCGGGAATGATTGTCACTATATCGCCTACCCATGGCTCGTAATATTTCGTCATCTACATAAGATGCTGTAAGAAGTTCAAATTTTTCCTACAATTTGATGAAATTATAATATTAGTTTTGTATTTAACATAGAAATTTCATGTAAACACTTCTATAGTAGAGTATATAGTACTTACTCGAATGTGTTCAATCAACCTCTCTTTCGCATGATCTGGCACTTTTTCCCATTTCAAAGCCTACAAAGGAGCAAACTTTCTAACAACAACCCCCAACTCTGTGGTATACCTCGTCAAGTCAGTAGTAATTTCACTAGTTGGATTTCTTGTTGCTCTAGAGAAGCCCAAGTTTATCCGCTCCCCACTGCCTCTAACCTTCGCTAGCTCTAGACCTTTTGTTCTTCCTCGTCCTTTCTTCGAAGTTGATATGTCTGTTAAATCCATACACATACATACACTTTGTATTAGTAACTACCGAATGACCCGTGCCTACAGCACTCCTAAACAGACATGTAGTTATTTTTAACATGTAAATATAAATTCAAAAATTTATGGATCAAAACTGCGTGAGTACATTCGTATATTATTCTAAAACCTTTTTTAAAGATACACCTGCTCAAAATCCCAAGAAAACATTTTTTTTCAATATCGATCAAGCAACCACCCAACCATGTAAGACAGTTTGTATTTTGAAAAATTCTGAATAAAAAACATATAGTTAGTCACCTTGAAAATGTAGAAAACAAAACTAAGTAGTACGAAAAAATGAATAGAAAGTAAATTAGACTTAAATTTTGGTTATTCTCTAAATGAATCAAAGCAACTTCTATCCATGAATTATGCTTAAATGTATTTTATTTTTAAATGGTTTCACTCATATGTGACATGTATGTCATGCAAGCCAAAATGGGTGTTCAGTGCAAAACTGTGGGAGGACAACCACCTCAATTTGTGTGCATGTGTGACAGAATAAGAGAGAGTTCAAACAAAAAAACAGGGGAATGTAGGGAAAAAAACAAGAGAAACTCTTATAGGCTTAGTTCCTCATGATAAATTAATAGGGTATCCACCAATTTTCTACCCTGAAAACTATAATTCAGAAGCAAACTTCTCGCAGAAACCGAACCCCAAATTTCTCCATGCCTAAGTAATGCGCTACTTTTGGTTCTTCTACAAATTTTGCTTCCTGTTAGTTCAATCAAATGGGTGATAGAAAGATGTTTTGTAAATTGCAAACCACAATAAAGATACAAGATATAAGATAACTCAGGACAAATAACAAAGAAAAATAGCAAGATAGAGAGAGGGTTTCAATGAACAAACAGAAATCAAGTTAAGCAAAATACAATTTTAAGAACATAGAAAAGACTGCAAACGTCCAAGGGCCACATATACAATCAAACACAGATCACAAATCTCATTAACAATACAAAAAAAAAAAATAATACTAAAATTTGTAAAACTCAAATGCCGTAATTTTCAGCTTACAATCTGACTTAATTCTTCGACATTGGACACATTCGAGAGCCGACTCAGCCTTGAATGAGAATCGTTGTTCGCCTCAGCTGATGCGACGACGGCCAAAGCTCTCTTCGTGGAGATCGAATGGTAGATAGGTAATTAGATGATGGGTTCGCAAAGTGATGGTCATGGACGAAGGTAGTCATGGTGGTTTTGCTAGGTTAGACATGGGAGTGTGGGACCACTAATCTGATGTTCCTGAGCAAATGTGTAAAACGCGTAGAAAATGGAGTTCAACCTTTGATCGAAGTATCTCATATATTTTAAACGTTTAGATCAAACTTTGTCTATAACACATTTTCAGCCGTTCATCTAAGCCATTCAATGAAGATGAATACAAAATTTATGCCACGTAGGACAAATGCCCCATCAAAGCTTCAAAAACTTAGCTGCTTTATTATATAAATGTGTCAAAAAATTGCTTTCAATCATTAATAAGTGGATATTTTTTATCAGTTTATGCCATGTAAATATATTCATTATGCTATAACACATACCAGTTGTCATGGATGTGCTCTGTTCCATAGTCTCGAATGACTGTGGATAAATGTATGAACTTCGCTCTACATCAGGGGTCGATCCTAACGATCCTTCAGCTGCAGGTGCTAATGTAGTCAATCCTCGCCCTCGGCCTCGACCTCGACCTCATCCTCTAGTTGACATCTGTAATCAGTTTTTGTAGAACAGTTATAATTAGTTTAACAATAATTGCTTTTATGACAACAAATTAAAGAAAAAACACATGATAAGTCCACAAGTACCTCAGATCAAGAAAATTTGAAGAGTAATATGAAAACCACTAATTATTGATACATAACAAGGTATAAAAGTATCACAAGACCAAAAAGACATATTTGCAAAAATTTAAGTAATTCACTACTATTCAATGTCACTATCTGTTGACATAATATCTCCCTCTTTAGTATCATTAGTAGAGTACTCAACATCATGTATTTCACTGTCATCGTCTATAAAAGAATCTTCATCCTCTTCTCTCTTCACGTCACTTGGTAAGGTATTGATATCAACATGTACCAACTCCATGTCATCTCTATGCATCATTACGGGTTGATCAATATCCTCAACTGTATTGCCAAATCCATATGACTCGTCCTCTTGGGATGGCTCATGTTCCTCGTCCTCTTCTTCTTCTTGTTCTGGAATGTCATATACTGCTCGAGAAAATATCTTATGTACAACTCGCCAATTCGCACCATTCCTCGTGTCACTCAAATAGAAAACTTGTTCTGCCTAAGATGCTAGCACAAAAGGCTCATCTGCATACCATGTTTTTGTTATGTTGACACTAACAAAATGGTGTTCATCCACAAGTACACCTAATGCCCTGCCAACATCCCACCAATCACACTTGAAAAGGGTAACACAGTTTCTACCTAAATATGACAACTCAATAACATCAATAACGACACCGTAAAAATCAATACTCTGCCCTTTATTGTCACCCTTCACAACTAGACCATAATTCTGGGTATTACGGTGATTCTCGCATTCTTGGGTATGAAACCGAAGCCCATTAATTATGCAACCACTGTATCGTGCCACTTCAGGATTAGGACCTCGAGCCAAATTTACAAGTTGATGGTCTACACCTTCATAGCCTTCTTTCCATTGTTGTGTCACCTAGTTTCATATGTGAATAAGATTAACGTATAAAAATATATATCATTTAATTATGGCATATAATGGGAGGGTAATTAAAATGCACTGAAATGCTTCACATGACTTATAATCCTTACCCGTTCTAGAAACCATGCTTGAAAATTCTTTTGATGCCTCTTTTCTACGTTTCAGTTGCTTTCTCCCTTGAGCTCTTCCTTATGTTTCCTATCAAACATGACTTGCACTTACATAGGATATCAATTTTGGAAATGAAACTCCAAAACTAAAATTAAACCCAAAGTTTTATTAGTAGTTAACTCACTCTATATAGGAGTGTACTTCCTCACAGTTGTTTAGCACATATGATTGAACTCTGGCTAGATCTTCCAAATTAAGCTCCTCACAACATGCATCTCCTAATCCACGAGTAGTTTAGGCAAATATGGGCATTCCTTCAGCTTGCTCAACCAATGGATCTCCTTTGTAGTTTCGCTCTATTCTATTAAATCTCATTTCAATCCCTTCAAAGTACATCGAACAGAAGTCCATGCATTCCATATTAATGTAACTTTCAGCAATGGATCCTTCAGGACGAGCTTTGTTACGCACATACTCCTTTAGAATTTTCATGTAACTATTAATGAACATATCAATACACACAATCAGCCCACTACACTTTCAAGACAAATAGTAAAATGCCAAGCTTTTAGAAGTATTTGTTAATTGTGATATATACCTTTCAAAGGCGTACATCCACCGATATTGCACTGGTTCAGCAAGCAGGGCCTCATCTGCTAGGTGAATTGTTAGGTGGATCATTACATCAAAAAAACCTGATGGGAATATTTTTTCCAACTTGCATAAGACAAAAACAATGTCATTCTTCAGTCGTTGTAACACATCTATATTCAATGTCTTCAATGTCAACTCTTTGAAAAATAAACCCATCTTAATTAATGTCTTAGACACATCCTTCTGTAAATATCCGCGAAGTGCAACATGAATAAGTCGTTGTAATAGGACATAACAATCATGACTTTTAAGTCCTGTTATATGACAATCGCTGAAACTCACACATCAAGAAATGTTTGAGGCATAGCCATCTGGAAATTTTACTGAACTTAGAAATTCACAAAAACCCCTCTTTTCGGCCGAGGAGAAAGTGTAACATGCAGAAGGGATGTATATTTTCTCATTCATATGCTTTGGAAGTAGCTCAGGCCTTATCCCCCCATCCTTCATATTAAGTCGAGCCTTATATGTGTCTTTTGTTTTTCCTTGAATGTTCAATAAAGTTCCGATGATACTATCACATACATTCTTCTCAATATGCATGACATCGAGATTGTGGTGAATCTTGAGGGTTTTCCAATAAGGCAATTCAAAGAAATTGCTCTTCTTTGACCAATTCAAGTAAGTAGGAGACCGTTTTCTTGTCTTTCCATGTTCATCTACCTTTCCATATGTTGGTTGCACCACATCTTCCAATTGTTTAATCACATCTTATCTAGATAATATTTTTGGTCTCTGCCTACATTCTACCTTACCATCAAAAGAATGATTACTTTCCCGTAAATAGTGATCTGTCGGTAAGAATCAACTATGTCCCATATAACAAGTCTTTCTCCCATGATGTAAGTATTGATAAGATACATCTTCGTTGCATATCGGGTAAGCTAATTTTCCTTTAGTGCTCTAACCAGACAACATTGCATATGCAGGGAAGTCATGAATGGTCCATACCAATGCAGCATGTAACTGAAAATTTTGGTCACTAGATGCATCATAAGTCTCAACACCTGTACCCCAAAGTTCTTTTAACTCATCTATGTCGTGCCCAGATTTTTCGCACTCGATGAATACACACACAAGTAGGAAAACACTGTACTCTCTCGTTAGAACTCACCCTCCTAGAAAAATGAGTGCGACTAGGTTTGAATTGAAAGCAGGTTTGAATAAAGGGCTTTTGAAAAAGATTTGGAGTCGCAACCTAACTTGATTAAGGTGAGTTAGGTCACCTAAAAACTAAGAATAATCCGAAAACTACACTTAGGGTTTTGAAAAACGATTTTGAAAATATCTCCTCAAGAGAGGGTTTTTTAGAAAAACAGGTTGTTTGGAAACCTTTGAAAAACATTTAGCCCTTTTTTTGAAAAATAACTCCTTTTGGTCTTTGAAAACAGTGATCTAGGTTCGGAGGTTGGTTACGTGTAGGGAAGACGCACTAAGCTATCACCCTACCCCGCCCTTTCGGTACCTACATGTCAATCTACCCTAGATTCATTTATGAGAGTCTTTAACTAACCATAGTTCAGTCCTATCTAATTTTAGAAAAACAATGTTTGAAAACTAACATGATACATGATATGCAAGTGCAAGATAAGAGAATTGAAAAATAGATTTGGAAAGAGATTGATTTGATTTGAAAATAGATTTGAAGAGATGGAATTGAAATTGGAAAGTTTGAAAATAGAAATTTTGAATTTTGAATTTTGAAAAGAGATTGGAATTTGAGATTTGAAAGTGGTGGAGTCCGCACCCATGAGGGTGGAATTGAAAGTTTGAAAAGTATTGTGACCGCACCTATGAAGGTTGCCTACGTATCCCTTTGGGGGAATCAGGTCAGTCGCAGTTCGGACCGGAGTCCGATTGAAAATAGATTGATTTGAAGAGAGAGATTGAATTGAAAGAAAGAGATTGAATTGAAAACTGGATTTGATTTGAGATTAGAAGAGGAGATTGGAAATTGAAATTGAGAAGATTGGACTTGCTTTGGAAAGATTGATTTTGGAAAGACTTGGTTTTAGGAAACCTAGACTTAGGAAAGAGAAGAGACTTAGAAAATATTTGACTTGACTTGGAAGGTTTAGCAAATTATGGAAGATTGGATTTAGGAAATGTTTGAATTAGGAAAGGTTCAATTTAGGAAGGTTTTAGAATTAGGAAAGTTTCAACTTAGGAAAGCTTTGAATTTGGAATGTTTCAACTGTAGGAAAGTTTTGAATTAAGAAAGTTTCGAATTAGGAAAGTTTTCAAATTAGGAAATTTTTTGAAATAGGGAAGTTTTGAAAATTGGAAAGTTTTGAATTTAGAAAGTTTTTGAAAAAGGAAAGGTTTTAAGGTTAGGAAAGTTCCCAAATTAGGAAAGTTTTGAATTTAGAAATGTTTTGAAAAAGGGAAGTTTTGAATTTGGAAAGCTTTGAAAACAAGGAAGTTTTGAAAATAAGAAAGTTTTGTTTTAGGAAAGGTTTGAAAAAGGAAAGTTTTCAGTTTAGGAAATGTTTGAATTAAAAAAGTTTTGAGTTTAGAAAAGTCTTAGATTTGGAAAGATGTTGAAGTTTTGGAAAGTTTAGAATTTTAGAGAGATTTAGGTTTAGAAAGATTTAACTTGAGAAAGTTTCAAATTTAGAAAGTTTTGAATTTGGAAAGATTTGAAATTTGGAAAGTTTAAGATTTAGAAAATTTTAGAGTTTGAATTTAGGAAAGGTTTGAAAACTTGAATTTGGAAAGTTAAGATTTGGAAAGGGGGTTGAATTAGGAAAGGGTTGAATTAGGAAAGATTTGAAAGTTGAGTTTTAAGACTTAGGAAAGATTTTATGTTCAACTTTTGGAAACTTAAGGTTTAGGAAAGTGAAAGTTTAGGAAGGATTTTAATTAAGAAAAAGTTGGATTAAGAAAGGATTGGATTTTGTTTTGAAAAGAGAAGGTTTGATTTTGTTTCCAAAAACGGAGGATAGGATCTAGTTTCCTAAACGGGGAGATTTTATTTAGTTTCCTAAAGGGAAGATAGGATTTGGTAAGGATTTGGAAAGGAAGATTCTAGAAACCTTAGTTTTGGAAAATTATAGTTTTGACGTAGAAAAGAGGTTTTGGAAACATGTATAGTTCGGATGTAAAAACAAGAGATTTTGGAAACCTAGGTTTGGGGCAAAGTTTGAAAATCATGTTTTTGGAAAGAAAATTAGGGTTTTCTAATTGTGGGTTCTAGGGCTTGACTTAGGCTCTAAGGAAAGAATTTTGGAAAGTGCGTTTTTAGAAACGAAGGTTTTCTAAAAGGGAATCCTATGGAGGAACTTTTGAAAAGTGAATTTGAAGAGGGAGTTTTTGGAAAAAGATTTTAAAGAGAAGGAGTTTTGGAAAGTGTGTGTTTGGAAACATAGATTTTGGAAGGAAAATCCTAGAGAGGAAATTTCTAGAAGGAAGATTTTGGAAAGAGAGTTCTTTTTAGAAAAGTTTTTGGAGAGAGTTTTTAGGAAGGTGAATCTAGGGAGTGTTTTTAGAAAGTGAATTTTGAGGAAAAGATTTTGGAGAGGAGTTGAAAAAGAGAGTTCTGAAAAATAGATTTTGGAAGAGAGTTTTTGAAAACAATTTTGGAGAGGAGAGTTTTAGGAAAGTATGTTGAAAAAGAGATTTTTAGGAAGGAAGACTTTTTGAAAAGAGAGTTTTTAGAAGGAGTAAAAACATCTCACTTTCCTAAAAAAATTCTAACCATAATAGGGCTAGAACCACTTTAAGAAAGCGGTTTTGGAAAACAATAAGATTTAAAAATATAGACCAAAAAGGTCACTTTTAATGTAACACTTTCCTAAAGTAACCCTAGCCATGGAAAGGCTAGAATCACCCTAGGATTGTGGTTTTGAAAACAAGTTTTTGAAAAAGAGATTTTGATGCAATTTTGAAAACAGGTTTCAAAACGTTTTGAAAAACAACTTTGAAAACGGTTTTTGGAAGATGCAAAACTATGATATGCACAATGCAATTTGGGGTCGTGAACATACAAGGTTAAGGCTTCACCACATAAGCAAGGGGGCCGGACCCACATGGTCTTTGGTTAGACTAAAAGAAAGCCCCCGACACGGTGACTCTCCAATAGCCCAATCCTACACATGGACCGGGAATCCCCCTATTTTAAGCACGCAAAGAAAGGGGGGGAAAGAGATGGGGGATTAAAATAGAGAAAACCCAAGTGGATTAGGAGAGAGAAGAGAGAGGGGGAAAGTGCGAAAATTTAAATAGGGAGCCTACCTTGTATCTTGTTTATTTTGGGCGCCGTGCTGTCTTCGGTCTTCGGTCTTCGTCTTGATCTTCACCTTCAGTCTTCAAGAGTTGTCTTCAAGCTTTGGATTGCAGCTCCTCAAGTCTTCAAAGGATGGTTGAAGGCTAGTGTATGAGTGTATGAGGGTGTGTATGAGTGTATAGGAGGCTAGGGTTTGTGTAGGGTGGCTAGGGTTTAGAAAACCTAAGGAAACTAGGGTTTTTGGAGGTGCTCAAGCTCTGTATATCAAAATATATGATTCTTAGGTTAAGTTTGCAGACCCCTTTCACGTTGAATGAGGCTCTGTATTTATAGAAGTTAGACAACACTAGCGCCTGTTGCAGTGGCGCCAAGCCAAATTTTATATTGGCACCACTAGGAGTGGCGCCAGGCCATCTTTTGGCTTGGCGCCACTAGTAGTGGCGCCAGCCAATTAGGAAATGTTTAAGGTCGGCAAGCAACGTATCTTTGACTAGATTTGGGCGCCTGTACTAGTGACTACCGTGCAATTTTTTGCCTGGCTCCACTAGGAGTGACTTCGAAAAGTCCGGGAATGATTTGAAGGAGCCGGGAATGACCCGGAAGGCCGAAAAGGAGCAGGAACACTTAAAATAGTGTCCTGGAGGTATTTGACTTGAAAAGTGAGGATAAAATGTGTCGGAAAGGTTAACCGGGCCTTTAGGGGCAAAACGGTCAATCGGACTAGGAAGCTGTGGGGGCGAACTCGGACTGTCCCGAAAGAAGACTTGGGATCTAGATACATTATTTAGAATGTTCCCAGAGGTTGTTGGTTTGATTTCTAAAGCCGGCATGGTCGGAAAAGGAGACCGGCCCACTAGGGGCAAAATGGTCATTTCGCACCGGGTTGGCCGGAACTGACTCGGAATGATCCGAAAAGGTAAAGGAAGGTTGAGAATACTATAAGAAGTAATCTCGGAGGGTTACCGGTTTGATACCCAGAGCCGGTGTGGTTCCCGGGGCATTCGGATGCCTCGGGGCAAAACAGTCATTTAGCTTCAAGTGGGCCCTACGGGCCCGAGAAGCGACTGGTGGACTAAATTCAAATTAAAAAGGCGGGCTTAGATTCTAAATATGCATGTGATGTGTGAAAGTGAGCTTGGTCAGCTCGGAGATTGCCGAGCGGGCAAAAATGGGGTGCTTACAATCTATCAACGGCCGTAAAAACACATCGATGTTAATTCCAGGAGACTTACGCCCAAGAATAAGAAGAGTCGTCATGAAAAATGGATCCTTCATACATTTCCATGGTGGCAAATTATAAGAGACAAGAATTGCTGGCCACATACTGTATGAGGTACTCAAGTTTCCAAATGGATTGAAACCATCACTTACCAACCCAAGCTTAACATTGCGAGGATCACTAGCAAATGAATTATGTTTTTTGTCAAAGTCTTTCCATGCTTCAGAGTCGGTAGGATGACGCAAAACTCTATCTTCCTCGATTCGCTTGTCCTTATGCCATCTCATATCTACAGCTATCTTCCTTAAGGCAAACAATCTCTTTAGCCTTGGTATCAAAGGGAAATATCTCGATACTTTGTGAGGAACCTGCTTACTCTTCCCCTTTTTTAATTTGTACCTAGGTGCTTTACATGAGGGACACTTGTCTGTAGATTTATACTCCTTCCAGAATAGTACGCAGTCATTCTTACATATATGTATCTTTTCATAGCCAAGGCCTAGGTCTCGAACAACTTTCTCAGCCTCATCATGGTTTTTTGAGATTTTTGCCCCAGAAGGAAATGCATCCTTCAACAGCTTAAGTAACATTGTTAGTGACTTGTCACTCCACTTTTTAATTTACTTTATGTGAAGCAACTTTACAATAAAAGACAATTTAGAGAACTTCTGACAACCTCTGTAAAGTTCTGGCTCGACATCGCTGATTAACTTTAAAAATTTATTCGTTTCTCCATTGGATCCACTAGGTATATCAGGACCATGGCTCTCAGAAGTCACCCCTGCCCAATCATCTGTGAATCTTTCACAACGTACATCATCTAGTATTTCTTACATGTCATCCACAACATTGCCCTCTTCTTCAACCAAAGGATCATTATCATTGTCATGACATTCATGATCATAATTTTTCCCATAATGAACCCATCGACTATACCCAGCTACCACCCCCCATGCAAACATATGCTCCTCAACTTCATCTGGAGTCATCTCATTGATATTGTTGCATTTAATACATGGACATGGTATCGTAGTCTCCCCAGGTTCGATATGATCAGTTGCAAATTTGAGAAACTCTCTTACTCCTTTAATATACAGAGGGTGCCTTCTATTATGAATCTCCATCCAACTCCTATCCATCTTGAAATCCATTTAATGTCAACATATCGTTACACGAATGAATGAAACACATTACTATTAATGATGTATGTATGTTATTTATAATAAAAACGATAAGAGAGAAACAAGGGATATGAAATAAATTAAATACTCAGAGCATGGTAGTCAGACAAAAAAAATTGGTGGTGTCAAGTATAGCCGTAGTAGGAGTGAGTGTTGGGCAAGACATAGATTTTATGGATTTTGAACTAATCATAATAAATTTTAAGGAAGAACATAAGACCAGGTGGGTGTGAGATTTCAAATTTGGTGTGGGATTACCTACCAGATCAAAAGAGATTACTATTTATCTGTGACATTATCTTTGTTTAATTGATGACTAATAATTGATATCACTTCCTTTTAATATGCCATTCACAGAACAGAATTTGTCTTTGTTCTCTACGATTAGGAAGCCTAAAGATTTATCTTCACCCAGTTGACATGGATATAGATAAATAAATAACGTACTAATATTTGTGCTAAAAAACCTATATATATATATATATATGTGTGTGTGTGTGTGTTTTATAATCACAAATGATGCACTTAGTTTGATGGACATCAAATGTTACTCAAGCATCATCTTCGCAGAGTCTAAAGAAAATTAAAAACACCACATACATTTTACCACTTGTCATATGCAGACCAATTCAATTGCAAATATCATATAAAGCAGAAAAATTACTAAAGAAAAGGGGAAACCGTGACATGAATGGATCAGGTAATATTAATCAAGTAATCATTTACAAAAAAAAACATAATGTGACATGAATGGGTTCAGTTTCATTTGGATTCTAAATCATAAATCATTGGATTCAATTAAAAATTGCAAAATATGATGAAGCATATAATATTGATAGGGATAAGATAACAATAATATTATCGATGTACGTTAAACTTATAGCAATTCACGAATGAATAAATGAAAGCATTACCAGTGAAGCCAATCAATTTCCACAAAACAGCATACAAAAGGAATAAACAAACAAAATATGGGGCCTACAATAACTAATAAAGGGTCGTTCGGCTCAAAAGCTATAACCCTCCAAATAAAATCAGAAAGTAAGAAAGAAACCTGAAAAGCTATAACCCTCCACCACCACTACAACCCACAGCACATATTACAAATTTCATTAACAAGATGAAAAGGGAAAAAATTTGTGGAACTCAAAAGCTCTACTTTTTATCTTACAATCTCCATTAAATGTTTGGCTTTGGACATGATCGAGAGCCAACCTATCCTGAGTTGAAAATGGGTCCTTCGGCTCTATTGATGGGACAGTGAACAAACTCCTCTTCATCGACATCAATCGACTCAGCGAACAGAGACATCATCGAAAGCCAACCTACACCACCACTACAACCCTCCCCTCTACCACTAGTACAACCCTCCCATCCACCAGCACCGTCCTCCCCTCTGTGGCCATTCGTACCACCCTAAAACCCGACTCACGACCAGCCAACACCCAAATACAGGGAGAAAACAAAAAAAATGAAATACAGAGAGAGTGAAGCACTTACGGTACAGAGATCGACGGTGGGGGGATCATTGACTCCTTCGGTGGTGAATGAGAGAGAGAGTGACAGATCAGCAGCGAGAGAGAGTGGTTTGAGGGAGAGAGCGTGGCAAATTTCTAAGATGAAGGCAAACAAAGAGCGGGAGATTGACTTTTTACCTGTTGCAGCCGCACATAAACGTATAAATGATATACGTACAATTGAAATTGAAGAATATAATAACAATTTTAAATGGAATAAAATAAAACCCAACAAATACAAATTAAATATGGGTATGAATTTACGGGAATTAAAAAATATAATTTTTATTATTGTTATTTGTTTAATAACGAATCGAAAACCAAAATATTTTGATGACAACAGTGCCCATATATAAGGCTACTAAGATAATTAAAAAAAATAAAATAAAGGGAGGGCAAGGTTGTAACTATCTATCAAATAAGAATTAATTATTTCCAATTCACATGTAATCTGACTAATTGTCAAAGGATTTCAAAGTATTTAATTTTAATTTTTCTTTTTCAAATCCCACTGAATGAATCCTATTTTAAATTTTATTCATTGAAAACATATGAAAGTGGATGGTTCCAATTATAGAACTGACCGGTTACGTTGACCCGCAAACAACTCAAATGGATTAGTTGTTTAGTAGTTACTTTTTGTTTTAACCCGGTACATAAAGTACTTTGGTTTTATAGGTTTCGAGTCGTTCACGGGTCGGGTTGGATAATGACCCACTATCCGAACCGCGAATGTCAGGTTCAAAAACTATGTAACCCATTTGCACTTGGTTTGGTTCGGGTTGGCCAGGTTTGGGAATGGCCGTAGGGGTGTGCATGGGTCGGTTTGATTCGGGTTGATGGCTAACCTAAAAGCGAGCCATTCTTCATTGGTTCGAAGATTGGTTTGGGTCAGTTCCTAAGTTCTTCCCAAGCCAAGTTGGGTAGGTTCAGCCTGTATAGTTATGAGTTAATCTAGTATAGTTACGAAATGTCCCAAACAGATGCAGCAAGGGCTGATAATGGTGTATTTTCCTTCATATTCTATTTCTTCATTCCTTCCTACATGACTTCCTAGAACCCGTCTAAGTGAAGTGCGCAGTACAAAGTTCATGATGCAAAATTCGTTTGGTTTATCCTATTAACTCGGTTCTTCCGAAATAAGTATCTTTGAAATTTGAGAATCCCAATGATATTGTCTTTTCTTTTTTTGTTGTTAGCTCAGCCAAACCATAAGACAAATGAATCTTTAATTACTTTGTTTTGGAATTCTAGAATTGTTCCCCCTTCCCGGAGTTCATTCTCCAGGGAACTCCGTTTAAATTATGCCGGTGGATTTCTTACAACCTACTTATTTTATGATCTCATAGGAAATCATGTAAAGACAATTCTTATTTAATATAGCTATTTGCACAAGTATTTTATGATTAAGAAGTACCCGTCTCTTTTACAAATCGTGTATTAACCTACTATAATTATAGGATACCCCTTCTGCGGCCCCTGCTTCTTCAGGTGGAACTCCAGGTTGAGGAGTTACTCGAAATGCTGTGAAGATATCAGTCGCTTTGGTTTCATAGTCAGGAGTATATATAATAAGTCAATTTGTAATCTTTAACGCCACCTTTGAATCCAACACTTGCTTTAGTCTATGTTTGTGGTGACATAAATTCCTCCCTACAACTCATGAATTAAGAATTTTGATTCGGGAGGGAAGGCCCTGTTGAGTTCTTAATAATAATCAAAATATTTTTTCGTATAAATGACAAAACGAATTTATTTTTCTGATGTTTCAAAAAACTCCATTCCTTTTTTTTTTTCTTTTTTTTTTTTTATGATGATATTTTTGAAAAATGAACTTCATTAATTGATTCAGAACACCCGTTCCTTGATAGTATATATTGATACTTTCCAAGTTAGACGAAAGAAGGAATCACTCAATTTTGTGGACAAAATAATATATATTTTTGTAGATTAGATATCATGCAAATCCTTTCTATAGCAATAGAACTTTACTCCATTTATTAGTATCTCATAAAATTTGATTATTTTTTTTATAAGTTCATTGTATAAACATGTTGTTTCAATATTTTTAACATATGACTCTAAATTGCAATAAAACAACTACATAAAATGAAAGTCCAAGTGGGTTGAAGTGCTTATCTATCGCACCAATGACCACCCCTGTTATGGTGAAATTCCTTAAGGAAAACATATTTTCACATTTTGGCATGACCCGCGCCATCATTAGTGACGGTGGTAAGGATTTGTGCAACAAGCCCGTTAGGATTTTCATGTGCAAACACAGGGTTTTGCACAAAGTTGGTACCCCATATCACCCCCATACGAGTGGTAAAGTGGAATTGGCCAATAAAGAGATCAAGCAAACCTTACACAAAAGCGTGAACCCCATATGTGAAGATTGGTCTGTATGACTAGTTAATGTGCTTTGGGCATACCAAATCGTGTACAAAACACAATTACTAATGTCTCCCTACCGGCTTGTCTATGGCAAACCTTGTCACCTCCCGGTTGAGTTCGAATATAAAGCTTATTGGGGCATTAGACAGTTCAACGAGATTTAGCTAACATCGGAACCCTTCGAAAACTCCAATTATCTTAATTGGAGGAATTGCAAAATGATGCGTTTGAAAATGCCTGCATTGCTAAGCCTAAAATGAAGACCTTCGAAGACCGGTATATCCCGATGAAAGACCTTCCATGTCGGTCAGAAGGTCCTCTTATATAGAACACCCATTGCATCTCTTTCCGGGTAAGGTCCACAGCAAACGAAGTGGTCCTCTTCTAGTATGGGATGTTGCTTCCCATGGGGCCATCAATATTTATAATCCTGATAAAGCCTATGAATTCAAGATCAATGGCATCACATGAAACCCTATGTTGAGGGTTTTATGAGAGAAGTGGAGAGTCTAGCTCTTCATGACCCACCCCCCTTACAAGTAGTTCTCGCCCATCTCCTCTTTTTGATGTATCTTACGTCTTGAAATTTGTTTGTTTCCTTTATTTTATTTGTTATAGTTTAATTTTTTTGGTGTCTCATGCCATATCTACCCTTTCTTGCTTGTCTTCATGCCCGGTAGTCCGTGCTCGGTTCCCATGGGGAGGGGGGGGGTTTGTATTTTTTTTTTTTTTTTTTTTTTGCGTTTTTTCTTATTCTCTTCCTTTCTTTCTGTACTTATCAGCATGGAGTCAGTTATACTCTCGGAGCATCAGGACGTCCATGTATCTCGTCTTGACGATCTGAAAGTTAATGCCCAAAAGAGTAGTCTTTGTTGGGCAAAGCGTCGGGATGCCCAGGAGTCTTGTCCTGACGAGCCGTGACCTGTTGCCCAGATCAACACTTTCTTGCTGGAAGCACGCCCAAGTGTGTCGTCCTCATGAGCCGAGAGTTGTGCTCCCATTACTTGGCATAGCGTTAGGACGTGATTCAAAAACCGTCCTGACGACCCGTGGGCTCTGTGGCCAAATTGTTTTAGCGTCAAGACGGGATTTACCATCGTCCTGACGATCGTGCCCTTATTTGAACATATTGGGCCTTTCTTTTATTTTGTCGCCTGACAAAATAAAAGCAAGAGGGAGAGGGTTGCTGCGTCTTTGAGGGCTCTGGTGCCGCGATTGAATCTTCTATCTTCTCCAGGTGTGTCGAAGCCTCCATGAAGGTAATTCGTCTTCGCATTGTACTTTCATTTGTTACTGAATTTAAATCAAAATGCACAATATTCTTTGAATGTAGATACTCCATTCCAAATGCTGCATCCATTGCAATTATGAGCCGTCTGTTCCCCTCCATTTAATGGCAACGTCTGTTCCATGGCAATGTCTGTTCCCATCCATTGCAACGTCCGTTTAATGGCAACGTCTGTT
Source organism: Euryodendron excelsum (assembly GCA_033060915.1). Lineage (NCBI taxonomy): Eukaryota > Viridiplantae > Streptophyta > Magnoliopsida > Ericales > Pentaphylacaceae > Euryodendron > Euryodendron excelsum. The sequence goes on from CM065399.1 coordinate 12,638,086, forward strand.
CCCCTCCATTTTCCATGAGAAACAGTCCCAAAAGTTCCAAAACCCATTTCCCTCAACTCTTCCAGATCTTCATTCATGATGATCTGCTTAAACAAACAAGATTTTATAAATAAATACAAGAGCTTAAATTTCAATAGCCGAATAAATTGAGTTACGAAGTCTCCACATGGTTCGTATCAAATACTTTTACTAACAATGCTTTAACTGAGATGAGTTTAGACCTACATTTTGATTTAACTTAAGTTATTGTGCATTTAGATTTTACTTAAGTTACTGAATTTAGGTCGAGCAGTGAAAGTGCCGACAAATATTATAAAGGAGTTCACACCTTTAGACAAAAACTCATTTTGTTAGCTAATGGTTGTAATTGTCCACACCTATTCACGAAAGTCTCGACGCCTTGAATTTGAGTGTATAGATAAAAAAACTTTCAGGCAAAATTGTAGATATCTTTTCATGGGGGTTGACACCTTGAGGCAGATACATTGAACAAGACTTAGAAGGCACTAATGTCGACATCTCTTTACAGGGGTTGACACCTACAGTTACGCAACTTCATTTTACATTTGTTTAGAGTTCGAAACATACACTTGTATAACTGCGGTATAAGTTCTATAAAGAGCACTTAGCCTATAGAATTAATCTCATAATTTAACCTCTTGACTAGCAACAAACAGATATGTTGATTTAATAGTTTGAGGAGGTAAATTAACTACTCAGCAGAGTTAATCGGAAACGATGAGAGACTATAGTTTTTAATATTTTTTGGTTGATTTTGAGGGAAATTTCAAGAATTTATGTGAATAGCCACGTAAGAAGTCATGTCAGCCGATGAATAACACCGGTGAATAACCTATAGTGTTTTCCTATATGAAATGATGGATATTTCTTATTCTATTACTGATATTAGAGCTTGAGAATAAGTTTCACATTATGATGTTATATTTTATTCAGTATTTCAAGTTGGTTGAAACCAATTACAAAGTTCGAAATAAGTGACATTATTAATATTTAAGTAAGAAATGAAGATTACTTAGGTATTGCAATAAGTGACAGTATCGACATGTACTGTGTTTAAATGCTTTCATAAAGTTTTATTTTTGGTTGAAATTTTTTAGCTTAAATCAATTGTTTTCTGCAAGCATTTGTATGGCGAACCTACACTATGGGTACCAACTGGCCTAGTTTCTTACGTCAGTGTTTTGTTTGGACATGAGATGTTAATAAAATTTGTGTTTTTGATTGAATTAGGGAACAACATGACTGAGAGAACCAGGGCCAAAGACAAGGCCAAGAAAGATGCTGCGAGCAAAGCTATTATCCCGTTTACTCAGTCTCATTCCGAAGCTAGTGCCCCACTTGACTTTGATGCAGAGTGTTTTAAAACAAAAGATGCGCAAAAAGGGTACAACGAGGTTTGGAGAAGGAAGAAAATTGTCCTCGAGAAAGGAATCAATCTTATGGCCTTCGAAGATGAACCGTACCTTTGGAAGGATGAAATTGAGGGGCGAGGCTGGAAGAAATTTGCTAACTTTTCTAGAGGTGCAGTGCCTATATTATGTGCTGAATGGCTGGCAAATATTTCCAAGACGAGCATCACACCCGGGGCCCAGCTAATAGAGTCTTAGGTAAGGGGCAAGGTTGTAGTCATAACTCCAGACACTTTTGCCGAGATCTATTAGTTGGAGAGAGTCCGCAATGCCCAATTCAAAGACTCAGCCGACGAAAAGATTGATATGACGGTAGTGGCCACTGAAATTTTGAAGAAGGAGAGGGGTAGGCGGAAAAGAAGAATTTTGTGGGCCAAAATGCACTAAAGGACAGGTACCTACCTTTACACTTGTGGTCCTGTTATAGTTTGATTCCAATTGCCCAAACTTCGGAGGTAAGCAGAATAAGGGGGAAATTACTATGGGCTATAGGCATGCATAAGTCCATTGATCTTCCATTGTACATGTGGTACCAATTATATGATAGCCACCAGTTGGGGGATCCTATGACCAGTATCCCATTTTCATGCCTGCTCACGACGGCCTTTGCTAAGACCAAGGTGGCTGAGTCCGCATTCTTGTTCAAGAAATTGACTCAGAAGCCAATTGACAAAGCATCCATTAACAAGTCCAAGGCTCAGCAAACCAGGTTAAATAAGAAGAAACAACGGGTTGGGACATCCTCAGAGGGACAGTCGTCACAGGCAGGGTCGACTACCAATGCTGATCTTACTAGCCTGGTTCAAATGGTAGAGCAACAGAACCTACGAATGGATTGCCAAACTGAGAGGTTGACAAAGTTGGGGACAAATTAGTGGAGCAAAAGGAGTTTGGGGAATTCCACCAGGTGATCCTGGGGCGATTTGATAAGTTAGAGGAGCAACAAAAGAAGTTTCAAGATCAGCAGAGTGAGCAGACAAATATGTTAAAAGAGATAGCCAGGCTAATGGCTCGTCAACAGCAGGAGGAAGATGAGGATGGGGAGAAAGATGTTGACGCAGATGATGACGAAGAGTAGACAGTCATTGGAGAAGTGTAGAGTTTAAGTTACCTTTCATTATACACGTGCATCATCCTGATCTAAAAGTTGCATGTATTGGGTAAGTTTTGCCTTACTAAAATATATTTTATATGTCTTTTTTGGTTGCTATGATATTACTGAATGGTTTACCAAGTAAGCAGCACCCAATGCAATTTTCTCGAGAGGTCAGAATTCTCAGCTTACACTTTTTAATTTAAAATGGTCAATATGCCCTATCTATTGTCATATTTCAATATAATACTTTCCATTACACGAGTCTTCAATGGAATATTCACTATAATCTGTGATTTGCATTCTTTAATACTTGGATGGATAGCTATGGGTATTCACAAACTTGGGCTTTGTATTGTCTTTCATAGTGCTTTACATTTAGTGAAGGTAAAATTGTTCCGCATCTCCCCTATTCAATAGCCTCATTACGTTTGACGTTTATTCACTTAGTGAGAATTGATTGATGTGATTGACATGTTATAATTCTGAGTTTTGTGCACTTTGGATATGACGCTGGTTTGAGTTCACCTAATATCACTAAAATAATCACTTTAATGCACCTTGTCGATAGCAACTTTCAATCACAATAGTGAAACGTCTAGTTGGGTGTTTCGTTAGAACCTCATGTTACTGTATGGCAACCCCGTTGCACAAGCAAATCTATCTTACAAAATAGCTCACTTTTTTCCAAAATGTCCCAGAGATACATTTTCATCTAATGGTTGAACTTCATCCTCTCTTAAATTGAATGGCCGAGATTATCTTTTAACTTTTTCATCTACCCTCACCATAAAACGTCAACATCCGTGGAACGATGAAAGGCCTTCGGAATAGGGATAGCTGGCCTGCTAATTTGCAGGGAAAGAGAAAAAGGTCCGATCGCGTTAATTGAAGCATGCCCCCAGAATTGAAATCCAACGGATGGCATCAACTTCTTTCACCCGATCAATGGGTGAGATGACGTGCTTATCTCTACTTTTTCTTTCACCCAATCAGAGTTGTTGAAGTGTAATAAATGTATTAGCTGATACACAGAATAAATCTGAAAAAGCATCGACATACATATTCTCCAAAGGTCTCTCTCACCAACTCCTCTAATTTTCTCACTCGAGGAACCAAAAAAGGCTATGAGATTCAATTTTCAAAATCTGACTAGCTTTCTCTCTATTTCTCCAAACTTCTCTGTCACCAACTCTCCTAACTCTCTCACTCTAAGAAACACAACACCATGGCCGGCAACCCTCCTATGCAAATCCATTTATTTGTCAAGTTTAGATAACAAATGAGTTATCTCTCTCTGGAATCCAAGTCGAAACCGCCATCTTCGGTTGTCGAAGAACACAGTTAGCCACCATGGCCAGCGCATCCAACCATCATGGCCACTTCTCTAGCCCCTACATGGGAGCCACATTCCGGCCAACTAAGCACTTGGAAGGAGGTAAGTGTGAGTCCCTTTGCCCATCGCCATCATCTATACTTAAGAGTTCTAATTTTTGAGCTTTGTGTTTGAATTCTCATTTATCTTTTATGTTCTACAGCCTTTGCCTGAAGTACATCTACTAACTATTAATGACAAATTAAGAGCAGCCATTTCCCCTTTACTCTCAAGGTGGGGTTTCAGTATTGGCTTGCACAAAAAACTGCTGGACGACTCCAAGGTTGAGAAATTGTATTTGTAATTCTTAAATTTTGACGTAGTTTTTTGCGATTTTGAAAGAAGATACATGATATGACAAGTGATAATGACTCAACTTTACTACCTGAATGGTTTGCTTATAACATGTCCAGTCTTCCTAAAGGTTGACTAAAACTTACTCATTACCTGTTGTGAAAGGTTGGACTATCACATAAGCAACTTATAGCTTTCTCATAAATTAATAACACTTTCATGTGGGTATTTGTTTGTGCAGGTGTCAATTGTGGACAATAGAATTTGGTAGACAGTTACCTTATATAAGTTCTTTAAGTCCTACAATATATATCTGAAGCATTGTGGTTATTATAAGAAATTGGTAGTGTTGAATTTTGAGGTAATTGAGATTTTTGCTTTGGTTCATTTACAAAATATTTTATCCAAATTTGGTTGCAATGTTTTTTTCCCTTCTTTTATTTAAATGTCCTAAATAGGCCCACATTAGACAGCTTGAGCAAAAGTGAAGCTTTGAAGAATTTTTTATTATGGATTTCTCAGCGAATATGATTTTTTTGTTTCTATTAATGGATTTGTTAGATTGTTTGCTACTAACTATGGACCAATGAATTACCATGCATGTTTTTTGTTGTATTTCTTCTCTCTCTCTTTCTCTCTCTCTCTCTCTCTCTCTCTCTCTCTCTCTCTCTCTCTCTCTCTCTCTCTCTCTCTCTTAGGTGTTGAGGAAAAAGAAGATAAAATGCAAAAAGCAATTAGACATGCTAGCAGAAGACTGTAAGCACCTTATTTTTGACCGCTCGGCAGTCTACACTCCATCTAGACTTGTACTTAAGTCAATATGGACGTATTCCAATCGCAATCATCTCTCTAAGTCTAATCCTGTTAATTCATCGCTTCGCGGGCCCCACCAGGCCCAAAGAGAAGCAAAATGACCAAAATGCCCTTAGAGGCATTATCCTTTCCATATTCCGAATCAGGCACGTCTTTTCAAAGACGGTAAGAGCCCTTTCCAATTCCAATTCCAATCCCTCTCTCGAGACAGTTTATTCCTCAAGACGGTAAATCTATTCCAAATTAAGCACGTCTTTCCAAAGACGGTAAGTCCCCTTTCCAATTCCAAATCAGGCACATCTTTCCCAAGACGATAAGACCCCTTTCCAATTCTAATCCCTCTCTCGAGACAGTTGATTCCTCGAGACGGTAAATCTACTCCAATCAAGCGCGTCTTCCGAAGATGATAAGACCCCTTTCCATTTCCAATCCCTCTCTCGAGATAGTTTATTCCTCGAGATAGTAAATCTACTCCAATCAAGAGCGTCTTTCCAAAGATGATAAGACCCCTTTTCAATTCCAATCCCTCTCTCGAGACAGTTGATTCCTCGAGACGGCAATCCGGCACGTTATCCGAAGAAAATCTCTTCGGAACGGTAAGTCTCTTTAAACCTGTCGACCGGGACGAGACCCCAAGTCCCCTAGATGGTAGAACGGTCCACCTATGGCGCCTACTAGCCTGCTAATGCAGAAATGTTCGTTCAGGCACGCCTTCTGAGAAAGTTGACTTCTCAGGCGCTAAGTCCCTTTAGCAGCTTCCTGAGATCAGGCAGTCTCGGGAATAATCGCGAATCGTCAGAGTAGTGGAAATACTCACAAACATCACAACCGTTAGAGTAGCAGAAATACTCACAAACAGGTCGATATAGGGAATTGCCAACAAACCCCTGTATCATGTGACCGCCATCAGAGTGGCGGAAACACTCAAAACCTAGGTCAACACCAGTGCCTGCTAGCCCACTTCGGTAAAAAATGACCAAACTGCCCCTTGGGCCTTTTTCGGCACGTTTCTCGGGAACATACCTAAGTCTTCAGAATGGTAAGTCCAACCTTCTAAGATTGTCTTAAAAGCAATCCAACATGATTAGGTGCCTTCTAGTCAGTTTCGGACCAATTCTGAGACTTTTCGATCAAGATGACCATGTTGCCCCTAGGCATCCGAACGCCCCAGGAACCACACCGGCTCTGGGTATCAAACCAGTAACTTTCCGAGAATGCTTTTTATAGTATTCTCAACCTTACTTTATCCTTTCGGATCATTCCAAGTCAATTCTGGCAAACCCGGTGCGAAATGCCTGTTTTGCCCCTGGTGGGCCGGTCACCTTTTTCGACCACACTGGCTCTGGTTATCAAATCAGCAACCTTTGGGAACATTCTAAATAATGTTTCCAAAGATTGAGTCTTCTTTCGGGACAGTCCGAGTCCGTCTTGGCAGCTTTTCGACCCGATTGACCGTTTTGCCTTTAATAGCCCGGTCAAATCCTTCCAATACATCATGTCCTCATTTTTCAAGTCAAATACCTCCAGGACACTATTCTAAGTGTTCCTACCCTTTTCTGGCTCTCCGGGTCATTCCCGGCCTCTTCAAATTGTTCCCGGACTTTCCGGAGTCACTCCTAGTGAAGCTAGGCAAAAAATTACATGGTAGTCACTAGTACAAGCGCCCAAATCTAGTCAAAGATACTTTGCTTGCCAACCTTAATAGTTTTCTAATTAGCTGGCGCCACTAAAATATTTGGCTTGGCGCCACTCCTAGTGGCTCCAGAAGGAATTTTGGCTTGGCACCACTGCAACAAGCACCAAGTCTATTCCATCTCTATAAATACAGAGCCTCCTCCAGCATGAAAGGGGTCCGCAAACTCAATCTAAAAACACCAATATTCGATATACAGAGTTCGTAAACTCCCAAAACCCTAGCTTCCTTAGGTTTTCCAAACCCTAGCTACCATACACTAAACCCTAGCCTCCTATACACTCATACATTAGCCTCCAAGCCTCCTTTGAAGACTTGAAGTGCTGCAAACCGAAGCCTTGAAGATTGAAGACAACTCTTGAAGATTGAAGACGAAGACTGAAGACGAAGATCAAGACGAAGACTGAAGAAAAGCAAGGCGCGCAAAATAAACAAGACATATGGTAGGCTTTCTCTTTAAATTTCTACACGTCCCCCTCTCTCCTCTCTCTTCTAACCCACTTGGGTTTTCTCTATTTTAATCCCCCATTTCTTCCCCCCCCCCTTTCTTTGCATCCTTGAAACAAGGGGATTCTCGTCCATGTGTAGGATTGGACTATTAGAGAGTCACCGTGTCGGGGGCTTTCTTTTAGTCTAACCGGAGACCACGTGGGTTCGGCCCCCTTGATTATGTGGTGAAGCCTTAACCTTGTATGTTCACGACTGACACGCCTGTAGATGTGCTTCAACTGGAGCCACTCCGCAAGAGTATGGAGGTCGCGCTTGTAGTAAAACAGGAGGATCCGATGTCGTTCTCTCCCAAGGGAATTCTGCAAATATAGCAACAAAGCTCAACTAGCACGGGTACTTATCTTAATGGATTGCAAATGAAAATTCTTATCTTTTCCTAACATAAAAGAGACCGAAAATATGTTGGTTTTGAGATGATGGTGGTTCAATGCTTCATGCAATAATTTAATGACTAATAAAGACAACTAAAGCTAGTTTTATGCAATTTAGAAGAAAGGCTTGGACATGGTTGTTTCAATCCACCAATTCACAACAAGGGTCTCCAATGAGAGGTTTATAACTCAAATCAAGAATCTCACCTTGGATTCTTGATTCGGAAAATGTCGACTATAAAAATGTGGGTTTTTGTTTGATTGAGCATAAAGAGGGAATCTATGATTGGCACCCTAGAATCAAACCTTAGACATGTGCAATACCTATACCAAACATTGATTTGTGCATAAATATTGCCAAGGGGTTATGAATCTAAGTTTTTCTAATGAATTTCATGCTAAATCAAATGAAACCATATAATTTTGAAGATATGACTTTAAAGTTCATACAACACATTTTCAACCCTTTGAAGATCCTTGGTGGTTCTTCACAACCACATCCAAGGGGTATTTAGCTACTAGAATCCATGTCAACTAACATAAAAGAAGCCAAATCTACCATTAAACTATAAAGAACTAGTGTTTGGTTGCTAAGAAAATGAGGAAAAGTGCCAACAAAATGATAGAAAGTTGCTAGAAAAAGTAGAAAATCATTCACTTCATATATATAACAAGCATTCATTTACAATGATCCAAAAGCAATAAAAGACATTAAATACAAAGCATTAAAAGTAAATCTAACTAAAAACCTTACAAGATAACAAAAATCCCCTTTTTGGAGCTTCTTCACTGTCCAGCTTTTGCAAAAAATGACCTAGAATGCTTTTTGTCTCGAACATATAGCTTTTATACTCTGCAGAAAAACAGAGTCTGTATACACCGATCGATCGGTAGGAGACCAATCGATCGGCCAATCGATCGCCCGATCAAACGGTCCAAGCGATCGAACGCCCGATCGATCGCAAAACCGACCCCTCTAAAGTTTGCTTCTGTATAGTCTGTTGAGGAAATTCCGACATCACCGATCGAACGACCGATCGATCGTAAAAACGCCCTCTCTGAAGTTTGCTGCAGAAGGTCGAACAGAGGATCACCGATCGATCACAAGATCACCGATCGATCGGCCGATTGAACGTTCCGTGGACCGTTTGATCGGCCGATCGATTGGTCATCCCCAGATTTGCCCATTTGCCTTAGTTTAAACTCCAATTCCTGCAAGAAGTGCACAAAAAGAGTTTTAATGCGTTTTAAGAGTTAGAATACTAAATTAACACTAAATTCAACTAATCAACTAACAATTTAAGCCAAAAGATTACTATTTCTAAGAGTAATCGACCCCAAATTTGCATTGTGCATATCATGATTCTTGCATTCTTCCAAAAGTCATCTTCAAAGTTGTTTTCAAAATCATTTTCAAGCTTGTTTTTAAAATTGCATCAAAATCCTCTTTTTCAAAACTTTTTTCAAAATTGCATCAAAATACTCTTTTTCAAAACTTGTTTTCAAAATCACAATCCTAGGGTGGTTCTAGCTTTTCTATGGCTAGGATTGCTTTAGGAAAGTGTTACATTTAAAGTGACTTTCATGGTCCATATTTTCAAACCTTTGTTATTTTCAAAACCACTTTCCTAAAGTGGTTCTAACCTTCTTATGGTTAGAATCGCTTTAGGAAAGTGAGACATTTTTATACCTTCTAAAAACTCTCTTTCCAAAAGTCTCTCTTCCTCAAAATTTCTTTTTCAACATACTTTTCTAAAACTCTCCTTTCCAAAGTTGTTTTCAAAAACTCCCTTTAAAAATCTATTTTTCAAAACTCCTTTTTTTCAACTCCTCTCCAAAATACTCTCCCCAAGATCCACTTTCTGAAAAGCGCTCCCTAAAACTCTTTCCAAAAACTCTCTCCAATAATCTTCTATCAAAAATCTTTCTAAAAACTTTCTTCCCAAAATCTTCTTTCTAGAAATTCTCCTCTAGGATTTTCCTTCTAAAAACTCGTTTCCAAAAACATACTTTCCAAAAACTCTTTTTTTTTTTTTTTTAAATCTCTTTTCAAAAACTCTATCTTCAAATTCACTTTCCAAAAACTCCTCTCTAGAATTCTTTTATGAAAATCTTCGTTTCTAAAAACGCACGTTCCAAAACTCCTTTTTCTTAGTGTCCAAATCAAGCCCTAAAACCCACAATTAGAAAACCCTAATTTTTTTTCCAAAAACATGGTTTTCAAACTTGCCTTAAAACCTAGGTTTCCAAAATTCTTCCTTTTCACATCAAAACTACACATATCTCCAAAAACCTCTTTTCTACGTCGAAACTATAGTCTTCCAAATCTAGGATTTCTAAAACTTTCCTTTCTAAATCCTTGTCAAATCAAATCTTCCCTTTAGGACACCAAATCCAATCTTAGGAAACTAGATCCAATCCTCCACTTTTGGAAACAAAATCGAACCTTCTCTTTTAGAAACAAAATCCAACCTTTGCTTTAGGAAATAGGAATCTCAATCCTTCCGAATCCAAATCTTTCTAAAATTCAAATCCTTCCTAATCTTCTACTTTCCTAAATCTTAAGTTTCCAAAATTTGACCATAAAAATCTTTCCTAAATTTTAAAACTTAACTTTCACAACTTTCCTAATTCAACCTTTCCTAATTCCATCCCTTTCCGAATCTAGGTTTTCAAACCTTTCCTAATCTCAGGATTTTCTAAAATTCAAACTCTAAAACTTTCTAAATCTTAAACTTTCTAAAATTTCAAATCTTTCTAAATCCAAAACTTTCTACACTCAAAACTTTTTTACTTTCAAAACTTCCCTATTTCAAAACATTTTAAATTCGAAACTTTCCTATTTTGAAAACTTTCTTAAAATTGAAACTTTCTTAAGTTAAAACTTTTCTAAATCAAAATTTTCCTAAAGTGAAACCTTTTCTTTTTCAAAACTTTTCTGATTCCAAAACTTTCTTAATTCAAAACTTTCCTAAGTTGAAACTTTTCTAATTCCAAAACTTTCCTAATTTGAAACTTTCCTAAAATGAAACTTTCCTAGTTCAAACCTTTCCTAATTCGAACCCTTCCTAAATCCAATCTTTCTTAATCTTTTTAAATCCAACCTTTGAGTCAAATCTTTTCTAAAATCCTTCCAAGTCAAGTTAAATCTTTTCTAAGTCTCAAGTCTTTCTTAAATCTAGGTTTTCTAAAACCAAGTCTTTCAAAATCAATCTTTCCAAATCTTCCAATCAAAGTTCAATCTCTCAATCTTCTAATCCAATTTCTAATTCAATCTTTTTCTTCCAAATCAACTCTTCTATTTTCAATTGGACTCTTATCAGAACTACGACTGACCTGATTCCTCCAAAAGGATACGTAGGCAACCGTCATGGGTGTGGTCTCCACATTTTCTAAATCTCAAATTCCACAATCTTTTCAAATCTCCAATCTATTTTCAAACTTCCAATTCTAAATTTCTATTCCCAAATTTCTATTTCCAATTTCTAAAACTTTCCAATTTCAAATCTATCCTTTCGAATCTCTCTTCTAAAATCAAATCAACTTTTTCTTTTCAAATTTATTTTCTAACTCTCTTCTATTGCACTTGCATATCATGCATCATGTTAGTTTCTTTTCAAACGTTGTTTTTCAAAGTGAATAGGATTGGACATTGGTTAGTTGAAGACTATCATAGGTGAATCTAGGGTAGATTGACATGTAAGTACCGAAAGGGCGGGGTAGGGTGATGGCTTAGTGCCTCTTCCCTACACGTAACCAACCTCCGAACCTAGGATCACTGTTTTCGAAAGACCAAAAGGAGTTTATTTTCAAAAAGGGCTAAATATTTTCTAAAGGTTGCCAAACAACCTGTTTTTCTTAAAAACCCTCTCTTGAGGAGATGTTTTCAAAATCGTTTTCAAAAACCCTAAGTGTAGCTTTCGGATTATGCTTCGCTTTTAGGTGACCTAACTCACCTTAATCAAGTTAGGTGGGGACTCCAAATCTTTTCTAAAAGCCATTTATTCAAAATCAATTTTCAATTCGTACTTAGTCGCACTCATTCTTCTAGGAGGGTGAGTTCTAACGAGAGAGTATAGTGTTTTTTTCGCTTGTGTGTGTATTCCTCGAGTGCAAAAAATCTGGGCACGACAGAGACATGATATGGTCTAAGCAAATGCATTAATTTGAGTATTCTAATGCGTGAATTACATTGTATTTTCTAACTTTCTTTTCTAAACAAAAGAATTGCAAATTGTCTGTCGAGAATTTTAGTTTCTTTGTTGAAATTGCATTAATTTGAAAATTTTTATTTACATTTCATGTTGGAGTGTCGTAGGCATGGGTCATTCCTAGTGATCAAAACGGGATATCGTGTTGTTGACAAGAGTTCACGGGGATGGTTCTTTTCAATTCTTTTTAAAAAAAAAAAGAAGAAAGAAAAAAAAACAAAAGAAAAAGAAGTGCTTAAAAAGAGAAAAAAAGAGAGAAACTGGTGATATGAGATAGAGTATTGAAAGAAGAGGCCATTGTTGAGTCCACCTTGCGTACCCTAGAACGTAACAAATTTGTTGTCCATTCTCTTTTAGTTGAACCCTACCACCATTGAAAGCCTTTGTAGATTCGAAGTGTGCAGCCCTTCTAAACTCACTTAGTGAAATCTTGTGTTAATTGCATTGACTGATTCTCATTGTTAATATTCTTTGATGAGGCTATTAAAAGCCATTTGTCGCACATTATTTACGTTCTTCATGATGGGATTGCTTTTATTAATCATATTCATTCACTCCTATTACAAGTGCCACCCATGAGAGTTCCTAAAGATTCAATTCTTGTTGAGTGAATGACTGTTGAGTTTTTTAAATTGAAACTTGAAGGATGCATGTGCTTTAGTCCGTAATGAGGCATTTTATGGTACTTTGGTGAATCACGCACACTTGACTTGTTACTTCTACTTGATGAGATGCAATCTTGTGTATGCATTGGGTATGAGAATGAATTGAAACTTTGAAGTTTAGGGGTGAGTATTCTGGGTACTATCGGTTTAACTGTCTATGAATGGGGGCATACATGATGATTGAGAGACATGATGCATATGCTCAGTGCATTCGGGATTTTCATGAAAGTGGGGAATTATCCATTTTGTTATTTATATACTGTTATTTTTCTAGGGACTACCAAAATGCAAGTTGGGGGGTGTTATTTTTTTAGGGGCTACCAAAGTGCAATCCTAACCTTCTAAGTAGCTTTTGTTAAACCTAAATGAGCTATATAGCTGGTTGTTTAGTAGTTATTTGGGATTAATTGGGTTCTTCGCATTAGTTTAGGTTTTCAATGTAAAAGAGAGGCGAAAGTGCGAACCAGCATTGTCAAGACGCAGTTGCAGATCATCCCGACGACCAGTGGAGGCAACCAACTCAAACGTAGCTCATCGTAAGGACGCAGATTCTGAGCGTCCTGACACCCAGATTGGAAGTAAGAAAAATTAATTGTAAAGAAGACAGCATTTGGTTTATCGTCAAGACGCAAAAATCAGCATCCTGACGTCCAGATTGGAAGTCAAGTTCAGCCTGGATATCGTCACGACGCACCAATGGATCGTCCTAACGCACAGGTTCTAAGGAACAAAAATTGTTAAGAAGAGAGCAACATCGTCAGGACGCAAAAATCAGCATCCTGACGACGATAGACCCCAAGATTTGATTGCAGTTTTTTATTTCCTTATCAGCTGAGTACCTATAAAAAAGACAAGTTTTCAATTTGTTACGATTACAGATATAGAGTGGTTTTTGAGAGCTTTTGGGCGGACACGTACTTGTTATTTTTATTTTTCTTGAATATCTACAATTCATTAATAATTCGGAGATCATGTTATAATATAAGTTTGGGAGTTTTTTTTTTTCATTGCGCATTACGTCTCTAATCGTTATGGGTAACTAATCATCGATCTTCTTGGCGACAAACGAGAAGGCGACTAGGGTTTTCAGTAGTCACATAAGGTACTATTACATCGGGCATTTATTTTTATATTAGTTAATTCACGAATCATCTCTTATTTATTCTCTTATCCAGCATTATTGATTTTGTGATCATATTCGGGTGGGTTCATGAATTACGTTACTGCATGGGAAATTGTACTTCAATCCATGATATGAATGCTATGGAATATAATGTTTTAAACGTTGAATGAAGACAACAAATCTTTATTGGGTTTAAATGCAAAATCTTCCGATTGAAAGGTGTAAGTTGTGACCAATGAATTGAGTTCATTCAATATTGGCCTTGTGGGTTTACCGAATACTTAGTCGCTGGATTTTTCCAACCGAAGATTGTCTTTACTTAGGTTTTAATATCAACTCTTTGCATTGATTTACATACAAATAACCGTTTCACACGACTAAAATAAATTTTTTTCACTTTTCCTTTTGGAGTTGTTCTTCATTTCTGTGCTTGTGCTATATATGTCGAACGTGGGTTCTCTAGCTTCTTGGATTGGACAACAATTGTCTTCCCTATGGATCGACCTCGGAGCTTCTGAGTAGACTACATTGAAACCGTTCGATTGTGGTATTTAATTCTATCGCATATCGATCTTGGAGCCGATCATATAACATTATTTATTAAGTCAAAATGCTAAATAATTTGGTATTTACGTAAAATGGGACAGACTAGCTAGTTACATATTTATTTATAATTAGTTTTCCCACACGTCCAAATAAATAGTATGTACGTAATTTTTTAAATTACGAGTAGTAGTACTATACTAATATTTTATAAGTATAATTAATGTATTAAAATTTGTATTAGTCTCATATCATATAAAGTCTTAATTATCATTCCCTTAAAAACAAAAAATGGTTGCTCCTTTTACCAACGAATCTACATTTTCCTTACTACAGATTAAGTTCTTACCACCATTGCCAAGGACATTTATGTCTCCTCCCTAATAAAATTTTCCCGCCAAACATAAACTTCCCACCAATTATTTTTGTGATTACTATTAGCAAGGAAGTTTATATTTTATTGCTATAACAGATATTGATTTCTTTTTTAGTAAAGAGCCTACTAATTTCTCGCTAAAGTTTTTATATTATACATCTTGTGAGGAACTACATGCCTTGCAAAAGGTTTATACCTTTTCAATCAGCGACGAGCACACATTTCGACGCCAATCAGTATTGAAGTTGTTTTGCAACCAGATGCTTTTGACGCTAAAATTATTTTTTCGAATCCTTTACCGACGATCTATTCGACCCCTCGCAAATATGTTTTCCCACAATCACCATTCGTGACGAATTTTACTTTTCCTTGCAAATTCAATCTCCCGCCACACATCCCATAAAAAAATTTTCTCGCCAGCAATTTTGCAATGAATATTTGCAACAAATTTTGTTGTTTGTCGCTAAATATGGTTAGTGGAAGACAATCGCGACTAATCATGGGTTCCCTTGCTAAAAAGGTACCTTTACCGTCAAACTTGGCTTCCTCGCCAATACTTTCCTCGCTAAAAGACCAATTCCTTGTAGTGTAACCTGATTCTCGCCAAATGAGATATGTAGGCATCCTTCATGGGTGCGGTTATAACCCCTTTTCAAGCTCAAATGCCCATGTTCAAAGTCCAATCTCAAATTTCTTTCAAACTCTTTTCCAAATTGCATCATGCATCATTCA
The DNA here is from genome assembly GCA_033060915.1 of Euryodendron excelsum. Classification (NCBI taxonomy): domain Eukaryota; kingdom Viridiplantae; phylum Streptophyta; class Magnoliopsida; order Ericales; family Pentaphylacaceae; genus Euryodendron; species Euryodendron excelsum. The sequence continues at coordinate 12,653,315 of CM065399.1, forward strand.
TCCCAAAAGTGATGATAAACCCTTCTTCAAAACTTTTTCAAGTGGATATAAGTGGGCATTTAGGAACCAGAGATTCAAGAGAGTGAATATAAGATGAATAGACATGTAGGAACAGCAAATGCGGGTTGGGATGATAGTCTTAGGATATCTACCCTGCACATAACCTGTTGAGTCAAGGTTGATTCTTGTTGACTCAAGGTTAATTCCCATGATGATTTCGATGATAACTAAACCTTGTGTTATTTTACTAATAAATCTACTTAGTATGCAGATTAACAAAGTTCATAACTTAGACTTAAAGTTGAATCTTAAGTCTAATACATGTCAAAGAGAATACACAACAAGTTCAAAAAGCAAGCAATGAATTCAAAGAGCTATGCAATGAACCAAATAGAGAAATGATGCCTATCTCTACTTCAAGCAAATGTCTTACATTCGAAGAGATTGAAGGTGTTCAAATAAAGCTTCTATCAAGTATGCATAGATTAAATGAAGATTGATTTGCACTAGACTGAAGACTTCATCAGAATATGCAAAGATCAGTTGAGGAGGTGCAATGCTCAGTTGAAGATGAATTGTTTGTTGAAGAGTTTGGAAAATGCTCAAGAGATTATTTCATCTGGTATGCTAAAGACCAATTCAAGACAATGTGATTGAAATTGTTGAGAAGATGGCTCACAATGAATATCTGATCTCTACATGGAATCCAAGTGAAGAATTCTTCTACAAAGAATCAATGAAGACTAGATGTATGAAGAGACTGCATCATGTCTGCAATGGCCTCATTGAAGTGATCTTTAATGAAGAATGAAGAATTACTAACAAAGAAAGAAAATCAGAAATGAAGCATTGTGAAGCTTTACGTAGTTGAGGAAGCTTTGGAAATGAAGAAGAAAAGATGAACATTGATCTAATAAAGCTTTGACTGTTTTGAGATTCAAGAAGAAGATCAATAGCCAATGATTGATTCAATCCAAATTAAATAGAAGTTAACTCTAATGAGTTAAAGAGATTTGATTGATCATCATACCCCAAAGACATACTCCTTGAAGATCTTATACCTATGCTAAGATGATCTGAATCATTGGAAGATAGAATTCTGAATTCTGGGCAATGAGGGGACTCATGGAAATGAGGAGTCGCCTCCTAATCACAAGCGTAAAAGGTCTGAAGACAAAATGAGCAATGAGGGGACTCATGAAAGTAAAGTGTTGCCTCTTCATCACAGAAGCAAAAAGGCCTAGAGACAAATTGAATAATGAGGGGACTCATAGAAATGAGGTGTCGCCTCTTGAACACAAAAACAAAAAGGCGTGGAGACCAAATAGGCAATGAGTGGACACATTGTCATGAAGTGTCGCCTCATGAAGACAGACGCGAAGACTTGAAGATGAAATAAACAATGAGCGGACACATAAAGACGAAGAGTCGCCTCTTGGTAGCAGAAGTAAAAAGGCTTGAAGTTTAAACGATCAATGAGCAGACACATGATAATGAAGTGTCGCTTCATGACAGCAGAAGTCGAAGATGTGAAGACAGAATGAATAGAGAGTCGCCTCATCGACATGAAGAGGGGACTCATGAACTCAGTGAACATCGTCTGGTAAATGCAGACGCAGGAAGTGTCGACTCCACAGACTTAGAGCCGACTCCCTCTGATATAACGGCTATTTTTCTCAACGTTATAACGGACTAGACGTGCATTTATGATACTCAACCACCTCCAACGGATGAAATCAATGCAAGGGTATATATACTAGCCTCCAACTACATTTATACATAAAAATCAAGAGGAAGAAACAACAAGAGATAAGAATCACTGATCAACCTGATATTCCTGAACATTCTTCCTATTTTATTCTTGAGTAAGCTTTGATTGTAAATCTACTCTTGCTAGAGAGTTTGTTTGTTACTTGTATATTCATATACACTTGTAATTGAGAGTTTAGAGAGTTCTCTTGTGTGAAGCAAAACTCTTGTAAGTTTGAGTGGAGCTTGGACAAAACCACTTGGGGATTGAAGAGCTCGGTGAGGAGTTCTTTGTAAAGTGAGCTGAGCACTTTGTTAATCAGTGGCCCTCTTGTAATAGGTGATTACATAGTGGAAGAAGACTTCAAGGAGGTCTTGGGGTGAGGACGTAAACCACGATTTTTGGTTGAACCTCGGTAAATCTGTGTCTTTCTTCTATTGCTCTATTTTCTTTGTTTTTATTGATTACATTGCTTTGCACATAGATTAATCACTGCTATATTGTTTAGATTAATTTTAATTAATCTTAACTTGTATTAATTTTCGAAAGAAACCCAATCCATCCCCCCTCTTGGGTTGCCTATTGGACCAACATAACCAACCCCTAGACCATAGATTTTTATTTCAAAGACCAAAATCGAAGTTATTTTTCAAAAGAATTTTAAACATTTTCAAAGGTTGCTAAACAAACATATGTTCCAAAAACACATCTTAAGAGGGCATGTTCAAATCATTTTCAAAAACCTAAGTTTGATCTTCAGATTACACTAAGTTTTAGGTGAGCTAACACACCTTTAACCATGTTAGGTGGCGACTCCAAACCTTTTTCAAAAAAATCTTTAATCAAATCAATTTCAAGTTCAAACCCCATCGCACTTGTTCTCTGAGGATGGTGAGTTCTAACAGAAAGAGTTTCGAATTTTGTTTGAGTCCAAACTCAAACTCGAGGCGAAACTCGGAGTGCAACAAGTGGGCCATCCCCCGTGAAGTTCTCCAACCGAGCCTAACCTCATGAAATTCTCCAAGCGAGCTTAACCTCGTGAAGCTCTCCAAGTGGACCATCCCCCGTGAAGTTCTCCATGTTGGGGACTACAGAATTTCTCACGACCCCGCTATAGTGCATATGCATAATACAAAAAATAAATTTGATCTAATTAGCAGAGACTAATCTACGTGATTAGAATCATTTCTTCTAGATCTTTCTGGTTTGATCCTAAATAGTAGCAATTATGAACTTCGAAATCCCTCTGTGTTTGATCTTGAACAATAAGTAATAGCAACAAGCACAAATTAACTATTTGAACTCAACCTTTGAACTTTTACTGTATCCTTAATACACATCTTACTCCAGAGAGGTGGGCTCGCAGCTGCTAGGGTTTCTTGCTCTCACAAAAACGTGTATCTCTCAATTATGAGTAAGTGTAACCCTAACTGCTCTTAGAGTGCGCATATATAAATGCTATAATAGAGACTATAGGATTAGTATGACTAGAACTTGCTACACAAATAAGAATTCGTAATCCAACCAGGATTAATCCTTATTTATGTAAATTATAATTTATACCACTAATGAATTATAGTTACACTCCCCGTCATGCTAGAAATTATATTTCGAGCTCTATATTATTAAATTCTTATTTATCTCCCCACGTTAAGATCATAGATATCTGTTTACTAAATTAAATTACTGATAATTAAATTTAATAGACTTATTTAATTCTTTGAAACCTTCTACTTAACTTATTTGATATGTCTGATTCATAATCCACCTGCAGGGTTTGATATAATCAAAACTTATAAGCTTCCTTAAGGGGGTATAATCAATTTTTATATCGGGAAGTGAATTCCATCAATAATTAATATTCACCATACACGTAATGTTATTGTCCAACTCACTGAGTTTATTGACCCACAAAGAATTTCACTCTTCTATGAATCAAAACAATAAACATTAAATACACGTGTCTATTTATTATATTAGGATTAAGAGTATAAGCACTCATAATAATCATGAGGTATTAATTGTTTTATATAATCAATATAAAAACAATTAACTCAACATGGTCTTGTTCAATATACACATAGTGTATTAGTGCAAGAAGTTGGAACTATACTGTTCCCCACAGTCAAGATAGACATATTAAAACCTTATGCTACAGTCCTACTGATGGTGTGTCCAGTTCCATCTAAGATTGTGAACAATAAACTTATATTCCATATGAACCGATGATCTGATCTTCATTGTGTAAGCCATACTCTACACATCAAATCATCTACTATATAGAATAAGAGATACACATGCATATTCATTAAATAAAAATGCAAGACAAACATTGCTCACACAGATTCTCATTAAAATAGAATAACTAATTTATTAATAAATACTAAAGTCATTACCCAAAGCATGCCGTTTAGTATAAATCCCTAACACTCCAAGCAGGCCTAACCCTGTGAAGTTCTCCAAGGTTCTTCCTAGATCACCCTGACACCCACTCACCTCGTGAGCTTGGGTTTGCCATAAGTATCTTCAACATCATCAGCAAAACATCCCATGCTCGAGGTTTGTCTTCCTTAAATTCAAAGAAACTTCTAAGTAAACTCTTATCCATCTTCTCAGGATCTACTTATGGATTGTAGTCTGGTGGCTAGGATCAAAGAGAACCGTTGAGCAGCTCGATCCCTAGGTGCGCAGGGATCTGTCTTATCAACAAGCTAAGAGACAAACTACCTCCTATATTACACTCAAGTGCAAGATCAATTAAGAGCAATTAGGGTCACCCACCATTAGTGCAGCTTGCATAGTATTAAACACATTGCCACATGGCAATCCTCATCCCCATCCAATCGGATTGACTAGAGTTGACACAGCCGCTCAAGGTCATGATAACTCTGGTACTGGCCCAACTAGGGATTGCCACGTGGCAGACTCATCATTTTTAACTCTCATAATACATATACATATAAAAAGTGCCAAATAGTTCTAGTTCACTCTCTCTCCTCCTTCTTCTTCTCCACTTGGTTGTTTTTTTCTCATTTGAGGATTTAGCCATTAATGCCCAAGCATTTGAGCTGAGCACACAGTCCCTCTCTCTCTCTTTCTCTCTTGGTTGCCCCAGATCCTCTCCTCACCCTTCTTCGGGAGACCCGAGTCACATCAAAGACCACTAAGATTCCCAGATTGGACCACTTGTAAGTCTACCTTATCCTTGCTGGTCCATCTTTGCCCACAATAAGAAATGGAGTCTTTTGTAGAAATTCTAATCAGAATTCTTGCCATAGAGGCAGTGAACTGAAAATCTGCTCGTTGGATGTATTGGGGATCAGGGGGGCTGCAAGAAGGGCTCGGTGGGTGTAGTTACCCCCATTGAATTGGTTGCTTTCACTATTTTTAAATTTTTTTTTGTGTATTTATTTGATCTTAGGTTATAAATGTATGTTTTGCTCTCCTAAATTTACAAATACATTTGCTCCGCGTGGTTTTACTCACACTTATATTTATCCCCACTAAATATCTAGCAAAAAATATATGTATCTCGAAAGATAATAAAGTCTAAAATGAGAGACAAAGAAGAGGAGATGACAAGGCTAAACTTATAGTAAAAAAGAAAGAGAAGCCATGGGACATTCCTCATTTTTTTTTTAATGTAAATGAGGAAAAACTGTCAATTTATGTAATTAGCATGTTCAACAAACAAACAGAAAAGTACAAGTGGAGCCGATGGCATCATGACAGGGGTCTTATTATTGATAAAATTTCATGGGGTTCTAATGTTTATTTTTAAAAAATAGTATGTCTAAGTATTGATACATCATACCTAAGGGGAATAGGTGAGATTATCGTATTCTACAATGAAGCTTGTATACGGGCAAAAGGTGCCCACCTTTTGCATATGCTAAAAGGATTGACAGAGTGCCCTTTTTTTTTTATGACAGCTGCCATGTCTGCCTCGTATTATATGTAAACACAACTTTAATTAAACAGACAAGATCTCTTTACGTCACGTGATAAAAACATGCATGATAGCTCGACCTCCAAAGGAATTAAAAAAAAAAATTGTGAAGTGTCAGAAATATCCTCCAAACCAAGGACTATAAATGAGTCTAGTCAGTCGAGTCCAACATGGTTAATTAAAGGTTGGCTTGAAAATTAAAAAAAAAAAAATTAAACTTAGTTTGTGCATAGTTTGTACTAATGTCCTATAAGCTTTAGCCAAGCTAAACTGATTATGATAGCTTGAGTATTTTCTTTTTTAATATTAAAAGTTTTTATAAATTTATTAAGTTGAGTTCGAATCGAGCTCAAAATATTAAAAATAACTGAAAATATATTCTATTATTTAAAACATGCCTATAAAACAACTACAATCTAATCCATTGCTATCTGCTATTTGATTCATTGCCGTAGGCTGCGCCAAAATAAGGGACTAGTAAAGATTAAAAGAGAAAAACACAAAAAGGGATTAGGTAGGAACAAATGGATTGACTTTTTTTTTTAATATATCATAAAGAAAGGTCATAATTAAAAAAACAAAAAAGAAGATGAACTTTATCTCAAAAGTATATTTATAGTAAATGATGACAGACTCTCTAAAATCCAAATGATCCTCTAGAAGTATAACTCTTACCAAAATTGTGAGCTGTCAATCACTGCTATGTCTTTAGCTTTTATCCTAAGATCCCCAACCTTTTTAAAAAATTTTCCAACTTCTTATTCAAATAAATAAAGAATTATTCACACTTTACTCCTTATAGTTTACTTAAAATTACATACATCTACAAAAACTTTGGAAATTATACTTTCACCCTTGGAATTTAAACTAAATTGAAAACGTTAATTTCTTAGTATGCCCGCGTTTAAAAAGGGCTGCGTTGCAGGGAAGTGTTATTTTCAGCCAAATATCATGCTTCACTGGACAATTTTGCTCTTATTTTGTAAATATAAAAAGATTAAATTAACATGGACATTCTTGTCTATTTACATGTCCAATTAAGGAGTTCATATTATTACTACAGTTTAAACTTTAAAATCATGTAAAATGAATTTGAATTTAAGATAGTGATTTGATTTTTAAGCAAAGTATAATGGGTGAAAAAACCAAAAAGGCCAACGCCGAACGTCAGTTTAAAAAACAAATAATATAAATATATTCCCCACATGGCGTGTAAGGCAGAGATCAAAAGGCTTCAGTTGTAGTTCTTCACTGATTCAATCAGCAGTGAAAGCGAAAATGGCGAGACACGAAGAGCTTCCTATCCCAGTCTACTCCACACTCGAACCAGTCTACGGAGACGGATCACAACTCGAAGAAGCACAGCTTCGATTCGACAACTTGAAATCCAAATTCATCCAAGTCTTTGGTCACCCTCCCGACCTATACGCTCGATCTCCAGGTCCCCCTCCCCCTCTCCCCTCTCTCTCTATATGTATTTGTGTGTGCTTATATATATATATACACACACACATGTATGTATGTGAATTGTGCTGCAGGGCGAGTGAATTTGATTGGGGAACACATTGACTATGAGGGGTACTCGGTGCTGCCGATGGCGATTCGGCAAGACACGATAGTCGCAATCCGGAAGCACGATAGTGGGGAGGCCGAAAAGCGTCTTCTGATTGCGAACGTTAGCGAGAAGTATTCCTTGTGTACTTATCCTGCTGATCCCAATCAGGTATAAGCGTCGATATAGGTTGTGTGCGCACTCTTTGCTGTTCTGCCTTTTGATTATCGTCTCTTTTTTATATGTGGGCTGAGATTGCTATTGTTCTTGGAGGTTGTTATATGTGTGGTCTCCAAGTTTATTGGATTGGCTTAATTAGTACAATGGTGGCTTGGTGGATATGGTCTTTTTATTGGTTGAGCCTATTTTGGGAGTTGATGGATTGATATAATGTGTTTGATGGGTGATATTATAATGAAAAAGGGGAAAATCTGGAAACTTGAGTCAGTCTTTCAGTTATTCCATGATATCAGCTGTCCTTTGTCATGACACTTCACGTGTGACCGTTTCAGAGAAAGTTCAAGATAGTGTTTTCGGTCGGGCATATCAAGATAATAGAGGATTTGGATTTCAAAGGTGTAATAAGACTCTCACATGCTCTACCATGCTGCCAGGGTGAGCATAGAGCCAACTGCTCTTTTGAATTTTGCTTTCAAAGAAAAGAGAAATGTTGCAAGACCATTAATTAAGGGTTTGCATTTGGAAATTTGAATACAAAGATGACATCTCCCTTGTTTATTAAATTAATAAATGGAAGAAGTCACAGAGAATGACTAAGAGGAAGAATTAAAGAACAGTGTTCATTGCTTTATCCAAGATTTCTTCATGTTAGAGCCGGCAACAAATCTGCAATACTGATGGTGATTAGATGAACAAACTAAGACCCATAAAATATAATTGCCTGTCCTCTGTGTGTGGGCTTTATTGAATCTGTTGGTGAATTGAATTGCTTTTTATGGCTTTAATGTGTCAACATGTTATCTGGAATGTACATTTTGTTGAAAGGTGTTAAGGGTGGGAAAAGCTGTTGGACCATCTCATTTGTCACCCCCCTTCCTTCTCTCTTTTCAAGGATATATTTGGATCAAGTTTTTGAAATGCTGTTAGTTTCCCTTTCACGATAACCTTGTTTCATTTGCTTAAGGGCTCTATATCATGTAATTGTGATTGGCCTTTTTCATTTTTGCAGGGTATTGATCTAAAGAATCATAAATGGGGTCATTATTTCATCTGTGGGTGAGTTGCATACCTTACTCCTAGCTGTTTTGGTTTAAACTACTGGCACATACTTTGATGGTGATTAAAATTTTGAAGTAAATTTGTGTATGGTAATTTCTTGCTTGGTTATAACAAATTATGCTACTAAAGGTTGAAATGATGTTGAGCAGTACTATATATACGCCAAATGACCTTGATTGGGAACAGAATTTGCACAATTTAGGATGGGCATCCCTCAGCAAACATTGCTCCTGGGCATAAACAAGGGCAAGCATGGGGAGAATAGAAATACTGTTGTTTGTTTAAATACCATCTTTTGCCAAATTACTTAGTTTAAGATGTCCTGTTGAGGTGGGCTAGAGCAATCAAATTCCAATCCTGTCCGGATTTTGATGCTAAATATGCACTCATTGGGGTGGGCTGGAGCAATCAAATCCCAATCCCGTCTGGATTCTGATGCTAAACATATCTGGATTCTGATGCTGAATGAAAATTTCATCATAACCCTAGGTGATATGTGACCATTATCAATCCCAATTTAGGGAGGTGCGTTCGGGGGTGGGCAGGTAGAAATTCTTCTGTTGCCATGTTATAAGATGGTAATTGATCTTTCACAACCTGTACTCCAAGTTAAGTTCACAGAGGAGGTGAGAGTTCCAAAGTTTCTAGAGGTATTCAACTGCTATGTGATGTGAAGACAGGAGAGATATCAGTCTCTTATATAGACTACAAATTGGTGTTAAAAGTATTTACTTCGAGTACTAGATGGAGTTAAACCTTATGTATCGCTTTTGAGTAGCACACTATAATAAAAACCTAGTTTGTTGGTTGATTTGGTGTTCTCTTGGAACAGCTTAATATCCACCACTGGAAATCCAATGGTATTTGTTGTGCAGGTATAAGGGCTACTTTGAGTATGCTAAATCAAAAGGACTAATTGTTGGTGTGCCAGTTGGACTTGATGTCATGATTGATGGAACAGTTCCTACAGGTATAATTTCTCTGTAAAACGCAATGTGAAGGCTGTTTGATAAAAATTAAATCACTTAACCATTCTAATGATTTATGGACTTCATAGAACATTTCATAGCTGAGTTGCCTACTTCTTATCTAGGGTCCGGATTGTCAAGCTCTGCAGCTTTTGTTTGCTCTTCTACAATTGCTATAATGGCTGCCTTTGATGTGAACTTTCCAAAGGTATTCCAACCATTTTTCCTTACCTGTAAGGGAAGTATTTTATCCATTTCTCTGTCTTCTTAATAGATGCCTCAGGATTTCGTAAGGACTGAGCAGTACATTCCCCAAGAACATTCTATACCATGTTTCTCGCTCAAATTTCAATTCAGGAAAAAACTTTTTTGTTCATTATTCGATATGACATTTCATTTTGTGTATGAAAGACTTGCAATTTCATTAACTATATTTACATTGAACTCATAAAATCATGTGCTTATTGGATTATTATTCAATGCTTAAGATGTTCATTGTTTGTTTGATTTTATTGTTTAATTGTACAGAACAGGTTGAATAAAGGCACTTGGGAACTTTGAAGCATAACTAGCATTATTTATTACATAAATTGGTGCATGGTTTTCCAAGAACCTGAATGCTTGTTTATGAGAGTATTAAGTGTATCTGATGTTGACCTTAGGAACTCTCTGCTTGTAGTTTTGCTTATTGCTCCGTTGTGCATTTTGTACTTCCATATTTGCTCTGATAAATTGAGACTCTTACATTCTATAAGCTTGTAGATGATGACTAATTGAGAATAAACTGTCCAGATGGTGAAAAGTTTATATCTTTTATTTTTTTCTTTTACTGATTGTAATTTCATTCTTTGTTTTACAGAAAGAAATTGCACAGCTTACATGTGAGTGTGAACGGCACATTGGGACACAATCTGGTGGAATGGACCAGGTTACATATCTTCCATTACGTAGTTGCTTAACCTAAATATGATTTGTTGGTTTTCATTTCATCAATGATCTATGTACAAGTACCCTTCTCTAGAATATTCTCTCCTGGTCAGGAGTTTGCATGCTTATATAAAGTTTAAGACCGCCTTCCACTTGGTATATTCAGCGTTCAGTGATAGCTGATACTGCATTATTAAATACTTTCAGTAGAACACCCACCACAACTTTTCAGATTTAATCACTAAACAGGGTTACTGAACAACCCCTAACTCATTGTAGAGTCTCCCAACTTACATGACACTATACTTCATAAAGGAAAGGTCTTTGAATCTTCGCAAATATCTGCTAGTATTAAACAACAAAATTTGGAAGTTTTGCTAGATATGAGTAGAAATTTTCAGTTTTGAAAATTCAGCATTTGAAGTTCTCAGCACCACTAATTCAGTGCTGAATTTTCAGTCTTAACAATCCCCCTCGTCTGATTCATTTTTGTTTTCATTGTGCAACAAGAGTATTTTAGCTTGCCAACTTTGTCCTATCTAAGATGTGTTCTGTGCTGAAATTATGTTGACTATTTTTATAAGTAATTGATTGATCAATGGAACTATAAATATTCTCCAATATTTGTTCATTTTGTTGTTTTAATCCTTGATGATACAACTACTTGCCCAAATTCCTCCATAGCTGAATTGCCATATTCAGATTGAGCTTAGAGCTCACTTCAGTGGTTATATTCTAGAGCATTCATTTCAGTTATGCTCCCCCAGCATACTAGTTATTTTCATGCCCATCAAACAAATTCATATCCTTTTCTCAATACAGATAAGATTGGCCATGACCTATCAGTCTGTGTCTTGATTCACCTTGCAGGCTATCTCCGTAATGGCTCAATCCGGGTTTGCAAAGCTGATTGATTTCAATCCTATTCGTGCAACGGATGTGCAGCTTTCTGCTGGTGGATCTTTTGTAATAGCCCATTCATTGGCCGAATCCCAAAAAGCAGTCACTGCTGCTATAAATTACAATAATCGGGTTGTTGAATGCCGGCTAGCTGCAGTAAGTTTAATTTTGTTTCATTTTAATCTTTGGTAGTCAGTTTAATTTATACTGTCCTTTGCAGTTTCAATTTGAATGACCTAAAGCGTAAGTCTATAGATCCTATAGCTATTTCGAAAGCTCCTAATTAAAATCTACATGGTCTACAATCCAAGTATCCTCCTATGTGATAGAAATTCAAGCAAAGACATCACCCACTCTGCCGCCACCAACATTTCTCCTACCCTTACACTCTTTCTTTCTTCTTGCTCTTCTTAGCTCTTGTTAGGGATGTTGTGGAGAATCTGTGCCATTTGTTTGTTTGCTTGTTTGATGATCTTGGACTTATGGTTTTCTATTTTGCTTATGCTCATGTGTCACGGGTTGGTAGGCCGGGCACCACACGGTGATAGTAATGCGACCCGCCATGATCATACGCAATGGAAATAACCCGTGAGGCGACTATTTACAAAGTAATAGTCCTGCCAAACTCAAACACCGAGAATAAGACTATGAGCTCGTCCAGGATCCATCTATAATGCCCCGCACATCTCTTTAAGCTCCGCCCTCTGATGTTCAAGCCATACGGCTTATCCAAGTTATAGACAATAGCAACGCCATTCTCAAATGCGCGCACACATGACGAGCAATGTGCTTAGCGCTAGTCCCTCTCAAAGTAAAGCAAGATAGCCATGTACAACCGAACATGCGCATGAGGCAAGCATCACCCATTAGGCATCACGCCTCCATCCATAAAGCTCTTAGTGCCCAGCGTCAAGGTTATTATCCTTAAGGATATGCACCATTGAATAGTAACTACTAAGCCCACAATATAGTGCCCGCAACACAACTGCTAGCCAAACTAAGCGGCCGTATGCACAAGCTTAAACTCAACACGCAAGTGTACATAAGACACACAGCATGCTATTGTGCACACCGAGTCCCAATCCGTTATGAGCATAAGCCCCATCACGGCATGGATGCGGTATAGCAGATGCGAATGTCACAACCATCTTCGACGCTAATGCTCAACATCTGCCCCAACAGACACAATGCCTCCCATGTAGCCCCTTGACTAGCATGAGGACTGTAGTCATGTGCAACAGCCGGTCCCCAAGTCTCGCCCATTCCCTTAGGGGACTCACTTGAGTGTTGTCTCTTTCGATAGCACTATAGGGTGATAGAGTCAATACCAGACCCTTTTTATAATAGCATTTTGAGCCATCTCCAAATTTGCAGGAGAAAATATCCTGCCCGCTCGAAGAGTCATAATTAATAAATCTAATAAATATGAAAAATATAAATTACGAGATTACTATGTCACTGGTCAACCATGCTCAGACATGTCCCACGCCAAGATCCCTCGCGGCCCCAGGCGTGCCACGAGTGGCACAGTCAGTGACAGTAATGCAAGCCGCAATGATTATACGCAGCATAAATAACCCGTGAAGCGACTATGTACAAAGCAATAGTTTTGCCAATCTTAAACACCGAGACATAAGATTATGTGCTCATCCAGGATCCATCCGTAATGCCCTGCACATCTCTTTAAGCTCCGCCCTCTGATGTTCAAGCTATACAGCTTACCCAAGCTATAGACGATAGCAACGCCATTCTCAAATGCGCGTGTACATGACAAGCAATGTGCTTAGCGCTAGTCCCTCTCGAAATACAAGCAAGATAGCCATGTGCAACCGGACATGCGCGTGAGCCAAGCATCACCCGTTAGGCACAACGCCTTCATCCATAAAGCTCTGAGCGCCCCGCGTCAAGGTTGTTGCTCGCAAGGATAGGCACCACTGAATAGCAACCGTTAAGCCCACAACATAGTGCCCCGCGACACAATTGTTAGGCAAACCAATCGGTTGTTTGCACAAGTTTGAACTCAACACGCAAGTGCACACGAGACACACGGCATGCAAGTGTGCACACCGAGACCCAATCCGTCATGAGCATAAGTCCCGCCACGGCACGGATGCTGCATAGTAGATGTGAATGTCATAATCCCATCCTTGACGCTAATGCCCAACACCTGCCCCACAGGACACAATGCCGCTCATGTAGCCCCTTGACTAGCATGAGGACTGTAGCCACGTGCCATAGCTGACCCCCAACTCTCACCCGCTCCCTCAGGGGACTCACTTGAGTGTTGTCCTTTTCGATAGCACTATGGGGTGGTAGAATCAACACCAAACGCCCCCACTTCTCCCCTTATAATAGTTTTTTGAGCCATCTCCTAATTTGCAGGAGAAAACATCCTGCTCCCTCGAAAAGTCATAATTCATAAATTCAATAAATATGAAAAATATAAATTACGAGATTGCCATGCCACCGGCCAATCATGTTCAGACATGCCCCACGCCAAGGTCCCTCTCAGCCCCAGATGTGTCATAGGTGGCAACCCGTAACATTCTCCACCACTTCAACCATCATCGTCCTAGATGATGCCAAAGCCCTGTGCCAATTCCTTGCACTCGCCACCAATAGTGCCAACTCCGGCCACCATGGAAGGGGAAAAAGTGTTACTAGTTTCAGGCTTTGCCATTGAAGTTTGGAATTCTGCATTAAATTCTTCATGTGGGATTTTTATTGACGTATTAGTTTTGAAGTTTGGAATATGAAACGAAGGTTTGTGCACGCAGTTGTTTGTTTAGCAGGGTTTGATTTATAATATTAAGAGTTTTCATCTTGCGCTCGTCCAACTTACAGAAAAATTGAGGTGCCTGCACATGTGAATCTACTACCTATAATAAAAATGGGAGTTTTTGTTTCCTCCAGTTCATTTTGAATTCCAAGTTTTACCATCATCAAATTTTTGTACCGTCTATGTTCCATCGTCCCATTAACCAATCAAAATGTACGAAGGTGCTCACAACATAAAGAATTCAGGTACCGCTAGATGGAGAATTTTTGTCTACCACCTACCATTCCACTGACCAATCACAATATGCAAAGATGCTCACAAGACACACAGATCGTCGACCCTTGTCACCTTAGAATTTCTCCTGTCTTTCAGCCCTTGCCGCTGCTAAGGCAGCCACCACCTCAGATCACCTGCCGGTCTATGCAACCAATCAATATTGTTCCAGCAACTCCCTCGAAACTTTCTTCTGCTTTCCCCCTTAGTCCACCATTGCTGCTTTCATCCAATCAAGCCCTTTCATCTATATACATATACATTCGTGTATAAGCATCAATGTTGTGTAGTATGGTAGAGTGAGGAAGATATGTTTGTAGACTACGGCACTGTTGTAAGGTTGTGGACTGCAGCTCTCATATTGTTTGCTCCCATAAGACAACCTATAGAAGAACACAATGGTGGAGTGCAAAAATATAGGTTACTTCAAATGGAGAAGAAGAGAGAGACGGAGAGCCAAGAAAGGGCCCCGGGGGGTTGTTGGTGGGGGGGGGGGGGGGGTGTTTATGTGATGGGAACTCCACCTGGGGATACTACTGTGCAAGGGCGAATAAAATAATAAAAGTAATTGTTCCAAAAAACAAAGACATTATTTGAACTCCCTTAATCAGTGGCCCTTGAAATTTTTAAAAGCCAATTGCCATTGGTAAATAATTTTTTTTTTTTTTTTGGGTACATCGGAAGGGATTATAAAGCGGAGCAGGGAGGGGGAATCGAATACTTGACCTCCTCAAGGGAAGCCAGGATCCTTAGGTATGGAGATTGTTAAAAGCCAATTGCCCCAATTGGTTCCATTGGTAAATAAATGGAGATTGTTAAATAATTTATACAGTATAATAGTCAAGCTTATAATTTACCTTTTTTACTTTTGTGCACTAATAATATTAAATAACCATATAATAGTTTAGTGAAATATTTTAACGCCAACAAAAAAGAAAATAAAGACTCCTAATTTTCCCATCAAACGAACATTTTTTTTTGTTAAAAAAAAAAAAAAAGCTTTCCCATGAAATGCATTATAAGTAAGCCCATCTTATGCCATTTTTTATTTTATAAAATAATGAAACAGTGATTCCATGTAAAAAAAAAGACTTGTACATGTGATTATTTACAAACTAGGGCACAAGTTTAATGTATAGTATAACACAATGGATACTGAAACCGAACTAGTATAGACTTTAATTTGGACAAGATAGAACTTTTAGTTTTCGTTGGTCCACATTATTAAATAAAGAGTGGTGTAAAAAACATCACAACGTAATTACTGGTTTTTCCTTTTTGTTTTTTAACCTTGTATACATTGATTATATAAATTTTTACTTTTTATTATTGCCCTCTTCTTTTTTCTTTTTATTTACCATAATACATGTGGCAAACCACTAGTTATATAGAAAAGCAAGATATGGATAGCAGCATTAAAATGCTTTCAGTTTTTCACTGTTAAATATCTATTGTACTCACAATATTGGAGGCTTCTGCAGATTGTACTCGGTATAAAGCTTGGAATGAAATCTCAAGAGGCAATATCCAAAGTGAAAACTCTTTCTGATGTTGAAGGATTGTGTGTATCATTTGCTGGCAGTCATGGATCTTCTGATCCTGTACTTGCTGTCAAGGTACTTATTTATTTATTTTCTGCAACAAGGCTGTTTTTATTATTTGTTTGCTTATGATGCCTCTACTGTGTGTAACACCAGTTGAGGTTGTTATGATAATTATCCTGGATTTTGGATGTTCTTGGTTAACACCAGCGGAAGGTCGTTACGATCATGAATTTGGGTTATGTATTTATAGGGATCTTATGTTTTTCCAAAGTAAACATAAACATTTTCATCACCCATATGTATCAGGTTATAGTAGCTTGTGTCATATCCACAGGAACTTTTGAGTGAAGAACCATATACAGCTGAAGCTATTGAGAAAATCACTGAGGAAAACCTGCAATCTATCTTTACCAATTCTCCAAGTTCTTTGGATGTGCTAAAAGTTGCTAGACACTACAAATTATTCCAGGTAACCTTTTTTTCTCCCTACTTTTTCTTTTATTCCAACCTCAGGATTTTATTATGGTTTGAATTTGTAAACATGGATTGCTGGTTGGCATGGTACTTTTTCCCAACTATCAGATAATGGAAGGGTTTAGACCATCCGAAAATTTATTTACTCTTGTAATCTCTTGTTTGCAATTCTCTTCAATTTTGTTGTTCTTTCTGTAGGGATACCATGCATCCATACTTTTTCTTTCCTTTTCTTTCTTTCTTTCTTTATTCTTTTATTTATTTATTTTTTATTTTTATTAATTTCATTGGTGTTCACCCCTTTGGAACTGTACTACTAACTTTGGTTTAACATTTCATATCCAGAGAGCCTCTCATGTGTATTCCGAAGCCAAGCGTGTACATGCTTTCAAGGAGACTGTATCATCGAACTTAGGGTGCGTTACATATTCAGCACCACAAGCTCACATTTCATTTTTGCTATCTAGGCTTATGTATTTGCAATAGATTTTTCATGTCAGATAGACCCTTATTAAGCTAACAGACAAGTCCTGACACTTGCTTTGGTCCTTTAAAGCTCATGGCACGGCCTACTAGTTGACTATTAAACACTTGTTCTCTTACTGTTTGATAAAAATGAGAGGTTTGTTGAGTAGCCTAAAGAGGTCTGGAAAAAAACATTTGCAGACAGACTGAAGTTGAATGTGGTTGAAACTTTCTTGTTACATCTTTGTTTATGTAAGCTAATTTAAGGCCTGAGAAACAAAGAGGTTTCAATGCTACTTTGTAAAAGTTTTACCAATGGTTAGACTCCACCTCTGCCAGCAACCCCAACATTAATGGGATCAACACTTGGTGATGGCATCGTCCATTGCCCAAAAGTTTCCTACTTTATTTTTTTTGACTTGATGTTCAGTTTTGTTCTTGTCTGTGTTCCAATTGGGCTATCCCAAGGTTTTGCTGCCCTTAAAGATTTCCTCAAATGTCCAAGGAATGGAAAATGTTATGTCACTTCAGTCTGGCTTGACATGAATCTTCTTATTTCTGTACAAATCAAACCTCAACTATCTAGTAACCTGGGATTAATGTGATTAAAGTTTCCAATTTCAAGTTGCTTCATCTAACGTCCATTGTTATTGCAGTGAAGAGGACATGCTGAAGAAGCTTGGCGACCTTATGAATGAAAGTCATTATAGCTGCAGCATTCTGTATGAGTGCAGGTATTTGTCCTGCTTTTCAAATTTGAATGCACTTAATGATACCCAGGGTTGCCAAAAATAGTGGCATATAAGAATGTGAATGTGCTTCAGACCTCAGATATGTGATATCTGTTTCCTGGCTATCAGCTAGGTAATGTGACTATTTGTGCAGGTTATGTACAATAATTAGCAGCTTATGGTATGTACATGTAACATATATTAATGAACAAGTAAATTCCTTACACAAGATTGCGTTTATATATGTAGTGGAACGAGGTTCCCTATAAACATCTCTGTTTGCCCTTCTGTCCTCTGTAAAATGTGCCCCTGGATATAAGCAGGATTCATACATGTTTTCAAGTTTGACTTCTAAAACTGAAGATAATGAATTAAGCTTTTCTGCTACTTAAGCTCCTCTTCACCGTGATATGGATATCTCTTATTTTGCTGACAACATAATTGTGCAAT
Source organism: Euryodendron excelsum (assembly GCA_033060915.1). Taxonomy (NCBI): domain Eukaryota; kingdom Viridiplantae; phylum Streptophyta; class Magnoliopsida; order Ericales; family Pentaphylacaceae; genus Euryodendron; species Euryodendron excelsum. The sequence continues at coordinate 12,671,316 of CM065399.1, forward strand.
GAGAAAATGATTCTTCGACCTCCTAGTGCTTGGTCGTGTTACTCTCAGTTGGAATCCATGGATTCTTCAAATGTCAATTGTGATGCCTTTAACGTCCTTTTAATTATATTTATTCTGTGTCACGAGTTATAACTTATAACAAACTTGCACTGTATATTTTACTTGTTTTTGTTGTTCCTGTAATTAGCTGCCCAGAGTTGGAAGAACTTGTAAAGGTTTGTCGAGATAATGGTGCTCTTGGGGCAAGGCTTACGGGAGCAGGATGGGGTGGCTGTGCAGTTGCTTTGGTGAAAGAGTCCATTGTACCCCAGTTTATCCTCAACTTAAAGGTTAGTTTCTGTTTTTTGGAACTGGAATCATCCGCTCCAGATTCAGTCCAAACTAGTTCTTGGCGAAAGGTATTAACAAGGTTCCGTGTTTGGATCAGGAGCAATTTTATCTATCAAGAATCGAGAAAGGGTTGATTGAAAAGAGTGATCTTGGTCTCTATGTTTTTAATTCCAAGCCATCGAGTGGTGCTGCTATTTTGAAATTCTAGCATCCCTCTTTCCGCTTTTTGCAGAAGCTTTGTCATTTTGTTTTATTGTGGAGGGTAATTATCTCATCAATGAATAAAATTTGATTTTGTTATGAGAATTCTAGTCATTATAAAATTTTATGGACATTTTTTTGGTTAACTTTTTCATTTTTATTCTTCTTCTTTCTAAATAAACTTTAAATGATAATTTTTTTTTTTTCCTGACGGGTCTTAGACATCTAATGCTATTCCAATCCCTTAGCCTCATTCTTAACAACCAACAAAACGTAAATATGTCTGGATATTGAATTTGTGGAGGCTAAGGAAAATAAAAGGGAGAAGATAAGAAAGAATAAATGAAGTGAAGGAAGTTAGATTTATTTATTTGATTGGACTAAGAAAAAAAGAAGCAAATGAATTTGTATTTGTCATGAAAAAATCTTTTTTTTTTTTTGTTTGGTTATCTATAAAAAATAAATATGAATGAATGATTTTATTTCTCTTGACAAATTAAATATTCAAACATAGAGAATCTGTAACGTAAAGGTTTTGTTCTTCTCAGCTGAATCCAAGTTTGATCCTTTATTTTATTTTATTTTTTTTGTTTCTAGGAGTTAAGTTGCCAACCATGGCCCATGTTTCAGTTATTCTTCGTGAGTTGTAACTGAAAAAAAGAAAGTAAATTCTCTTGTTATTTTGTTACGAAAGAAAAAGCAAAGGGAAGGGCTTTGTTATTAGATCAATATATAGCATGTGTATATGTATATAAGGATAAACAAATGCTGCCTCAAAATGAAAATTTGAGTTGAGATAAGTACTCATGCTATGTTTGGTACAAGAGCATGGAATGAAAAGGAATGGTCATTCTCACTTTTATTTTTATTTTTTTGTTTGGTACTACTATTTAAAGGTAAAATGACTATTCCCATAAAATAATCATTTTCACATTTTGTTGGAATGATCATTTTTTATTTTAAGAGTGGGAATGGTCATTTCATTTCTATATGAAACATCATAAAACAAAACTAAGTAAGATTTTTGTTGTCAATTTTTTTTAAAAAAATATAAAACATGTTTGGTAATTATTTTTTTGATTTTAAAAATTTTAAAAAATAAAAAAATTTAAAATTTAAAATTTAAAAAAGTTAAAAATTCATAAAAAAAATTTAATAATTGAACCGCCACCGCCGCCGCCGCCGCCACCATCATTACAAATCCTTAATAATATATAATAATTAAATAATATATTACTAATATTTTGTATAGACATAATATTAAATTTTCATATCATACGCAAATTTTATTCTATTCTATTCTAACATTGTTCATTGATCTTACCAAACAAGAGAATGAGAATAACTATTCCATTCCATTCCATTCTCATTCCATTCATTTTCATTCCCTTGTACCAAATATAGCCTAAAAGTTTTCGTTGCTGAAAATAGTTTTGACAACTAAAACTATTACGAGAGAGTGTGTTTGAACGAATTTGGAATTGTTACGAGCCTTGTGAAATGGGCTCTAGTTCGCTCTAGTACGCTCACACATTATGTAATGATGCCATTAGAATTGTTTTACGTCAAGCCTATTTTAACCTTAACCATCTCTCTCGCTCTCTCTCTCTCTCTTTGTTTTTTTTTTTTTGGTTCAGCAGTCAGGGGATGTTTAGGCCAGTTTGCATGTATCTGAACTAGAATATTCATAAAGGATAAATGTCTTATGACCAACTCTTGCACTTAACAAGAGTTGAACTTTTAACCAAAGAGAGTTCAAGAGTCCTAAGCTAAAGATGCATGATAATTGTCACAAATACTTCCCTTTACTGTTGCCTCTCATTTTGTTGTATTATTGCCCTCTATTCTTGAAGGGGTGATCAAAGTTAAGCCGTAGGGTGATACTTGCGAAAGAGTATTTACTTCGTTCCCAAAAGAGAGCCGCGTAACCAAAGTTCTCTCTCTCTTTTTTTTTGTTTTTTTTGTGGGTTTTAAGTGTTTGGTCTGCGATCCTGGAGTTTTAAAGTCTGTCTGGTATGGCCTTTTGGCCTAGCTTTCTTTTGACTTATAAGCAAAAAACTTATTTTTTTAGTTTTTTTACTTTTACTTTTTACTTTTTATTTTTGCTTATTTTTAGAGTATAAAACCAAAAAAGTAAAAAAAATTTAACTTTTTTTTGTAAGTCCAAAAAGCAAAATAAAAAAAACTGAAAAAAAGTACCAAACGGGCCGTAGAGTCATTCATTATGCGAGGTTCAAAAAACTGCCAAATGTGTTCCTCTTCATCACTATGCACTACTAACCTCAAGAATGTTGCGGCAAAAGTGGTAACCATATAGCCAATAGTTATATTCTAATTTTAAGTATGGCTTAATATAAACTTTTTTTTCTTTAATTCTTTTTAAAAGACGATCTGAATTATTAAAAAGCAATACACTTTGTAAAATGTTCAAATTGGTACGACAAAACATATGTGTTGTGTGCCTTTTTCTTGTTGTCCATGTAAAATGATTAAAAACAATTGGTAAATAAGATAAATGAAGATTTTTGGGGTTTGAATATCAAAAATATTTCAAATTATGCAAATTCAAATTCCTTCAGGAAATGGCATTATTTTAAAAATTGTAAAATAAACCGCATTGTGATCTCACTATATCGTGGTTTACCTTCTTTACATTTCGTCACAGAACATGTCCTTTGTTCAAATTCAAACGTTTATTAGGATAAGATAGCCTTTGCAAAACATTGAAGGGTGCTTAAGTGTTCAATATGTGTAATGAGTATTTTTAAAAAAATTATGAAATTAGTTTTAAAGGTCAAGAAGTTTTATATAGGTTAAGTGTCGTATGCTTGGATTCTCAGTATTCTAAAATGTTATAAGGTAAAATTCCTTCATTATCTTAATTGGCGAGAGAAATTGGGAGATTTTAGAGAATTTTTATCTGTAGAAATTGTCACAAAGAACATGTAAGCTAACTAGGAAGGATGGAAGTTGTTTCAAATTGGCATGGGACTTATAGACCTACATGAACAAGAAAAAAAAAAAAAAAGGAAAAGAAAATTTTGGGCTTAAAAAATGGTTTAATAAATGAAAATCAAAATAGAACCAATAACATACTGGGCTTCCCCATCATAAGTCTGCATGTGGTAACTAACAAAATGAAAATATAAAAAATTGCTGTTAGTTTATTGAATTTTAGAGTAATGTCAATGGTCACCTGTTTTCCTTTTTTTTTTTTTTTAATCACTGCATACATAGAAAATTATCACTTTTGCAAAATGTCCGGTCTCATTTTCAACACAATGTACAAATTGCAAAGTATATTTGTAGGCAAGTACACAACATTGTAGTATTAAATACATAATAAATAATCTTATGTAGTTTTGAATTGTGACATAATTAAAGAGTTATATTATTTGTGTAAGAGCTTTTTACACTTAGGCTACCTTTGGATAACATAAATAAAGAGAAGCATTGGGAATTATCTTATTCCATATCTCCTTTGTTCTGTTATTTGGGGACATCAAGACATGAAAAATTATTTCGGAGCCACTCAAACTAAACGAGAATTACATTCCCACACAAACATGGAGTCTCATATTCCTCGACTATTTGTGAGCCAAAGATAAAAGGTAGATTTGTGAGATTTATGTTTCATTTGTAATCTGAATTTTTGGTTGAAAAAGAAAAGAAAAAGAAAAACGTAATGGAAATTGGAACAAAATTACTCTATCATTTTGTTCAATTTTCGTTCACATTTTTTTTTCTCACCGAAAATCTGGACTCCAAACAAAGCGTAAAAATCTTATTCACTTTCTCACATAAGACGTGGATTCCAAACGACTGAATAATGTTGATTAGAAATCTCATCACCGATAATGTGATTCTAGACAGTGAGAATCACATTCCATAACTTCTATTCCTACAATCAATGGAGTCTAACAATACAACAAAAGGACCATAACCTATGTGAAAATGCATAAAACTTATTTAAACTTAGAATTATACAAGAACTTTAGCTACCACAAATTACATAAATCAAACGTTATTTAGTTACTTTAGAAAATTATCATATGTGATCATCAGACCTATATTATACAAATTTTGATTTTAATATTTGCAGTGAATACTTCTTTTCTTTTCTTTTTTTGGGTATTGGGGACAACTAAACAAGGACAAACAAACATGTCCTCTCAAAATTAACTCCTACCATAAACAAATTTTCGAGCTCTCTTGTAAGGGAGTTAATACAAAAGAGATTAATTTTGATACGCTTTGAGTGTATAAGAACAGTACCAAAATGTGAGATGTTTTTTTGGAGTTTAAAGTGTAATGTAAAAAAGCAAGATCATAGACAAGTATTGCATTTTAGTGCCCGTTCATTTAAAAAATTTATACACCAAAAGCATACTAGAATTGTAACTAAAGAGAAGGAAAGTAGGAATTGTGCAAAACTTGTAATAAGGAAGCTGAAACCATCTTTCATTAACTGCTTCGATAGATTTAAATTTGCCTAGCAAGTGTGGCAGGGATGCTCTCTTTCAAATATTGGATTCATGGAACCTGCTAATCAATTTTTTAATTGGAGTGTGAGATTCTTAACGATTATCTAGATCTGCTCGGAGTTTTGTTAATTTATTACATGTTGGAGTATTTGGCAGAATCGCAATCAATTGTTATTCTAGTGTAGGCAAAGGAGTGCAGGTCAAGTATCCAAATTTGCATACAATTATATTTAGGAACTTCTCCAAGCTCAAATCAAGATTGATTTGCTTGCCAGATAATAAAGAAACAAATTATAAATGGGTAGCTCCAAATGTGGATGTATTTAAAATCAACTTCGATGGGGCTATCTTTCAGACCTAGAAGGTGAGAGGAATAAGTGCAGTCATTCATAATCACAAAGTGGAAGTACTAGCCAGCATAACATAACAGAGAGGGTTCAACATCTGGAGGCTGCTGCCTATATTAAGCATTTAGTGGCCTTGAAAGCTACCATTTTGCTTTAGAATTAGATATTCATGAGGTCCAATTAGAGGGAGATTTTCTTCCTGTGTTGATAGCTATTCGAGAATCTGGGCTGTGTTCTCTCATTTTGGTCATCGACCAAGCCGTTGGTGAATTATGTTCCTCCCTCTTTGATTTCTTTGATTTTCATAAAAGTTTTGGGTCTTTGTAAGTCGCCTTCAACCCTCGGGAGTTGGCATGACGGTTAAAGCTTAGGACTTGGGGTCTACTCCTTCCAAAGTCTCAAGTTTGAAACTTCTTAAGTGCTATCAGCTCATTCGGTCACCCTTATGGTATTTGACCCAACAATACCTGATTTGTGTGGAATGAGGGACTGTATAGACTCCAAAATTAGTCGAGGTGCGTGCAAATTGACCTCGACACTCAGTTAGCAAAAAAAAATAAAAATAAAAAATAGCCTTTCGGGCTTTACCAAATCTTCAAAAAAAAAAAAAAAATGCCCACTAAAATTACATTAACCCGTCACACGAATGAGAATCTCTCATTGCTTTGCCTACCTCGATCCTTTGTTATTGTATTTACTAGTGAGGTGGTTGCGACCTAGTGCCCATTACAGAAAATTTGAGTTTTAATTGTAATTTTTTGTAGAATTGAAGATAACTATGAAGGTGTTAAATAATTTATGCATTCAAACGTATAATGAGTACATAAATGAATTAAGGAAATACAAACGAGGTAAATGCGAAAAATAAATTCATTCAGAGGAAAAATATGAACCAAAAAACGAACCTTTGTACGAATTTACAATTCTTAATAAATTCACAATATATTGACGTATGTGAAGCAATCTACTCTCTTTTGCATCTGGGATGTTTCCTATGAAAGATTACAATGACTCAAAAATGGAAAGGGAAAATACGAGAAATGTACTTACTCATGAATTAAACACAAAAATAGGCATTGAAGATTCTTATTCTGCTCAAAAAGCCTCTCTCTAACTTGGAATACTGGGAAGCAATATGTCAATAACATTAAAGAGGAAATAAAAATTTCAAGTCTCTATTAATGAATGAACTGAAAAATTGAAGATGTTACCTTTATTAGTAGTTTTTATCTGCTCCTTTCCATTCTGTCAATTGCTAGAGACGTGATGTAATCGGTTCTCAAGTTCTTATTGTCTTCATACAAAACATAGAAGAAATTAGAAGGATAAGAATAACATATTGAAAATCTTTGGCATCTCAGATTTTAAATTTTGTACTAAAGCAGAGGCCATTGATTAAGGATTTTTTTAAACCTAATTTGATGTAATTTACTCACATACAATGCTAAATATGGCCTTTACAACTGCACAATTACGTTTGTAGATATAATCAACAGGGGCATACAGTTAACCTACCGGAGAAACTGAAAATTTTAAAAACTACAACTGAAGCAGTTGTATACAAAATCAAGTTTTCCTAAATAGTTGATGGTTGAAATCAACGAAATATATGTGGCTAAGAGACTGTTATGTCTGTAAAAGCTTACCACTCTATAGTAAAACTGTCAATTTTGTAATTGTAGATTGAACATTTAGGTTTTTGTTGAAAGTATCTCCTTAAATTCATGCCTGAGTTTCTTGTAAACAAAAATGTAGCTATTGGTATTGTCAATCAACAACTATCACTTACCACTGGAAATGCGTTCCGGGCAAGCTTTCTCCAAAACTACTCCTGTATTGCAAAAGATAGGGTCATTATTGAAGACTAGCGGCGGGGGCACACGCGATGCGTGTGTAATTCAATTAAGGCATACATATTAAAAAATCAAATGAAGTACTTAATTTTTTTACGTAGTGTAAGGTTAACTACAGTGTATAGATAATAATTTTGATGTAAATCATTCAAATTGTAAGAGCCAATCTATGTTGAAAAACTAAATCGATTAAGGTATATATATTAAAAAATTGAGGGAGATACTTGATTTTTTCATTTTTTTTTCCTTTTATGTTTTTTTAATTCTTCACACTATGTATCATTCTTTTTTCTCAAAGTCTGCTAGTTTTTGAAAGACACGTAACATCACATATGCCACAATCCTAAACCGTTATATTAATTCTCAAAAATACATATGCATAGTTATCATGGTGTACGCAATTTAAAGACGCACAATACTATAACAAACGTTTAAGAAACATAGACAAATTATAGGCTGAAACATTCTCAAATGCATGTCGACAAAGTTCCAAGTAAAACTGCGTAATAATTTTTTAAATGATCAATAATTACCATCACGGGTCCATAATAAAAATTGGTCGATTTGTATTAAATTTGCATAACAAACAAAAAAATCAAAGCACCCATAATCATATGGGTTTCACAAAAACAAAAGAAAAAGTGAACAAATATTATCCAAAGACTAAAAATAATAAGACTAACAGAAATTGTAAAAAAGTAATCCATCTAGCAACCAACAAAGTAAAAAAACTTACATATCAAAAGGATTTCACATGCTCCCATTTAAGAGCTCAACATTGAGAATCTATTGAAATTGTTTTGTAGCAATTTTCCTGAAAAAACATCAAATTATGTGTAATGTATGATAATTCATATTTTCTGTAATAAATTTATTCACCTCTATGAATAATTTACCTTGTAACAATGTTGCACATATCTTTATAAGCTTTTAACTTTTCTCTTTTTCGTTGGTTGTAGAACTGTGTAATAATTTTAGCAACAAAGTAGATATTGTTTCAATAAATCACAAAGTAAGAATATGATTTAAAGAATTAGGATTCTACATAAGCTTAAGAAGCAAAGTTACATGAAATTTTAATTACCACTTTTATGTCTTCATTGTCTTGATACCGTAAGTTTCCACTGTTATTAAAATTGTAATAAAATAATTACAATCAAATGAATATAAAAACATAAGTCATCTCAAATTTAAAATTTTAAACATCGTACCGAAATGCCGTTTCTTCATCCCATTCATGCCGTTGGAAATTCATTCCCACCTATAAAAGTTCAAAATGTAGTATCTTGTTACATTTAAAATGTTCATATTGATACTTAAGAAAATATTACAAAGATGTAATGCATACCTCTATCAAATCATACTCAATTTTGAAAATAATGGGATCCCTGTGCTTTTTTTGTGCTTTAAACTCTCGTAATATTAGTTCTCGCAGCCAAGTTTTATTAACTCTAACCGAGGACCCCCAACCGGGACTGTAAACAGAAAACTGTTTTACCTGTATTAATTATTAAAACAATCATACTTCAATATTTAGAATATATGCATGTATTGTTACAATATTTAAAAGTCAATGAATAATTGAAATACTTACTTGTTTTTTGATTTTGGGATCACTGGGGCAATCTTGCTCATCTTTAAATCTATCTAAAGCATCTAGTTGTTTTAACTTTTCAAGTATAGCTGTATTAATGGAAAAAAAAAAACATATATTAGTACATTGTATCATTGACAAAATGTAAATTAAAATAAATAAATAGACAAACTCACCATTATAATGTTATATTTTCACAGGATATGTCCAAATTTTTTTGAAATCCTTTAACTTCATAATTATTAAACATACAATGTTTTACTTCAAAATAGACACAAAAAAAGTAAATACAAACTGAAATCTGGAGATAAAAAATTATAATAATGCTGATTAAACTAAGCGCTAAATATTTTTCTTAATATATGAATCCAATTTAAATACATGAAGTGGTATCAAGTGGTAGGCAACAACACGTCCCTGTATACAACATTTTTTTGTGTACACTCCCTCTTGTCTGTCAACTAATCCCTTTTTGACTAGAACTTTTGTTGTATGTTGTGATGTTCCTCTCGATAATGCCACGTACAATTGTCCATGACTGAAGACATGCTCTGGAAGGAAAATACCAACATTTGGAATAGTTTGTCCTTGGGCCTTGTTGATTGTTAAGGCAAAACTCAGACGAACTGGAAACTGCCTTCGAGTCATCTTGAATCGTAGTTTTATATTCTCTGGGGTCTTTAAGGGGATTCGATGGAAGAAAGTTCTGGTACCCTTGAAATGGCCTGTTAATATCTCAGTATCAATGAAGTTGTCTCCCAAACCACGACAAAGTAGCCTCGTGCCATTACACAAACCATTGCTTGGATCAAGATTTCTTAGAAGCATAATCGGTGCACCTACCTTCAATCTCAATTCATGTGGGGGTAATCCCCCCGGTGCAATAGAATTCAAGAATTCTTCTTGATACAAATTATGACTGTCATTTTCCACTTCATCAAATGAGTAGTAAATTCTTTCTTGTCCTTCAAATCTTTGAATTACCCTGCTGTTAAGGCAGTCAACATCTTCATTTCGAGGAGTTATTAAACCTCTATGAACCATGTATGCACTATCAGTGGAATGCCTAACCATGTTAGGATATATTTCATCAATCAATTTATCAATTGAGTTATGCTCTTCCCATGGTATAACCATTGACATCGGAATCTGCATCATATCATCCAAAATGGTAGGTTCATTTCCATCACCAACACGAAGTAGAAAATTAGAAAATTCTCGATCATTTCTAGACCTCATATTTTGTTTCAATCGAAGAACTCGAACATTTCTCCACACATGTGACTTAGCAATACATGCATCAATTGTTTATGCTTTTGTGGATTTAGGTACAACAGGAAGTACTTGTCGAAAATCACCACCAAAAACCATAACTTTTCCTCCAAATGGTAATTCTAGACTTGTGATGTCTCGTAAAGTCCGATCCACTGCTTCAAAGGCATAACGATGAGTCATTGTTGCTTCATCCCATAAAATCACTGTTGTTCGCCGTATTAATTCTGCCAAATGAGATTGCTTGCTAATTGCACAAACTGAAGATGCATCTGGATTTAGGGGAATCTTGAATCTTGAATGTGCAGTTCGTCCGCCAGGTAAAAGGGTAGCTGCTATACCTGATGTTGCTGTAGTTATGGCAATACGACCTTGACTTCTTAGTGATGCTAATACAGCCCGATACAAATAAGTTTTCCCTGTACCTCCAGGGCCATCGATAAAAAAGTTGCACTTTCATTATGTTCAATGGTTCCCAGAATTTCATTGAATGCAAATGGTTGGTCAGTATTCAATGCAGTAATCGAATTTAAATCTTCTGGAGGAATGGTGATAGAGAGCTCATCTTGTATTAGTTTCGGAATTCCAGAGTTTTCATCAAGACATACAGTGGAACTTGGAAGATCAAACTCAGATATGTTTTTATTATGTTGAATCAACAAAGCATTCAAATTTTTCAACAGTTTATTCATGAGATATACATTATTTGTAGAAGAAGATGTAGAATAATCTTTAACCATGAACTGAAAAAATTCATCCCATAAATTTCGCACACCCATTGGCTCACAATAAACCAATATAGTAGTAAACATTCGTCTGAGAGCAGATGGCATGTGAGTTGTTGATGCCTCAGCTAGACATTGTCGAATGCTATTATCAGACTCTAATAAGCTACGTTTCTCAGCTGATTGCTTGAATGTTGGATATTCAATTCCATCAACAGTTAAGAGTTCTTCGAAAGATTTAGGGCCCCTAACATGATTTAGTAGGACTCTCAAGTAAAATCTATCTCTTTCATATGGTGAAACTGTGTAAATTCTGCCTATAACTTTATGATGACTGACCCTTTCTTCCCAGATTTTTGCATCCCTTCGCCATTTGAAATGTTGTGGGAACTCGCGATATAAATAGCGATTTGCTCTAGCATTCACAACATTCATTTCAAAAAATTCAGTTAACATTGTCTTTGTGCACCGCTCGTTAGATAAAATGTCTGAGATATTTTGGTGATGGTAGAATCTGATTTGTTGTCTATTTGGCAGGTGGATCTGTAGACGCTCTACTGATGGATACATTCGGCTCATTGAAAATTTGAATATCTTCCATAATGCCTCAGGAGCACAGACCCATCTTACATCGATGAACTGATGTATTTCATCATAATTAGGAACTGGATGAACTTCAAGTGATACTCGATCCGAGCCCTTGTAAACATATTTATACAAATACTTCGCACTTGTAATACTACTACATATTTCCAAATTGATATGGCAATCATACTTCAGCAGGAGCCATGGGTTGTATGGAATCACCCAACTATTATCAATGAAGGTTTCTGCATTATTGTGTAAAGAAACTGACCCTCCTTCTCGTCTTCAATAAATTGGATACGAATCATTTCCCAATGTGGTGACAGTAGAAAATGGTTTAGGATAATTTTTTTTACATTTTCCATTTTTCATACAAGGGCACCGCTCATTATACATACCGCACGGACCATGAATCATATGTTTCAAAACAGCATTATAAAGTTCAGGCTCTTCTTCCTTTTTTGGAATTTCTGCTCTTACCACGCGATCATAATCATCTGGAGTGCATAGTTTATCATTCTCATCCAAAATTAATACCATGTGCATATGTGGCAAACCTCTCTTCTGATACTCAATTACATACACGTATGCAATAACTCTGCCCAAAACATGTTTGACAAAAATGTCTTTTTTAAATTCTTCAAATTTGGATCGAAAAACTCTAGCAAGCAGATCAAGACGATCATGAGAAACTTGACTGGGTAGTAGCTCATTCTGAATTTCCTTCCAATTAGGATTACATGTCATAGTGAGAAAAAGATCAGGTTTACCATACTTCTGCACTAAAGCCATTGCATCTTGATATCTTTGATACATATCACGTGGACTACCAACGAATGATGATGGCAATATAGTTCTTCGTCCCACGTCACCTCTTCGATTGTTGGCTATAATATTAGTACTATGGGTAAACACAAAAAGAGTTATTATACAAAGTTTAAAGAAAAATAGTTAAAAATTCATACCGGCAAAATTTGTGCCAGTATTTAAGGAATCTTGGAGACCAACATATAATTCTGCTCGAATGTCATTCTGGTGATCTCGTAACCATCTAAGTTTGTGAGACTCAATCTTCATAAAATTATCAACCACATATTGTTGCAGAAGGCGTCCCCCACGAAGAAGAGTTGATTGATGATTTTGTCGAATCTAAAATATATGTAAGTTAATAGTAAGTAAATTCAATGTGAAATTGTTAAGATTTGAGAATTTCTATATTATTGAATGTAATATGATTCACCTGTAGCATATACGCATAGAAGTCACGACATGTCACCTTGGTGCCATTATCATTGCGGCTATTTATATCCCATCCATAAGTACCATAAGGTAACAGTAAGGGATATTACAATGGATCATAAAAGCCAGCAACATCTTGTACATGGAGAAGCCACCCGCTAGTAGATTGAACAATAATATCTCTTCCTTTTATATTTGCTGCTTCATCCCCACCAACTACAATTGCAGCAACTTGAGAAGCAGTAGGTAGAGTATATTGTCGCCGATCAGATGGTTGTTCTCTAATGATCAGATTATAATTTTGAACATCTGAACGTTGTGATATTTGACGAAACATATTCACAAATGGGTTATTACCATCCAATATATGCTTTATCTTCTCAATCAACTGTCGATGTAGTTCGTCATTTTCTAGCATTCGATTTTTAACTTCATGATCAGTGTCATATATGTAAAGCTGCAAATATCGAGGTCTTTCACTTGCATTCGGTAACAAACTACCAATCTTATGGTAGATCGCACCTTGTGCACGAAAAGTGTACACACCCCTTGTTCTTCCAGCCAGATGTTCATCAACATGGACTCCCATTGAAGTGAAGGAGAACACATGATTGTAGGCGTGAATATTTTGTCTGAAATGTTGGCCTTATGTAGTTTGCTCTGAGAGAAGTTCAACCATCTCAGTTGGAGCTGGTATTAAAGGCAATTGAGTTCTTCCATTTCTACAACACATGTCGTATGATTCATGAAGGAATAGTCGTGCTTGGCAATGTGGACATGTCTTGAGCATCGGTAGTTCCAATCTTGGTATTCCCTGGGGCTCATCAAACTGTCTAGCACAATTATAGTTCCTTCTATTGGCATACGATCGAGTATCGTTGATTACTTGTATGTCTATTGGTTGCCGACCCGCGTTATCAGTTTCATTTTCATCTTCTACATAAATATAAGCAATAAAAAATTATTTATTTTTGTTAATATTTAACTATTGATGAATTTGTTAATATAAAATGTTATCGTGTCATACATCAGTTTATAGAATATTAATAGTTGATAAGGGTTTTGTAAAAAGTATAAAGCTTAGAAAAGCAACAAAGTGACTCAAGTTAATGATAGTAAATTATTTATGCACTTACCTTCCATTTGCACTGGGTAATGCACTTCTTCTGTACGGCTACTTGTACTACCATGCTCATATGTTGAATGTGTAGGTGCATATCGAGGTAAACCTCTTATGTCAAATGTTTCTTGTATTCCTATTGTATATGCATGAGACAAAGACCATTAGCTGGAATAATTGTTGTTAAAAATAAAAAGAATGGGCTGCAAAAATATCATGATGACTTATTGACTCATACCTTCAGTAGGTATTGGGAATGTGTCCACCACAGCTGAAGAAACTCGTTTGTTAAAAAAAGGCAAATGTGGTAATCGTACCCGTCGCCGAAAACATGTAGATCGACTACGTCGTGGGACTGTATTGAGAAAGTCCCTCGTTGTACCTGCTAACATCATTTTTGTAAAAAGAAAATAAGATGGGTTGAATGTGATCAATGATATTAGAAATTAAAAATTGCAATAAATTGATTTTCACCTGTCACACGTCGCTGCCTATAATTTGATCTTCGTCTTGCTAGTTGTTGTTCTCGTTGTTCTTCACTTAGTGAAACCCTTCTTCGTCTAGCATTATCCCGCCACCTTTCTCTTTGTCTATCACTTTCTGAAATAGATTGAACTATTGTTTGTTCAGATCGATTTTGTGACCTTCTCATTTGTTGTGTGAGACGACGTCGTTCTGATCTTTGTACAAGTTGTTCAGGAGTCATGTTTTGAACTCGCATTTGTTCTGCTTGTCTATTTCTGTGTCTTTGTTGTGCAATTGCTTCTGCTGTAAGACGTTGACGGTATTGTCGTTGCCAAACACGTTGCTGCTCTGCTGACCGATTACCAGCTGATGATTGCGGTCTATCGTGGACATGATCTTGTAATGAATCCATTATGTTGGCTATTTTATTTTATACATAAATTTAATTGACAGATTGCATTAGACTTGAATATACATGTTCCTAATAGTCATCAAAATATACCAATCAAACACCTAAAAAGGAAGGCAATGTCCAAAGAGGCATAAAACAAATAAAATTAAAAACATGAAAATCAGGAAACGGCCTAAAATATATAAAGCACTGGTGGAAATTGTAACTGTTGTACTTAATAGTGTCGTACTAAATAGTTTGTTGCTACTTTTGAGTTGAAATATCATAGGTTTGGGTTAAACTTGCAACCCAAACATGTTTATCCTTAGGGTGGGAGCTTAATTGTTGCTCACCATACACATATTCTTCAAATATCTTATCATACACAAACGACAATTTTAGAAATTAATACCAAATAAGAGATGATGTAATACAAAATGTAGATAAGGGGTATGAGAATTGTGGATGGCAATTATCAGAACCCCACCTCACCCTAACTTTTAAATGATAACACCATTGAAAAAGACATTAAAGGGTGTTTTAGCACCAACATGCTAGAATAATGAAATGCCATAGTTTGAGAGATTAAGCTGCATAGTTGTTAGTAGTACTTCCATAGCCAACCCACCTGAGCCACCCACTTCCCCCCAGTCCTATACAGATTTGGTTCTAAACAGAGCGTAAAGGGGGGCCACTTTGTGTAAAATGTTTTGGACTTGAATTTGTACTTAAATAATTAGGGTGTTTTGAACATTAGAATGGTCCTATTTCTTTTCTTGTTTATTTTGTTAGTATTACATTATTATGTTTTTCATTTTTCCACAAAATAGAGTATGCATAGGAATGAACTCTTTTATTTATTTATTTATTTATTTTTGGATGGGGGGGTGTTTTCTGAATATCATAAACTATCCAAATTTCAGAATTTGGGCCAGCTTGGAATCCATTTTGCAAGGGGTTGGTTGGAAAGTCTAGGAATTGGACGTGATGGATTAAAATTGCATTTCACAAATTGATGATAGTTTTATCCAATTTCAATGGCTAATATGAGTAACTAAATAGTGAGCCAACCTATTTTTGTTTTGCTCAGTTTGTTAGTGCACCAGAAACCAAGCCATATCACAAAGAAACCCCGTAATCAAACCTATTTGCTGGGTTGTCTAGAAAACAAATTTATAAAGAAACCTAGTAATTAAACACTCAAAAAATAATCAACAGAGAAAACTCAGAATTCAGAAAAGGTATGAATCATATGATACTTGTAATTCAAGTCATTAATCAAGCAGTCCACATGCATTAACCATGAACTACTCATATAACATACTCAGATTACATGTTAATGAAAATCCATGACCTCAATGCAAAAGCATTCATAAGTTCATTCATAGACAAATATATCATAATCACACTTACTTTTTATGGTCTAAAGCATACGCTGCATATCAAAGACATCAAAAGCATACGTTGCATACCAAAGACACCCACATACATGTTTTGCCATGGTGGATGAGTAATTTAAAAAGATAGGTGAACGAAATTAAACATCATGATCATGAGGCAGCCAACAAATTAAAAAAACTTATATATCAACGGGATTTCACATGCTCCCACTTAAGTGGGATGGGATGGGGTGGAAGGTTCAACTCGTGGTAGGTTTGGGGCAGGGTATGAGGTGGATTCTGATGAAAGCGCTCCGAATGTGTAAAAAACCAAAGAACAATCCAAACTCCGCTAATTGTTATTTAGAAGTTAATTTTTTTTTCAAACTATGCTAATTGTTATTTAAAAGTTTTTTTTTATGTTTTCTTTTTTTTCTTTTTGTTTTTGTGTTTTTGCTATATTAACAACTTAAGGTAAAGGTAAAAATTTTATTCATTTAAAATTTCAGGTAATTTTCTTTGACCGTATTATCAACTTCCATTTCTACCATTTAATCGTCTCCTTAAGTTATGTTAAACTATTATGTTTTATAGATGGCATGTCATCAAGCGTCCTAAAGCTTCAATATTAAATTGCATCATAGAAAAGTAAATTAACTAATGCTTCTATCACACATGCCAACAGGGTGTTTGTGAGATCAAAGTGTACATTTTAAGTCTAATGCATTGCGGTATGAGAAAATCCCTTGTAAATTTCACGCGACCGTAAGGGTTTTTTTAAAATTTTTATTTTCTTTAAGTGGTCTTTGTAGTTTAACTTATGTGAAAAGGTATGAATGTCAAACTCGAGTTTGATAACTTTAATCCAGATAACTAATACACAGATATTCGAAGTCTTCATATATCAAGGCCCATTGGTGCTATTGGAACTCATGCTTATAGAAATACATAGAGCCTTATACACCTTCACAGAACTCCATACCAAAGACAAAAAATTTTATGTATAGAAAAGAATGAGAGTACCTATGTCTCGATTAAGGTAATAAATATACACAGAAGAAACAGATCATTCACCACCCACAAAATCTTGAGTTTGTGTCCTTTGTCAGATGACTTGTGTATGCACCTTGATCGAAATGATTTTTGTATTCGAAATTAATTCTAGATAACAAACACAATACAATTTGGTCATTAATCACGTAATAAAGTTAGCAGGTAGGAAAACATAAGTGAAGGTTACTGCCAAGTACATGATATAAAAACCATGGAATTTATATACATAATAACAAATAAAACACACAGTACCTAAATTAACCCATTTTTGTTTGAACAACTCATTAACCTACAAACTTAGAATTCTTTTTCAAATCTTGCCTTTTTTTTTTCTTTCGGAGTTGGTTTAACATTAAAGGAAAATTAAAACTTCTGTAATCAAACACCTTGATCCAAATGATTTTTGTATTCGAAATTAATTCTGGATAACAAACACAATACAATTTGGTCATTAATCACATAATGAAATGAGCAGGTAGGAAAACATAAGTGAAGGTTACTGCAAAATACATAATTTAATGAGAGTTTTTCACTCTAATATAAAAACCATGGAATTTATATACATAACAACAAATAAAACACACAGTACTTAAACTTAGAATTAACCTACAACTCATTAACCTGCAAACTTAGAATTCTTTTTCAAATCTTGCTTTTTTTTTTTCCCGGAGTTGGTTTAACATTAAAAGAAAATTAAAACTTCTGTATTCAAATCTTGCAAACTTTTGTAACATTCAATTCTTTCATTCTTTTTTTTTTTGAATTCTTTTTCATATAGGCAGCATTTATATTATTTTGTTGGCTTTGTTCTTTTTAATTTTCTTTTTTTTTGTAGTTGGTTCGAAGAAAAAGGAAAAAAATAAACATTAAAAGAAAATTAGAACTTCTGTAATCAAGTCTTGCAAACTTCTGTAACATTAAATTCTTGCATGTATATATTATTTTGTTGGCTTTATTCTTTCTTTTCTTTTCTTTTTTTTGTAGTTGGTTTGAAGAAAAAGAAAAAAAAAATTAAGTTCTGCAAGTTGAATCCAATTGGTTGGAACTCATAGTAATAAAAATACATAGAGCATTATACGCATACATGAAACCCAAACAAAAGAAACAGATATTGACCTTGTGTGTCCTTTGTCCGATGAATCGTCTATTCGGGTTGATGGTATTATTCCTCAAATCTGGATAGCAAACACAAATCTGGTTAATGGTTTTCATTGTCTCTCGTGAGGAGAGGTAGGTTTGTTAACAAAGCCAAAGGCACTCAACCTTGGAACAGAGAGATGCAATGGCTGAAAACACAGCCGGCGGCCCATTCCCGAAACAACCGAAAACACTCGCGAAGGAGGTCCTGGAGCGTCGTGAACAGTCCTTGAGCATGAAAAATAAAGTCGTCAATCTATAGAGTCCTACATGGTGTTGATTACTTATTGATAAGAAGCAATAGTAGTTACAGAACGTGGAGTGTATTGTGGTATTGCAAAATTTACTATTTTGTCCTTTCAGTTGCTAGTAGTAAAGATAATAGGTAGAGTAAATTAATGTGTTATGTTCGGGTATTTACGGTATCGTAAACGTTAACCCAGCATCAATATGGGAGGACACCAAGTCAGTGTTCTCCCTTTATATATTAGAATAGATGAGAAGATGGGGAGTGGGGCTGAACAGAGAAATAATTGGTAGAAAGGCAGTGGCTTAGTTTGAGATTTAACTCATGATAAAGATGTGTAGGACAGTGTATGGGTCCATTTCGTATAGCTTTTTCATCTAGCTTTTTCTAAATTTATAAGTAAAAAAAGTCAAGTTTTTTTAACTTTTTTGTTTTTTTGTTTTTATTTTTATTTTTTTGCTTATCTTTAGCTAAAGCAAAAATAGAAAAGCAAAAAAGTAAAAAAAACTTGACTTTTTTTTGTATATAAGTTTAAAAAATGCTTGGCAAAAATTTGTACCAAACGGACCCTATATAATGCTCATTAAAGTCAACAAAAGGTAAGAATCAATATTCAAAAGGACAAAGAGGTTTTGTGTAATTCAAAGTAAAAATTTAATAAGAACAACATATAATTTGTTTCATGAAATATTTATTGGTTTGTTAAATTTTAATAAAAAAAGAAATAGATGAATGAAATTATAGGCATGCTAACGAGGCAAGTGACTTTTTTCTTATTAGTGTGGTAAATTCTAATACTAACTTAAAAATTGGACAAAACAAAGTAAGTTAAAGGATCAATGCACCCACCATTGCTTTCAGATCAGCAGCGTTGGTTATTTAAGCACATTGGGTGATTCATCAATTGCTGTCAATCTGCATCACTCCAAAAATTGAGGCATAGCTAGAAAATAGTGAAAGTGAACTTCATATGGGATCTTATAGTTGTAAAGCAAACAAAGAGAAACAAAATGTTTTTCTTTCTTTACGACTTTTCCCACCCCCTCCTCTTTTCTCCCCAACTATCATAGGTGAGGAAACAGCAACGACAATGAAGAGAGAGAAGTGACAGCATGTTAACTGTCCTCTAAAATAAAATCAGGTACGATACATATAATTTTGGAACGTTGGGGTAAGACTCAACCAACTTGTTATTCACTTGTACACATGAAACCGTACCATCAACATTTCTGTCGAACTGAATCTGTTAGTGCATTGCAAAGAATCAACAAAAATTGAACAAATTGAAAACAACGTTATTAATTTTAGTAAACCAGTAAAGTGTACTAACACTATGAGGTAAAGATGAGCACCCAACAAAATTAGTACATTTTTTATGCCTGTTTCTTGGCATCATACAAAAGTCGATTTACCTATTGAGTAAAAGACAATTTTTAGTCTTTGAAGATGCTTTAAGTCACAAATATTTTATAATTTCTATGGTTAGACTCTCCTGAGCAATTTTATTTATAATTGGTTGGCTGATTTGTCATCAAACACCGCAAAACCAGTGTTAAACCTCCGAATTACCTTTTACATAATCTACAATTTCTATTTTATGATGTTTGAAATAGTTTACAAACTCAATTGAGTTTTTGTTTGATGATTTTCTGAGATATTTTTGCAGATGGGAGATCTGAAGAAACTGGTTGAAGAGGGTAAAATAAAATACATAGGTCTCTCGGAGGCCTCGGTTGTGGATACTTATCTTCAGGTACCAAGATGATCGAGAACTTGTCTAGGGATGATGTCCGAAAGGTTTGTTCAGAAAAACTGGTACTTTGACTTTCAGATTAAACTACATAGCATAAAGCATAACAAAAAAAACAAGAAAAGAAAAAGAAAACTGCATAATATATCAAGCATCTAAGCTTCATATACATGTGGTAGTCAACATTTCTAAACGATTTGATATGTGAAGTTCTTATTAACATACTACAAATATACATTATATTTCATCGTCAATGCCCAATTTAGGATTGCATTTGAAGGAGGGGTGTCTGATTAGGGGTTTAACTGTTAATGAATACAGAGCTTCGTGTTTTACCTTCATTAAAAGCTCGATTTATTAAGATCAATAATGAAATATTTTGAAGCATTTGTAATTAAAAGAGAATACTAGCTAGAGTATAATCATCGCATCATGGTTTTGCAGTTTCGATACCGAAATATGCATGAATCTTATTTTTATAGGAAATACCGAGGTTCTGGCCTGAGAATATCGAGCATAATAGGAAGATATTTGAGGGGGTTAGTGAAATGGCAAAACGGAAGGGCTGCACCCCATCGCAGCTAGCGTTGGCATGGGTCCATCACCAAGGAAGCGATGTGTGTCCAATACCCGGTGCCAGTAAGATTGAAAGCCTCAAACAGAACATTGGAGCCTTGTCTGTAGAATTAATTAACCACCCGGGAAGAAATGGCCTAGCTGGAATGCATAGCCTCGGCTGATGCAGTGACGGGTGATAGAAACGCGCACATGTCATTTACTTCATGCAATTCAGAGACTCCGCCTTTGTCCTCATGGAAAGCAGAATAAACACTTCTTTCCTTGTGTGCTTGTAAAAAACTGGATCCAACCCCTAGATGCTGTACTCATCCACATAGACTTGATCTTCATCTAAAGCATGCATGCACCCCACATTTTTTCTGTGTTTTTCAGTAAGCAATTAGAGTAAAGAACACACTTACCCAACTGCTTTAGATTGCATCTTCAAGAACTTTCTGTCTAGTTGTGTTTTGGGAGTGTTTAACGTGTCACTTTCTATATATTGAAAAGTATATTAGCCGATACGTATGTGACTATGTCATTCAGTAACATTTGGTTGACAATGTTAGTACCTCAATTGTTAGGCTGCTTGTTTCTAGTATAATTTTTCTGATTTTTCTTGAAATATGAGTTTTAATTGTTAAGTAAGATGTATTGCTTATGACTTTAACGACTTGTCTTTTATTGATAGGCAAAGAAAAGTATAGTCCATTATTCTTATTTTCTGAAAATCAAAATGGTAAAACATTTGGTTTGAAAACATAAGTACTATTGGCTGTAGATCATTTGAGGGCAATAAGAAAAGCAATGACACTGCAAAATGTTGTACACTTGAACTGCTTGACCCTTATGTAGAGGCCACTGTTAGCTCATAATTTATCTGGCTCATAATTAATTATTTGATCCATACTCTTGTCCGTCACTGCCTCATATCTATATTTATATGTAACAACATACGTCAGTAATGATTATTCAATCAACTCATGGGACCGGATAAGATATCCACAAATGAAAGTATATGTGTAACATGCCTGCTTTGTTTTGTTTGCAGATAGTTCCATGTATAAATTTCAGGGCGCATCAATCATTATTGTGGGTCCAGAAAACTGTAAACCTCCAAGCTTTCGATTAAATTCATACATGAGGACGACCATACATGGATAATCCACTATCCAGATATAAACACTAGCGGGAGAGGGGGAACATTTCTATATATATATATATAAGACAGCTTCAAATTTCTTGAACAGCCCAAATTCTGTTGTAAACAACATCACAATCAGCATCATCACATACAAACAGGGTGAACTTTGAGAGACAATGTAACGATACAAACACTTCATGATGATAGCCCTCAGGCCGGAAAACCCATGAATATGCTGGATGACAACATCCCCACTCAATATGTTGCAGAACCAAAACACAATGAGAATAAATAACAGATGGCAAAATCAACAGCACTTCACCACAAAATGTTAACCCGTGTTGCTTGTTGAAGAACCCATGAGCCTAACTTAAGCTCAAAAACTAGCTTGCAAGGTGAGGGTTGTCCAATGACACCTATGAAGGTAATGACCTTTGTATTCGGACGATGTGAGACTTCACTCACACCTACCCTCACGCGAAGCTTGAAGATGTGAGACAAGAGCGTGAGTTGAGCGGTCCTAGGAGGAGAAGGCCCTATGGAACCCAAGTTTGATACTATGTTAAAGAATTCATAGGCCTAACTTAACATTCAAAAGCAGCTTGCAAGATAAGGGTTACCTAAGGACATATATATAGATGTGATGGTCTTTGTATCTGGACGATGTGGGGCTTCATTCACATTGCTAATTTGAAATTCAGATTACTTGCCAAAACACAAAGAAAATTACAAATAAGGATAATATATCTATGTAATCACACCTGCCAACTTGGATTAACTTGGCCACACATCTCACAATATTGTAGCACACAATAAATGTCCTAGCCATGCTCACCATTGTTGCAAAACACCAAATCACATGCTCCCCAAAAGAAAAGAAAAGAATAAAAAAAAAGACAAAAAAAGAAAAGAAAAGAAAATAACCATCTTGAGACCACAAAGCAATGACATACTACCTTTCAATTATATTCAGGCAAACCAAGTCAATCCACTTGCTTGAATCTAAAGAAGATTACAAATATTATTTCCCATGTTGGCAAGAGGTCTATACTTCTAACAAGTAATTGATGCCATTCTCAACCAGCTACGATTGTCAAACCAACTTTAGATCCATCCAAATTTGTCAAAGGTAAAACTTGTATATGGACAAACCCAGCCATCCGAAATGAAGTATTCACAGGTTATCAAAATAAGATGAAACCATGGAAATTCTCCACATAATAATATGATTAATATTGCATAGGCAATAATCCAAGTATTGTGAGGAGCAAGGTTAGCTCAGTGGTAGGGATGCATGAGGTCTTTAATTCAACTCACTCTCCCCTCCCCTAGGATTACAGCCTTGCATTGTACCCAAAAAATAAAAAATAATTTGAGTATTGTTGTGTTGGTTTACCACAATTGCAACTCCACTCCTCTTGAGATGAAAAACGCTACAGTTATCGTAATAGATTCTCCCATTACATGTGAATAGCTAGGTAATGCCCCCATTGCTGCATCTAGTAGTACAAGAGCAAGATATACATCTTGCACGTTTCCAACCGCTATACATAAATTGATTTTTAGAGGTTTCTTCTTGTCTTCCTCATGGTTGAAAGGATGAACATTATAAAAGGTTGTTATAAAAAATCATGAAGCTTGAAAATTGTTGGGTGTGTGTGTGATTGAATGATGCGGCAGAAAGAGACCCACAGGAAAGTTAACGACAGACGCTGACTAGGCAAAGGACCACCAGAGGTGGATGAGAGAGAACCAAGGTAGTCCTAGGAAAAGAGAGACCGGTAGTGTATCCCAAGGGAATCAAAGAGACTTATAAAGATTCTTACATGTTGTTGACTCTTGTCTTGCTGGCGGGTGGGGGTTCTTCCCTTTATATAGGCAAGGGGCCCTTGAGGATTGGTCCAATCTGCAAGTATTTAGGTCTGATGGCCAATTCCCCTAGGGCCAACATTCTAAATGTCAACTCTATACCGAGATCCCCTTAAGAGGCTGGTGGGGATTCACCCAGGTGTTACTAGTTGACTTTCATTAAATGTCTTTATCCTTTTATTCATTAATGCTCTAATGGCGTATATTTAGTGGCAATCTCTCTCTCTTTCTTTCTCTCTCTCTCTCTCTCTCTCTCTAAGACTAGTCAAGGGGCTGAGGCCCTCCAAGGATGAGGCCCCTTGACTAACCCTCAACTCTTACCTCCAATCCGCTTGTTTCCTAATGGTCCTGCTCGAGGTGATCTCGAGGGGGGTCCCTAGGTCCTGCTGCCAACCTAGGTATGGAGTTTTAGAGATTCTAGTCAAGTATGGAGAAGTGGCTCGAAAGAGAGGATGCTCGACGGAAAGGTTCCATGGTCGTGCCATGAGTGCCAAGCACGAGGCCGCAGGGGAGGTGCTCTCAGGTGGAGACTCCCTTGATTTTGTTGAGAGAAGTGTCTTGAGGCCATATATGGGCGAGGACCCTAAATGAGATATCTCTAGGCCATACGTAGGTGAGGGACCTTTTAGTGTCTTATCTAGGAATAGGCGTTTTCATGTTATCCTCGATTGGCAAGGCTCAACCTCAGAGGTTGAGGGAGCATGATGGAGATGTATCATTGGTCCTCGTGCCACCTTAGGCTGCCACATGAGACCAAGTGTATGGAGGAGGAAGAGGAGATGATGTGCCATCAACGTGTTCTACCACGTAGGAGAGTTGGATACATGTACCTAAATTGGGAAAAATAAGTTATTTCCAGTAAGTGGAGAAACTATAGATTGCTACAAAGTGTTACTTTAAGAAGTATGCCAAGAAAGTGTGAAGTCAAAATGAAAACCTGGAAATCTCTTCATCTTCATCCTCCTTTATAATGTCTTCCCCCTCAGTAAATCTTTCACAATTGTCTTTATATTTCCTTAGTAAACCTCTCACAATTGTCTTCTTCATTTTCTTCATCCATCATAGCCTTAGTAGTGGTTTTTCCTTCGTTCAAACTAGTGCTCAAGACTATAGTCTCTCCCCTAGACTTCTCCATATCTTTCCTCAGCTTTTCCATTTTCTCCCGTGTTCGTTCATCTTCCAAACGAAACTTCTCTACACATATCCTGTCAAGATCAACCCTAAGAAAGCAAACAAATGCAACACAAAAATAAATTTGATCACTTATCTTTATAACAAAAAAGACATCAAGTCAACAAGCATAGGCCACAACATGTGCATTGGAATAAAAACGCATTCATGGGATGGGAGTGAGAAAAGTAGTTATGATAATTGATTAAAGAAGACATATCAAGGAAGTATCTTTTCAGGGTTGACCTGCTGCCCCCTAGGGCAAGTGCAAAGAAGATCAGTCTTTATCTCGCAAAGCTCTTTGTCTTGCAAAGCTGTTTACTGCCAAGTGATCTAATCTACTATCTTTTGAAGCATTGTGTTTTGTTCAATCTCCTCTAATCTACTCCGATCTCCACCAATTTGAATTCAATCTACACCGATCTATTTTAATCTCCTCCGATCTGAATTCGATATGACCCTCTCTCTAGAGTTTCAAAGGACATGCTTTAAGGACTAACCTTTGTTGAGTTTGCTTGAAACCATAGTATTTTCTCGATCTTCTCCGATCATCTTCCTTTGCTTTTGTCGTTCCTTAGTTGATCTTCCCTCCCATTTCTACTCTTCTTCTGCATAGATCTTTCATTTTTTGCACCTTCCGTTTCAATCCATTCTTCGAGCTTCTGTTTTGCTTGTGTGTCCTTCCTTTTGCTTCTCCTCTGAAAACTCCATTCTCTATCCAGCAGAGGTCTTCTCTGCCTCTTCGTTCCTCTTTCTTTTGGGTTTCTTACCTGTATCTGCCTTCGTTGTTAAAAATTTTAAACCGTTAGCTCCCCATTTCTCAATGAGTTTTCCTTATTCTAATCCCAATCTTAACACCATCTTCAAAAAGTGTAAAAAAGTTATGATGTCTTCATCCCAAACAGTAGGAGAAGTAACAATTCAAAATTAAGCTTTGTTAGATTTGTGAGGGGAGACGATGCCCAAAAAGCCATCAAACTCTACAATGGAGTTTGGCTTCGCTTAGCACAGCCAAGGCCCCATCTATCCCTATTTCTTCCAATGCCAAAAATCAAACCCAAATCAGAATTCACTATGGACTGAAGCCCCACTCACCTCAAGGGAGACCTGCTGCCATTCCAAGAAATTTGTAGGCAAAAGGGACGATCGTTCCTACAAAGAGGCAGTTACAGGGGAAAGCCCACCACATTCCCTCAACCACCATCTGCATGCACACTTCTCTCGGGTAATAGAGGCTGAAGATGTGGATGAGGCACGGACTCAGAATTGTGCTATGGGTATCCTAAAGCATCCTCATAAATTTCATGGCATATCTGCTGGTTTCTCCTCTTGAGGTTTCTCCACCTGCCTAGTAAAACCAATAGGTTGCTCCAAGGTTCTTCTTTAATTCCAAAGCTCTGAAGATAAAAAGGGTTTCATGGTGGGGGATAAATCTTGGTGTGACCTTTTCTTTAAAACCATCTACTAATGAAGTCACAAGGAATTCAACCATTACAGAACGGTTTGATTGAATATATTGTAGGTTCCTCTCCATGCTTGGAACAACAAAAATTTTATCAAGATGTGTGAACTGTGGGGCTTTATTGCTGCTATGGACACCAAAACCACCGATAAGTTAGAATTGGAATACGACAGGGTATTAATCAATACAAATCATTGATCCCCTATATTTGGAAGATGCACTTTAAAGGTGGGGCAACTCACGTATACGATCTGTGAGTTTGAAGCCAATTTTCAAAAGCTCTTTACAGTGAATGATCAAGAAGGAAGTAAGAATCACCTAGATGCATCAATGCAAACCTCTCCACAGGTGGACAACACCTCATCTGCATCTGATCCATCGGGCTGGATAGCAGGGCTGCAGAATAAGAGTTTGGCGATTATCTAAGTGATGATATTCCAGCTAATGCAAATGTTCCTTTGGAGGCAGCTCCAGCTTCTCCATTTTCTGACTCCTCTAGTTTAGCTACTTCTTAACCTGGTAGCATCAGAACCTCTTCTCTGCCTCCAGTAGGGTTGCCAGAGGATCCTCTTCTCCAACTGAATAGGATGATTATCTTGTATAATCCAGTTCTCCCAATAGGGTCTAAAATTGATAGTGCACATACCAGGTTAAAGAGGAAGTAGAAGAGGACTATGTCTCAATTAGGCTATAAGGGAAATGGATGCAAACTTCTTTCAACCCTCAGATTATTACATTCCAGAAAAACTCCCTCCTCCTCATTACCATCTCTTCCTTATCAAAACATCAAAAACAAGAATTCAGTAATAGTAAAGCAACTCGAAGACCAATTAAATCAAGAAGCAGATAGCACTATACAACTTAGGAATGCTCTAGGAATTCAGTTTTAAGGCAATGAGGGGGATATCCTCAAAGCTCTAGTGGATGCTGAATGGAATGATATCGAAATTGACTCTAAGAGGAAGAAGAAAGGGAAAGTTTGATTGCTCCAAATTTGGTTAGTGATTGAACTCTTTCAATGTTTAAATAGTTTTATTATGAAGCTCTTATCATGGAAAGTTGAGAAAAAGAGAATGGTTAAATAATTAGTCAATAGCAGAGGTGTAGATATGTTAATGCTTCAGGAAACCAAGTGGTCTTGCTGTGTTCAAAGGCAAGCTAGATCTGTTTGGGGAGCTTTGGAGATGCAGTAGGTTGTATTTGATTTTGATGGGGCATCTGGGGTCTCTTATGTGTCTGGAAAAAAAATACTTTTTCTTTGTTGATCAGCAAATTTCATAAAAGAACTTTATTTTCCTCAAAGGAAAAGTCCTCAACACATTCGATTGTTATTTAATGAACTTTTATGGTCCAAACTCAAAGCTAGAGAGAGCTTTATTATGGGATCAGATTCACTGCTCATTAAATTCTAAAATAGCCCTTGGTGCATAGGTGGCGATTTCAATGAGATGCTGCATGTTGGGGAAAAAAAAGAAGGTTGCCTTAGGCCTTCTGCTAGTTTGAGAGCTCTCAAAGCTTTTGTAAAAGACTCTGGTTTATGCGACCTTCCTATGATTGGGAGGAAATACTCCAGGACTAATGCAAATCAACGAGGCCCTCTCTAGATTGGACAGATTCCTTGTCAATGCCCAATGGATGTCTTTTTTCAACTGTGCTTAATGGGGACTTGACAAAAAATTATTTGATTAATGTGCAATCTCGCTTTCTGATGAATCAACTAATTGGAGCCCAAAGCCATTCAGATTGTTTAATGTTTGGCTTCCTCTCAAATCCTTTTCCAAGCTAGTCAAGGATTAGTGGTCATCAGTTGTCATCTTTGGGTGGGGAGGCTTTGCTGTCATAAAGAAACTGCAGCTCCTCAAAAAGAGCATTAAGGTCTGGAATCAAGATGTTTTCAGGAATATCAAAGATAAAATTACAACATTGAAAGAGATCTCAACTCTCTTGATATGAAAGCTGAATCTTAAGGTCTTTCAGTAGAAGAAAGTGGTTCTAAAAGGAAACTTAGATGCCTACTTTGGAAAGCTCTTAGGCAGGAAGAGTCCTTGAGGAGGCAAAAATCCAAAGTTGCATGGCTTAGAAAAGGAGACAAAAACACTAGGTTTTTCCACTCTTCAGTCCTAAGAAGGTATAATAGAAATCACATTGTCCAACTAAACAAGTCAGGACAGATTCTCAGCAAGCCTGAGGAAATTAAGCTTGAAGTGTTGCTCCATTTCTAGAAAAAGATTCTTTGAGGGGAGCATGCTAAGAACTCAGCTCTCAAGATCATTCCCTCACTCTATATCTTCTTCTAGGGAACTGTCCCTAGAGGCCCCCTTCACTGAGGAGGAAGTATGGGATGTCATCAAAAGTTGTGATGGAAACAAAGCCCATGGTCCTGATGGCTTTAACCTTAATTTCTTCAAGAAATGTTGGTTTACCTTAAAGGGGAGCATCCTCCTTTTCATGGATTAGTTCCATTCTCACGCCAAGCTGGGCAAAGGAATCAATTCCTCTTTTATCACTCTAATTCCAAAGGTGTAATTTCCTGATTGCCTTGATCATTTTAGGCCTATTAGCCTCATATCCTATGTCTAAAAAATTCTAGGAAAACTTCTAGCTAATAAACTCAAGAAAGTGCTCCATCAAGTGATAGGTGAATCTTAAACAGCCTTCAGGCAAATTAGATGGGGTCCTACTAGCAAATGAAGTCATTCACCATTGGAAAGTCTCCAAGCAATCTGGGGTGGTGCTGAAGCTGGATTTTGAGAAAGCCATTGACTCTCTAAACTGGAAATTCCTCCTCAACATGTTGAGAAACTTGGGTTTCAAGGAGAAATGGTGTCTTTGGATGATGGAATGCATATCTTCAGGTTCAACCTTAGTCCTAGTCAATGGCTTTCCCTCTGAAGAGTTCAAAATGACTAGGGGTCTTAGGCAAGGGGACCCATTATCACCTTTTCTCTTCAATATAGCCGTGGAAGGTCTCAATATCCTTTTTCTCAGAGATAGGATTCATAAAAGGGTGCTCAATTGTAGGTAGTGAGGTTAAGTTGTCCCATCTACAATTTGCTGATGATACTATCATCTTCAACAATGGTGAAGACAATGAACTTAGATGCATCAAAGGTATTCTCAGATGCTTTGAGCTTTGCTCTGGCCTCAAGATAAATTTTCATAAGAGCTTAGTTTTAGTTGTTGGGATTGAAGGTCCTGGCTTGAAAATGGTGGAGGATATCTTTAGATGTCTAGTGGTTAAGCTCCCTATTCAATATCTAGGTCTGCCTCTAGGTGCAAATCCTAGATTGATGAAGACTTGGGATGGGTTGATGCTAAAGATGAAGACTAAGTTATCCTCATGGAAATCAAAACTCCTTTCCATAGGAGGCAGACTAACTCTCATCAAAGCTACTCTTGCTAACCTGCCCATGTACTATTTATCCTTGTTTAAGATGCCTCAAAAGGTCTGTAATGCTTTGGAAATGAACCAAAGAAGATTTCTATGGGGTGGAGATGAATAAAAAAGAGGTATTCGTTGTGTAAGTTGGCTTCAGGTTCAAAAACCAAAATATTTAGGTGGTTTAGGTGTTATCTATTAAGGTTGCAAAACAGTCCTCTTCTGGCTAAATGTTGGTGGAGATTCAGCACAAACAAGGTCTCACCCTAGAGAAGATTAATCTCAGCAAAATACTATGGAAGCAACCAACCCTGGATCCCATCCCTCTCAAACACCTCGGTTTGCTCTCAAGTTTGGAAGAACATCATCTCTGTAGGCAGTGAGCTTCACCACTTTAGCAGGCCATTAACAAGCTGTATGAGGATTCAAATTGGATCAGGTCTCAACACCTTGTTCTGGACTGACTACTGGATTGGCTCTAAGCCCCTAGATGACCTATTCCCTAGGCTATTCTCCATCTCAATCTCCAAAAATACCGATGTGGCAGATATAGCCTCCCTCAGCTCTGTTCAAATAGGTGTTTGGTACCTATCTTTTAGAAGACCCCTTTTTGCTTGGGAAAATCAGGCTCTCACTAAATTAAGGGTTTTAATCTCTCCAGTTATCTTATCCCCCTCTAGGCTTGATTTTATGAGATGGCTTCCAGATAAATCTGGGGTCTTCACTTGTGATTCCTTCAAGGTTTATTTGAGTGTTGATAATCAAGTAGCAGATAATTCTTAGGGCTACATCTGGCAATCTACAGCTCCTCCAAAGTCTCAAATTTTTCTTTGGCTTGCTTGGCATGGCAAGCATTGCAGAAGAATCTTCAGATCAGTTAATTCTTCACTATAGATATGTTTGGTGCATGTGGTCAAGCATCCTTGCCTGGTGGGGTTATGAGTGGGCATGGTCTGCTCAAGTTGCTGGTGTGGTTGATTGGTCGAGGGGCTAGAAGCATAAGCCTTTTGAGAACCTGATTTGGATGGCTCTTTATTAGTTATTCCCTGGAATATCTGGCTAGCCAGAAATGATTCAGTTTTCAATGGGAAGGTATTGGTCTGGGAAGAGGTAGTAGAGAAGATAAAGCTCCCCAACCTCTCCTTCCTTCTCCATCTCAGATTTCCTTTTCAATTTGGATCCATTCAAAGGATTATCTTCACTAGCTTCCCTTCATCAGTAGCTCAACAGTAGCATAGGCAGCTAGTTGGCCTCTAGCCAACTCTCTCATTTTCTCTATTATGTACTTTGAGCAGTCTCCCCTGTTTTGTTGTGTTGGGTTGCTGGTGCTCTTCTCCATCCTGTATTGTATTGTTTTTGCAGTGTTCGTTTAGGCCCCTCCCTCCTGTTCTTGTTCATTAATATAGTCTCTTCTCTTTGCTAATAAAAAAAAAATCTGTACTACACTTGAGGAAAATAATATGAAAAAGCACTGAACATGGCCTATACTTGTACGTTTCCATGTACTCTTCAGTACTTGCTTCAATGGCCTTGAAGAAAGTCTCCATTCCTGCACTAGAAACCGCAGACACTCCCACAGATCTTAGATTCTCATAGAACTCCTCTAGAGCAAGAGAGAGGCTTCTAATAAGGGTTCACGTGTGCAAATGATCTGAATCTAGCGCCGCATGAAATGCCTCAAAGTCTTCCATCCATTGCACCACATTAGTAGCAACAGTCTATTATTCAAACCAAATAAAAAGAAAACAGCAGGCCTGAATTGCATAACCTGGAAAATAATAAAAAAAATTGAGAACGACGAAAAGATGAGAATTAGACAAAATGAGGGAGAACAGCCACAAGCACAGATGTTTTAATACCTTTAACTTTCATTTTGAAGCATCAGTTCCAATTATAGCCCATTATGATGAAGACATAGTTAATATTATGAAAATCAAATGCAATTAAACATCTTTGAAATTCATCTCCTGGACTTGCTTATCAAAATTTTTTTTGAGTTTCATCTCCATGTGCACGGTATGGAATGGGCGAGTAGAGTTTGGAATTAAGAAAAGTACAAGATCAAAAGACAAAACCTGTATATAGAAGACAGTTTTCTTTAAAGTTCTTTAATTATAGAAAAATGCTTTTGAGTGAAAGAGAATTTTCAAACTTCTGTCCCCATCCACTCGTCACTCCAAAAGAGAAAATTTAATCCAAATATCTCAAATTGTATTTTTCTTCTTCTTTTTTTTTTTTTTTTTATGGTAAGTAAAGTATATTCTTTTTTTGCATCACCAAAATCTATATTTGACATACAACATTACAGGTGAGAAGGATATATGACTTCCATGTAATTATATGGCAACTCCCTAGAAATAAGTTCCAGTAGATTGCAATACATTAAAGATTTGAATTTATGATGCTTATCCTAACATGTGTCTACCGGCATAGTTCATTTTGGCAACTCCACTCCATTTAGGCGCTCACAATTTTAGATCATTATAAAGGAAATCATATCTTGGCCTAAGCCGATCTGGTTTTTGGCCATCCACTTATCCTTCTAATGCCTCCAACTTCTTATGGCAATTATTGGTCTTCAATACTCACACCAATCATTTCAATTGAATCGCAACTCACCCTCAAATAATGATAGTCTAATTTCTGAAAATTAGTCATTTTCTCACCGTGGATCATCTGCCTCTTTGCCTTCAACTAATCCATAAGATACCTTCAACTTCTCATCACACTTCTTGGTCTTCAATGGAGGATACTTGAGCCTTTGAAACGAAAGGTTGAAAGAACAACTGGGCTCCATTCAACCTAGAAGACCGGTATTACAGTCCCCCATCTCATCCTCAGTTGACGCTACTCTATTTTCTCTTGTACATATTCATCAAGTGTTCTTATACATTTGTTTCATTCCACTTATTTATCTCTTAGTTCTCGTTTTGCCACATGCAAGAGGACATGTTGTTTCTTGGGTCTTGGCCATCCAATTTCCTGTTAGTTAAGCATGTCTGGCCTTACAGCCACCTCATAGAATTAACCCTTTGAAGTCACGGACAAGTAATTGTCAACCAGACAGTTTAAGACATTGCTGGAACTATCAAGTTCCATCCATCATTAAGATGTCTATGTAACCTAATGACTATGTAACATTAACTAGAAAGACAAAGTAATTTTGTGATTTTAGGAGACCTGGCTTAGTTTTCAGTCTGTATTAACAACAAATCATGTATTGCTATTTCTTAACTCTTCACCAATTTTTCCATTAGAATAACTACGCAGAGATCAGATTATCTGACTGTGTAACCTATGAACTTGAATGACTTCTAAAACCTTACTCTGTAAACTCCACATCATAAGACACAGATATTCTAATCTGTTAACTCCAAAAAAAAAAAAACCATCCCGTCAGTCATTTCATTAGAAATTTCTTCTGAGCCTAAGACACAAAAAGAACTTTTCAATAGTTAAATGTCTAGCATTTGCACAGTTTAAGTAAACTTTTCTTCATTTAGATACACCAGCATGTGCACATTGTGCTTACTATAATCCAATGGATTCATGGGCTATAATAAAACTAAATTCCAGCATGATGAAAAGCTATACACAAAACGGTGCTTCAATGTCAACTTCAGAGTACAATAATTTTTATATCTCACCCTCAGTTAATAATCATATTACACCACTTCATCACTGCAATAACTGCTCATAAATAATTTACAAGAAAGCAACACAGTAAACTAGCAAACATGAAGTGTAAGATTTAGCAATGAACTACACGCAAAAACACTTAATCAACAAATATTAACAAGTACTACTTCTTAAAAAAATAAAATAAAATAACAAGTAGTCATATAAACAAGGGATCCAATTACCTCCAAAGCAAATTGGTGTTGAGCCACGTCAGTCTTGTTGAATGCCAACACCAAAGGCAATCTTGTCTTGTAGAGTATGCTACAAGTATAAAGCATATAGCTCATAAACGTTTGTGGATTAGTAGAATGAGGCGTATCGACTACATACGTAATTCCAGTGGGAAAAGTCGAAGCAAAAGCTTATGTTATTATTGCTCCAGAAGCTGACCAGGTGAATATCTCAATCTGACCAGGAGTGTCCACATGAACATAATCAAGCTTATCTGCACGTTTCTCAACAACCGAAACAACCTGAATTGACATTACTACTATTTAGTCTACATAACACAAGGTAGTGAAAACAGGACAAAGAAGCATTTACACAAGTACATAATTTGAAGAAAAATTATAGATTGATTTAGATGAAATTTGCATAGACTAGAACTATCTAAACCTATAAGCATTGCCCATATGCAAGCAAGCTTAGGGTTCTCGCTGAAATGTCAACGAAACTACGTACTAAAAGGCCAACTGATCTAAACAGATATAAAAACACAACACAGACATTTTAACAGAAATTTTTATAGCGGAAGGATTCTGAAAAACAATTATACCTCATCAAACTTGATAGAAAACAAATTGAGTGGTTAGAATTCCAGCATTAGGACCAAGATTGAACTGCTTCATCACTTCCTTATATTTGACGGTGTCTCTTATGTCAATATTTGCACCAAATGGGAGAGTCATAATAGCAGGGTCAAGATTCATTACATAGCCCCGGAATTTGAAGCTTGGGTATGACAAACCAGACGATGAAGGAATGTTGTTTTCCACTTCCTAAGAAAATTTCAAATATTTATCAAAGCCCATATCAGGATAGGCATAATAATAAGTCAGTTGGAAATTTTAAAGTGATACAAATATTTATAAATAGTTTTAACTAATTTACGTTGAATCCTAATAAATTTTGTTAAGCATTTTGTAGGTTTTTCGAGAAAAGAGGGAACAAACTCACATGGAAATAAAGGAGTCTTCATTGATTGAAACCTACTCACATGGACAAACATCCATTTTCTAACAATTCCACCAAAACAAACAACCCATGTTTTTGCTTTTGGGTAAAAGATAGAGCAAACTCACATAAAAACATGACAATTGACATAAAAAGAAGACAATTGACATGGAAATAAGGAAATTCACATAGAACGAAGGCAACTCACATGGTAATTGACATGGAAAGAAGACAATTGATATGGAAAGAAGGCGATTCATATGAAAAGAATGCGACTCACATGAAAATTAACATGAAAAAATGGCAATTAACATAGAAAGCAGACAATTGAATAAATTAATAATTAAAGAAAGGAATAATGCATCATTGTGAGGAATGGATGACTTTATCTTGTGAATCGATAAATAGTAACACCAAGATCAAGGAAAAAAGGAGGAGGCAAGAGAGAGAGAGAGCTAGGGGAAGAGACCAGCCTTTGGTCGAGGCTTCTCTCATGGGGATTTATTTCTCTTCCATTTATGTATGTTGTTTTTTATTAAACATTTTTATTTATAAAGTTTTTTTTTTCTTCTATGTCTAGACTTTTCAATAGTAGTAGCTAGTTTTATTCTTGGGGCTAATTGGGAAGATCGCTTAACCGAATTGGGATGATAGATTAAGGTTTATCTTTTAATTCCGGATTCATTTGAAAACTTAGTGTTTTTGCACACGTTCGGTATATTGCATGCTTGGGCACGTACACGTATATTTTATGCACGTAATGGTTTTGTGTGAGTTTAGACCATAGTTGTACGAAAACTCAATTTGGGGGCGAAAACCCGTTTTTAGGACGGGTACGAAGCTCGTTTCAAAAATTTGGAGAAATGTTTCAAAAACATTGGGAAATCGTTTTGGAAACTTCTAGTAAACGTTTGAGAAACTTTTAAAAAACTATTTGAGATACTTAACGGAAACTCTTGGGAAACTTAGGGGAAACACTTGGGAAACGTTTCGAAAACTTAAAATATTAATTTTTATACATTTTTCCTTTAAGTTCTCATTAAGTATCTATGAAATTATTTGCATAGTTTTTCACTAAATTTTCCAAAGGTCTCTACTAAGTTTTTTAAAGGTTTCTACTAGGTTTCTTAAAAGCCTCCTTTGAGTTTTGGAAAAGTTTCTTATTAAGTTTCCCGATCGTTTCCTGCTTCCTGTTTTTCGCTATATTTTTTGGTCACGTTTCCCGCTTCCATTTCCCCTAACGTTTCCTATTTCCGCTTCCCATTTTGGTAACTATGGTTTAGACCAAAGTTTAGGAATTGTGTAATTAATATAGCAGTAGTGTAAAAGTAAAGTAGATGCAGGTTTACTCTACACTTTTTGGAGACTTGTATATTTTATGCGGGTACTTTGTTCGATATGGTTTTATGTCAAACTTCTGGTGAGGACCTAAGACCCTTAATCCTAATCCAGAATGGATCGAGTTATATTCATGAATAATTGACGTTTAGTTCTTTTCGAAAACTTAGATTTTTAATAATGTTTGTAATACATTCTGCCTTGACAAAGCAGCGGTTACATGCAAATCGATGGTGAGGGTCTTCGATTTTAATTGAATAAGTTTCTAAGCTAAAATATTTGAAAACATCTGCCTTTAATTATGCTTGTTACACTTATGCCCTTACAAAGCATTGCCAAGTGTTTACGACTTAACGGTGAGGGTTTCATGATTTTAACGTCATATTCTAATGATTGATTATTTTGAATATACCTATCTGCTAATTTTTGAGGTCCAAGTAAGTTAAACGATTGGCAGTTGGTAAACCTATATTGATAATTTTCAAGTCAAGTGATTGAATTAATTGAATCCAAGACTATTTTATTTTATTATATTTATGTTAATGTCTAGTTTAGCAACCTCTCTCTCAAAATTACAAAAAAAAATTATTTTATTTTATTTTATTTATTGCGTTTGTCATCTGGTTTTAACTACTATATCCATTCTTTATAGTTCGACTCTGGTCTTACCAGGTTATTTTTATTATATACTATTTCACTGCACCTACTCTTGGGTGTTACGTAGGTTAAGCAATAGGTATTTCCTTCTATGTATTACAATAAATGACACTTCCCTATGAGCATTGAATGAGGTTCTTTAATACTTTATCAATGACTACAAACTAGTCATTTAAGGTCTTACTTTATTTATCCCATTGGATATCATACATGACAATTATTTTATGTGCACAATTAAAATCATGCCTTTATTCTCCAAAACATTTAAAAAATTATTCACAAATTGTGAATTACCAAAATGAAAAATCAAATCAAATAGCAAATGAGCTAACAAGTCTCATATGCTCCATATGATCACGGTATACTTTAGCCGATAATGCTTTGCTCATAGGATCTGCAACCATCAACTCAGTGCTAATGTGCTCAATAGCTACATCATGCAACGTTATTTTCTCTTTGACAACAAGATACTTTATATCAATGTGCATGTTTCAGTTGCCACTTTTGTTATTTTTAGAGAAATAAACTACAGCCAAATTATCAGAGTAAAGCCTTAATGGTCTTGATATAAAATCAATAACCCTTAACCTTGCAATAAAATTCCTTAACCATAGAGGCTGTGAAGTAGCTTCATAGCATGCAACAAATTCTACTTCTATAGTGGATGAAGCAGTTATGGACTGCTCAATACTTTTCTAAGATACATCTCCTCCAGCAAGAAGAATGATATATCCTGAAGTCGACCTTGTGGTGTCAGAACATCTAGCAAAATCTGAATCTGAATATCTAATCACCTTTAATGAATCCATGTATGTATGTTAACTTATAGTTCGTGGTTCCTTGCAAATACTGAATGACTTTTTTGGCAATTTTCTAATGTTTAAGTCTTGGATTGCTTTGGTATCTGCCCAACATTCTTACTACAAACCTAATATCAGGTCTTGTACAGACTTGAACATACATTAAGCTGCCAACTACTGATGCATAAGGTATGCTCTTCATCTACTCTTGTTCCAAACTATTTTGTGGTGACTGAATTAGACTGAACTTGTCTCCTTTGACAATGGGTGCTACACTAGGCGAGAAAGACTAATGTCGCGCCCAGATTTTTTGCACTCGAGGAATACTCACACAAGCGGGAAAAATACTGTACTCTCTCGTTAGAACTCACCCTCCTAGAAGAATGAGTGCGACTAGGTTTGAATTGAAAAATTGGTTTGAATAAAGGGCTTTTGAAAAAGATTTGGAGTCGCCACCTAACTTGATTAAGGTGAGTTAGGTCACCTAAAAACTAAGAATAATCCGAAAACTACACTTAGGGTTTTTGGAAAACGATTTTTGAAAATACCACCTCAAGAGAGGGTTTTTTAGGAAAACAGGTTGTTTGGCAACCTTTTGAAAACATTTAGCCCTTTTTGAAAAATAACTCCTTTTGGTCTTTGAAATTAGTGATCCTAGGCTCGGAGGTTGGTTACATGTAGGGAAGACGCACTAAGCCATCACCCTACCCCGCCCTTTCGGTACCTACATGTCAATCTACCCTAGATTCACCTATGAGAGTCTTCAGCTAACTATTGTTCAATCCTATCCACTTTGAAAAACAATGTTTGAAAACTAACATGATGCATGATATGCAAGTGCAAGTTAAGAGAATTGAAAAATAGGTTTGGAAAGAGATTGATTTGATTTGAAAATAGATTTGAAGAGATGGAATTGAAATTGGAAAATTTGAAAATTGAAAGTAAAAATTTGAAAATAGAAAATTTGAAATTGGAATTTTGAAAGTAGATTGGAATTTGGGATTTGAAAATATGGAGACCGCACCCATGAGGGTGGAATTAAAAGTTTGAAAAGTGTTGTGACCGCACCTATGAAGGTTGCCTACGTATTCCTTTGGGGGAATTAGGTCAGTCGTAGTTCGGACCGGAGTCCGATTGAAAAGAGATTGATTTGAAGAGAGAGATTGGATGAGAAATTACACTTAGAATAGAAGATTGAAAATTGGAATTTGGAATTTTGGAATTGAAAAGATTGAATTTTGGTTTGGAAAGATCGAACTTGGAAGAGAGAGATTTAGACTTATTTTGAAAAGACGAAGGTTTAGGAAACCTAGACTTAGGAAAGGGAAGAGACTTAGGAAAGATTTGACTCGGCTTGGAAGGTTTAGAAGATTAGGAAAGATTAGATTTAGGAAATGTTTGAATTAGGAAATGTCCAATTTAGGAAAGTTTTCAAATTAGGAAAGTTTCATTTTTGGAAAGTTTTGGAATTAGGAAGGGTTCAAATTAGGAAAGTTTTGAATTAAGAAAGTTTCAACTTAGGAAAGTTTTGAAATAGAGAAGTTTCAACTTAGGAAAGTTTAGAATTTGGAAAGTTTTAGATTTAGAAAGTCTTAACTTAAGAAAGTTTTGAATTTAGAAAGCTTAGAATTTTAGAAAGATTTGACATTTAGAAAGTTTAAGATTTTGAAACTTTTAGAGTTTTTCAGAAAATCTTAAGATTAGGAAAGGTTTGAATTTAAGAAAGATTTGAAAACTTGGATTTGGGAAGTTAGGATTTGGAAAGGGGAAGAATTAGGAAAGGGTTGAATTAGGAAAGATTTGCATTTTGAAATTTAAGGAAAGATTTTTATGTTCAAGCTTTGGAAACTTAGGATTTAGGAATGGAGAAGCTTAGGAAGGATTCGAATTAGGAAATAATTGGATTGGGAAGGGATTAGATTTTGTTTTGAAAAGAGAAGGTTTGATTTTGTTTCCAAAAACGGAGGATCGGATCTAGTTTCCTAAATGGGAAGATTGGATTTGGTTTCTTAAAGGGAAGATTTGATTTGACAAGGATTCGGAAAGGGAGATTCTAGAAACCCTAGTTTTGAAAAATTATAGTTTTGACGTAGAAAAAAGGTTTTGGAAACGTGTATCGTTTGGATGTGAAAACAAGAGGTTTTGGAAACCTAGGTTTGGGGCAAAGTTTGAAAATCATGTTTTTGGGAAGAAAATTAAGGTTTCCTAATTGTGGGTTCTAGGGCTTGACTTGGGCTCTAAGGAAAGAGTTTTTGGAAAGTGCGTTTTTGGAAACGAAGGTTTTCTAGAAGGGAATCCTAGGGAATTTGAAGATGGAGTTTTTGGAAAAAGATTTTAAAGAGAAGGAGTTTTGGAAAGTGTGTTTTTAGAAACGTAGATTTTAGAAGGAAAATCCTAGAGGGAAATTTCTAGAAGGAAGATTTTGGAAAGAGAGTTTTTGAAAAGATTTTTGGAGAGAGTTTTTCTAGGAAGATTTTTGGTAGAAGATTGTTGAAGAGAGTTTTTGGAACGTTTTTAGAAAGTGGATTTTGGGGAGAAGATTTTGGAAAGGAGTTGAAAAAGGGAGTTTTGAAAAATAGATTTTGGAAGGGAGCTTTTGAAAACAATTTTGGGGAGGAGAGTTTTAGGAAAGTATGTTGAAAAAGTGATTTTTAGGAAGAAAGACTTTTTGAAAAGAGAGTTTTTAGAAGGTGTAAAAACATCTCACTTTCCTAATGCAATTTTAACCATAAGAGGGCTAGAACCACTTTGGGAAAGCGGTTTTGGAAAACAATAAGATTTGAAAATATAGACCATAAAAGTCACTTTTAATGTAACACTTTCCTAAAGCGACCCTAGCCATGGAAAGGCTAGAATCACCCTAGAATTGTGGTTTTGAAAACAAGTTTTTGAAAAAGAGATTTTGATGCAATTTTGAAAATAAGTTTGAAAACAATTTTGAAGACAACTTTGAAAACGGTTTTTTGGAAGATGCAAGATCATGACATGCACAATGCAATTTTGGGGTCGTGAACATACAACGCTAAGGCTTCACCACATAATCAAGGGGGCCGGACCCATGTGGTCTCTAGTTAGACTAGAAGAAAGCCCCCGACACGGTGACTCTCCAATAGCCCAATCCTATACATGGACCGGGAATCCCCTTGTTTCAAGCATGCAAAGAAAGGGGGGGAAAGAGATGGGGGATTAAAATAGAGAAAACCCAAGTGGGTTAGGAGAGAGAAGAGAGAGGGGGAAGTGCGGAAATTTAAATAGGGAGCCTACTGTATATCTTGTTTATTTTGTGCGCCTTGCTTTCTTCGGTCTTCGGTCTTCGTCTTGATCTTCACCTTCAGTCTTCAAGAGTTGTCTTCAAGCTTCAAACTCCAGATTTCAACTCTTTAAGTCTTCGAAAGAGGGTTGAAGGCTAGTGTATGAGTGTATGGGGGTGTGTATGAGTGTATAGGAGGCTAGGGTTTAATGTATGGTGGCTAGGGTTTGGAAAACCTAGGGAAGCTAGGGTTTTGGAGGTGCTCGAGCTCTGTATATCGAATTATATGATTTTTAGGTTGAGTTTGCGGATCCTTTTCACGTTGAATGAGGCTCTGTATTTATGGAGTTTGGACAACACTGGCGCCTGTTGCAGTGGCGCCAGGCCAAAGTTTACATTGGCGCCACTAGGAGTGGCGCCAGGCCATTTTTTGGCTTGGCGCCACCACTAGTGGTGCCAGCCATTTAGGAAATGTTTAAGGTCGGCAAACAATGTATCTTTGACTAGATTTGGGCGCCTGTACTAGTGACTACCATGCAATTTTTAGCATGGCTTCACTAGGAGTGACTCCGGAAAGTCCGGGAATGATTTGAAGGAGCTGGGAATGACCCGAAAGGCCGGAAAGGAGCAGGAACACTTAAAATAGTGTCCTGGAGGTATTTGACTTGAGAAATGAGGATAAGATGGGTCGGAAAGGTTGACCGTGCCCTTAGGGGCAAAACGGTCAATCAGACCGGGAAGCTGCCGGGGCGGACTCAGACTGTCCTGGAAGAAGACTTGGGATCTGGAAACATTATTTAGAATGTTCCCAGAGGTTGCCGGTTTGATTCCCAGAGCCGGCGTGGTCGGAAAAGGAGACCGGCCCACCAAGGGCAAAACGGTCATTTCGTACCGAATTGGCCGGAACTGACTCGGAATGATCCGGAAAGGTAAAAGGAGGTTGAGAACACTATAAAAAATAGTCTCAGGAGGTTACCAGTTTGATACCCAGAGCCAGTGTGGTTCCCGGGGCATTCGGATGCCTAGGGGCAAAATGGTCATCTTGACCGGAAAGTCTCGGAGAAGGTCCTATAGGCAGTTTGGTCATTTTTCATCGAAGTGGACTAACAGACACTGGTGTTGACCTGGGTTTTGAGTGTTTCCGCCACTCTAACGGCGGTCGTCGTGACACAGGGGTTTGTTGCCAATTCCCTATATTGACCTATTTGTGAGTATTTCCGCTGCTCTAACGGTTTTGTGAGTAGTTTCGCTACTCGGACCGTCTCGAGGAATAAACTGTCTCGAGAGAGGGATTGGAAAAGGGTCTTATCGTCTCCGAAACGACGTGCCTGGATTGGAACCGTCCCGAGAAATAAACTGTTTCGAGAGAGGGATTGGAAAGGGGTCTTATTGTCTCTGAAGAGACGTGTCTGGGTTGGAACTGTCTCGAGGAATAAACTGTCTCGAGAGAGGGATTAGAAAGGGGTCTTATCGTCTCCGAAGAGACGTGCCTGGGTTGGAACCGTCTCGAGGAATAAACTGTCTCGAGAGAGGGATTGGAAAGGGGTCTTACCGTCTTCGAAGAGACGTGCCTGAATTGGAATTGTCTCGAGGAATAAACTGTCTCGAGAGAGGAATTGGAAAGGGGTCTTATCGTCTCCGAAGAGACGTGCCTGGATTGGAACCGTCTCGAGGAATAAACTGTCCCGAGAGTGGGATTGGAAAGGGAAAGGAAAGGACAATGCCCCTAAGGTCATTTTGGTCATTTTGCCTCTATTTGGGCCTGGTGGGCCCGCAAGGCGATGGACAAATGGGATTTGGACTTAGAAAGTTGGTTTCGGTCGGAATATGCCCACAATGACTTGAACACAAGTCTGGACGGAGTGTAGACTGTCAAGCGGTCAAAAATGGGGTGCTTCCAACTAATCTTTCCAAAACCTTTCAATGCAGGCCCTTTGAGGGAGTCTCAATATCCTTTGGGATCTATCTAAGTGAATCTCAATGCCAATGACATTCACCCATATCCTTCATTTCAAAGTGTTGAGAAAGAAAAACTTTGGTCTCATGTAGCAAACCCAAATCACTGTTTGTAAGTAAAATATCATCTATATATAAGACTAAAAATATGCATTTACACTCATTGACTTTGATGTATATAAACTGATCAACAATCTTTTGCGTAAAGCCATATGAAGTAAAAATGTTATGAAACTTTAAATACCATTGGTAGGCAGCTTGTTTTAGTTCATATGTAGATTTCCTTAACTTACAAACCAAATAATTATCTTTCGAAGAAAATCCTTTATGCTAAACCATGTATACCACTTCCTCAAGATCTCCATTCAAGAAATCCGTTTTCACATGTATTTATTGTAACTCCAAATCAAAATGAGCTACTAATGGCATGATAATCTTAAATGAATCCTTTTTAAAAACTAGAGAGAAGGTTTCATGGTAATCAATTCCTACCTTTTGAGTAAAACCTTTGATTACAAATATGGTGTTATGTCGTTCAACGTTACCAGAAAAATCTCTTTTGGTCTTATAGACTTATTTACAGCCAACAGCTGTAGATCCTTTTACCAATTGAAAGAGATTTCAAACTTGATTTTTATCTATTGATTCCATCTCTTCCTTATTGGCATCATGCCATAAGGTGGAATTGTCTTGATTCATGACTTGTGAAAACGAACTAGGATCATCTTTAGATTCAACATCAAAGCCAAATTCTTGTAGGTAGTCACTAGAAATTTTTTATTTCCTTTCTCTTGAAGATCTCCTTACTCCCATTGGTTCTTGTAAATTTTGAATGGGAGGTTCTTCTTGAATTTGTTTCTCTTAGAGTGGTTGTTCTTGAGTTGGTTGATCTCCAATGATATTTGGAATTTGGGATGGAAAAGCACCACTTCCCCAATTGATTTCTCAATGGGGTCCCTTATTTCCTCAAACTTAATGGATCGTGGAGAACTACTCCCACTAGTTTCAAGGTTTTTAAGGAATTTAGCATTTCTAGCCTCAACAATTCTAGCTGTGTGAAGGACAATAAAACTTAAATCCTTTGGAGTTTTCTGCATACCTAATGAAAAAACCACTAACTGTTCTTGGGTTCAATTTCTTCATGTGTGGGTTATATACCCTCACCTCAACTAGATAAACCTATATGTGTAAATGATTTAAACTTGGTTTTCATCATTGCCATAATTCAAAAGGTGTTTTAGGGACGACTTTAGATGGAACCCTATTTAAGACATATACAATGGTTTTCAAGACCTCACTCCATAGATCTATCAGAATATTAGAATGATTGAGCATGCTCCTTACCATATCCATAAGTGTATGGTTCCTTCTTACAGTCACACCATTTTGTTGTTGTGTTTCAAGCATTGAATATTGAGCAATTACGCCTTCTTCTTTAAGGAACCTAGCAAA
This sequence comes from Euryodendron excelsum, assembly GCA_033060915.1. NCBI lineage: Eukaryota > Viridiplantae > Streptophyta > Magnoliopsida > Ericales > Pentaphylacaceae > Euryodendron > Euryodendron excelsum. The sequence continues at coordinate 12,715,377 of CM065399.1, forward strand.
TGGACCTGGCATTTGTCCTAAGTCTATTACCTCCCATAATATTTTTCACCCCTATCTGACCTTACAATCTTGATTTTCTTTTCTATTTGTCTCTTTACCTCTGCCTTATAAGCTTTAAAAGCATTTAGTGCTTTAGTTTTGTCAAATAAATGGTAGAGATACATATATCGTGTATGGTCATCAATCATTAAGATAAAATATCTTTAACCATTCAAACAATGTAGAGTAAATGGTCCATAGAGGTCTGTGTGTATAATCTCAAGAGTATGAGAACTCCTCTTGGCACCTTTAGTGTCATGACCCAATTTTTTGACCTGGAACAACTGAGGCGTGAGGCTACTAATTACCAGCCAATCTTTCCAACTATGGATCCTTACAGGTGATGGTTACTAGACAGGTCCAAAATACTAAATATGTTACTCAAAATAACACTATCATATCAACAAACTTAATAACTCAATTACATGAAATGATGAACTTGAAGAAAAATGTAGAAGCTCAACCCGCAGATCTAGTAAACTATCTCTTACAACTCTGTGTTTAGATTTGATAGACCAAACTCAACAATTCTTTCTATGATCCTGCTTCGCCATACCTGAAATGTCATCTCATAACATGGGGTGAGCGATGAAGCTCAGTAAACAAGATAAAATCCCACGATATAATAGGTTTGCAGTTTAAAAATACAGTTAGAAAATAGAGATAGTAACACTTACTGTATGTAACAACCAGGTTCAATGATACTATCTATACATTTTGAAATCAACTAGATACATAGACATAGTTTAAAAGAAATGATGATGATAATGTTTTGCATATGCCCCAAGTGCTTTAAAAGTCATTTCATCTAGATCCGTAGTTTGTCATGTTTGACATCTTCCTTATGCTCCCTGGGCAAAGATCAAGTTGGTGGGGCCCACCTACGACACTCAACTCTCCTCTAGCTTGTAAGGGCCCACCCATAACACTCACTTGCCAGGATTCTTATTGGCCTTATGCTTCCCGAGCAAAGATCAAGTTAGTGGGGCCCACTCATGACACTCCACTCTCGTCAAGCCAGTAAGGGCCCATCCGTAATGCTCACTTGTCGGGGTTCTTATCTACCTTATGCCTCCTGGGCAAAGATCATATTGGTGGGGCTCACCCATGACACTCCACTCTCATCAAGCCGATAAGGGCCCACCTATGATACACACTTGTCGGGGTTCTTATTTGATTCTCATTTCTCTTTTGGTTGTGCCACTCTTATTCCACCTAATGCCAACATGCAATTCATGCATAGAAATCATGTAGAGAATAAAACATAGTGTCTAGCAATTTTGCAGGAATTAAAAATACATGAGTGAACTAGTGTTGCCATCTTGGTAACATTTTCAAAACAATTTATAACCACCAAAAACACCTTTCCAACAGATATGTTCTTGAGCAGTTCAACATAGAGTTTAATAACAAAATATCAAATTATAAAGCATGATAAGTACCCCCCCTACTTGATTATGCATTCACCCTTACTTTCATTCATCTCGAAGTTCATGCCAAACCTATAAAGAAATCTATTTTGAAATTAATTTATGGTCACTATAAAAGAGTGAAAATGCTCGTATGTGATGCCATGCCTCACTCCCTTTTCCTAGACTCGGCCTAAAATAAAATGGACACAACTTTATGATCTGATATAAAAAAATTTCAAAAATTGTGGGATCAAAAAGTAAACATTTTAGAGAGTATCCAAACCAAATTTCACAATTTTAGGACAAACCTAAGTATTTATTTAGCATTTTATAAAATAGGGTAGTGCTACTGAAATTCAATTTCTATAGCAGATGGTCTAGATTTGAGAGGTTCTAAATATAGGCAAACAACATCAAACTAACCCATAATTTGGTACACAATCTCATCCATATCTCTAATAGTTACAGTAAAAATTTCATTAGTGTTTGAATACTCTAACTTGGTCAAATGTATGGTTAAAGTGGAGGTCATAGTACAAGGCATTAAAAATCAGTTATGGCAGCCCCACTTTAAAAATTCACTATAATTCATATATTCAATATTTTTAAGTGAGACCAAAGTCCAAATCACTATTATAACTCTAGTTATAAGTGTTCAAATATTCATCTCCAAATAACATTTTTTAAATAGGTCAATTATCAATAAAATCATAGCCCTGCAGTTGCCTCAGTGGCAAATTTTCTTAACAAATTTTAAATCAACATATCCCCTTCATTTTTAAACCAAACCATATGAATTTTATGTCTAAAGTGAAATTATTTTCGAACCCGATCTACTGATATGTTCAAAACTCAGTCTCATGGAAATTCGGTCTCTCGAAAAGGCTTCGAAACGCACTATACTTGACAAATTCGTACCAAAATTCATCTTAACTTTAAACTTGGTTTTCTTTCTCATTTCTCAATGGATTTTGACGAATCAAGTGTCTAAAATTATCTACTCTTCGAGCCCGATATCCTTATGTTTTTATAATAATTTTTCATAAAGTTTTGAGGGCTGAAAATGCTTCTGAAAGTTAGTCTTTCTACAAATTTTGCACCAGAATTTCTTCTAAATTTAAATAGAGTTTTCTTTTTTGTTTCTGAATGGAATCTTGCAAAATTTGAGTCTAAATAGATTAATTTTTTTTTATAGCTATCTACCTATGATCTCGGAATAATTTTTCGTTGAGGTTTGAGATCCCAAAGAACCTCTGAAAAATGGCTGTTCTACAGAAAATTGCAGCAGTGTTCTCATCCACTTCTGACTGAGGTTTCTCCTTCGTTTCTCAATGGTTTTGTGCGAAATTGGTGTCTAATTTGAATGTTTTTGAAAGACCTATCTATTGGTGATCTCAAAGTCTCCATGCAATTAAATTTAGACCTTCAAACAAAGGTCTGAACCTGACTGTGCATCACCGATCCGTGCGCAGTCAGCTGTAAATGGAGTTCGTGCCCCCCACCGCCATGGCCTTAGCAACCTGCAATACTCTGCTAATACCTGATAACAACCTCCCAAATTAATCTCTAGACTTGAGTGTCACAAAAATCCTATTATTTCATGTGCATGCAAAACTTTTCAAGAAAATAAGGTCCACCTCCCTATGGACGAAGTCTGCCATTGTCGAAAACCATGGTTGTCTAGCCAGTTTCTAGCCACTTTATCCACCTGAAAACTACTATGTGGTGTGTGCGTAAGTTGTTTGAAAATAGGGGAAGAGTTCTTACCTCCAATCTGTTGAATTTGGCCTCAAATCCATCCTTTCCCCTTTCTTGGTTTCCCCCTTTCTTCCTCTCCTTCTCTCGGCAGCACACACACACACACACACACACACACACACACACACACACTCTCTCTCTCTCTCTCTCTCTCTCTCTCTCTCTCTCTCTCTCTATATATATATATATATATATATTGTGATTGTATGCTAAATGAGAGAGAGTTGGCCGAACAAGTCTCTCTCTTTGGCATGCATGAAGCACACTTGTCAAGTAGAGGGCTTCCATGTTATTTTAATTTCTTTTGGGGACCCTATGGTGTTTCCTAATTGCTCAAGTCTCCCATGCCTATCTTCATTTATCACTTATGTCCTTGAGCTTCTTTCAATCATGCCCTTCACAACATTTTCTACCTTTCTATGTTAGAAGTTTTATTATTTTCCATCAAATCTTTTTTTTTATTCCTCCTCCGTAAGTAGATGTGTAACACTTGTGTGCGACACAACTCCTAACAAGCATTGATTAAACAAAGCTCTATTAGGATCGAATTTTAGTTTTAGGGTTATTACATTTAGTGCACTTGTTGGTTTGCATTCCCTTAATGCAACCCACATAAGTATCAAAATCAAAAAAATCAAGAGCATTTAAAACTCCTTCATTAACCAATTTTTTAATTCTTTCCTTGGAGATATGTCTCAATCTCCTATGCCATAACATAGAGGAATTCTTATTGATAATGTTCCTCTTGTTGACTCAATGATGATCTCCATGTTGATTTTGATGATAACAAAACCATGCAATTGTTATCTAATGATTTCAATTGAGTGTGCAGATTAGATTATAAACATTTGATAACAAGGAAATGATTAAGCTAATTTGTATCCAACAAAAAGATTAGTTAGGTAATCTTATTCTAGAAGAGATTGAAAATGATCAAGAAGTTCAACAAGCATTAAAAAGAATGATGCAAGTTGTGAAATTTTATCATGATGATTTGTTGAATTTGTGGAAACATGAAGATTGATAGAAGAGCTTCGAGATTGATGAAGAAACATTAATTTTGTTTCGAAAAACCTGAAGGGCTTTTGAAGATTCAAGAACTTATTCATTGACCTAGTATTCATGGAAGATCATTTGAAATGTTTCAAGATAGTTTGGAATCAATTATTAAAGATTAAAGAACTGAAGTGCAATCAAATTCGAAGAAAGCATTGTCAACAATATGTGAGATGGTTTACATCCTGAAGATTTATGTGAAGAATATTATTGGAGATCTGGAAGATATTGACAACACTATACTTGATTGCTGACACTGGATTTAAGAATTGCAAAGCTGTGTCAACATTCTACTTCATCTGGCTAACACTATTGTGCTAAAGACCCTCGATCCTCAATGTTCAAAAGTCCACTACTGATTGTCAACACCATGCATATATGGTTGACAAGTTACCGAGCTCCAAAGAAAAAAAAGCTAGCCTCTATCCACAATGGCTGACATCTTGATATGGAAGATTGAATATGCTAAAAGTCATTATCGTCACCCTACACAAATTGTCAACATCTTGCTCTAAGTAAAGTTATTCTCTGCTTATGCCCAAAGCCATGGTCAACACACTCCAAGATGGTTGACACCTTCAAAAGTCAGAATTGAAAATTTAATCAATTGCTAACACCTTAAAGCGATGGTCCACAATGTTGAAAAAATGTATAATTGCGATCTGTTGATCAGATTGTCACAACATTTTTAAGTGATGATCAGAAATATGAAGTCAATGAGTTATCAAAGTTAATAGACCTAAAGGATGGTCGACATCGTGCTGAACTTGTTGACACCATCAAAGACTGATTTATGGAAGGACTCAGATATTGTTGACACCATAAAGAACAAATGAGCAGTTTGTCAAAGATCAAGTCAAAGCTATTAGTGCCAAAACCTCAATCAGATTGGTGACACCTAAAGAAGAGATTAAGTCTGGATATGTATGTGGTTGACAACATTTATAGACAACTTATTTCACAATGAAGACTTTCGATCCTCATGGTTATATCTATCCACTAAAGCAGCATGTAGCTTGAACATGCTATCTTCAAAGCATTGTGAAGGAAGATCAAAAGAAAAGTCTATCGAGATTGATGACACTACAACAGATTAGTGACACCTGATAATCTGACAAAGTGAAAGACTTCACCAGCATAAGAAGATTTTTGATGTTGCAATAGATTGATAGACAAAGAAATATCAAGGGCAAAATGTGAGATTTAGAAAGCTATCAAGGAAGTCAGAAAACGCTTAGACATATTTCAATCATCAAAGATTGATTTACAGAATGAATGAAAGATGTTAATGAAGAGTAGCAGCAAAAGAAACAAAAACCAGATTGCTGACACCAACAGAGATTGTTGACAATTTTGTAAAAGAGCAACGTCAATCAAAGTGGCAAGCCAGGAGTGGGAACACGAAGTAAAGTTTACTTACATTCTTGTTGAAGAGCAACGTCAAATGAGTGGTAAACCAAGATTGGTGACATCAGAAAAACTATTGCTGACAATGTTACATCGAAAAATGCCTGGAGCCAAATTGGCAGCACTAGAAGAAGATTGCTGACAATCTCAGTAGGCGACAGGAATTAAAAAATTCACTCTAATGGTCAGATTTTTGAATCTGTCTTATGTGCCCACGCTATCAGTGCACTTCTAACAGCTCTAACGGCTAGTTTTTATGGAAGACTATATATATATATATATATATGGGTTCAAACTCATACATGGGCATGGAAGAATGATCTAAAAGTGTAAAAATTCAAAAGCCCTAAATATTCCTCACTGCTGTACAACTGCTACAGTCCGGGAGGAAGCATTGAATTGAAATTTGCTATATCTACTCTTTGAGATAGCTACCCATTGTATAGGGTTCATCTATTTCATTTGTAAACTTTGTGAGCTTGAGTGTAGCTTGGGTAATACAGTTGTAAGATTGAATGATCTTGGAAAACATTACTTGGAATTAAGAGTTTGGTGTAAACTCTTGTATAATAGTGAGTTGGGCACTTGAAGAAACTAGCAGCTATGTAAAGAGAAGATTACATAGTGGAATAACTCTGAGAGGATCGAGGAAGAGAGGACGTAGGCAAGGTTGGCTGAACCTCTGTAAAATCTGTGTGTTTCAATCTCTTTATTTTCTGCTTTGTTTTCATTCACTGCATATTCATGAACTGCCTACATATATATCTTTTATTGTGTTGATTGTTCCATTGATGTATTTTGTTATTATGTGATTATTGATTAAAGTTCTAAAAACCCAATTCCCCCCCCCCCTCTTGGTTTGCTATTTCGGGCTAACAATTGGTATCAGAGTAGGTGCTCATTATTAGGCTTTACATCTTAGAGTAAAAGGTCAATGGCAACTAGTTTTGGAACTTCCCTTTCTGAAGGTAAGTCTATTAGTAGACCATCTTTGTTCAATGGAACAGATCATAACTATTGGAAGAATAGAATGAAAATATTTATACAATCGGTAGATTATGAGTTATGGAGGATTATATTAAATGGACCCAATGTCCCTACAAAAATTATAGAAACAGTAGCTGTTTTCAAATCAGAAAACGAATGGAATGAATCTGATTTAAGGCTTATGCTGCTGAATGCTAAAGCCATGAATTTATTATATTGTGCATTAGATGCCACCGAATTTAATAGAATATTTGCTTGTGAATCGGCAAAAGAAATTTAGGACAAATTAGAGCTGACCCATGATGGTACAAACCAGGTTGAGGAGTCAAAGATAAATCTTCTTGTGCATGACTATGAGATGTTTAAAATGAAACCTAAGGAATCTATTACTGAAATGTTTGTTAAATTTACTAACATTATAAATAGATTAAAATGCTTTGGAAAAGTTTATTCTAATAGTGAACAGGTAAGGAAGATACTTAGATCATTGCCCAGAAATTGGGAAGCAAGGTGACTGTAATTTAAGAAGTAAAAAATTTGGACAACTTGCCTTTGGAATAGCTCCTTGGTTCACTCATGACGAATGAGCTGACACGAAGTCAGAATGCTCAAAAAGAAGATGATCAGAAAAAGAAGAGGGTCATTTCTTTCAAATCTACAACTTCAGAAAATGATCAAGGTAGTGATGAAGAGAAGGATGAAGAACATGACTTTATTACCAGAAAATGTAAAAGGAACAAATGGAGAAAAAGAAGAAAACCAAAACCATAAAAAGAATCAAGCAAAATTAACAGCACCATCATTTGCTTCAAATGTGACAAGTCTGGACATTTCAAACCTGAATGTCCTCAACTCAAAAAGAGAAGAAAAATGAGCAAAGAAACTGCAGCAGTGGCAACAGCTCTGAGTGGCATTGAAGAATCGAGTTCAGATGATAAATCTGATATTGAAGAAAGAGCTAACCTTTGCTTGATGGCCCAAAGAAAATGAGATATCTACTTCTGAATTTACATTCGATGAACTTTAAGATGCATTTCATGATTTGATGAATGAATTCAGAAAATTAGGAGCAAAGAATTGTCTGTTAAAGCAAATGATTTCTACCTTGTCCAAAGAAAAAGAAACTCTAGTTTTTGAAAATGTTTTGCTGAAAAAGGAGAATATTTCTCTAACAGAAAAGGTCAAGGATTTGAATAATTCTTTAGAAAGATTTGTAAAAGGTAGAGAAGATCTTGACACAGTTTTGGGAAATCAAAGGTGCACATTTGAAAAGGGTGGAATATCCTACAATTTTTTTGAAAAGAAGAAGTCTTACAAAATTATCTTTGCACCACAAAAGATTTCGAAAATCAAATGCTCTTATTGTCAGAAGAATGGACATTATGCCAATCAATGTTGGTTGAGAAAACCAGTCAATGAAAATGTCAAGAAAATATGGATTCCTAAAGGAATCATTGATACTAACACCCAAGGACCCAACATGATATAGGTACCAAAGAACAAAACTTGAATTGTTTTCATTATAGGTTTGCCTATAATCCACTCGAAGTCAAAAGGGATTACTTGTATCTGGACAGTGGGTTTTCAAGGCATATAACTAGAAGTGAAAATCAGTTTTCATCTCTCTCACCCAAAGATGGATGATATTTGGTGATAATGGTAAAGGAAAAATCATTGGAATTGAAAGCATTGGTATTTTTCTTGGTTATTCTCTGCATAATGAAACTTTTAGAGTTGTAGCAAAAGAACCTTAGTGGTTGAAGAAGCTATCCATGTCATGTCTATCTCTCTTGCAAGCAAAGTTGAAAATAATGATACAGTTGAAGCATAGCAAAGTGTTAGCAATATCGATAAAGTACCAGCACCTGAAGAAGCAGTGGCAAGAAAATTCAGAGAAGCAGATTATGAAGAAAAGAACCAACTCCAACTATATCTCAGTAGCAGATTGATGTAAATGAGGGGCTACCAAAAGAATAGAAATTTACATAGAATCATCCTCAAGATGAAATTCTTATAGATGCATTAAAGAGAGTGAGAACCAGAGCTTCACTCAAGAAACCTATGTGTTCACTCTGCATTCTTATCACAAATGGAGCCAAATACTTTTCAAGAAGCTAAAAAAGATAAATATTGGATTAAAGCAATGCAAGAAGGACTGAATCAGTTTGAGAGAAGCAAGGTATGGAACCTTATGCCTAAACCTGAAGGACACCCAATTGTAGGCACCAATGGGTAATAAAAAACAAGATGGATGAAGCAAGGTACTACAATCAGAAATAAAGTAAGGATTAGTTGCTCAAGGCTGTAGTCACGAGGAAGAGTTTGCCATGTGTATGTAGGGGAAAATTGAGAAAAGACACTCTTCCTTGGTCTTGAAATTAAAGGATGGCATATTCATCAACCAGGCCAAATATGTCAAGGACCTGCTCAAAAGGTTTGACGCTAAAAACTTAAAGCAAATTGGAACCCATATCCGTACCACAACAAAAGTTGGATGGCGATGAACGAGGTACTCCTCTTTATACTAAAATTTATAGAAGCATGATAGGATCCTTGTTATTATATTTTATTGCTATCATATTTAGTGTGTGTGTATGTAAGATTTTAAGTCATGACTGAAAGATCACTCATTATGACTATCAAGAGAGTTAAGCATGTGCAATTCCTTAATTTGATTGATTTTGATGATATATATGTTAGCATGTTCATATATTTGTTTGAATCTTATTTTCATTTATCATATGCATACATTTCATGATTGGCAGACTGAGTATCAGCACTGTGCAAACACTAGTTTTACAAAAGCTATTTTTTGACAATTTGGAAACAGATTCAAAATTGTTTGAGCACACAAAAATAATGTTAGCACATTTGACAAATAGTGTTCACACATTGACATGTGCATACATAAATTTCAATCCTTGTTGTCAACTGATTTGCTGTATTCCCAAACACCTATAACAACTTTTCCCTCTCATTCTATCTATTCACATATAACATATTATTCATTGTCTACCCAAACCTCTCTTAAAGAAGAACGAGGTTAAGGAGAAATTTTTGAAGAAGAAAACAATAAAATCTGGTACAGCAGAAATAAGAAGCAAGAAAAAGCAAGAGAAGGTTGAATCTTGTCAAAGAAATATTGTTGAAAAAGAAAAGAATGACTGGCTGGAAATGATCCATTTTTTGAGAAGAAATTTGCAAAGGAAAGGGAATGATGAATCCTCAAAGGTTGAAAGGAAGAGAAAACAAAAGGAGGTCATTGAAGAAGAAAATGATTGGCTATAAAATGATCTATATTTTGAGAAGATATCTGCAAAATGATTCATATTTTTGATGATGAACTGTTCTTCATGTGGTCTTATCTAGTTAAGATCAAGGTCATTCTGGCAATGTATATTGATAGTTGAAACTGAGAAGATCTTGCTTGCACTATAAAATGATCTTGATCAAGATCTTTAAAGTTCTTTAAAGAGAATTCAAAAGAGGAAGCAAAGGAAGATGGAAGCAGTTTTGATCCTTGAAGTGAATGAGATATTAGTTGAATGAAGCAAGAAAGAACAAGATATGGATATCATTTTAAGGGGGAGGATGCTTCCATCAAGAGAAAAAAATTTGAAGCAAGAAGAAGAAATTTCAAGAGCTGCAAAGAATATTCTTTTCATGATGAAAATTTCTAGAAATTGACAAATGGATGTTCTAATGGGCATGATACTGGAGATGAAGGAATATCAAGAGTATATGTTCACTCAATTGAACACCAAAGTGGATAATAGATTTACAAGGCTAGTGATTATGGAAAACAAGGTGATGAGATTGTGGTTGCCAGCAACAAGATAAATGAGGAGATTGAAGAAGAGTTTGTACTATGAACTATACTTCAGCAAGAAGGGACTCAAGCAAAAATTTCTCTGAAGAAGAAGACTGCACTTCATCCTCATATAGTGAGAAGGTTACAATTGATGATAAGCAATTGATAATGAGCCGCCTGCTGAAATTCAGCAAGCCACTCCCACTCAAACCTCTCCATCCTCTACTCCCAAAACAGTCCCAAAACCAAGGCCATACTATCCTAAACCAAGAACCACACCTTCCATCTATCCAAAAGATCCAGCTGAGATGACCAAATTCTCATTTGCATGATTTGCATTAGCATTGCATTTATAAATTAAATTTGCTATTTGCATGGATTATGATCTTAAAGAAAATTTATTTCGGTTTGCAATATTTTGTGAATGTTGAATGACCATCATTCATTTTGAATATTTTGCATAGTAGTATATGTTTGGATGCTTATTATTTTTCTTAATTTTGATGAATTATTGTTTCAAATGATTGAATGCACTGTCTATGTTTTTGTCCACACTGCTTGTTTAGTTGTTGCCTGGCTGCTTGCTGATTTGGTTGATTATTGCTTGGTTAATTACTGATTGGTTGCTTGTTGAATGATTGTTCACTAAGTGATAAATTGATGCTTGGTTAGTTGTTGATTGCTCGCTTTTTGTAACACAATTTTGCTTGATTCTTTGCTGTACTTTAAATAGTTTCAATTCCCTTTTAACATTTTTGCTATTGTACATGTCATAAGTTTCTCATAAATTATTTTTGATAAATTGATAAAAAGAGGGTAAATTTGTAAAATAATTGCATGTTGAATTAAGGAGAAAAAACCCCTCTATTAAGGGGAGGATCTTATATTAAGGGGGAGAGATACTCTATGAGAAATACTTTAATTTATGACATTATATCTTTCATAGGGGACAAAATTTTTTATGTTGAAAACAAAAATTTGGAATATGAATGAATATTTTCTATTCTAAAATTGCATTCTATGAATGAATTGACAAAAAGGGGGAGAAATGATTTATGAAAAATATATGAAAAAGGGGGAGAAATGATTTCATACACATGAATGTTGTTATATTTGTATGGTTTATATGCATATATTTTTAAGGTTTTGTCATCATCAAAAAGGGGGAGATTGTTGACTCAATGTTAATCTCCATGTTGATTTTGATGATAACAAAACCATGTGATTGTTATCTAATGATTTCAAATGAGTGTACAGATTAGATTATAAACAATTGATAACAATAAAATGATTGAGCTGATTAGTATCCAACAAAAAGATTACTTAGGTAATCTTATTCTCGAAGAGATAGAAGATGATCAAGAAGTTCAACAAGCATTGAAAAGAATGATGCAAGCTGTGAAATTTTATCATGATGATTTGTTGACTTTGTGGAAACATGAAGATTGATAGAAGAGCTTTGAGATTGATGAAGAAACATTAATTCCATTTCAAAGAACTTGAAGGGCTTATGAAGATTCAAGAACTTATTCATTGACCTAGCATTTATGGAAGATCATTTGAAATGTTTCAAGATGGTTTGAAATCAGTTATTAAAGATTAAAGAACTGAAGTGCAATCAAATTTGAAGAAAGCATTGTCAACAACATGTGAGATGGTTTACATCCTGAAGATTTATGTGAAGAATATTGTTAGAGGTCTGGAAGATATTGGCAGCACTATACTTGATTGTGGACACTGGATTCAAGAATTGCAAAGCAGTGTCAACGTTCTACTTCATCTGACTGACACTATCATGCTAAAGACCCTCGATCCTCAATGTTCAAAAGTCCATTACTGATTGTCAACACCATGCATATATGGCCGACAAGTTACCGAGCTCCAAAGAAAGAAAAGCTAGCCTCTATCCATAATGGCTGACATCTTGATATGGAAGATTGAATATGCTGAAAGTTATTGTCGACAACCTACACAAATGGTCGACATCTTGTTCTAAGTAAAGTTATTCTCTGCTTATGCCCAAAGCCATGGTCAACACACTCCAAGATGGTTGACACCTTCAAAAGTTAGATTTGAAAATTCAATCAATTGCTAACACCTTGAAGTGATGGTCCACAATGTTAAAGAAATGCATAATTGCAATCTATTGATCAGATTGTCATAACATTTTCAAGTGATGATTGGAAATATGAAGTCAATGAGCTATCAAAGTTAATAGTCCAAAAGGATGGTTGACATCGTGCTGAACTTGTTGACACCATTAAAGACTGATTTATGGAAGGACTCAGATATTGCCGACACCATAAAGAGCACATGAGCAGTTTGTCAAAGATCAAGTCAAAGTTATTAATGCCAAAACCTCAATCAAACTGGTGACACCTGAAGAAGAGATTAAGTCTGGATATGTATGTGGTTGACAACATCCATAGACTAATTATTTCACAATGAAGACTTTCGATCCTCATGGTTATATCTATCCACTAAAGCAGCATGTAGCTTGAACATGCTATTTTCAAAGCATTGTGAAGGAAGATAAAAAAAAAAGTCTATCGAGATTGATGACACTACAGCAGATTGGTGACACCTGATGATCTGACAAAGTGAAAAACTTCACCAGCACAAGAAAATTTCTGATGTCACAATAGATTGGTAGACAAAAAAAATATCAAGGGCAAAATGTGAAATTCAGAAAGCTATCAAGGAAGTCAGAAAAGGCTTAGATATATTTCAATCATCAAAGATTGATTTACAGAATGAATGAAAGATGTTAATGAAGAATAGCAGCAAAAGAAACAGAAACCAGATTGCTGACACCAACAGAGATTGTTGACAATTTTGTAAAAGAGCAACGTCAATCAAAGTGGCAAGCCAGGAGTGGGAACACGAAGTAAAGTTTACTTACATTCTTGTTGAAGAGCAATGTCAAATGAGTGGTAAGCCAAGATTGGTGACATCAGAAAAACTATTGCTGACAATGTTATATCGAAAATGCCTGGAGCCAAATTGGCAGCACTAGAAGAAGATTGCTGACAATCTCAGTAGGCGACAGGAATTAAAAAATTCATTCTAACGGTCAGATTTTTGAATCTGTCTTATGCGCCCACGCTGTCAGTGCACTTCCAACGACTCTAACGGCTAGTTTTTATGGAAGACTATATATGGGTTCAAACTCATATATGGGCATGGGAGAATGAACTAAAAGTGTAAAAATTCAAAAGCCCTAAATATTCCTCACTGCTGTACAACTGCTACAGTCCGGGAGGAAGCATTGAATTGAAATTTGCTATATCTACTCTTTGAGAGAGCTACTCATTGTATAGGTTTCATCTATTTCATTTGTAAATCTTGTGAGCTTGAGTGTAACTTGGGTATTACACTTGTAAGATTGAGTGATCTTGAAAAACATCACTTGGAATTGAGAGTTTGGTGTAAACTCTTGTATAATAGTGAGCTGAGCACTTGAAGAAACTAGCAGCTATGTAAAGAGAAGATTACATAGTGGAATACTTTTGAGAGGATTGAGGAAGAGAGGACGTAGACAAGGTTGGCCGAACCTCTGTAAAATCTATGTCTACATCTCTTTATTTTCTGCTCTATTTTCATTCACTGCATATTCATAAGCTGCCTGCATATATATCTTGTATAGTGTTGATTGTTCAAATGATGTATTTTGTTAATTTGTGATTATTGATTAAAGTTCTAAAAAACCAATTCACCCCCCTCTTGGTTTGCTATTTCGGGCCAACACCTCTTTATGCCAATCCCATCATGCAAGGTCAAGAGGTTATTTTCAAAACTAGGATTTAAATTAAATCTAAATAATTCATCATTTAAAAAACCGTTGCCAACGATAGCTTTATTTTGTAATAAATCAAAATTTGTACCACTAAAATTGATATTAAATCCAAAAGGTACTAATTTAGAAATAAATCAAATTTCTAGAAAACTATAGAACATATAAAGTGTTTTCAAGATCCAAAATAAAGCTAGAATTTGAAATTAGTTTGAAAGTCCCAATAGCCTCCACATGTGAACGCATTTCATTTTCTAAATAGATGCCTTGCTCACTTATTGTCGGTTTTCTTAAGTTGAGAAAACCTTGCATGGTATTGGCAATGTGAATTGTAGAACCAAAATTAATCTACCATGTATTATTAGAAATATGAACAAAATTAGATTAATAACACACAAAAGATAAGAGATTATCTTTCTTAAAGAGCCATTTCTTATATTTAGCACAATACTTCTTCATGTGTCTCTTTTTCTTGCAGAAGAAACATGCATCTTTATTGCCATAACACTTTATTGACACTTTTCCTTTCTTCTCTTAAGGAACACCATTGTCCTTTTGATCCTTCCCCTTTGCATGAAATGCTAGATTAGCAGTTTCCAGCTTTTCATGCTATAGCCTCTATTCCTCTTGAACACACATGGTCAGAAGTTTATTTACTAATCATTTTTTCTTTATGTGTTATAGGAAATTACTCCATAGGAAGAGAGTTAAGGAAAAAAATGCACTAAGAATGACTTAAAAATCTCTATCTCTAATGCTTTCAATTGAGTTGCAATGTCCCTCATTTTCATGATATGTTCATGCACGCTTATGTAAGTACCACATTTTTATCCGCTCGGCAGTCTCCAGTCCATCTAGACTTGTATTCAAGTCAATATGGACATATTCCAACTTAAATTAGCTTCCCAAGTCTAATCCCGTCAATCAATCGCTTTGCGGACCCATTGAGCCCAAATAGAGGCAAAATGACCAAAGTGCCATTAGAGTATTGTTCGGTCCAATTCCAGTGGGCACGTCTTCTCAAAGATGGTAAGTCCCCTTTTTAATCCAATTCCAGTCCAATTCCAGTTCCAATTAAATTCGGCATACCTTTTGAGATAGTTAATTCCTCAAGGTGGTAATTCCACCCCGTCCAGCATGTTTTCGAGATAGTTCTTCGGAACGGTAAGTCCCTTTAAACCCGTTGATTGGGACGAGACCCCAAGTCCCCTAGATGGTAGAACGGTCCACCTTTGGCATCTGCTAGCCCGCCAACGAAAAAATGTCCGTTCCGGCACGCCTTCCGAGAAAGTTGATTCCTTAGGCGCTAAGTCCACCTAGTAGCTTCTTGAGATCAAGCAGTCTATGGAATGATCACTACACGTTAGAGTAACGGAAATATTAGTAAATATCGCAACCATCAGAGTGGCGGAAACACTCGCAAACAGGTCGATATAGGAAATTACCGACAAACCCCTATATCATGGGACCGTCGTCAGAGTGACGGAAATACTTAAAACCTAGGTCAACACTAGTGCCTACTAACCCACTCTAGTAAAAAATAACCAAACTGTTCCTAGGGCCATCTCCGGCACTTGTCTTGAGAAAGTACCTAAGTCCTTAGAATGGAAAGTCCACCATTTTAAGATTTTCTTAAAGATAATCTAGCATGATTATGTGCCTTCCAAATGGTTTTAGGCCGATTTTGAGACTCTCTGATCAAGATGACCATTTTGCCCCTAGGCATCCAAGCGCCCCGGGAACCACACCGACTCTGGGTATCAAACTGGTAACCTCCTGGGAATGCTTCCGATAGTATCCCTGGCCTTCCAATATATTTTCGGATCATTCTGAGTTAGTTCCGGCAAACCTGATGCAAAATGAGCATTTTACTCTTAGCGGGCTGATCGCCTCTTCCAATCACACCGGCTCTGGGTATCAAACCGGTAATCTCCTGAGACATTCTAGGTAATGCTTCTAAGTCTCGAGTCTTCTTCCGGGACATTTCGAGTCCATCCCGGTATCTTTCGGCCCGATTAACCGTTTTATCTCTAATAGCCTGGTTAACCCGTCCAACAAATCTCGTCGTCATTTTTCAAGTCTAATACTTCAGTACAAGTTAGGTGGCAACTCTGCTAATAAATGCATATCTTGTTCAATCAAAGGACAATGCTACGATCAGTTACCCTAGCAATCGAATAAAACCCAGTCGCAACGGATTGAGTACCGAGTGAGATTACTGTAATGGGATTTAACCTCTACTTTATCTTATTCTAAGGGGAAGCCACAACCAAACTGGTACGTCTCCCAAGTCCCAAGTTCCCAACCTGTTGCTGGAGACTCTATATTTTATACCGAATCTACTCTCTCATATGCCCCTCCAGCACCTATCCCACCACTGGCGACTCTTACCATTGACTATTATATCTCTTTACTGCAAACAAATCTTGAAGCTTTGTCACAGTTAAAGGATTGGGATGGAGAATGTTTTCAGAAAACTCACCTCTCTCTTCTTCCTTTTTTTTCTTTATTTTTTCGAATTAGACTTTTGTTTACAATGAAGAAAGCATATCTCCACATAGTTGCGGAGGCAGACCTCCCGTCAATGGTGCCGAAGGCAAGAAAAACCAAAACTACCGGAAACCCAAATCTGATTCAGGTGTCTTAGAGAGAGAGAGAGAGAGAGAGAGAGAGAGAGAGAGAGAGGAATAAGTTAGAGGCTTTTTGAGAGAGGAAGGTGTGTTGGCGAAGTGGTGATAACCGGCCATGGCTGATGAGAAAAGGTAATGGTGTGGTGGGACGATGTAGCCATGATTTTGGTTAGTGAGAGAAAGTGGGTCTCGTGAGAGAGGTAAAGCTGTGAGCTGAGGATGACCGGCCATGGTGATTTGGTTGGTGCTTCAGCTGGGTTCTGGTGGAGTGTCGAGAGGGAGAGAGAGAGATGAGTTGGGTTGATGGTTGTAATGGTGGTGGTGTTTCCACACACACAGAGAAAGAAGGGGCAAACCGGCAAAATTTTCTTTGTGGGCTCCACCCACATTTTAAGCACGCCTTCAATTGTATTTTGTAACCGAGTGTTCCCGGTTTTCGGTACCCATATATTTGAATTACACGTATAACAAATTGAGAAGCGATGGTTGGCGTTCGACTAATGAAGCGAGTACCCTAGCATTACCCTCTATGCAAGATTGAATATATTGAACGACGGATATTACAGGTTTTATATAACTTGCTAGGTTAGAAATCTTTATATTTATTTTTATTAGTTCTATTCATTAAAAAATTATTATCTAACAGTAGAGATTTGATAAGTATTAGTTAAATCACGCTAGTTTTTTTAATAGAGTGATCAACTATCCTTTTTATCACTTGTAACTAATTAACAGATAGATAAATACATAACATATATCAAATATAATATATATATATTTTATATACATGTGGTAAGTAGGCCATCCTAAGAAAGTTTGTTTTACAGTTAAACACTATCATCTTTTCTCTTTACCCTTTAAACACAGAACAAGCCAAAACAATAACCAATCAACAAATCAAGCGTAGTCACAAAAATAGGGGACAATTCATAAAACACAACGACAGTTAACAAATTAAGTGTGGGTGCTTT
Source organism: Euryodendron excelsum (assembly GCA_033060915.1). Lineage (NCBI taxonomy): Eukaryota > Viridiplantae > Streptophyta > Magnoliopsida > Ericales > Pentaphylacaceae > Euryodendron > Euryodendron excelsum. The sequence continues at coordinate 12,733,241 of CM065399.1, forward strand.
AGGTCTTGTTTGATAGCTCTATTCAGCATTTAAAATTAAATTAATTAAGTAAAAATAAAATAAATTCATTTGATAACTTAAAATAAAATAGCTGAATATTTTAAGTGCTTGGCAAAAGTAAGAAACAAAAATTAACTTACCTCCTACTTATTACTTTTTACTTAACACGCTTAGTTTTAATATTTTTTTTTCAGACTGAATTTTGCCATCGCCTCTCTTTGCTCTTATTTCATAGAATGAACACCAGAGAACCAGAGATCGAAATTCTTCTCAATGAAATCTTCCGCCATCTCTAGATTCTCTCTCTCTCTCTCTCTCTCTGCGTGAGTTTTATAAATGGATTCAAGCATTTATATTGCTTTGTGCCTATCATTACTTCTAGGGTTTAGGGTTGTTCATATATTTATGTAAATATCTCATTATTTATTATGTGATTTGGATGAACATTTATTATATTTGTGTTTGAGAAAGCCATATTATATATATATTGAAGTTGATTTGCTTTATTTGAGTTTCTTGTTCTTTTATATATTTGTGACCCAATATATTTGTCATGCATGTCATTTTTCTTACAATATATTTTTTCAGTAAATTAACCACACTTTTTTTTTGGGTAGTAAAATTATTTTTAATTGTTGTTTGGTAGGATTAGTAGACTTCATGCCCATTTGACGAACATATTTTTGTAGTAATTCATTAAGCCTATGTCAGGACTTCATTGCTTGGAAACTTTATAAAGTCCTTTTATTTATTTGTTTGATAGCATCTTTTATTAATTTGAAAGGATTTCGAAGTTCAGACCAGCAGAGACAATGAGTAAAACCATTAAATTTAAGTGGATTGAATTACTATTGAGTGTCAAATTTTTTGCTACTTTAACATTTGACAAAGTTTTAATAATCAACATAATTTTTGATCATGTTGCTGATTTTTTTTTTGTGTATATTGTTATTATTTTGATTGTGTATATTTTTTTCATTTAATTAATTTGATTTTAGCATTACAATATCAATATATGAAAGGCAAAGTTAAAAAATAAGTGAATTTAAAATTTTAGCTTTTTATACATATCAAACAACTTATCAGCTTAAAAAATTTAACATTCAGTTTTTAGAACTTAATTTTTAGTTTTCAGCTTATCATCCGTAGCCATTTGCACGGTTAAAGCATCTTCCTCAAGGCTTTTTAAGCTCCCCTTGATGGAATTACATCAATAACCATTCTTCAACGAAATTGTTGGGTGTGGAGTTCAATCCTCCAATGCCTAAACATGAGAGTAACCAGTGTTTTGAAACAGATATGGCAAGAAGCACAAACACATCAACACCGTGATTTTGACAAAAAATGCATGACTCGAAGAGTCAAGGGCCATGCAAAAATTATATTTTCATATTTTACTATGTGTCGATTATGTGACTTTTTAAACTCTTTTATATATTTTAAATACCACATCATATGAGTAATGAAGACACTTATTAATTATTTTATATATATAAATGTGCATAAGTTGTGATTGGTAACTTTCTGAATATTTTATTTAGTTATACTAATTTCATTAAATTTTCTATTTGATACACAAGTCCTATTTTAAACAGAATTATATTAATATATCAATAAAAAATCTCTTTTTGATTAATAAGATTCCTAAATGACCCACATATTTTTTTTATGATCTAAAAAAATTCTCAATTTAAGTATGAAGTCTTAACCAATAAATTTTCCTATTTAAATAAAAGTCTTAACGAATTAAGTTTCACAAATTATCTCGTAGATAATCTCTCAATAAATTATTTCTTATAATAATTCATTATCAAAAAATGGTATACTCAATTATGTATAATGTTGGAGACTGTGAAATTTCTCACGACCTGACTATAGTGTATATATATAATATAAAAAAAAATGATCTAATTAACATAAACTAATTTACGTGATTAGTATCGTACCTTCAAAATCTCTCTAGTTTGATTATGAATACCAATAGGTATGATCTTCGAAAATCTTACGCTTTGATCTCGAATAGCCAACAATAGCAATAAGTACAAATTAACTATTCAAACTCAACATCCGGACTTCTATTGTATTACTTGTACACGCCTTGCTCTAGAGAGAATGAGCTGACAACTGTTAGAATTTCTTTCTTTCACAGAAATGTGTATCACTCAATTACGAGTAAGTGTAACTCTAACTGCTTTTAGAGTGCATATATATAGAGACTATAGTAGAAACCACAAGATTAGTATGACTAGGGCTTACTACGCAAATAAGGATACGTAATCCAATCAGAATTAATCCCTATTTATATAAATTATAATTTATGCCACTAATGAATTATAATTGCATTCCTTGTCATACTAGGAATTATATTTCAAGCTCCATATTATTAAATATTTATTTATCGCCTCACGTTAATATTACAGATACCCGTCCACTGATAATTAAATTTAATAAACTTATTTAATTTTTTGAGATCTTCCACTTAACTTATGTAATGTCGGATTTATAGTTCACATGCAGGGTTTGACATAATCAAAACTTATAAGCTTTTTCAAGGGGTATCATTAATCTCTACATCAAAATGTAGATTCCATCAATAATTAATATTCACCATACACATAATATTATTGTCCAACTCACTGAGTTTATTAATCTAAAAAGAATCTCACTATTCTGTAAATCAAAACAATAAACACTATATGTACGTGTCTATGTATTATATTAAGATTAAGAGTATAAACATTCATAATAATCACGATGTATTAATTATTTTATATAATCAATAAAATAATTACCTTAACACAATCATGTTTAATACACACAAAATGTACTAATGCAATGAGTTGGAATTATACCGTTTGGCATAGTCAAGACAGAGCTACTAAAACTTTGTACTACAATCCTACTGATGGTGAGTTTAGTTTTATCTAAGATTGTAAACGATAAGCTTATATTTCATAAGAACCGATGATCTGATCTTCTGTGTGTAAGTCGTACTTTACATACCAGATCATCTACTATATAGAATAAGAGATACACATGCATAATCATTAAATAAATAATGTAACACAAATATTGTTCACACAGATTCTCATTAAAATAAAATAATTAATTTATTAACAAATACTAAAACCACTACACAAAGTATGTTTTTTAGTACAAATTTTTAAAATATTAGACATATATACATAAAAAAAACTTATATGATCTAAATTTATATAATTAATTAAACATAAAATAATACTTTTTAATTAGGATTCAACTATGTAGATAAACATTTCTTAAAATACTACTCCCAATCACATACGTAATATGAGAAATATATATATATATATACCCTATGCAAAGGAGCTTCTTTTTTTTTAAGTCAAATCAAACTTTATTTTAGGTAAGCTTTAAGTGCCAAAAAGTTTCACTATTTTTCTTTTTAATAGATATATTGATATAAACTCATACTCTCTAATAAATGTACTCTCTTATCTCTTTTTTTTACTTTTTGTTATGTATGTATTTATCTCTTTTTAGATGTTTCAAAATTTTAAATCTTTCAACAAAGATATTCGCATATCCTTCTTTGTACTTTTTGCTATGTATTTATTTAAAATTTGAAACTCTTTGTTATGGAATTGGGTTCACCAGTAAACATAAAACTCAATGATTGTGAATTGGGACAAATATTTTTTTTTGAGTGATAAATAACGTAATCAAAAGAACTTAGAAGGTTTTTCCACCAATGCACTATCTCCTCTCTCCATAAAGTGAGACGTAATCACTTCCCGTGCATTGTACAGGTTGATACCTTGTGAATATTTTATTTTATATTTATAAAAGTACAAAATAATACTAATTAAAATACAAAACGTTTCTTATAACACAACATTAAAATTCTAATCGCACTAGGTATAATAAAATATATCAACCACATTAAAGAAACAAAACAATACGTTCGTGAAATTAAAGTTTCTACACTAAACAATATACTGACAACAAAACCGCCTTAAACTAATTTTGAAAGCAAAATACAATATAGATCACAATTTTGAAAAGCCCATGATATATGACCACCAAGCACTATATTTATATATAGATGGAAATGGACGAAAGAAGCCTCTGGTTAAGCCAATGGTAACATAATTCCTACTACACTATCAAGCAAATTTTTTAAAAACAAATGACATGAAAACTGAATCATGTCAAAATTAAAACAATAAAATCAAGTAGCTTGTGATTGGTACACTCTTCTTCTTCTTCTTCTTCTTCTTCTTATTATTATTATCACCCTATGTTTGCTACATTATTGTGATAAGAAAATTAAGAAGAAAATCAACATTAACGGGGACAAAATCCCACGATGTAGACGGGCATACAAACAGGTGAAAACTTAAAGAAAACATTACCTTATATACCATATAAGGTGTGATACAAAATGCATAGGGAATTTTGCTCGATATTACTACTTTTGTGGAGACTGCTACGTACATGGAGGGAAATTGATGCATGTTCTTATTACTCCTTTTTTTTTTGGTACAACAGAAATATAAAAACAAAACAAAAAACAACAGATTATCCAAGGAGATGCTGACTGATAAGTGCCAAAATATGTATAAATTAGGCCCTCTAAACTACACTTGTTAGGTTTTATCACTAGTTCTTTGTTACTTGTTTTGCTCTTTTCGGTGTTTGTGGGTTGCGCGAGTTCGGTGTGCGAAATTTTGGACAACACGATGATTTAAGTCCATATTGGGGATAAAGACGAAAAGTTCGGAATTTGAAGGAGTTGATTTGCAAGAGCATTTGAAGTTGAAGGGCCAAGAGTGCAATTAAGGAAGTCCAATTCACTTTGGACTGAACTTCACCGAATCCAATTCACAAAATCTTATTTTCAAATACACGATTGTAACTAATGGGGAGAACAGAAAAAATAGAAATTAAAATAAGATAGAAAAGGAAAAAAAAGGAAATATAAGAGGAGAAGGATTCCTTTTGGCGGGCCTCTTGATCTGGGGCGGAGAGAAGGCAACAAGGGGATAACAAGCAAAAAGAAAAAGGCGATCTCCATGGTTTCTTCATCAAAGACTATGGATGGACATCGATCAAAGACTAAAATCATGAGCGGCTAAACCTTCTTTCTAGGGTGTAAACGAAATTGAATCCAAGTAACTTTTATTATGTTTTGATTCAAGGCTTAAATATTCAGAGTACATCGTATAACTCTTTTCCATGATTTGGACATCGATTGATTCATGTTTTAATTTTAAATCCAAATCTGCTTTCTGTGATTGTGGTTGTGCGGTTATGCGATTTATTTTCACTATTTTGCAATTATCAATTGAGATGGATTATGCCCAAGGTAGACGGATTGTGCTCATTCATTGAAGACAATTCGTGCTTGCCAAAGATATTCTATGCCTTTTTGTGATTGTGAATTTATTCTCTAGACGAATCGATTAAGACTTGTAGTTTTGACGATTTCTAAGTAATCTGAATAATTAAACCTAGGTCATTTACATAATAGGGTTGTGAGGAGAAAGTGGAGTTGAACCCTAGACATTTTCTCTCATTGTTTCAAATCTTATTTTCAATCATTTGTTATTTGTTTATTTAGAATTACATTACAAAACTCAAAACCTCCTCTTATTTGAGTTAATTTAGGAATTGATTACGAGCAAATGTAACTCAGCCTTTCAGTCCCTGAGAATGATACCCGGCTTACTACTATTCTCACGAGTGGTAATAAGTTTGATTTTTTAAATTACTTTTTAAATCCTCTTTCGAGAGCGATCACTGACCATGTCAACAATAAGTTTTCGACTTAGTTGGGCTTGGGGTTCCTCCTTCCCGTTGGTGATTTCATATGTTTGTAAGTATATCTACACAACTGTTCTCTTTCCTGTGAATCTGTTTCATTGTGTAGTTGCTTCTCTAAAGTAGGAACCTTATATCTTCAACAAGTGCTCTGTAAGATAGCCCTTGGCTTGAACCTTTCGAGATAGCCAATACTACTGCTTAAGAGTCCAATTCAATTTCAACCTCTTGAATCCTTTTCTGGAATATAATGGCGAGTCCGATTTATAGCGCACAGCTTCGCCTTTATACTTGTAGTATTAGGTAGCTTTTCCATGTTGCCCCAGATCCATGTACCCCTCTCATCTCTGAGTAAGCCACCAAAGCCTGTGATCGCTCCATAAACATGCAATAAATTGCAAGTGCATGGCTGCGATGCATTAATAAAACTCGGTGAAATCCGAGGCATCCAAGAAAACTTACCTTGGTTCAAAAACCCAAAAAAACACTTCAATAAAATAAATAGAAAGTAGTTTGGGGTAAAGAATGGTTAACTAACTAAAACAAGATAAATCAAAAGATTGCTGGTAATAAAAAGCCTTGGTAGGGAATGATTCAATTAATTGAAAAATTGACAATTTCTGAAAGTATCCTTTTTATCTCAGTTCAAGCAACAAACGCTTTTGCCCTTAAACCGGAAGATTTAGTAAGAGAAGTACCATGGTAAAATCTTGACCATTCTTGATTGATAAGGGAAACATAAATTAAAAGAGTTCACAGCACAAAGTCCTTAAGCAACTCCCATACGTGACATGGAGACTTAAACAGATTTGATTAAAAACTCTTGATTTCTAAAGAATCAATCCAAGATTAGATTAGGAATTCAAAGAATCAATTGTAAATTCATCTTGGATTACAAGAACATAGATTCTAAGTATTCATATCAGAAATTCCCAAAGCAATCTCCATACGAGTCTTGCATGAAAACTCAAAGAGATGTGATCTAGAATACTTGATTATGAAAGAATCGAATATGAATTGACAAAAAAAAATTCAATCAAGAAAAATATTTAACAATAAGAAACTATGAAATATCTTCAAGAAACCATCAACTTCCATCAATCTGTACATCCCTTGCCAAGAATAAATCTAACTACTAGAAAGCATTTTTAAAGAAAGTAATAAATTAGACTTGAAAGCTTGTATTAATGAAAACTTATCTTCAAAGCAATAAACCTAATCTATGAAAGCAATAAATTCTATCTCTAATCTACTCCTAAACTACTCTACAATCCATTTTCTCCCAATAGGACTCCTCCTTTAAAAAGACATCAATCTTGCCCTAGTTACCATCCATATTTAGCTTGAAGCACAATCAACCTGCGAGACCAGGGTCTTCTTTTGAGCTTCCATCCATATTTAGCTTCAGTTTTCCTGTTGAAGGTAAACACCAACTGGTTTTGTAGCACCAATGGTGTCTAGAGGTTGGAAAGCTTGTGTATTCTCATTTGAGTAGCTGACGATCCTTTTCAAAGTAGCTTGAATATTCACTTCAGTTTTTTCGAAAAACCTTTGAGTTCCAATATTTCCATATTGTCCATAAAGAGACAGTAAAACAATATTCCAAGGCATACTTTCAAAGATAGTTTTGCTATCTTTGAGATTCCTTTCTAGTCACTCAAACAAAGGCCTTCCTTTCTCTTTGACCCCCCACTAGTTACCTCTCAAAGTTTAACCCAACCAGCATGTGACTCATTTCTTCAGTGAATATCTCGCATCTAGGACAGAAATCATTAGGATTCAAACCTCTTATGACACTCATGGTGAGAAGCTGTCCAAATGCATGTTATCACTTATTACTGCTATTATGGTTGTTGATCACTTTTCGTACCTTATAAATTTTCGGTAAGGTAGATTTGTATTCCATTGAAACAGTCGACAATTTGCACATATTATTCTTGGATTTCCTTTGTTCTGCACATTTGTACATGTCAATTTGGGCTCCAATTTTTTAGGGCCCAAAATTTTTTAATCTGTACATATTTTAGTGAAGGCCTCACATAGTTTTTACATTAAAAAAAAAAAAATGGCCCTGATTTAGGTGAGAAAATAAACTTGTTAGATTACAAAAATCTAAATCAACTATATTAGTAAAATTTAGGAAGAAAACACCAATTTAACCAATAAATTATGCAAATAAAAAAGTTTTGAAAGTCCAAATTTTTTTAAAACCTCTTTCAAGTTAAGGAGACACATTTGATTTTGTTGTTTTTCTCTGGAAGGTTGAAAATGAAATCTTCTAACTAGTGGCGGGGAAATCTTCAAGCTGCAAAGATCCATTTGATTGTGGTAAATTTTTAAGCTTGAGCATATAGTCTGTAAATAGATCTAGTTTCAATTGAATTCAGTTTGGTTTAAATTTTTGCCCTCCTTTTCTTCCTCTGTTTGATTTCTAGCTTGGGAGGAAAGGAAAAAAAAAAATTCCCTTACTTTCTGTTTCCATTCCCTTCCTTGAGTTCCACCTTTTCTTCCTCTGTTTGATTTCTAGCTTGGGCGGGAAGGAAAAAAAATTCCCTCACTTCCTGTTTCCCTTCCTTGCCCAAATAGGCTGTTAAGGGTGAGTGGAGACTTAAAAAAAAAAAGAAAAATAAAAAAAGAGTGGGGAAACTAATGAAGTTACGGGCTGACCTTATATACTATATTTATATGTTGCATCTGTACTGCGAATTTTTTTTTATTTTTTTATTTTGGGGTTTGATGCCATGTCACTAACGAAGTTCGTATGTGTTTTTATGATCCTCGAGGTAATTAAAAGTAATTTCTGCGGAAGAAAAACTAGACATGTCAGTTTTACACTCACTCCTAAATGTAATGTCACCATTGGCAGGACAAAAATCTGTTTCTACTGAATTCCACGTATTGTACAAATCTAAGGTTTTCAAAACGGGAATTTTCATCTGGTTCGATGAGCTGGTTTCGAATCGGAATTTTTTCGAACTTCTGACTTCACGGCCCAACGAAAAGATATCTGAATTTTTAGTTTTTGGACCAAAATTTTGTAAAATTTCAGATGTATTCTTTTGAAACCGTACATGATACAAATCTAAGCAAAGTTGTTCTAGGCGACTAAATATAACAAATTTAATCAAATACTAATAATAACTTCAACATGGTGTGGCATTAAAGCAATCACTGAGTTCAAACACTCCAGAAGCAGAAAATTAAGTTCTTCTACAACTCCAAAGGAAGAAGCAGCCCAAGTGAAAGGGTATGTATTTATTCCGCTGCCGCTACCCACGAGGACAAGGGTGGAGTCTCTGAGTTCTTCCCAAGTACAGATCATGCCCCCATATCTATCACTCGTAACTGCATCTGCTGGTCAATTGATTCAAGTTCAGCCATTTCTTCAGGTGTTAGTTTTACCGACAAAGCTCCAATGTTCTGATCCAAGTTTTCAATCTGGCTGGTACCAGGAATAGGACACACGTTGCTCCCTTGTTGATGAACCCACGCCAGTGATAGCTGCCCCGGGGTGCACCCCTTCCTTGCTGCCATTGCATTAACCCGTTCAAACATGTTTTTGTTGTGCTCGAGATTCTCAGCTTGGAACCTTGGTAGATACTACAACACACAATGAAAATACAAGATGATTCAGCATCAGAACTGTAAATTCTACAGCTACCCATTTTGTTTAGCAGAGAAATTCCAGACACACTGCTGATTAGAAAGTTCATGGTCAAATTTTAACCGGAACGTGTTTCTATACAAAATTGAAGAACATTTAGTTATTTTTTGAGTAACTAGTGCCCATCATGTTTTTTAAAACAGGGTACATTATTTCAGCTCATAAGGTCAATTAATTAGCTACAGTTCTACGAAGAGATAAAGTTCTGAACATTCATAATAATATCATGATGTATTAACAATGCCTAACACTATATTGCATTCCAAAAGTTAGAAGTGTGGTGTCGTATCCACAAACCTTACGGTAGTCATCATTTGGAAAACTTCCAACAATCTTGGGACCTGATGAAAAGAATCCTCTTCCTAATGGACTGTATGAGACAATCCCAATGCCGAGTTCCCTGAATAATCACAAGGGATACGAAATTACAAATGTGGACTGCTTATTACTTCCCCGGAAATGTTCTTTAGCAGAATAGATGCCTCACCTGCAAGTGGGAACTATTTCTTCCTCCACATCTCTTGTATTGCTGTAATTGGATGAACAGAATGGACCCTTCTGACTGTTGACGCAGAGGCCTCAGAGAGACCTACGTACTTTATTTTACCCTCCTCAACCAGTTTCTTCAGTTCTCCCATCTGCTGAAAAGGTGAATGTCCAATGAATCTCACTTTCTCCTCTCTAAAAGTTTTATAGAACACAATCCAAATTGGTTTAAGAAACTAGCTAAATCAGCAAGGATATGTTGGTTGTCCCAATGATGTCAATTTGGGGCATTTTAGATTTATTCCATCTAACTCAGATAACAGATTTGTTTGGCTGCATATTGAAGCATCTCGAAAGTATATAAAACTTTACCCCAATGATGTGAATTTGGAGCATTTCAGTCTTCCTTTAAAGCGTACAAAAATTCGACTTAATATTGGAAGATTCAAAGCTACACCGTTCAACACCTACACAAATTTGAGCTACCTCACTTACAAACTAAGACGTTTTAAAGTAATAGATTTAAAAGGGTCATTGCAACACTACTCACTAGCTATGACTTAGTATTACTGTGCCCTCTTATATTATAAAACATAACACATTGACACTTTAAACTATCAAATTTTTATCAATCAATACATCTATTAGTAGTATATTAAGCAATCTGTTAAGAAAGTAGATGAAAATTTATCATGCCACTTTTACATATTCACGAAACTATGATATTGTACCAAAATTGACCTTCTATTTTTGTAATAATTGCCTAATGAATGAAATGCCTCTTGAACTGTCCCTATATTTACATATCATTTCAAAAGGCGTTTAAGTCTTTAGATAATTATTATAATAAGAGAAGATTAATTTAGATATAAATCTATACTTTTTGAATATGTACAAGTCACATAATAAATTTCCATTCATTTTCTTAAGAGATTGCAAATAAAATGTGTGGATTGATACAAATTAGTAGTTTAGAGAGTTAATATGTCACATTTTATAGTATTATGAGACTTAGTGATACTGAGTCTCAGTTTAAAATGTATTGTTGTAATTAACCAATTTAAAATGAATCAATTCATGACACAAAAGGCTAACTAGACAATAGTGATTGCTAGAGAGACTAGAAGTTCTTTCCTTTAATCAAAATCAAATTCGCTGTTGGAAATGTAGATGAAACCACGACATATTATTGAAAAAAAGAAAATGATATTCTTTCAAAAATTTTATATAGAAAATTTTACCAAAATAAGAAAGTAGTGGTATTTTTGTAATAAAAAAATTATTATAATAGGTAATTTGTTTTAAAATGAGTCATTCATGTCATTCAGTGATAAATTTTGTATGGAATTTTTATTTGTATAGCATTATCTTTGAAAAAAGGTATGCAATATACACCAATCTTATATTATTTTCTATGAGAGGGGGGGGGGGATGGTGAAACTGTGATTTCAATGGGGATGCGGGTGTCAATCCGATGCTGGTAATAAAGATCGATGCAGTCGATGTCTAGCCGCTTCAAGCTACCTCCACAGGTGGCTCGTACATAGGACGGATTGTTGGAAAATATTATGTTTTGCACAACTTTGAGCCTCAATAAAAGTGGGATCCACACATCTTTTAAAGTGGGTCCAAGTTGCTTTAACTTCTCCTCCATAAAGAGATGAAGACCAATTATTTATTTGCTCAAATCCATAGATATTTGAATGAGATAATGACTCTCAAAGTGGCCAACATGACCATCGTTACTTGGGTGTAAGTAGCTTGTCCCACATCGATTTCATAGGAAAGAAATGATGTGCATATAAAGCTTTCTCTTGAAGTTAGGTTTGGGCTAGGGGCACCCCAATTTTGTGGATAGGGGAGGACCTACCAAACCCATGGGTCGACCCACAAAAACATGCACGAGCGTGAGCGCGCTGCTTGCGCTGGGCCGGGCTCGAGTGTTGTTTTAAATTCAAACAGATTTGTCCATTAGGGTTAAGGGCAAGTTTAACTGGTGTCTCTCTGCGAATAGACACTTCACTGCCTATATAAACTGGAGATTCGTCTCCAGTTCTAAGAGATTCGAACAACGCTACCAGAGTCTGTCTAGAACCCACCCTGCCGATCTATCGCGACGAAGTCTTGCGAGACTCAAATTTAGACGCGACAAAGTTCTGCCATGTTCTCCAGTTACCGAAGTTCTATCCAACTGCTGTCATTTTCAATCACTGATATCTGTTGGTATATTTTGAGATCTATTTTTGTCGAATTTTTCATCGGTGAAAGTCTACATGTTGCTCAATTTGTACAAGACAAAGACATTGCCGATTTTCTGCATTGAGTTTTCAGATACACTGACAAATAAATTCAGAGAGGAATTTATAGAGTTTTGGGACGACTTGCTTGTTAGAAACCTTCACATTTTGCATTCATATTGCTTAATTTTGTTGGGATTTTATTGCATTAAAGAGAGTTAGAACATTGTTTGGTTCACCGAGTACAAAGATTGCAGTGTTTTTCCTTTGTTGTTGTTGATCATTTTATCTTGAGAGACAGACACCCATTCGTCCCATTAGCTCTAGTGTGGGGGGCGAATATGTCTTAAGGAGAGAGTGGTTTAACTTGAATTGATCAAAACCATCTTCCTTACATGCTTAACGTTTTCAATTGAATTACAGCATCAATGTTCTTGGAGGTCGTGTGTCCACTGTAAATGTTTACGGTGTTTTATATCGTTATTTAGTTGTTTCTGTAATTTTCTTATGTTAGCACGTTTATATTGCTAGTATTGGATTATACAGTTTGAAACACACTATTGTTATTTGTCACAGTTATTACGATCACACACTACAAGAATTTTCCTCATGTTACATATCATGGGAAACAACAATCTTAAGATAGATTCCGTGATTAATTTCATATGTAATGTTAGTAGGGTAAATATAAATTGCATATTGTGTGTTGATTGCTCTTAGGATGTAAGCCATAAAATTGAGATTCAAATTCCTTTCTTGTTGTTGCTAGATTGAATGATAATTTTCATATTGATAATGAATATGTAAATCTGGAATGTTACATTGTGTGGAACTGCTCATCTACATTACACGTGTTAGTGTGTAACGAGTCCGATTTAGCCTTAATCTAAGAAATGCAAAGAGAATGACTTTAATCCTAAATTTGTATTTTGACAATTTATTTGCATTGTTGTTAGTGTCAAGTGTTCTAAACTTGATATTAGAATTGTAATTGTGGTGGATGCTACTATTTTAAAATTCTTAAAATTTGTGTTTAGTATGCTTAGTGGATTTTAAGCATTTTAAATTTATTTAGTTATGCCCTATGAGTCCTAATTATATGAATGTGGCTATTTGTGATTGTAGTTTAAGTGAAGATGATGGATTCCTATGAATCTAAATCTTCGGTTGTGCATGTCTCTTCTAAAGCAAGGTGGGGCACGTGGGGCATTACGACTGTAATCAAGGAAGTGAGTCAAAATTGGGTAAGTCCCAAAGATGATGATCCTCCTATTTGCAGAGTTGAAGTGCAAGTTCACATCAACGGCCGTGAGGAAATTTCTCTTAAACCAGTGCAACCAGTTGTGCCAAGGACAATGGCGAGACTGAGTCCGTTCTATTATGGGAAGATTCGACGCACTACTCAAAAGAGTGTGCCTTGTCTTGCTTACTTGAAGAAGCTATGGTTGTCCCCACATCCTACTGGCACACATCAAGGTTCGCATAAGGTGGAATAGAGATTCCACCAAATGCATACTCTTGAGAGTGTTCGAAAGAGAACACATGATGTGGTTGCTGGGACCGTGGCTATGAGATTTTCGTCGGATTCTTATCCGTCTTCGTATTTTTAGTCATGTGCTTATCTGTGAGTTAGATCTTATTATGTTTGTGTTGGAACACGTGTAGTATCCTTGAGACCATATGTTAGATTATGTGTTGGAACACTTGTAGTATCCTTGAGACCATATGTTAGATTATGTGTTGTGACTGAATTAATAGTATGTGTTGTTTTGTGAATTAACATATTTTGTTATTGTATGTCATATGTGTTGTGATGAACTGATAGTCAATTTAGTTAATTACATTTTTCTTGTCCTAAAGATGTTCAGACTAAAGAGAGTACAATGGGCATAATTACTTTTAGTAATTCATGCATTATGTGTTTAGATCATATCCCAGTGAGATTAATCAATGTAGTGATAAGATGTAGGTAAAAAAAATATTGTGAAGCCAAAGCATTATTGCTTCCATCTAAGCATTCGTTGCTTATAACCTTCTTCACCTATCATCAACACCTTAGTAAGTATGGTAGATCAGAGTTGCTGGAAAAGATATCCAACTCTTAGAAGTTGATAATTATTACGAGATTGAACGAATCTAGTTAATCTAGAAAGGTTGGGGGGAAGCTATGCTTTTCCTGGACCTAGGTTCTCACTAAGATACTCATGACACCCTTATTGAATTATAAATAGGTCATGGATCTTAACTTAAATTCTCAAGGGTGAGGGTGTTTGGCTAAGGTGTTCAGTCCTATGATTTTAAGGATGAATATGAACAGTGTAAGCACAAGTATGCATGTTAATGCCTTATACACTAAGTTTGACAGTACTGATATTCTTGCAATTATACTAGAACAGTGTCATTCTCCGAGAAAGAACTTCTTTGTAAACTTGCACATATATCTAAGTCTATTAAAACTTCATATTTTAAAATGTTCTAAGACCTAGAGTCTATGGATAAAGGAAACGGAAATTAGTCTAGACAATATAAAAGGGTAAGAATATCAATGGATGTTCTGATCCTAGTGTCCTAACACGTGATGTTGGAACACGAAACCTCAAGGAATATAGAATATGTTATCTCGATAACCTATCTACTGGCAAGCATCAATTGACTTGTGAAACGATGTTCTTTAAAATGTTAATTCGAATGTGGATCATTTAATGGATCAACAGACAGCGTCTAACGAAAAGATATGCAATGCAATGACATGAGAAGTTTGACTGTGGAAAGACGTCAACGAGTTCCTTGTGATATGGAAATGTCATTGTTGGCCTTGTGTGAATCTTCATTCCACTTGCATATTAACTGCATATTCTTTTGAAATGTTCTCGGATAATGAAAACTTTCCTTGTATTGATCCGGAAACAGAATACTTAATCAGTTAATTAAGTAGACATGCAGACAATCCAACGTTTACCCTTTAGACGGTCATAGTTAAGATAATTAGACTCCTAAGATACTTCCATAACTATGAGTTGCACTACATAAGATATCCAAGCATGCTAGAAAAGGTACAATAAATGTAGACTGGATATTAAACTCTAAGACTTCAAAATTGTTAAATGGATATGTCATTACACTTGGAGATGCAAAAATATTGTGGAAATCCTCTAAAAAATCGTGTTTAGCCAAATCCGTGTTGAATCTAATGATATTGTTAGCAAAGTAAGGAAGTTGAGAGATGTCATAACATAAAGGATATTCCTAGTGGGCCATAGCCTATGATAGCTATTTGCTTACATTGTGACAAACAATTAGCAATAGAAGGGGCACATAATTATTTTGATAATGACATGTCATGACAGCAGTGTCATTGACAACAGTAAACTATGAAGCAAAAGCTTACAGATAGAATAATATTCTTGATTATAATCAATTAAAGGATATTATGAGAGATCTTCTTACAAGGTCTGGTAAGAGATCAAGAAATTCTTCATCGAAGGGAATGGGTCTTATAGCCTATTACTTTATAAGTTACCATAATAGCAACCCAACCTATCTGATTGGATATTCCAAGATCTAGGTTCAATGGGACAACCGAATTGTGGTGGACTTAGTCAAAATCACTGAGGAATTTTGTTTTGTAGTCCACTCCTTTGATGAAATAGTGATTACATGCAGTGATATTACGATAAGCTAAAGGTTTTAATACTACTGATAACGTGTATCCCAAGTGGAGTATTGCAAAATACTCGTATTAATTACCTAAAGTTTTTAATGATTCTTATAACTTGGACACCAAGTGGAGTATGGTATACACATATTAATTAGTGTAAACACCTCCTTTTTGCCCGCCCAACAATCTCCGGCCTGATCGGATCCCATTTAGAACATCACAACACATGCGAGCCCGAGTTGACTCTTTTAAACTCCAATCCAATCAACAAGTCGCTTCCCGAGCCCATAAAGCCCAATTGAAGCTGAAAAGACCATATTACCTTTAGGCACTCCAAGCAGCTTTTCGAGATTGGGTGGTCTTGAGAACTAACGCCATCCAGGAAGCTTCCCGAGACCAGGCGGTCTCAGGAACCAACGCCATCCAGGTAGCTTCCCGAGACTGGGTGGTTTCGAGAACCAAGACCTTATCAAATTCCAGATGGTTCACTTTTAGCGCCTGCTAGCCTGCCAATGTAAAATGTCTGTCATCCGATAGTTCTCCGAAACCAGGCGATCTCGGGGACCAATACCACCCTCTAGGTAGCTTTCTGAGATCGGGCGATCTCATAAACCAACACCACCCTACAAGTAGCTCCCTAAGACCTGGCGGTCTTAAGGATCAACATCACGCAGTTAGCTTTCTGAGACCAGGCGGTCTTGAGAACCAAACTTTAGGTCAACACCGATGCCTGCTAGCCTGACTCGGTGAAAAATGACCAAACCTACCCCTTGGGCATTTAAGCACGTCTTGAGAAAGTTCAAAACCCCTCAAGATGGTAAGTCCACCCTTCCAAAGTGTTCTTAGACAGTTAGGCATACTCAACATGCCATCCTGTCCAACTCTGGTCCTACTCTAGTAAATTCCAGTCAAAATGACCATTTTGCCCCTAGACTCCCCAGCATGGTACAAATCCCACCAAACAGTGAAAACATCTTCCAGGACCGTCCCTGAACAATTCAACACACTTAACATGCCACTCCAGTCCATTCTGACCCTTTTCAACCAAGCCCAGTCAAAATGACCGTTTTACCCCTAGTGGCCTGAGCGCACCCAGAAACCACACCGGTAGACCATATCATACACCCCCGTTCAATCTAAGGTGAGTCCCATGACTTTAAACACTTCCAACATAACAAAAGTCTCTTGGAGCGTCTCATAAGCGCTCTGCTAGGGTTGTCTTTTCTCTCGATTCCCAAGTTATAACGCACAGTCAAACGACTTGAGAAATGCATAAATCAAGGAATTCCCAAAAGCTTGACCATAGGTCTTTCCATCGATATGGCTTGATTGAATAGATCGTTTCCCGAAGCCCTCGATCGTATGGCTCGAAAACTACCACTTTCAGTAACCCCTGGAGCGTCTCACAGATGTTACGCCAAGGTTTTCTTTTTCTATAATTCCCTGATTATAACACACCGTCAAACGACTTAAGAAATGCGTAAATTAGAAAATTTTTTGAAAGTATTTTCAGAGCACTTTCTATCGGTACAGTTCGATCGAAGAGATCGCTTCTCAAAGGCCCCAATCACGTTGGCAAAAAATGGCTACTTTCGAATACCTGTGTCTCCGCAAAAGTGTGTTTTTGTGCACACTTCCTGGGATGATATCTCATTCTTCTGAACACCTTTCAAGCTCCCAAAAATGCTAGGCTCTTGAGAAACACTAGAAAAACATCGTCGACGTGACCAATTTTCTCAAATCCTTTTCAGATGGCACAATTATCGATGAAAAGTTTAAACGAACATTCCCGGTGGTGGAGTGTATGCTACATGTGGCCAGATTTTGATCAGATCGATCAAATTTTGCTTGCCCCCTAAGATTTAGCCAATATAAAGTGTGCCACATAGCCTTCATTTTGTGGAACAATACTGGCGTATGTAGTACATGCGCTAGGGCAAAATTTTCCCAGATGCATGTACTACATGTGCCAGGCCTCTCCAGATTGCCTCTAAAAATAGGCCTCCCTCTTTGCATATTCCAGAATCAAAAACAGTAGCAAAGCTCTGTAGAAATATCCTTTGAACCTCGAATTTTCATATACATCACACTCTCCAAACACTTAGGCTAGATTCCACCTCCCTCTAGCCCATACACCACACCTACAAAGCCCTTAATGCCATGGAAAATCCTATTCCAGCCCCTTCAAGCCTTTCTAAGGCTATTCAAGTTCAAGCTAAAGCATCCATAGGAGGTTTGAAGGTGTTTGAAGGCAAAAGGTAGTATTCTCTTTTATATTTTTGTCACCCCCACTCTTCTCTTCTCTTTCCTAACCTACTTAAGCTATTTTCTATTTTAAACTCCTATCTTCTACCCCCCCCCCCCCTCGGGGGGCTTCTTTCTTGCATACTTGAAACAAAAGAGCTCTTAGTTTATGTCTAGAGAAAAGTTAGTGAAAGCCACCGTGTAGGGAAATCTCTCACTAGCCCACTTTAAGATGGTATGGCCTTAAAGCACCTTGATTATGTGGTGTGGCCTATAGCCTTGTATGAATTCATGACCCCCTTGCATATGGCTACTATGATCATGTATTGCATACTTGGCCTTATTTTCATATCCGTCATCATTTCATAAAAATTTTCACTATCTTCATTTCTATGTCTTTTTCAAATTCCATATCTACGTGCTTTCTTAAAAATGGTTTTAAGAGTTGGTTCCTTGAAGCCTAGGTTCATTTTCACATCTTAGAGAACCCCCTTAAGCCCCTTGACCTGATTTTGCATCCTTATATTTCTTTACATTTCATGAGACATAAAATTGGTTTTCAAACTCTTCTCTTCTATATTGATTTTTATAGAATCCACTCTCTTGAACCTTGTGGTTAAAATGGTCACTTGGAACCCCCTCTTGAGTGGTTTTCCCATTATCTTAACCATGTGAACCCCAATTCATTGGAATTGGCTTCTACATTCCAAAAAAATGGTTTTCAAAACAACCCCTTTCAATAAAGATTCCCAAATTTTCACTCTCTTTACTTTGCATAAAAATGATTTCCTAAATCATTATTTACACCTTGATTTTTAGAAATTTTGCTTTCTTGAATATTTTAGTTGGAATGGTCCCATAGAGTTCTCTTTGAAGTGATTTCCTTCAAATTAACCATATAAACCCTTATTCTGTAGAGTGGTCTTTAATCTCTTAAAAGCGATTTTAAAAAACCTCCTTTCCAAAACCAATTTTTAAAGGATCATTCTCTTTAATTTTAAAGTCTTCAAAATTATCTATTCAACTTTAATTTTCACAAGTTTTGCTCTCTTTAGTTAGTGGGTGAAATGCTTCCAAGATAACCTTCTCTTGTGCAGTTTTCAAATATAACCATAGGATCCTAATACTCACTTGAGTGGATTTCATGAAAATGGTTTTCAAAACCCACTTTCAAATTTTTTGCATAAAACCACCTTTCCAAAACCATTAGGTCAAAACCCTAGTTCAAAACCACCCTTCAACCCTAGGTTAACTTGACCCTAGGTCAACCAAATCCTAGGTTAACCTAATCTTAGTTAGTTAACCCTAGATCATCTTAACCTTAGGTTAACCTAATCCAAGTTAGTTAACCCTAGGTCACCTTAATCTTAAGTCACCTAACTTAGGTTAGTAAGCTTCAAGGCTCCAACTCAAAGACCCCCTTTCAAATAATTTTTCAACTCAAAAACTATTTTCATAACGTACTTCCAAAAGCATCCTACTCTCTTGAGATTTCCAAAATCAAATCCAAAATCGTTTCAAATACTTCTATACTCTATCTTCAAAAATACTTTCAAGAAGTTCTCTTAAACTTGTGTCAACTAAAATGGCTAGACACTTAACATTTTTCAAAAACTATTTTAAAAAATATTTTAAAAAACTCATAACCCTAATAGGACCTTAACCTTATATGGTTAAGGATTCCAAGAGAATGTGATACATTAAGTACAACCTTTGAGGTTGTCCATACTAAAACCCTAAGAGTTTTCAAAAGCTCTTTTCAAAAATAATTTCCAAACATCACATTCATAAAGAAACCCTAATCTTTCTATGGTTAGGATTGGTCAAGTACAAGTAAGAAATTCAAAAATGTTTCTGTAACCCTAAAGTTTAAAAAACCAGAAGTGAAGTTTCTAGCACATTTTCCAAACTTGTTTTCAAAACTCATAGCCTTAAAGGAATTTAGTTCTTCAATGACTAACCTCTTAAAGGTGATGAAACATTAAACATACCTTTCGTAAAGTATTCAAAAACTACTTTCAAAAGCTTTTCAAAGACAAGTTCACAAGAGCATTTCAAATCCAAACTCTACCTCCAAAGTTTTCAAAACAAGACTTCAAGACATTTCCAAAACTCCCTTGAGTTGTTTCAAAGCACTTCCAAAACTCCCCAGAGTTATTTCAAAAACATTTCAAAACTCACTTAAGTTAATTGAAAAAATGTTTAAAATCATCTTCAAACTCAATTTTAAAAACATTTCAAGCATCCCAAGTCCTATTTCAAAGGCATTTTCTAAACTCTCAAGCTCTCTTTTTTCGAAGACCTCAAAGTGTCTTCAAACCTTTCCAAAGATATCAAAGTGTCTTCAAAGCATTCTAAAGGCCCCAATGTGTCTCTTTTCTATCTGGCCCTTGCCCAAACTACGAATGACTTAATTCTCGCCAAATAAGATACATAGGTAACCTAAAATGGTGCGGTTATAACCTTTATTTCAATCCAAGTTCCCTTTTCACAATTTTCTATCAATTTAAGATTTCTATGTCAAGTTCCTTCAAATTTTTCCATCATTTTCAAACGTCTCTTTTCAAACATGCGTCATGCATCATTCATCCAAAAAGTGATGACCAAACCCATTTTTGAAAATTCTAAAGTGATATCAAGTGGATAATAGTAGCCGGTTATTCAATTGAGTTAATTGAGGGTGATTAGACATGTAGGTACCAAAAGGGTGGGGTAGGGTGATGATTTTAGGATATCTTCCCTACACATAACCAACTCCCAAACCCTAGATTTCTGTTTTCAAATACCATAATGGAGTTATTTTCAAAAAGGGCTTAAAACTTTTCAAAGGTTGCAAAACAACCTATTTTCTTAAAAACCCTATCTTGAGGAAGTTTTTCAAAACCTTTTTCAAAAACCCAAAGTTCAATATTCGGATTATACTTAGATTTAATTGACCCATCTCACCTTGATCAAGTTAGGTGGTGACTCCAAAATTTTTTCAAAAAGCCCTTAAATCAAATCATATTTTCAAGTTCAAACTTAGTCGTACTCGTCCTTCTAGGAGAATGAGTTCTAATAAGAGAGTATCGTACTTTTTCTCGAGCCAATAGGGCTTGGTTAAAAAACCGGGATGCGACAACTAATGACTCTGCTAGGGACACTTGAAGGGTTAGGCCATTGAGATGTCTCTTCACCCTTCACTCACCCAGAATCTCCGGTTACTCTGTCTAGTTTTATCCACTTTTCAAAAAATTTCTAAGTTCCCAAAAAAAGTTTTCAAAATTCAAGTTTGTAAAAACAAACATCATTTTCCAAAATGGGTTTCAAATAAGTGCCATCACTTGCATGCTCTTATATTGCTTTGCATATTCATGCTCTTGCATTGACCATCCATTTTATCTTACATTAAGTTTTGTGAAAAGTCACTAACTTGCTTTTTCTTTTTGTAGGTGGATCTTTATTCATATTTTATTTTATGTCATAATTAACTGTCATGTATGTGATGAATGAACAGGATGTGATGTGTGTTGTTAGGTCATTTCCTTTCATTTTCAAAAATTTCACACATACTTGGTGCGCTCACTTGCATTTGCATTTTTGCATAATTACTTGGTTACTACCCTTCTAGATAGAAGGGGGAACAATATATTAACCGTAGGCGGATGCTATGTCAGTTTCTTAGCCTACGGTCTCTTGATACTTCCCTCGCTTGAACCATCAACCAAAGATGGAGTTCACTCTTTCGGGGGTGGACGCCGAAGGTCTGAAGGTTTGGGAGTCGACCTTTTTAGGAAGCATTAGTAAGCCACTAACCTCGTGCTCCTGTAACAGTCCATGCATAGCGGAACCTCTGTCGAATTTAAAACACGGGCGTCTATTTCAAAACCAAAGAGGAAAGGGCGACCACTTTACTTTCCCTTGCATTCTGTTCAATTCATTCTGTTATGTTGCTTAATTTTTATCATTATGTTATTTATGCATCTTTTTGCATCATAACTGTTCATGCATCCGTATTCATTTCAAGACAAGAGTTTTCGAAGTAACTCAACTCATTACATCTCCATGTATATGATTAACCCCCAGAGAATGGTCCAAAGACATTCTCGCTCAAATCAAGCCAACCAAAACTCTTAAGGGTACCAAGTGACCCAAAGGACTTATGGCATGCATCAAAGACATGTCATAAAGAGAGGCCCTAATCCCTCTTCGCTCACGAAGACAGGGCTACCAAGAAGACAAGGGGCAATCTAAAATCAAGATCTCTCATCGACCTCCCTCTAAGAAGGTGAATCCGAAGACTCAAGAGTAGTTTAAGATTTCAAATTTAAAGATAGAATAGGTGGAAGTCCTAAAGAAAATGTTCCCCCTCCCTGTTTCAATGTACTTTTGAAAATCCCATGTACAAAGGAAATTCATCTCAATAAAATTGTTATTTCTGTTAAATGAATGAGTGTATGAATGAATAGATATCGGTACAGGTATAGTATTGCATAACAGGGGCAAGACCCTATCTCCGAAGCTTGAGCCAAAACATCATAATTAGTCCCCCTTGAAACGCGGGGGCATCCTTAAGTCATGCATTGCACAAAACTTTCCTCAATCCAGGAACTAACATATGATCGTTTTCTTATTTTTCCTTATTTTCTACTCCCCCCTTCATCTAACCAAAGGCTATAAATAGTTTTAATGAGATTTTCTTACACTCCAGGTCATCATTTCTCCTAAAAAAAGGGAAGAAAGGAACACGAGTGCCTTTCGTACTCCGAACACTAGTCTTTACCCGATCCTGAGCAGCACAAATGACGAGTGAGGGTAGTACCCCCTATCAACAGAATAACTCTGTAACACGAGATGAGGTGAATGAGATGAAGGTAAAAATAGACGAGATGTTCAAACTTGTACAACTAATGGCCTTCAAGGGACCCGCTATGAATCCTTCAACTTCAACATCCCCCCCCCCCCCCCCCCCCCCACCAAAACCAAAGAAACCGAAGCTATCCCCCTAAAGGTTATCTTGCGAACTGATAATACAGGTAAGAACATGGAAATCCCCAAAGTCATGCACATTGAGGAAGGAGAAGAAGATAACCTTGAAACCATCCTGTTGATTGCTACAGCTAAAAAGGAAAGCCTGGATCCCCTCGATCTGAAGATACAAGGTTTAAAAGAGTTCCTATGCAGCTTACAAAGTTATGACACCTTCAGTGGGACATCTTATGATAAACTATGTTTCTTCCTCAATCATCTAAGGCTGCCCAAATTCAGGATGACCGATTTCCAAAAGTATGATGGAACTGGAGATCCTATGGCTCATCTGAGATTGTATGTGGGCGTGTTAAGTGGTCATGGGAATGATCCCAAACTTCTGATGCAGCTATTTCAACATAGCCTGACTGGGTCTGCCTTATAATGGTTCACCTGCTTGGATCTGAGGAAAATAACAACCTGGAACAAGTTGGTCATGGCTTTCCGATCACAGTACCAACATAATAGTGACCTCACCGTAAATAGGTGGGCCCTGATGATAATGACCCGAGGGGAAATGAAAGTTTCAAAAGCTATGCTCTGAGATGGAGAGAGGCAGCCGCTCAAGTCAACCCTCCGCTAGTGAAGAAGGTGTATGTGCAGCTATTTGTGAACACCTTCCAAGGCCTATATTATGAGCGCTTATACCTAAGCATTAGGAAGAGTTTCTTTAAGCTAATAATGCAAGGGGAAATGATCGAGACTAGATTGAAAACTGGCAAAATCACGAACCCTTATTCTAAGACAGATGAAGGATTCACAAATACAACAAAGAAGGTAGCAACCACTCGAGGTACTAGTAGGAAGGAGGGAGAGGCATTTGCTATCTTGCCAACTCAGCTGCAGCCATACTGTCGCACCCAGATTTTTCGCACTCGAGGAATACTCACACAAGTGGGAAAAATATTGTACTCTCTCGTTAGAACTCACCCTCCTAGAAGAATGAGTGCGACTAGGTTTGAATTGAAAAAATGATTTGAAATAAGGGCTTTTAGCAAAAGATTCGGAGTCGCCACCTAACTTGATTAAGGTGAGTTAGGTCACCTAAAAACTAAGCATAATCCGAAAACTACACTTAGAGTTTTTGAAAAATGATTTTGAAAATATCTCCTCAAGAGAGGGTTTTTAAGGAAAATAGGTTGTTTGGCAACCTTTGGAAAACATTTAGCCCTTTTTAGAAAAATAACTCCTTTTGGTCTTTGAAATCAGTGATCCTAGGTTCGGAGGTTAGTTACGTGTAGGGAAGATGCACTAAGCTATCACCCTACCCCGCCCTTTCGGTACCTACATGTCAATCTACCCTAGATTCACCTATGAGAGTCTCCAATTAGCTAATGGTCAATCCTATTCACTTCGAAAAACAATGTTTATAAACTAACACGATGCATGATATGCAAGTGTAAAATAAGAGAATTGAAAAATAGATTTGGAAAGAGATTGATTTGATTTGAAAATAGATTTGAAGAGATGGAATTGAAATTGGAAAGTTTGAAAATTTGGAAATAGAAATTTGAAAATAGAAATTTGAAATTGAAATTTTAGAATTGAAAATATTTTGAAAACCGTACCCATGAGGGTGGAATTGAAAGTTTGAAAAATGTTGTGACCGCACCTATGAAGGTTGCCTACATATCCCTTTGGGGGAATCAGGTCAGTTGTAGTTCAGACAAGAGTCCGATTGAAAATAGATTGATTTGAAGAGAGAGATTGGATTGGAAGAAAGAGATTGAATTGAAAATTGGATTTGATTTGAGATTAAAAAAAAAGAGATTGGAATTTGAAATTTTGGAAAAGAATGGACTTTGATTTGAAAAGGTAGATTTGGACTTGTTTTGAAAAAGAGAAGGTTTAGAAAACTTAGACTTAGGAAAGATAGGAGACCTAGGAAAGACTTGAGATTAAGAAAGATTGGATTGGAATGTTGGATTTGGAAAGATCTTGAAAGATTTGGAAACTTGAAATTTAGGAAAAATTTAGATTAGGAAAGTTTCGAATTTAGGAAAGTGTCATTTTTGGAAAGTTTGAAATTAGGAAAGGTTTGAATTAAGAAAGTTTTGAATTTTGAAATGTTTGAAAAAGGGAAGTTTTGAATTTGGAAAGTTTTGAAAACAAGGAAATTTTGAAAATAAGAAAGTTTTGTTTTAGGAAAGGTTTGAAAAAGAAAAGTTTTCGGTTTAGGAAATGTTTGAATTAAAAAAGTTTTAACTTAAGAAAGTCTTAAATTAAGAAAGTTTTGAGTTTAGAAAAGTCTTAGATTTGGAAAGATTTGAAGTTTAAGAGAGTTTAGAATTTAGAAAGTTTTTAGGTTTAGAAAGATTTAACTTAAGAAAGTTTCAAATTTAGAAAGTTTTGAATTTGGAAAGATTTGAAATTTAGAAAGTTTAAGATTTAGAAAGTTTTAGAGTTTTAGAAAATCTTGAGATTAGGAAAGGTTTGAGTTTAAGAAAGATTTGAAAGCTTGGATTTGAAAAAGATTTTGAAAAGGGGTAGAATTAGGAAAGGGTTGAATTAGGAAAGATTTGAAAGTTGAGTTTTAAAGCTTAGGAAAGATTTTTATGTTCAAGTTTTTAGAAACTTAAGATTTAAGAAAGTGAAGGATTAGGAATGATTTGAATTAGGAAAGAGTTGGATTTTAAAATTTAAGGAAAGATTTAAAGTTTAAACTTAGGAAACTTATGGTTTAGGAAGGAATTGAATTAAGAAAGGTTTGGATTAGGAAGGGATTGGATTTGGTTTCTAAAAGAGAAAGGTTGGATTTTGTTTCCAAAAACGGAGGACGGGATCTAGTTTCCTAAACGGGGAGATTGGATTTGGTTTCCTAAAGGGGAGACAGGATTTGGGAAGGATTTGGAAAAGGAGATTCTAGAAACCCTAGATTTGGAAAATTATAGTTTTGACATAAAAAATAGGTTTTGGAAACATGTATAATTTTGATGTAGAAAACAAAAGATTTTAGAAACCTAGGTTTGGGGCAAAGTTTGAAAACCATGTTTTTGGGAAAAAAATTTAGGGTTTCCTAATTGTGGGTTCTAGGGCTTGGCTTGGGCTCTAAGGAAAAGAGATTTTTAGAAAGTGCGTTCTTGGAAACGAAGGTTTTGGAAGGAAAACCTAGAGGGGAATTTCTAGAAGGAAGATTTTAGAAAAGAGAGTTTTTGGAAAGATTTTAGGAGAGATTTTTTTTAGGAAAGTGAATCTAGGGAGTGATTTTAGAATGTGAATTTTGAGGAAAAGATTTTGGAGAGGAGTTGAAGACGAGAGTTTTGAAAAATAGATTTTGGAAGGGAGTTTTTGAAAACAATTTTGAAGAGGGGAGTTTTAGGAAAGTATGTTGAAAAAGAGATTTTTAGGAAGAGATTTTTAAAGAGAGTTTTTAGAAGGTGTAAAAACATCTCACTTTCCTAAAGCAATTCTAACCATAAGAGGGCTAGAACCACTTTAGGAAAGCGGTTTTGAAAACAACAAGATTCGAAAATATAGACCATAAAAGGTCACTTTTAATGTAACACTTTCCTAAAGCAATCTTAGCCATGGAAAGGCTAGAATCACCCTAGAATTGTGGTTTTGAAAACCTGTTTTTGAAAAAGAGATTTTGATGCAATTTTGAAAACAAGTTTGAAAACGTTTTTGAAAACAAGTTTGAAAACGAATTTTGGAAGATGCAAGATTATGATATGCACAATGCAATTTGGGGTCGTGAACATACAAGGCTAAGACTTCACCACATAACCAAGGGGGCCGGACCCACGTGGTCTCTGGTTAGACTAGAAGAAAGCCTCCGACACGGTGACTCTCCAACAGTCTAATCCTACACATGGACTGGGAGTCCCCTTGTTTCAAACATGCAAAGAAAGGGGGGAAAGAGATGGGGGATTAAAATAGAGAAAACCCAAGTGGGTTGGAGAGAGAAGAGAGAGGGGGGAAGTGCAGAAAATTAAAGAGAAAACCTACCGTATGTCTTCTTTATTTTGCGCACCGCGCTGTCTTCAGTCTTTGGTCTTTGTCTTGATCTTCACCTTCAGCCTTCAAGAGTCGTCTTCAAGCTTTGGATGGTAGCTCTTCAAGTCTTCAAAGGATGGTTGAAGGCTAGGGTATGAGCGTATGGGGGTATGTATGAGTGTATAGGAGACTAGGGTTTGTATAGGGGCTAGGGTTTGTGTATAGTGGCTAGGGTTTTTTAGGAAAACCTAGGGAGGCTAGGGTTTTGGAGGTGCTCGAACTTTGTATACCGAAATATAGAATTTTTAGGTTAATTTTGCAGACCCCTTTTCACATTGAATGAGGCTCTGTATTTATAGAAGTTGAACAAACTTGGTGCCTGTTGCAGTGGCGCTAGGGCAAACTTTCTCTTGGCGCCACTAGGAGTGGCGCCAGGCCAATTCTTGGCTTGGCGCCACTACTAGTGGCGCCACCCACTTAGGAAACTTTATGAGTCAGCAAGCAACATATCTTTGACTAGATTTGGGCGCCTGTACTAGTGACTACCATGCAATCTTTAGCCTGGCTTCACTAGGAGTGACTCCGGAAAGTCCGGGAATGATTTGAAGGAGCCAGGAATGACCCGGAAGGCCGGAAAGGAGCAAGAACACTCAAAATAGTGTCCTGGAGGTATTTGACTTGAAAAATGAAGATAAGGTGGGTCGGAAAGGTTGACCGGGCCTTTAGGGGCAAAACGGTCAATCGGACCAGGAAACTGCCGGGACAGACTCGGATTGTCTTGGAAGAAGACTTGGGATCTGAAAACATTATTCAGAATGTTCCCGGAGGTTGCCGGTTTGATTCCCAGAGCCGGCGTGGTCGGAAAAGGAGACCGGCTCACTAGGGGCAAAACGGTCATTTTGTACCGGGTTTGCTGGAACTGACTCGGAATGGTCCGACAAGGTAAAGGAAGGTCGAGAACACTATAAAAAGTATTCTCGGGACATTACCAGTCTGGTACCCAGAGCTGGTGTGGTTGAAGAAGGAGATCGGCCCTCTAGGGGCAAAACGGTAATTTTGTACCGGGTTGGCCGGAACTAACTCGGAATGATCCGGAAAGGTAAAGGAAGGTCGAGAACACTAGAAAAAGTACTCTCGGGACATTACCGGTTTGATACCCAGAGCCGGTGTGGTCGAAGAAGGAGACCGGCCTTCTAGGGGCAAAACGGTCATTTTGTACTGGGTTGGCCGGAACTGACTCGGAATGATCCGGAAAGGTAAAGGAAGGTCGAGAACACTATAAAAAGTAGTCTCAGGGGGTTACCGGTTTGATACCCAGAGCCGGTGTGGTTCCCAGGGCATTCGGATGCTTAGGGGCAAAATGGTCATCTTGACCGGAAAGTCTCGGAAAAGGTCCTAAGGGTAGTCTGGTCATTTTTCACCTAAGTGAGCTAACAGACACGGGTGTTGACCTAGATTTTGAGTGTTTCCGCCACTCTAACGGTGTGAGTATTTCCGCTACGCGAACGGGATTGATGATTTGTGAGTATTTCCGCTACTCGAAGGGGGTTGATGATTTGGGAGTATTTCCGCTACTCGGACGGGGTTGATGATTTGTGAGTATTTCCGCTACTCTAACGGTTCTGTGAGTATTTCTGCTACTCTAACGGTTCTGTGAGTATTTCTGCTACTCTAACGGTTCTGTGAGTATTTCCGCTACTCTAACGGTTCTGTGAGTATTTCCGTTACTCTAACGGTTCTGTGAGTAGTTTTGCTACTCGGACCATCTCGAGGAATAAACTCTTTCGAGAGAGGGATTGGAAAGGGGTCTTACCGTCTCCGAAGAGACGTGCCTGGATTGTGAGTGTTTTCGCCACTCTAACGGTTTTGTGAGTAGTTTTGCTACTCGGACCGTCTCGAGGAATAAACTGTCTCGAGAGAGGGATTGGAAAGGGGTCTTACCGTCTCCGAAGAGACGTGCCTGGATTGGGACCATCCCGAGGAATAAACTGTCTCGAGGGAGGGATCAGAAAGGGGTCTTACCGTCTCCGAAGAGACGTGCCTGGATTGTGAGTGTTTTCGCCACTCTAACGGTTTTGTGAGTACTTCTGCTACTCTAACGGTTTTGTGAGTACTTCCGCTACTCCAACGGTTTTGTGAGTATTTCCGCTACTCCAACGGTTTTGTGAGTATTTCCGCTACTCTAACGGTTTTGTGAGTATTTTCGCTACTCTAACAGTTTTGTGAGTAGTTTTGCTACTCTAACCGTCTCGAGGAATAAACTGTCTCGAGAGAGGGATTCGAATTGGAATAAGAAAGAACAATGCCCCTAAGGGCATTTTGGTCATTTTGCCTCTATTTGGGCCTAACAGGCCCGTGAAGCGAAGGAAAGACGGAATTTGGACCTAGAGAATTGGTTTTGATTGGGATATGTCCACAATGACTTGAAAACAAGTCTGGATGGAGTGTAGATTACTGAGCGGTCAAAAATGAGGTGCTTACACATACTACCCCCAATATCAAGCTCGACTGCAACCACCTGCTCCTATTGTCAACGTCCATGTCGCTAATGTCCAAACACCTACTCTTGGACCTGCCACAGCCTGAGCGTACTCCAACCCCAATAGAAATAACCGACGGAACCAAGAATTCACTCGCCTAGCATGCATGTCGCGCCCAAATTTTTCGCACTCGAGGAATACTCACACAAGCGGAAAAAATGCTGTACTCTCTCGTTAGAACTCACCCTCCTAGAAGAATGAGTGCGACTAGGTTTGAATAAAGGGCTTTTGAGAAAGATTCGGAGTCGCCACCTAACTTGATTAAGGTGAGTTAGGTCACCTAAAAACTAAGAATAATCTGAAGACTACACTTAGGGTTTTTGGAAAACGATTTTGAAAATATCTCCTCAAGAGAGGGTTTTTAAGAAAAACAAGTTGTTTGGCAACCTTTTGAAAACATTTAGCCCTTTTTGAAAAATAACTCCTTTTTGGTCTTTGAAATCAGTGATCCTAGGTTCGGAGGTTGGTTACGTGTAGGGAAGACGCACTAAGCCATCACCCTACCCCGCCCTTTCGGTACCTACATGTCAATCTACCCTAGATTCACCTATGAGAGTCTTTAATTAACCCATGTCCAATCCTATCCACTTTGAAAAAAGAATGTTTGAAAAGAAACTAACATGATGCATGATGTGCAAGTGCAATAGAAGAGAATTGAAAAATAGATTTGGAAAGAGATTGATTTGATTTGAAAATAGATTTGAAGAGATGGAATTGAAATTGGAAAGTTTGAAAATTGAAAGTAGAAATTTGAAAATAAAAATTTTGAAAATGGAATTTTGAAAATAGATTGGAATTTGAGATTTGAAAAAAAAAAAAATGTGGAGAGCGCACCCTTGAGGGTGGAATTGAAAGTTTGAAAAGTGTTCTGACCGCACCTATGAAGGTTGCCTACGTATCCCTTTGGGGGAATCAGGTCAGTCGTAGTTTGGACAAGAGTCCGATTGAAAATAGAAGGTTGGATTGGAAGAAAAAGATTGAATTGGAAATTGAATTTGATTTGAAATTAGAAGAGGAGATTGGAAATTGAAATTGAGAAGATTGGACTTTGATTTGAAAAGATAGATTTGGACTTGTTTTGGAAAGAGAAGGTTTAAGAAACCTAGACTTAAGAAAGATGAGACTTAGGAAAGACTCAAGAGTTTAAGAAAGATTAGATTTAGGAAAGGTTCGAATTAGGAAAGGTCCGATTTAGAAAAGTTTCATTTTTGGAAAGTTTTAAATTAAGAAAGTTTTGAATTTAGTAAAGTTTTAGGTTTAGGAAAGTTTTCACTTTAGGAAAGTTTTGAAATGGGAAAGTATTGAATTTAGAAATATTTTGAATTAGGAAAAGTTTAGTTTAGGAAAGACTTAGAATTTAGAAAGTTTCAAGTTAAGAAAGTTTTGAATTTGGAAAACTTAGAATTTGGAAAGATTTGAAATTTGGAAAGTTTAAGATTTGGAGAGTTTTAGAAAATCTTAAAATTAGGAAAGGTTTGAGGTTAGGAAAAGTTTGAAAGCTTAGATTTGAAAAGTTAAGATTTGAAAAGAGGATAGAATTAAGAAAGGGTTGAATTAGGAAATATTTGAAAGTTGAGTTTTAAAATTTAGGAAAGATTTTTTTGTTCAAATTTTGAAAGCTTAAGATTTAGGAAAGTGAGAAGATTAAGAAAGATTCGATTTAGGAAATATTTAGATTTTGAAATTTAAGGAAAGATTTAAAGTTTAGGTTTAAGAAACTTAGGGTTTAAGAAGGTAGGAAATTAGGAAGGAGTTGAATTAAGAAAGGTTTGGATCGGGGAGGATTTGGTTTCTAAAAGCAAAGGTTTGATTTTGTTTCCAAAAACGGAAGACGGGATCTAGTTTCCTAAACGGGGGAATTGGATTTGGCTTCCTAAGCGGGGAGATTTGATTTGGTTTCCTAAGCGGGGAGATTTGATTTGGTTTCGTAAAGGGAAGATGGGATTTGGCAAGGATTTGGAAAGGGTGATTCTAGAAACCCTAAATTTGAAAAATTATAGTTTTGACGTAGAAAAGAGGTTTTGGAAATATGCATAGTTTGGATGTGAAAACAAGAGATTTTGGAAACTTAGGTTTGGGGCAAAGTTTGAAAATCATGTTTTTGGAAAGAAAATTAGGGTTTCTTAATTGTGGGTTCTAGGGCTTGACTTGGGCTCTAAGGAAAGAGTTTTTGGAAAGTGCATTTTTGGAAATGAAGGTTTTCTAGAAGGGAATCCTAGGGAAGAGTTTCTAGAGGGAAGAGTTTTTGGAAAGTAAATTCGAAAATAGAGTTTTTAGAAAGTGATTTTTAAAGAGAAGGAGTTTTTGAAAAGTGTGTTTTTGGAAACAAGTTTTTGGAAGAAAAATCCTAGGGGGGAGTTTCTAGAAGGGAGATTTTGGAAAGAGAGTGTTTTAGAAAGATTTTTAGAGAGAGTTTTTCTAGGAAGGTTTTTGGTAGAAGATTGTTGAAAAGAGTTTTTTGAAAGATTTTTGGGGAACGTTTTTAGAAAGTAGATTTTGGGGAGAGGATTTTGGAAAGGAGTTGAAAAAGGAAGTTTTGAAAAATAGATTTTGGAAGGGAGTTTTCGAAAACAATTTTGAAGAGGAGAGTTTTAGGAAAGTATATTGAAAGAGATTCTTTTAGGAAGAGATTTGAAAAGAAAGTTTTTGGAAGGTATGAAAACGTCTCACTTTCCTAAAGCGATTTTAACCATAAGAAGGCTAGAACCACTTTAAGAAAGTGGTTTTGAAAACAACAAGGGTTGAAAATATGGACCATGTTGGTCACTTTGAATGTAACACTTTCCTAAAGCATCCCTAGCCATGGAAAAGCTAGAATCACCCTAGGATTGTGATTTTAAAAACAAGTTTTTAGAAAAGAGGATTTTGATGCAATTTTGAAAACAAGTTTGAAAACGATTTTGAAAACGAGTTCAAAAACGAATTTTAGAAGATGCAAGATCATGATATGCACAATGCAATTTTGGGGTCGTGAACATACAACGTTAAGGCTTCACCACATAATCAAGGGGGCCGGACCCACGTGGTCTCTGGTTAGACTAGAAGAAAGCCCTCGACACGGTGACTCTCTAATAGCCTAATCCTACACATGGACCGGGAATCCCCTTGTTTCAAGCATGCAAAGAAAGGGGGGGAAAGAGATGGGGGATTAAAATAGAGAAAACCCAAGTGGGTTAGGAGAGAGAAGAGAGAGGGGGGAAATGCGAAAATTTAAATACGGAGCCTACCGTATGTTTTGTTATTTTGCGCGCCTTGCTTTCTTCGGTCTTCGATCTTCGTCTTGATCTTCACCTTCAGTCTTCAAGAGTTGTCTTCAAGCTTCAAACTCCAGATTTCAACTTTTCAAGTCTTCGAAGGAGGGTTAAAGGCTAGTGTATGAGTGTATGGGGTGTGTATGAGTGTATAGGAGGCTAGGGTTTAATGTGTGGTGGCTAGGGTTTGGAAAACCTAAGGAGGCTAGGGTTTAGGAGGTGCTCGAGCTCTGTATATTGAAATTTATGATTTTTAGGTTGAATTTGCAGATCCTTTTCACGTTGAATGAGGCTCTGTATTTATAGAGGTTGGACAACACTGGCACCTGTTGCAGTGGCGCCAGGCCAAAGTTTACACTGGCACCACTAGGAGTGGCGCCAGGCCATTTTTTGGCTTGGCGTCACTACTAGTGGCGCCAGCCATTTAGGAAATGTTTAAGGTCGGCAAGCAACGTATCTTTGACTAGATTTGGGCGCCTGTACTAGTGACTACCACGCAATTTTTAGCCTGGCTTCGCTAGGAATGGCTTCAGAAAGTCCGGGAATGATTTGAAGGAGCCAGGAATGACCCGGAAGGTCGGAAAGGAGTAGAAACACTCAAAATAGTGTCCCGGAGGTATTTGACTTGAAAAGTGAGGATAAGACTAGTCGGATAGGTTGATCGGGCCTTTAGGGGCAAAACGGTCAATCGGACCAAGAAACTGTCGGGACAGACTCAGACTGTCCTGGAAGAAGACTTAGGATCTGGAAACATTATTTAGAATGTTCCCAGAGATTTCTGGTTTGATTCCCAAAGCCGGCGTGGTCAGAAAAGGTGACCGGTCCACCAGGGGCAAACCGGTCATTTCGCACCGGGTTGGCCGGAACTGACTCGGAATGATCCGGAAAGGTAAAAGGAGGTTGAGAACACTATAAAAAAGTAGTCTCAGGAAGTTACCGGTTTGATACCCAGAGCCGGTGTGGTCGAAAAAGGAGACCGGCCCACTTGGGGCAAAACGGTCATTTTGTACTGGGTTGGCCGGAACGGACTCGGAATGATCCGGAAAGGTAAAGGAAGGTTGAGAATACTATAAGAAGTAATCTCAGAGGGTTACCAGATTGATACCCAGAGCCGGTGTGGTTCCTGGGGCATTCGGATGCCTAGGGGCAAAATGGTCATTTTGACCGGCAAGTCTCGAAAAAGGTCCAAAGGGCAGTTTGGTCATTTTTCACCGAAGTGGGCTAACAGACACTAGTGTTGACCTAGGTTTTGAGTATTTCCGCCACTCTAACGGCGGTCGTCTTGACACAGGGGTTTGTTGGCAATTCCCTATATCGACCTATTTGTGAGTATTTCCGCTACTCTAACGGTTTTGTGAGTAGTTTCACTACTCGGACCGTCTCGAAGGAGGGATTGGAAAGGGGACTTATCATCTCCGAAGAGACGTGCCTGGATTGGAACCATCTCGAGGAATAAACTGTCTCGAGAGAGAGATTGGAAAGGGGTCTTACCGTCTCCGGAGAGACGTGCTTGGATTGGAACGGTCTCGAGGAATAAACGGTCTCAAGAGAGGGATTGGAAAGGGGTCTTACCGTCTTCGAAGAGACGTGCCTAGATTGGAACCATCTCAAGGAATAAACTGTCTCGAGAGAGTGATTGGAAAGGGGTCTTACCGTCTCCGAAGAGACGTGCCTAGATTGGAACTGTCTCGAGGAATAAACTGTCTCGAGAGAGGGATTGGAAAGGGGTTTTACCGTCTCTAAAGAGACATGCCTGGATTAGAACCGTCTCGAGGAATAAACTGTCTTAAGAGAGGGATTGGAAAGGGGTCTTACCGTCTCCGCAGAGACGTGCCTGGATTGGAACTGCCTCGAGGAATAAACTGTCTTGAGAGAGGGATTGGAAAGAGGTCTTATCGTCTCCGAAGAGACGTGCCTGGATTGGAACCGTCTCGAGGAATAAACTGTCTCGAGAGTGGGATTGGAAAGGAAAAGGAAAGGACAATGCCCCTAAGGGCATTTTGGTCATTTTGCCTCTATTTGGGCCTGGTGGGCCCGCGAAGCGATGGACAAACGGGTTTTGGACCTAGAGAATTGGTTTTGATAGGAATATGTCCACAATGACTTGAACACACGTTTGGATGGAGTGTAGAC
Organism: Euryodendron excelsum; assembly: GCA_033060915.1. Taxonomy (NCBI): domain Eukaryota; kingdom Viridiplantae; phylum Streptophyta; class Magnoliopsida; order Ericales; family Pentaphylacaceae; genus Euryodendron; species Euryodendron excelsum. The sequence goes on from CM065399.1 coordinate 12,768,199, forward strand.
TGCCGAGCGGTCAAAAATGGGGTGCTTACAATGCACTCAAACAGAGGCCTACCATGAGCTCCTCAAAGCCAAGCACCTAAACCCTATACCCTCAAGGCCTCTGCCAAGCCCACTGCCTCCAACTTTCAATCCGGCCCTTACCTGCGAGTATCACTCTGGAGAACAGAGGCATGACACAGGGTCTTGTCTTTTTCTGAAGCACAAGATCTAAGACCTCATCGACAGTAAAGTCATCAACACTCAGGAAGCAAAGCCGGCCCCTGTACCTAATGTTACAACCAATCCAATACCAGATCACGTTGTCAATATAGTTATGGAAGGGGAAGCAGATCTGGATGGCATCATAGCTATAGAGTATTTCGAAGGAGATTTAGAGACATAGGAAGAAAGTGACTTAGAAGAAGAGCTACCACCATGCCCTATCTATCTTTACAACGCAAATGGAGAGCAGGATCCCCTTAACTGGCCCATAGAAGAACCCATGGAGGACATTCCTACTGATACTGTGCTTGCTAATGGCTAGGGAGATGAATTCCAGCACCCCAAATATGTTAAGGCTGAACACTGCCTAATAGAGGACTTCTTCAACTGTAAGGATATGGGTTGGGGCATTGGTGAACCAAGAGTACCTGTACCACCATTTGGATTCAGTGAAGGTGATCTGGATAGCCTGTTCAATGAAATCAATAAAGAGGAAGTTGTCAAAGAAAAGGTTAAATAAAAGCAATTGCAAGTCCTAGGAGGAAGCCTGGGCATAAAGCTTAAGGAAGCCGCAAAAGTTGAGCGAGAGAAAACCAACCAATCAAAGGAGAACAGCCAGTGATCCCAAGACCGGATGTGCAACCTTAATGGCCCAGCTGGAAGAGGGAAAAAAAGGCATCCTCGATTACACTATAACCACCCACCTCTACCATTCTGTAATCAGTGCATCAATCCACCCAGCGCAGCCTAGTGAAGAAGTTGGAGGATGGAGCATGGAAGAAGTGGGCATGGTCCCGAACCCCACCTGAAGAAATGACTGCCAAAGGGATGTTCTTTTTGTCAAACTCTGACTTTACTTTCTGTTAATCTTGTCTTTTGTTAACTCTACTTTTAATTCTACTTTTGTTAATCAAGAGCCTGGCATGTACACAAAACCTTTAAAATGAAAAGAAGAGTTTGAAGTTTATGTACATCATCTTCTGTGATTGTCTTTTTCTTGGAAGTTTTCCCTTTCATTGTTGTACCTTGATTTGAAGAGGATGATAGTATGTGCATCCTCACCAGTGGGGACTATTTGCAATCCAAAGAGAGGAAACACTAAGGAAAGAAAAGAAAGAGAGTGGATCATAGAGAAATGGCAGCATATGGAGGACGCCATGACAAAGCAGCCGACAGTTAGACCCTTAAAAGGAAGAGAAATCGTCATTTCTGATTCCCTAAATAGCAAAGCAATTATTTGTACAGCTCACTCGAGCCGCAAGTGGTTTTCATTCAAACACCTTAACCAAGAACCACCCCTCACACTAAGGCAAGCACGGGTAATAGAAGGTTTAAACTAGCATTCACCTGTCTTAAAGGATGACGCTAAAGTTCTATGAGTGAACTTCATAGACTAAGCAATCTTATTTGAAAGGAAGAGAGACTATCTATTCTTCTACCGCACAGTTAAAAAACACCCCCCTTGAAAAACCCATTTTGAGCCAAATTACATTCTTTTGACAAACCTGACCTGGTGATCACCGCCCACAAAGGGTGAACATACAATTGAAAAAAAAAAGAAGAAGAAGACGAAGAGTAAAAGAAGAAACTTGAGGCAAAAGAAAGCTTCCTCGCACATTTAAAGAAGGGGAAAAACAATGCGGTACTTGACAAAAAAAAAATGAAAGGGGGCACTAGCAAAGATTGTGCAAGTAGCAGTGCAGGGGCAAAGCAAAGAAAAATGATGAACCCAATGAGGGTAAAAGTTTGTATAGAAGTATAGCAGATACCCGAAAGAAAAACTGACAGGGCAAGGAAAATCCTAAAAGAGTTTACAAGAGTGATCACCGGTCTGTGATAAACCCGAAAAAAGTGAAACACCTTGGGCCTCTAATACCATTTCTTTCAAAACAATCCCCGTAACCTAGCCCATTACAACCCGAAACAAAGCCCCCTCAGATTAAGGAAGATTGCTTAGTCTAAACAAGTTCGAAAGAAAATAGCGACGTTTAAAAAAAAGATGAATAAAATAGCAAAAGCTTACTCAAGGTAGTTCTGGTTCATATCACCCTCGCTGGAAATGAAAAAATTATTTGAGCCTGTATGCCTTTTATTTCTTACCTTTAGCTTAGCCTACATTACACTCCAAAATAAAGCCTTCTCAAATTGAGGATGAAAATTGCCCACTCCTTTGCTAAAGGCTACATTAGTTGTTGCCTAGAGAGTTTACTAGTTTAAATATGAGATCTTTGAGAGGAAGCCAAGCGAGCTATGGGCAAGGTTTTCTCATTTTTAGATAAGAGAGAAGAGAGATGGGTCCGGCAATGGAAATCCTGAGAATGGGGCAACTACTATCTTGCCATGATAGGAAAATGGCATAAAAAAGAAGGGAGACCTCGAGAAAAGAGCAAAAATCCAAAAGGGCCGGCTCGTGGTTGACACGCAGTTATACCAAAAGCTTGAAGCCTACCTCTGAGACTGTTTTCACAAAGTTTGTGTATCTGTGTGTTTTGCCACTTTTAAAACTTTGCATAAACCCCTGCATGCAACAATGCACCAATAATTTTTGTAACTGTCTAAAGCCTATGTATATCCATCATTTCCTATGTTTATACATTCCGACTTTCTATTTTTTGCATACATATATCAAAGATAGGATCAAAAAAAAAAAAAAAAAAGAAGAAAACCAATCATCATCTCATGCAATATATAAGATCATCATACAATCATCATCCATAAAGGCCAACACATGGCCTCAAAATATAAAAAAAAAACATATAAATAAAACTGGAAGTCTAACAAAACTACAACTATGTCAATAAAAGGAAAGAGGTGTCTCAAGAAGCAGGGTCATCATCCAAATCAAAATCTCCGAGATCTGGCACATATGAAAGAGGCTAATTGGAGGAAGTTCTGGCATTATAAGGTCCCTGACCAAGGAAAACAAGAGGAAAGAAAACCCAGCATTAGAATACAAAAAATGTATGAAGAATATGAAAAATGAATTATAAATAGCATACCCAGCGGGCCTCCATTAGAGATATACGGGCAGTCAGAGCATCCACCTTGGCGCGATATTGGTCTCGAGCCTAACAAGCTACTACATACTCCTTCTAGGAAACAAAATCTTGGGCTCGACGCCAAAGCTTGACCACCTCATGACCAGCCACCTAACCTCTAACCACCAGATATATCTGGTTAAGGCACCAACAGACCTCACCCTAAAATGAACCTTATTATCCATACTGGGCGGAAGCAAGAAGCGGTCACCAGGTACCTTCACTATATAAGGGATATCAACCCTAACCCAATAAAACCCAAACATATACTAAGGAGGGTCCATAGCAGCACGGAAGTCAATGTGCATCTATCCCGAATGACGCTCCTCCAAATACGTCTCCCATGTAAGGGGGCCTCGAAAGGGGATTTGCAACCTAAACAAGAGAATGAAGTCCCTCATGCCCGCATACTGGGGAGACCAGTGGTAAGGCACTCAAATCACATCCTAGGGTCTCAATAGCTCCAGGTTAGCCCAAAGAGCAACAAAATCTATAAGTAGGGACCACTAGACCACTAGGTGTCTAGCCCACCTCGTGGCCCACAAAAATGCATTTGCGGCTAGTACCCTAGACCGGCGTACTAGTAGATACTCATAACTCCACCATAACGAAAAGGGCCAAAACCCAGTCAAACTCCCCCATGCATTGGATGTCCTAACTCTCATCCCCCGTAAAAAATTGGTAAAAGTAAAAGCACAACAATCCACATAGTCCAATGTGTCCAAATCAACTACCAGGCTCACTAAAGGTAAGGGAACTACCAACTTATTATTGTTGCAAAAGCAACTGAAGACGATATACAATAGCAGCCGACACCTCATGATAACCCGATCAGTTGGGGAGGGCTCAAGAGCAAAAGCTGTCTCTGATGGACAAAGAAGCGAAGCCGAAAAACTCGAGCCTATAATCCCTAGCAAACCTAAGAGAAGGAGAGCCTCAGCAGCAGTCACGGATCACAAGGAAATTAGGATACCCCCAAAAGACAGGCCAGTGCTCATCGCCCAGTCGACAAGGGTAGGCCCCAGCTCAAAACCTACCAAGTGTACGATCCCAGTCTCCCTAAACCATGTCTCCATCAACCCAATCACTATCCTGTGATTAAGCATGTCTGTTTAGAGAGTCATGAAGGCATTAAAGCCAATCCAAAGAAGGAAATCTTGATAAGATGGAGCTGTCGCCTGCATAGCTCTCAAGGTAGAGATACTAGCCCCTCTAAATGAACTGTGAGTGGACGACAACATTCGGTCATAACGCAGATAGAGGCTCAGATGGTAAGCCAGATCTCGCAAAGGCGAGACGTCAAGAATCACTAACTGGTCATCCAAAAAAGAAGTATCCTTTCGCCAGTCGCGGACAAATGCCATGCCGTGCCATACCCAATCCTCGAATCAATAGCCATATCTACATTCTCCTCAACCCTCACGCTTGGAGTAGTAGAGGACTACCCCCTCACAGAACTACTGCTCGAAGCTGTCTTGCTCGAAGGTCACTGAGATCGGCCACTCCCACTTTAGGCAAAGTCACTCCTGCTGGCATTGCCCTCCCTGGGCTCAACCCAAGACGCCTTCCTGTGACACCTCCCATTAGAGCCATCATTGCCCGCCTCCAACATCTTGAAGAGCAACAACGAAAAAGAATGTAGAAAATTGTTCAGTAACAGGATATGCATAAAAAAGATATATATACAACATGATATGCATAAAATATATATATATATATATATAAAGAAAAAAAGAAAAAAAAAGAGAATATATACAAAAAGAAAAAAAAGAAGAAAAAGAAAAAGAAAGAAAAAAAAAAGAAAAGAAGCAAAAAAAGAAAAAAAAAAAGAAAGGAAGAAAAAAAAAAAAAGAGCTAAGGGCCTATCCACTCCTTCAATTCCATTTCAAGAGTTTTCTAATGGTTTTTCGAGCTTTTTTCCTCAAAAAGTTTCATTTCAAAATTGCAAGCCAGTTTTTCAAGTTTTCTCCTTCAAAAGCCCCATTTCAAAATTTTCTATAGTTTTACAAGCTTTTTCCTCTAAAAGTTCAGTTTCAAAATTCCAAACCGGTTTCCCGGGCTCTCTCCTTCAAAAGCCCCATTTCAAAAGTTTTCTAACGGTTTGTCGAGCTTTTTCCTCTAAAAGTTCTGCATCAAAATTTCTAACTGATTTTCTGGGCTTTCTCCTTCAAAACCGTGCTTTGAAAGTTTTCTAAGGCTTCCCGAGCTTTCCACTTCAAAAACCTCATTTCAAAGGAAATTTTCTAAAAAGTCAATTTTTCTGGGCTTTCTCCTTCAAAAGCTCAGTTCTCAAAAGTAACTGCTTTTTCTAAAAGTCTTAGAGTCGAAACGTTGAATTTTTAAAGGGTCCATACTTTTTGAAAAATTTCGATAGAGTTCTGCCTTAAAAAGTTACTATCTTGAAATTCAACAAATCATAAACACATCACCAAGGCTCCCCAAGCCTCCAACCACGTCAACTGACACCATCCTATCCTCCATGGCACATGACCCATAATTGAAAACAATTCTCAAGTTAATTTCTTCGCTTTTCAAAAGTTTTCGGGTCCGTTTGATTTTCTAAAAATCCCCAAAAATTTTTGAAACACTCAAAAAGATCCTCACAATTTTCTAAAAATATCCCATAATTTTTCTACCTTCAATAGGGTTCATTTTTCAATTTTTCTTAATTTTTCATATTTTTCTTAAATTTCAGAAATTAAAAAATTCAAAATTTTTTTAAAAATTACAAAACTTCATATGGTTGTTCTATGCATTTTTCTAAGAAATCCAGCATGAAAATCAAGCACAAACATGCAAAACCCAAGCCTACACGAGCAATTTTCTAAACCCTGCAAGAAACCCTTTAAGAAACCCTTTCACATAACATGCAAAATTATTCCAAACACACTCAAATCATCGTCAAATCACAAAAGTGATCAGCCCATTGCATTCTAAACATCCTAAAACATGGATTTACACTAATCATATGCAAAAAATGACACATACATTAAAATCGACGAACTTCCAAGAAATCTAACCTTTTAGTTCTTTGGTGAAAATCGAGCTTTCCAACGAGAATCCAGTAATAATAACAACTTCCGGCATGTGCCTGACGTCCCTCGAAACCTTCCTAAAAAGAACCAGTGAAAATCCCTCGAAATCCCCACGTTAAAGCTCTCCAATCACCCCAAAATATCAAAACCTGTAAGGTAATATGCGAAACTGCTCTGATTCCATGAAAAATGACCAAACCGGCCCCTTGGACCTCCAAGCACATCTTGAGAAAGTTCAAAACGTCTCAAGATGGTAAGTTCACCCTTCCAAAGTGTTCCTAAACAGTTAGGCGTACTCAATACGCAATCATGTCCAACTCCGGTCCCGCTCTAGTCAATTTCGGTCAAAATGATTGTTTTGTCCCTAGACGCCGCAGCACAATACAAATCCCATCAAATAGTGAAAACATCTTTTAGGACCATCCCCGAATAGTTCGGCATGTTTAACACACTACTCCAATCTATTCTAACATTTTTCGACCAAGCTCAATCAAAATGACCGTTTTACCCTTGGTAGCCCGAGTGCACCCCGAAACCACACTGGCTTTGGGTATCAAACCGGCAGACTATATCATACACCCCCGTTCAATCTAAGGTGAGTCCCATGACTCTAACCACTTCCAACATAACAAAAGTCCCCTAGAGTGTCTCACAGATGCTCCGCTAGGGTTGTCTTTTCTCCCGATTCCCTGGTTATAACGCACCATCAAACGACTTGAGAATTGTGTAAAGCAGGGAATTCCCAAAATCTTGATCACATGTCTTTCCATCGATACGGCTCGATTGAATGGATCACTTCCCGAAGCCCCCGATCGCATGACTCAAAAATTGCTACTTTCATTAACCCCTAGAGTGTCTCACAAACGCTCCGCCAAGGTTGTCTTTCTCTCCAATTCCCTGATTATAACGCACTGTCAAACAACTTGAGAAATGCATAAATTTAAGAATTCCCAAAAGTATTTTCAAAACATTTTCCATCTATAAGGTCCAATCGGAAAGATCGCTTCTCAAAGGCCCCCATCACCTGGTTTAAAAACAGCTACTTTTGAACACCCCTAGAGCATCTCACAGACGCTTTGCAAAAGTGTATTTTCATGCACACTTCCCGAGATGATATCTCATTCTTTCGAACACCTTTCAAGCTCCACGAAAATTCCAAGCTCTTGAGAAACACTAGAAAAACATCGTGGACATGACCAATTTCCCAAAATCCTTCCTAAATGACACAATTATTGAGGCAATGTTTAAATGAACATTCTCGGTGGTGAAGCATATGCTACATCTGCCCAGATTGATCAAATTTTGCTTGGCCCCTAAGATTTAGCCAGTATAAAGTGTGCCACGTGGTTTACATTTTGTGGAACACTACTTCAGCATGTAGCACATGCGCTCGGGAAAAATTTGCCCAAGCGCATATACTACATGCGCCAGGCCTCTCCAGATTGCTTATAAATACAGGCCTCCCCCTTTGCATATTCCAGAATCGAAAACAACAGTGAAGCTCTACAAAAATATCCTTTAAACCTAGAATTTCCATATACATCACACTCTCCAAACACTTAGGTTAGTTTCCACCTCCCTCTCACTTATACACCACACTTACAAAGCCCTCAATGCCATGGACAATCCCATCCCAGCCCCTTCAAGCCTTTCTAAGGCTATTTAAATTCAACCTAAAGCATCCATAGGAGGTTTGAAAGTGTTTGAAGGCAAAAAGTGGTATTCTCTTTTATAATTTTGTCACCCTCACTGTCCTCTGCTCTCTCCTAGCCTACTTAGGCTATTCTCTATTTTAAACCCTTATCTTCTACCCCCCCCCCCCCCCCCCCCCCCCCCCCCCCCCCCTTCTGCATGCTTGATATAAGAAATCTCCTAGTTCATGGCTAGAGGAAAGTTACTAAGAGCCACCATGTAGGGGGATCTCTCACTAGCCCCCTTTAAGATGGTATAGCCTTGGAGCACCTTGACTATGTGTTGTGGCCAATAGCCTTGTATGAATTCATGACCCCCTTGCATATGGCTACCATGATTATGTATTGCATGCTTGACCTCATTTTCAGATCCATCATTAAAAATTTTCATTATCTTCATTTCTGTGTCTTCTTCAAATTCCATGTCCAAGAGTTTTCTTAAAAATGGTTTAGAGAGTTGGTTCCTTAAAGCCTAGGTCCATTTTCACATCTTAGAGAACCCCCTTTAAGCCCATTGACCGCATTTTGCATCATTGTATTTCTTTGCATTTCACGAGACTTAAAATTGGTTTCCAAACTCTTCTTTTCTATATTAATTTTTGTAGAATCTACTCTCTTGAACCTTGTGGTTAAAATGGTCCCTTAGAACCCTCTCTTGAGTGGTTTTCCCATTATTTTGACCATGTGAACCCCAGCTCATTGGAATTGGTTTCTACATCCCAAAAAATGGTTTTCAAAATAACATCCTTCAACAAGGATTCTCAAAATTTCACTCGCTTTACTTTGCATAAAAATGATTTCCTAAACCATTATTTTCACCTTGATTTTTTGAAATTTTGCTCTCTTGAATATTGCGGTTGGAATGGTCCCATGGAGTCCTCTTTGAAGTGATTTCCTTCAAATCAACCATATGAACCCTTATTCTATAGAGTGGTCTTCAATCTCTTAAAAACGGTTTTCCAAAACCAATTTTCAAAGAATCATTCTCTTTAGTTTTCAAGTCTTCAAAATGATCTATTCAACATTGATTTTCACAAGTTTTGCTCTATTGAGTTAGTGGGTGAAATGGTTCTAAGGCAACCCTCTCTTGAGCGGTTTCCAAATATCAACCATAGGACCCCAACACTCACTTGAGTCATTTTCATGAAAATGGTTTTCAAAACCCACTTTCAAATTTCATGCATAAAATCACCTTCCAAAACCACTAGGTTAAAACACTAGTTTAAAACCACCTCTTAAAAACACCCTTCAACCCTAGGTTAACTTGTCCTTAGGTCAACCAAACCCTAGGTTAACCTAACCTTAGTTAGTTAACCCTAGGTCAACCAAACCCTAGGTTAGCCTAACCCAAGTTAGTTAGTCATAGGTCACCTTAACTCTATTTAACCTAACCTTAGTTAGTTAACTTTAGGTCACCTTAACCCTAGGTTAACCTAGCCCAAGTTAGCTAACTCTAGGTCACCTTAACCCTAGGTTAACCTAGCCCAAGTTAGTTAACCCTAGGTCACCTTAACCCTAAGTCACCCAACCTAGGTTACTAAACTTCAAGGCTCCAACTCAAAGACTCCGTTTTAAATAACTTTTCAACTCAAAAACCATTTTCATAACATACTTCCAAAAGCATCCTACTCTCTTGAGATTTCTAAAACGAATCCAAAATCTTTTCAAATACTTCCATACTCTATTTTTAAAAATGCTTGCAAGAAGTTCTCTTAAACTTGTTTTAACTAAAATGGCTAGACACTTAATATTTTTCAAAAACTATTTTCAAAAATGTTGTTAAGAATTCACAACCCCAGAAGGTCCCTAACCTTATATGGTTAGGGATTCTAAGGGAATGTGATACATTAAGTACAACCTTCAAGGTTGTCCATACTAGGGTTCTAAAAACCCTAAGTGTTTCAAAAGCACTTTTCAAAAATGATTTTTAAACATCACATTTTTGAAACAACCCTAATCTTTCTATGGTAAGAATTGGTCAAGTACAAGTGAGAAATTTAAAAAGGGTTCTATAACCCTAAAGTTTTAAGAACCAAAAGTGAAGTTTTTAGCCCATTTTCCAAACTTGTTTTCAAAACTCATAAGCCCTAAAGGAGTTTAGTTCTTCAATGACTAACCTCTTAAAGGTAATGAAACATTAAACATACCTTTCATAAGGTATTCAAGAATTACTTTCAAAAGCTTTTCGGAAACAAGTTCACAAGAGCATTTCAAATCCAAACTCTACCTCCAAAGTTTTCAAAACAAGTTTTCAAGAAATTTTTAAAACTCCCTTGAATTGTTTCAAAACACTTCCAAAATGCCCAAGAGTTGTTTCAAAAACATTTCAAAACTCTCTTGAGTTAATTTCAAAAATGTTTAAAATCATCTTCAAACTTGATTTTAAAAACATTTCAAGCATCCCAAGTCCTATTTCAAAGGCATTTTTCTAAACTCTCAAGTTCTTTTTTTTCAAAGACCTCAAAGTATCTTCAAACCTTTCCATAGATCTCAAGGTGTCTTCAAAGCATTCCAAAGGACCCAATGTGCCTCTTTTCTATCGGGCCCTTGCCCGAACTACGAATGACCTGATTCTCGTCAAATGAGATACATAGGTAACCTAAGATGGTGTGGTCATAACCTTTATTTCAATCCAAGTTCCCTTATCTCAATTTTCTATCAATTTAAGATTTCTATCTCAAGTTCCTTCAAACTTTTCCATCATTTTCAAACGTCTCTTTTTAAACATGCGTCATGCATCATTCATCCAAAAAGTGATGACCAAACCCATTTTTCAAAATTCTAAAGTGGATATCAAGTGGATAATAATAACTGGTTATTCAAGTGAGTGAATTGAGGGTGATTAGACATGTAGGTACTGAAAGAGCGGGGTAGGGTGATGATCTTAGGTTATCTTCCCTACACGTAACCAACTCCCAGACCATAAATTTCTATTTTCAAAGACCAAAATAGAGTTATTTTCAAAAAGGGCTTAAAACTTTCCAAAGGTTGCCAAACAACCTATTTTCTTAAAAACCTTCTCTTGGAGAAGTTTTCCAAAACCTTTTTTAAAAACCCTAAGTTCAATCTTCAGATTATACTTAATTTTAGGTGACCTAACTCACCTTGATCAATTTAGGTGGTGTCTCTCAAACGTTTTCCAAAAAGCCCTTCAATCAAATCATGTTTTTAAGTTCAAACCTAGTCGCACTCAGCGTCTAGAATGATGAGTTCTAACGAGAGAGTATCATGCTTTTTCTAGAGGTAATAGGGCTTGGTTAAAAAATCGGGGTGCGACAATCAAAAATCACCTATATGAGTGTGAAGGGACCGCTTCTATAGGAATTGTAAAGACTACATTCTCTAAAGCACTCATGAATTACCAAGCATGACTTATGGCCAAAACGAACATAATAATGAAAACCAAATTGTGTCCGTAAGGAAACCGTGTGAATATTATTGTCTCAGTTTACACCAACGGCTGAACAATTTAAGACACCCTGTTAACTGGTTAGCCTATAAACCCGATAGTATCTCACTAGGGAAGGTTCAAAACCAAAAGCCACCTATCCCGACGCTGTAACTTTCCACTTACCCTCTCTAAATCATTTTGCATTTGCATTTTACATTACATTAGCCAATCTTATTTATGTGGGGGATTGTTGAAAAATATTTTGTTTTGCATAGCATTGAGCCTCAATAAAAGTGGAACCCACAAATATTTTGAAGTAGGTTCAAGGTGCTTTAACTTCCCCTCTAGGAGGAGACGACGAACAATAATTTATTTACTCAAATTCATGGAGATTTGAATGAGACAATAGCTTTCAAAGTGGCCAACATGACCATGGTTACTTGGGTGTAAGTGGCTTGTCCCACATCAATTTCTTATGAAAAAAATGATGTGCATATAAAGTCTTCTCTTGAAGTTGGGTTTGGGCACCAAGGGGCCCCCTAATTTTGTAGATGGGGGAGGACCTACCCAAACCATGGGTCGACCAACAAATACACATGCATGCACCACTCATAACGGGCCGGGCTCGGGTGCGGGTGCAGGTGTGTTTGACCAAACTGGGCTTGACCCTGATTCAGTTCTTTTTACACCAAATTTGAAGTTCATTTTTTAAAATTCAAACAGATGTATCCGTTAGGTGTAAGGGCACGTTTGGCTGGTGTCCCTTTGTGAATAGGCACTTCACTGTCTATATAAACCGGAGATTCGTCTCAAGTTCTAAGAGATTCGAATAATGCTACTAGAGCTTTTTGTAACCCACCTTGCCGATCTGCCTTGAAGAAGTCTTGCCAGACTCGGATTTAGAAGTGACGAAGTTTTGCCGTGTTCTCCAGTTGCCAAAGTTCTGTCCAACCGCTGTTGTTTTCAGTCACTGATATCTATTGGCATTTTTTAAGATTTGTACTTGTTAAATTTTTCAGCGGTGAAAGTTTACGTGTTGCTCAATTTGTACAAGGCAGAAACATTACCAGTTTTTTGCATCGAATTCCTAGATACACCAATAAATAAATTCAGAGAGGAATTTATAGAGTTTTTGGATGACCTGCTTGTCAGAAATTCTCTTACCTTTTCTACACGTTCTGCATTTATATTGCTTGATTTTGTTAGGATTTTATTGCATTAAAGAGAGTCAGAATATTGTTTGGTTCGCCAAGCATGAATAGTGTAGTGCTTCTTCTTTGTTATTGATAATCATTTTATCCTAGGAGACAGTCACCCATTCGTCTCGTCATCACCAGTGTGGAGAGCGAATCTGTCTTAAGGAGAGAGTGGTTTAACTCGACTAACGTTTTCAGTTGAATTGCAGCTTCAGTGTTCTTGGAAATCACGCATCTACTGGGTGTGTGTCCATGCGAGGATTTCAATAACCACATCAAATAAATGAGAGTAAATGGAAGTGAATTAGCAGTAGAAGTAGGAGGACGAGAGTGAGTGAGTGACCTTACCGAGGAAAATTTCATTAGTGTGAGGGTCGTACACGTCGGAGGTGTCAAGGAAAATGACGCCGGAATTGATGGTGTGGTGGATGACTTTGATCATTCCTTGGGCTTTGGAGCGCCGTAAAAGGCTCACATGCCCATGTAGCATAGTCCCTGTACCGATACCTCCAGGCCTTGTGAACCCAACTTCATCCTCCCTACTTTTTTTGTTTCTTTCTTCTTCTTCATCTTCTTCTTCGTATTGTTCTCTCTCTCTCTCTCTCTCTCTCTCTCTCTCTCTCTCTCTCTCTCTCTCTCTCTCTCTTTCTCTCTCTCTCTCTTAATGTAATAGTTGTCACAGAGCAATAGTGTGGTAAACTAGCCAGTGATGAGCACTGAACTCATATACGATAGGAGAATGCAGCTATAATGGAAGATAATGATAGTTAGAGTGTAGTACACTACAGGTCAAAAAATGAGACCGTGGGACGGCCGAAAAGGCCAACAATTGATAATGGAATTGTTAGAACTTAGCCACATCTACTTTGAGAGGTTCTCTAAATACATGTGTCTATGCAATACCTACTGACAAAATGTATTTTATATGAGCGCATATCATTAAGATGACCACTTTAAGATTTATAATTTAAAATTGTACACCTTCATACTTGTATGAATTTAATTATATATTCTATATCTATTTTACTGGCCACTATCAACCAATTCCGTGGACAATCTCAATCCATCGAGCTCGCCGGAGCCTTGGATAGAAAAATGTTTATTCCATGCACGAAGGATTTGTTTTGGGTACATATAGAGAGATATAACTCACTATAAATCCACATTACAGATGAGTAATGCAATGGAAGTTAATGTCATTTTGACTAGCCAAACCAATGCAATCATCAACAGGCAAGGGTGTCCACGAGCCCGATGGCCCGTTTGGTCCGCCCAAGCCCGCTCATTATTATAGGACTTGGAAATCATAGATTTTATTTTGGGTAGGTTTGAGATTTAGTTTTAGGGCTGATGAAAAATATCTTTAGTGTAGGCCCAATCCGAGCCTAGACAGATCAATGTTTAGCCCTACCAGTAGAAGAGTTGATTAAGATCGTATGCCAAAAAAGAAATAGAGAATTTCATGTGGCAAAGACACAAAAGGTTTGAAAATCTGTTTTGGGGACGTGGATTTTCCTATAGAGAATAATTAACTTAAAGATCCAACTATAAGGCTAGGTCAATTATCTAGGTATGTCAACCATATGTGCAAGTTTAAAGAAATAAAGTAAAGAGACAAGATACACAAGATTTTAGCGTGGAAACCTTATAAACCAAAAAAAAAAAACACAGGACCACACATAGCTACTAACATACTCAACACTATAACTTTGAAGAGTTAAACCCAACCACAACTCCGCGTTGATCCACAACTATGGTAGAAATTTCAAACGTAATCACTAGACACCCACGATTCACCGTTCTCTCATGCTCCGGACATCAACATTCGAAATCCGCCAAAGACGAAGCGTGTAAAATTTGGTTATTGACCAGAAGAAACTCCAATAAACGTGAAAGCATAATAAAACTTTCTAAATAGCTAGATGATCTCTTTGGTTATATGCCTATCAATTATGAAGCCTGCAAAGTCTTTATATATTGATCGAAAATTTTGTAAAGTGTTGGACGAAGTCTATCTAGCACTAGGAAAGGTTTTCTAAGCAGATTTGGATTAGAGTCTCGAAAGTCCTCAACTCTGTCATGCGTTCGAACCCTCTGGTCAAGAGTTCGGACTCCCGACTATTGGAACACATAGGAAGACCGTTCTAACAGCCGGTAAACATGAGTGTGTAGATTTCGAAAAGTTATATGAAATTGATATATCATGAACCACGATAGCCCTTCTGGTTCGAGAGATATAGTCTTCTAAAGTTTCAGTTTTGTGTGTTTCAATAGTTTGTACTCTGGATTCAGCAGCTTGCATTTTCACATTATTTACTTGAAACTTTGCCCAAATACAATTCAAAACACAATTACAATGAAACTGATTTTATCTAAGGAATATGTCAACACTAAATACCCTAACAATGAGTCAAAATAATGAGTGTTTTGATTTTTAATGATAGAACCATGCATCGCTACAATATCATGTATAAAAAATTTGTACAAAAATAATTGTATGGCATCTTTTCCCAAACACGAAACAATATGACAAACATATAGCAGGCCAATTTAACTTTGGAGCTACCCGATAATGAGAAGTTACCTTTGAATTTCTGAGGAAAACCCTATTCGGAAATAAGAGTTTGCGAAACAAAGTGCAAATGTGATGTGGAAGTGTCTAACAAAGTTTGACCATGTTCCATTAAGCACATCAATTCAATTCCTAATGACAAATATACCATAAATCAATCCACTCATCTATTGATGGTATAGTTCTTGTGGTGACAAAAAGGTACAGGGCCCATTTGGCATAGTTTTCAATAATCAGTTATTTCTTCTTTTTTCAGTCTAGAAAACAATCCATAAAATATATATTTCTGAAGAAAAAAAACTCCAAATCATTTTTCTAATTTCTAAAACTTTTTAGCTACGAAAATTCTTTCTTTTTTGTTGTTGGTACAAATAACTAGGACAATTATGGAAATATGGTGTTTTGGCTTATTTTTATATTTAGGATTAATTACACTGTGCACCTTTGCACTTTACATCGAAGCTCACTCCATGACCTTCACTTTTAATTTTAACAATTAAGCCCTTACACTTTTAATTTATTGCAATGTCAACCTTCTACAAATTTACGTTTAGAAAATAAATAAAAAAAATTCACATATGATAAGCACATTGCCTTTGTCAAGGGACAAAAAAGTAAAATCATACTTCTTGCTAATAATTTATAGCAAATTTCTTTTGAATCACTCCAAAATTATGAGTGTAATCAAATTTAAGATGCATATAATGTAATTAGGCTTCGTGTAAAATGACTCAATTCAATGTACGTGCAATAGATGTGAGACTTTGAGATGGAAAAAGGGTTTAATTTTGCATATTTGTCTCAAATAGAAAGTTGACATTGCAATAAATTGAAAGTGTAAGGACTTAATTATTACATTTAAAAGTGAAGATCCTGAAGTGAAATTTGATGTAATGTGAAGGGGTGCAAAGCGTAATTAACCCTTATATTTATATATAAGAAGAAACCAAAAACATCAAATAGATAATAAAATCCTAAGCTTCATTTGGATTTATAGAATTGAAATTGATTTATTTAATTTGCAAGAACATGTCAGAAATAAGACACAAAAATACTTAAATCTAAAGTGTATATTTCTTTCTTGATTTTTATTTTGCCTTATTATTTTTAAAACAATCATTGAGAAGAATAAACCGAATGAATTTTCAGCCATTCTAGCTGTTCTCTAAAACCTTCATTAGTAACCTGCTCACCCAGTTATCAGTCTCTACCATTGCTTTTTCAAGCATTGATTCCTAGAACCACACAAGAGGAACTCAAAAGTCTATTAGCTACTATTATTCCAAAGGAAGAGGAACTCAAAAGCTTCATATCTTGACTGCCCATGAGTTGTGATTCTTATAAAAAGTCCTATACTTAACCTTTTGTACTTTCACATTGCTCATGTTTTTAAAAGGGCAATACTTGACTTCTTGAATAATATAAATATGATGGTGACATATGATAATTTTCTAAAGCAACTAAATATCACTTGATTTTAATTTGTGGTAGCTAAAGTTCTTGTATAGTTCAAAATTCAAATAACTTTTATCCATCTTCACAATGCTTATAGTCCTTTTCTTATATTGTTGCACTCCATTTGGATAATAGGAATAAAAGTTATGGAATGTGATTTCATTGTCCATAATTAGATCAGATTTCTAATCAACATTATTCAATCGTTGAGAGATTCCTCGTGATTTTTATGTGAGAAAGTGATAATATTTAAATCTCACAGGTCTCTATCTTTCTTTTTAGCTCACGTATAGTTTAGGAACGTGATTCTCATTTAGTTTGAGAATCTTATTCCACCTTAAATGGCTCCAAAATAATCTTTCATGTTTTGACACCTCAAATAATGGTACAAGGATATACGCAATAAGATTCCCAATCCTTCTCTTTATTTCGGTCATACAAAGGTAGCCTAAGGATAAAAAGTTCTTACACAAATAATATAAACCTAAGTAACAATTCAAAACCACAAAAGGTTATTTATTATGTGTTTAATACCACAATGTCGTGTAACTGCCTACAAATATAACTAGAAACTTGTATATTGTGTTGAAAATGAGATTAGACACTAAAACCAATTGTGTGCGCAATGATAACATCAAAATAAAAACAGGTAAGAGAAAACCGGTGACGATTGACATTAATCTAAAATTTGAGAAACTAACTTCGATTTAATCACATGTAGCCTAGGGATGGGGGAAGCCCAGTATTCCATATGGTATTGGTTTTGTTTTGATTTTCATTCTTAAACCATTTTTATGCCCAACTTTTTTTTTTCTTTCTTCTGTTTATTTAGTAGGTGTTTAAGTCCCTTATCATTTGGAAACAACTTCCATGCTTCTTACTGCACTATGGTGAAAATTTGTTTATATTAAATGACATGAAAACTTAATCATAAAAATTACAAGAAATATTATTGCTACTAGTTTTAGTTTTTCCATATTGTTCCCACCTTCAAGTAGATTGTGACTCGTACATTATTTTCGTCATTGTTATTATTATTATTGTTGTTGTTGTTGTTATCATCATCATCATTATCATTATCGGTGTTGTTGTGACATTATTGCAATAAGAAAATCAACGTTAATGAGGATAATACCTGACAATATAGATGGTGACACGAACATGTCAAAAATCAAAGAAAATATTACCATACGATAGAAGCTATGATACAAAATGCAGGGAATAAAAAAAGGAAGAAAAATATCGCCACCGAGTAGTTTAATTCAGATTTTCTCACTCAATGCTTAGGTTCGAATCTCAATAATAGTTTGGTGGGACTAAACATATTGTTCAGTACCTAGAGCATGCAGTGAAACTTAAGTTCAACCTTGATATAAGTGCGTTGAAATCTCTCGCAGATGATTTTGTAGTATTGAGAGACACTACTCCCTGGCGGATGTTTAGAATAGTCTATCTACATATCCATTTTTAGTACCAAAAATTTTTTTAACAATGATGAGCACTTAGGGAGACTGATACATTGAGGGAAAGTGATGCATATTCAAATTACTACTTTGTGGTTGATGATCACTGATCGTACCAAATAATACCTCTTTTCTGTCAAGAAAATTTGTGTTCCATTGAAACGTACTTGACAACACTGAAACTAGCTATTGGTTTATGGCTCTCGATTCTTAATTATGAAGAGAATTGAAGAAATCGTGTATAAAGTATGTATACATATATATGTGGGTAAATTACAGTTTGCACCGTGTAAGCACCCCATTTTTGACCGCTCGACAGTCTACACTCCATCCAGACTTGTTTTCAAGTCATTGTGGGCATATTCCTATCGAAATCAGCTTTCCAAGTTTAATCCCATCTATCCATCGCTTCGCGGGCCCAAAAAGCCCAAATAGAGGCAAAATGACCAAAATGCCCTTAAGAGCATTGTCCTTTCTTTTCCAATTCCAACCCCTCTCTCGAGACAGTTGATTCCTCGAGACAGTAAATCTATTCCAATCAGGCGCGTCTTTTCAAAGACAGTAAGACCCCTTTCCAATCCCTCTCTTGGGACAATTTATTCCTCAAGACGGTTCCAATCAGGCATGTCTTTTCGAAGACCCCTTTCCAATTCCACTCTCGAGACAGTTTATTCTTCGAGACGGTTCCAATCAGGCACGTCTTTTCGAAGACGGTAAGACCCCTTTCCAATTCCACTCTCGAGATAGTTTATTCCTCGAGACGGTTCCAATCCAGGCACGTCTTTTCGAAGACGGTAAGTCCCCTTTCCAATCCTTCTCTTGGGACAGTTTATTCCTTGAGACGGTTCCAATCCAGGCACGTCTTTTCGAAGACGGTAAGTCCCCTTTCCAATCCCTCTCTCGAGACAGTTTATTCCTCGAGACGGTCCAAGTCGCAAAACTACTCATAAAACCGTTAGAGTAGCGGAAATACTCATAAATAGGTCGATATAAGGAATTGCCAACAAACCCTTGTGTCACGACGACCACCGTCAGAGTGGCGTAAACACTCAAAACCCAGTTCAACACTAGTGTCTGTTAGCCCACTTCGGTGAAAAATAACCACACTGCCCTTAGGACCTTTTCCGAGACTTTCTGGTCAAGATGACCATTTTGCCCCTAGGCATCCGAATGCCCCGGGGACCACACCGGGTCTGGGTATCAAACCGGTAATCTCCTGACATTGCTTTTTGTAGTGTTCTCAACCTTTCCTTATCTTTCCGGATCATTCCGAGTCAGTTTCGGCCAACCCGGTGCGAAATGACCATTTTGCCCCTGATGGGCCGGTCACCTTTTCTGACCATACTGGCTCTGGGTATCAAACCAGTAACCTCCTGAGACTACTTTTTATAGTGTTCTCAACCTCCCTTTACCTTTTCGGATCATTCCGAGTCAGTTCCGGTAAACCCGGTGCGAAATGACCGTTTTGCCCCGGATGGGCCGGTCACCTCTTCTGACCACACCGGCTCTGGGAATCAAACCAGCAACCTTTGGGAACATTCTGAATAATGTTTCCAAATCCCAAGTCTTCTTCTAGTACAGTCCGAGTCTGTCACAGCAATTTTTCGGTTCGATTGACCGTTTTGCCCCTAAAGGCCCAATCAACCTTTCCGACCCATCTAATCCTTATTTCTCAAGTCAAATACCTCTAGGACACTATTTTAAGTGTTTATGCTCTTTTCCAGCCTTCCGGGTCATTCCCGGCTCCTTCAAATTATTCCCGGACTTTCCGGAGTCACTCCTAGTGAAGCCAAGTTAAAAATTGCATGGTGGTCACTAGTACAGGCGCCCAAATCTAGTCAAAGATATGTTGCTTGCCAACCTTAAATATTTCCTAAATGGCACTAGTGGCGCCAAGCCAAAAATTGGCAGAGTGACGCAAGTGTAAATTCTGGCCTGGCGCCACTACAACAGGCGTTAGTGTTGTCCAACCTCTATAAATACAGAGCCTCCTCCAACGTGAAAAGGATCCACAAACCCAACTTAAAATTTATATAATTCGATATACAGAGCTCGAGCACCTCAAAAACCCTAGCTTCCCTAGATTTTCCAAACCCTAGCCACCATACACAAACCCTAGTCTCATAGACGCTCCTATACATCCCCATACACTCATATACTAACCTTCAACCATCCTTTGAAGACTTGAAGAGCTACAATCTAAAGCTTGAAGACAACTCTTGAAGATTGAAGACGAAGATTGAGACGAAGACCGAAGATCGAAGGCAAGCAAGGCGCGCAAAATAAACATGACATACGGTAGGCTCCCTATTTAAATTTCCGCACTTCCCCCTTCTCTCTTCTCTCTCCTAACCCACTTGGGTTTTCTCTATTTTAATCCCCCATCTCTTTCCCCCCCTTTCTTTGCATGCTTGAAACAAGGAGATTCCCGGTCCATGCGTAGGATTGGACTATTGGAGAGTCACCGTGTCGGGAGCTTTCTTCTAGTCTAACCAGAGACCACGTGGGTCCGACCCCCTTGATTATGTGGTGAAGCCTTAGCCTTCTATGTTCACGACCCCAAAATTGCATTGTGCATATCATGGTCTTGCATCTTCCAAAAGTCGTTCTCAAAGTTGTTTTCAAAATCGTTTTCAAACTTGTTTTCAAAATTGCATCAAAATCTCTTTTTCAAAAACTTGTTTTCAAAACCACAATCCTAGGGTGATTCTAGCCTTTCCATGGCTAGGGTTGCTTTAGGAAAGTCTTATATTTGAAATGCCCAACATGGTCCATATTTTCAACCCTTGTTGTTTTCAAAACCACTTTCTTAAAGTGGTTCTAGCCCTCTTATGGCTAGAATCGCTTTAGGAAAGTGAGAGGTTTTCATACTTTCCAAAAAGCTCTCTTTTCAAAAATCTCTTCCTAAAAATCTCTTTTTCAATATACTTCCTAAAAAATTCTCCCTTCCAAAATTGTTTTCAAAAACACCCTCCAAAAATCTATTTTCCCAATCTCCCTTTTTCAACTCCTTTCCAAAACGCTCTCTTCAAAGTCCACTTTCCAAAAACGTTCCCTAGGTCTCTTTCTTAGAAAAACTCTCTTCAAAAATCTTTCCGAAAACTCTCTTTCCCAAAATCTCCCTTCTAGAAGTTCCCCTTTAGGATTTTCCTTCCAAAACCTTCGTTTTCAAAAACACACTTTCCAAAAACTCCTCTTTAAAATCTTTTTCCAAAAACTCTATCTTCAAATTCACTTTCCAAAAACTCCTCCCTAGGATTCTCTTCTAGAACACCTTCGTTTTCAAAAGCGCACTTTCCAAAATTCCTCTTTCCTTAGAGCCCAAGTCAAGTTGTAGAACCTACAATTAGGAAATCTTAATTTTCTTTCCAAAAACATGATTTTCAAACTTTGCCCCAAACTTAGGTTTCTAAAACCTCTCGTTTTCTACATCCAAACTATACATATTTTCAAAACCTATTTTCTACGTCAAAACTATAGTTTTCCAAAGTTAGGGTTTCTAAAACTTCCCTTTTCAAATTTTTGACCAAATCCAATCTTCCCGTTTAGGAAACTAGATCCAATCCTCCATTTTTGGAAACAAAATCAAACATTTTTCTTTTAGAAGCCAAATTTAATCCCTTCTTAATCCAAACCTTTCTTAATTCAATTCCTTCCTAATTTTCTACCTTCCTAAACCATAAGTTTCCTAAACCTAAACTTCAAATCTTTCTTTAAATTTTAAAATCCGAATCTTTCCTAAATCGAATCCTTCCTAATCCTCCACTTTCCTAAATCTTAAGTTTCTAAAACTTGAACATAAAAATCTTTCTTAAATTTTAAAACTCAACTTTCAAATCTTTCCTAATTTAACCCTTTACTAATCCTACCCCTTTTCAAATCTTAACTTTCCAAATCTAAGTTTTTCAAATTTTTCCTAAGCTCAAACTTTTCTTAATTTCAAGATTTTCTAAACTTCTAAAACTTCTTTTCACTCTTAAACTTTCTAAATTTCAAATCTTTCCAAATTCAATGTTTTCTAAATTCAAAACTTTCTTAAGTTAAATCTTTCCTAATTTGAAAATTTTCCAACTTTCAAAACTTCTTAATTTCAAAACCTTTCCTAAAATGAAACTTTCCTTTTTCAAACATTTCCTAAAACTAAACTTTCCTAATTCAAAACATTTCTAAATTCAACACTTTCTTATTTCAAAACCTTTCTTAAAACGAAACTTTCCAATTGCAAAATTTTCCTAAGATGAAACTTTTCTAATTCAAAACTTTCCTAAATCGGACCTTTCCTAATTCGAATCTTTCCTAAATCCAATCCTTTCCTAAATCTTCCAAGTCCAACATTCGAGTCAAATCTTTTCTAAAAACTTTCCAAGTCGAGTCCAATCCTTCTTTTCTAAGTTCCTAAGTCTAGGTTTTCTAAACCCCCATCTTTCCAAAGCAAGTCTAAATCTTTCTTCCAAATTTTATCTTTTCAAATCAAAATCCAATCTCTTCAATTCCAGAATTCTAAATTCCAATTTTCAATCTTCTATTCTAAGTTTAATCTCTCAATTTTCTAATCCAATTTCCAATTCAATCTCTTTCTTTCAAATCAATCTCTTTTCATCGGACTCTTGTCCGAACTACGACTGACCTGATTCCCCCAAAGGGATACGTAGGCAACCTTCATAGGTGCGGTCACAACACTTTTCAAACTTTTAATTCCACCCTCATGGGTGCGGTCTCCACATCTTTTAAATCTCAAATTCCAATCTATTTTTAAAATTCCAATTTCAAAATTTCTATTTTCAAATTCCTATTTCCAAATTTTCAAACTTTCCAATTTCAAATTTCATCTCTTCAAATCTATTTTCAAATCAAATTCTTTTCAAATTTATTTCCAAATCTAATTTTCAATTCTCCTAACTTGCACTTGCATATCATGCATCATGTTAGTTTTCAAACATTGTTTTTCAAAGTGGATAGGATTAGACATGGGTTAATTAAAGACTCTCATAAGTGAATCTAGGGTAGATTGACATGTAGGTATCGAAAGGGCGGGGTAGGATGATGGCTTAGTGCATCTTCCCTACACGTAACCAACCTCCGAACCTGGAATCACTGATTTCAAAGGCCAAAAACGGAGTTATTTTTCAAAAAAGGCTAAATATTTTCCAAAGGTTACCAAACAACCTATTTTTTTTCATAAAAACCCTCTCTTGAGGAGATCTTTTCAAAATTGTTTTCAAAACCCTAAGTGTAGTTTTCGGATTATGCTTAGTTTTTAGGTGACCTAACTCACCTTAATCAAGTTAGGTGGCGATTCCGAATCTTTTTCAAAAAGCCCTTTATTCAAATCTATTTTCAATTCAAACCTAGTCGCAATCATTCTTCTAGGAGGGTGAGTTCTAACGAGAGAGTACAACATTTTTCCCGTTTGTGTGAGTATTCCTCGAGTGCGAAAAATCTGGGTGCGACTGCTGGGGACTTCGCTGGGGATACTTAGAGGGTTAGGCCATAGTCATGTCTCTTTACCCTTTACCCATGTAGAGTCTTTGGTTCAATCCTATTCACTTTAAATTTTCAAAACTAAATTTGCAAAATTGTTTTAAAAAAAAGCATGCATTTATTAATGTTATCTTGTATTATGTTTGTCGTCCACATACTAATACTTGCATCTTTGTTTTGTAGGTAGACATTTTGTTTAAATTTTATTAACTGCTTTGCATGAATGTGATGTACAGGATAAATGGGAGTTGTTGGGCCCTTTCCTCCACTTTTAAAAAATCCACACACACTACATGTGCACTTGCATTCTGCATACTTGCATACCCTGATATGTCCTTTCTAGTTAGAAAGGGAAAACGGTATATTGGTTGTGGGCAAGATGCTGTGTCAGTTTCTTCGCCTATAGCCTCTTGATGGTTCCCTCGCTCGGATCACCAACCCATCATGGCACCACCTCGGGGAGTGGGCCTAGGTTTGAAGATCCGGGGACCGAGCCTTTTTAGGACGCATTAGTCAACCCTCAACCTCATACTCATATAGACACCGTGCATAGCCGAACCTCTATCGGATTTAAGACATGAGCACTGTTTTCAAAATCACGGAGGAAAGGGCGACTGCTCTTACTTTCATTCATACTTGTCTATTCCTGTTGTTATACTGACTGTATTCATACTGTTATAATGCCTGATTAACTGCTCATGCATGCACGTTTATCTTGCTACTACATTCTCTCTCCTTATACTCTTTGCATACCCATGTTCATGCATTCAATATTCCATCTCAAGACAAGAGTTCCAAGTAACTCAAGTCACTGCATTCTCATGTATATGATCAACCTATTGAGAGTGGCACCAAAGTCACTCTCACTTGCATTAAACCTACCTAAACCCTTAGGGTTCCCACGTAACCCTAAGGGACTCATGGCATGCACACCAATCCATTTCATAAGAGGGGCCCCAATCCCTCTATGCTCACGGAGATAGGGTTGCCAAGAAGACAAGGGGCAATCAATCAACAAGGTCTCTTAGCAACCTCCTTGACATTAAATCCAACGAAGGCGGATCCGAAGACTCAAGAGTAGTTTAGGTTTTCCCTTTGTAAAAGTAGATAGGTGGAAGTCCAAAGGAAAATGTTCCCCCTCCCCCTATTAAAATGTATTTCAATTCTTTTGTATCTTAAACCCAAAGTTCAATGTACTTCTTTATTTTTTCTACGAATGAATGAATGGATGATTGTATGAATGGATGAAGGTTCCAGCTCGACGGTGAGGTATCTGCATACAGGGGCAAACTCCCTATCTCCAAAAGTGAGCAAACACATCATGTTTAATTTCCCTCTCAAGTAGGGGCACCCCTAGGACATACATTGCATAAGAATTTTCAAATCAAGGCACTAACTTCCTTTTTCTTCTTTTGTTTCTCGTCTTCTACCCTCCCGCTCCTCATCTCCAAGTACTAAGAGAACCGAAGACAAAAGCAAGACAAGAAAGGGAGTTTTCTCGATCACTCACTTATTATCATCATATTGCTTACATGTTCACTTCTTTTATTGCTCATGCATCCACATCCATTCCAAGACAAGAGTTCCAAGAAACTCAAGTCATTTCATTCTCACGCATCTAATCAACCGTAGAGAGAAAGGAGCAATCCAATCTCATGTTAATCAACCTACCAAAACTCCTAAGGGTTCCTCAACCTTAAGGATTCACGGTACGCATAGAATTATATCCCAAGAGAGGAACAAATCTCTCTCAGTCCATAGAGGTGGGATTTCCCAAATAAGGAAACATCAACCGGCCCACACCGAAGAGGTATTGTATTGCATAATAGGGGCAAAACCCCACCTCCAAAATAGACTTGTCATCATTCCTAGACTCCCTCAAAGAAGGGACCTCCATAGGACATGCATTGCATAGAACCCCCAACTCCACATGCTAACTACATTTTGTTTTTCTTTTCTTTTTCAGGTCAAAGAGCACAACCGAACTCATAACCCCTCTAGTATCATGCCCAATTCAAAATCATGCAAGGATAAGCCCGGCTATTGAAGGAGGCTGAACCTACAAGAAGGAATAATTAACATCCATCCGCAAGACATTACCTCTATGCAACTACCCTCGCGCCATGCCATGACAATCACTATCCATGCAGAAGAGGACCTCACCATTTGTGAAGTCTTGTCAGACCTGTGCATTGCAACAACCCAACCTCTAACTTCCAAATGCATGACAAATATCATGAACTCGCCCTCCATTGATACACTTGATGAATGAAGCACCAAGAGGTTGATGTAGTCCCAGAACCTTATTAAGGGTTAAGGGTTCTCACCAAAAGGTCCACTAGAAAAGGGAGGTTTTCATGAAATTCATCTATTTTCTTTTTCCTTTCTAGTTCTCATATATTTTCTTTAAATAAATATTGCATGCCATGTAATCATGTTTTTAAAAAAAAAAAAGAAAAAAATGAAAATGGATAGTTTCTAGTTTATCCCCTTTGTCTCATACTTTTGTGGATGAATATTACTTTTAAGGATTCTTTCCCATTCAGTACTGACTCGACTTAAAGGATGGGATAGCATAGGCAACCCATTCAAAAGGGGGTCAAAACCTTTGAGAGACAAAGAGAGAGTGAGAGATAGGAAGGAGATAGTCTCATAAAAAAGGTATAGAGTTCATTGAAAAGGCGACTCTTGCGTGATATCCTAGCTAAGCGATGGGCAGCCAAGTCCTCGAAATGATGAAAAGCCATTGTTCTATTTATCCTAAATAAACACTACCCCTTGCTCAGCCCACTAGAGCCGTAACTGATTTTTATTCAGATGTCCCCAAACCAAAAATCATTCCCCACATTGGGGTAAGCACAGAGTAGTTGATTCGGCAGAAACACACCATTTTTACAAACATTGTTTAAATTTTGTATAAAGGCTTTATGGACTAAGCAATTTAATTTGAAGTGATGAAAGGCCCTCATTTCTTCTACCATACACAAAAATAATCCCTTTGCTTAACCCATTAGTGCCTCGCAGAAAGTGAAAGATTTTTCTTGTCAACCCCGATCCGAGACCATTCCCCCACACTGGGGCAGACAAGCAGTAGAAGATCTGGCAGAGAATATCATCGACCATCAAGTTAAAGTAACGTGAAGGCTCCATGGATCAAGCAATTTTGTTCAAAATGAAGAGAGACCCTCATTTCATTTCCCATACAGTCAAAAGCAACCCTTGACAAACTTGTTAAGCCAGTTACCTTTTTCTCTAGAAAGAAACCCCAACCTAGGGATCACCACCCACAATGGGTTAGATTGAATTATCAAGGAAAAGGTCCGAGAAAAGAGAGTATAGAATTGTTCGTTACAAGAAAAGAAAGGAAAGAGATGAAAAAAAAAAAAGAAAGGAAAAAGAATTGCCAAAGGGCAGGAGGCCGAAAAAAAAAATATTTGTATTATCTTAAAGAACATATAAAAAGGCCAGAAGTCATGGAGAAATGTCAGACAACTCCATTATAAGGTCAAGGATTGAACTACAAGAAAGGTGAACTCTTTAAAGTATATATATTCAAAGGTGATCCTAGGTAGTAAGAAAGCCTAGTAGAAGCAATAGGTTTGAGCCTTTACCCTTTCTTGTTAAACCCCAAACCATAGCCTACATTACAACCCTACTAAAGTCCACTCTGATTGAGAAGGATTGCTTGATCTAAATGAGCCAGACATGTTTCTGAAGCTAGAGGAGGATATCAGGGGATGAAGCCCCACTGGAAGACCAACCAAGGATGGTGCGGATCTAAACCCTACTAGAAGCAATATCAAATTTGAGCTTACATATCCCGTTCATTCATAAAACCCTTAACCTAGCCTACATTACGGTCCAAATTAAAGTCCTCTCTGATCAAAGAAAATTGCTTAGTCTAAATAAGCCCGAACAATATCAAGACAACTAGGCTAAGAAAGGAGAACTGGAAGGGAATGCAAGGGGCAATCTCACGCTCCATGGTGTGCTCAGATGGTTTTAGTTTAAACAACCCACTAAAAGAAGATCTTTAAGCCTAAATATCCCTTCGTTTCTTACAACCTCTAAACCCAGCCTACATTACAGTCCTAAAAAAAGTCTTCTTGGATTGAGGACTTAGCTGTTTATCACTCTGCAAAAGGCATGCGAGTTGTCGCTTAAGCCATGGTGGCATTTCGGAGATCTGAGAGAGAAAACCAAGTGAGATCAGAAAAATCCCAAACAACAACTCTGTAAAAAGTAGGGATAGGATAGTAAACCAAAAGGTCAAGATCCCTAGAGAATGGTGCAAATGCTATCACACCCCGATATGAATGGGACAAAACTGAATGGGACAGAATCCTGGAAAGGAAACAGAATCTTGAGAGTATGGGCCCTGGGGCAATCCTGGGACATTCTTTGTAAATAACTTATATACATGTAGTACTGATGCATCCATGACATGTATAACTTGTACAACCATTTAGATTCTTATGTAGTTTATTCATGCATTTAACTGCATTCCTGTATGAATCTGTTCATTCGTAAGGAAGTAAGTCATGCATTTAATTTAATTCTTACATAAATCTGTGCATTTATCACAAAAAAATGGGGGACATTGTATTCAATTCCATTCCTATATGTGCATTATCCAAAAGCATAACATGCATTCAACTCCACTTCTGTGTGAACCTGTGCAATCATAAAAAATAGATCATGCATTTAATCCCATGGGCAATCATCATAAAAAATAATGACACCCCTTACCGGGGCATTTTTAAACTGTTTTTGTACAAAACTCACTCTATGTCTTTCTCTTTCTCTCAAATTGGAAACAGGGAACAAAGCAAAACATAAAAAGGAGCTAAAGCCACCCCTCAGATATCTCCAGTACCGGCTCACACCTCAGAAAGCTCAAATTTCGGGGACCAACAAGAAACAGAGAATGGGGCAATGACCCACCCTCGACCTCCCCAATCAAACGACTTTGAAAGAGGGGTAGTGAATAAGTGTCCGATCACCCAAAGCTGGAATAATGAAGCACATCCCCAACAATGAGCATTGGCCCCCTGCCAAAATCTAGTAAGGCTCACGAAGGTCTGTCCCACAACCATAGGGCATATGGGTGCCCCTCATGAATCCTGGCAAGCAGTACAAGTAATTGGCAGTCAACCACATCATTCCCTCGAGGAGAAACACCCAGAATCTTAAGAAGAGCAAAGTTGGGGCCACCATATGAGAGATTGACCAATCTTGAGAAGTATACCAATCCCCTATTCGTCTCAAACTCAAAATGAGAGAAACAAGAACTTCATTGGGACATAAGGAAACTGGGGCCGTAGATCAGAAGAAAAAGGCTGCAAAATGGAGCCCAAGCTGAAGAGCGACAATCGTGATGCAGTCATCAGGAAAAGTAGGTCCCATAATGTCAGTTGAACCATCCCGAAGACCTAGGAGGAAGCCATACTCATGGGGAGTAGGGGCAAGCTCACATTCCCCAAAACGGAAGAAAGACAGGTCAGGTGGGAACCACTGTTAGAAAGCAAGCTACACTAACAGGAGAGAAGCCATGCAACCAAAGGACCAGCAAAAATGTCTTGCTTATTTGAAAGATGCCCGTCATACCAAACCCATAGTCAGCTCAAAATAGCGTCGGCCATTCGAAAAGTCAAAAGTGGAAAACCTCGATGTCCATCTCATCCTTGAGGGTTGGCTCAACTGGAGGGAAGGGGTTGACTAGAGGCCTACTCCCCCCTCCCACCCTGGCTAGAAGGTT
The DNA here is from genome assembly GCA_033060915.1 of Euryodendron excelsum. NCBI lineage: Eukaryota > Viridiplantae > Streptophyta > Magnoliopsida > Ericales > Pentaphylacaceae > Euryodendron > Euryodendron excelsum. The sequence goes on from CM065399.1 coordinate 12,797,480, forward strand.
CTCGATTGGCAGAGTGCCGACTACCCTTAGAGCGGCTGGAGCTGCCGACAAGAATCTGTTTGGGCCGTCTTCCCGAAGCAGTGACTTTTCTCCGAACCCTCATCGCCTGCGCCCGCCATCCTAAAAGGTAAGTCAAGGTAAGAGGTATTAGAATGTAATATATGCAGTTCAAAAGATAAAGAAATAAAAGCAACAAAGAAATAATAATGATAATAACCAAAGGTGAAACATAAAATAAAAATGAAGGACACAACTTCTATATACATCCTATTCAGACCAACCTAAAAGTTTCTTAAACTTTTCATTTGAAGTTTCTTTTCTAAAATCAACTATCAAAGGTTCTTTAAAATTTTTTTGACTTTTTCTCTTCAAAAAATTCTTTTTCAAAAATCAGTTTCCCAATGGTTTCTTATTATTATCCTCTAAAAGTTTTCAAAAATTCTTTCTTCTAAAATTTCCTTTCCAAAGTTAGTTTTCAAAAGGTTTTCTAATTCTGTTTTCCAAAAGTTCTTTTTCAAAATCACTTCTTAAAATCAAATTCTACTTCGAAAATCAGGGTCAAAAATTATTTTCAAAATTAGGTCTAAAATTTTTTCAATCCATCTCCAAGTTTTTCTGATTTAGTTCCTCAAGAAAATCCCTTTTTCCAAATCCTTACCTCCCCAAAGTTTTCTTTCAAAAGAGTCTTAGACAAAATAAATCCTTAAAAATTTTCAAGATTTCACTCAAAAAATTCTTCCTTTCAAAATTTCTATCAAGTTCCAAAGTTTTCCATCCTACATCCTTATTAATCTCAAAAATTTTCAAATCCGAAAGAGTTCTTAAACTCTTACCTCTAAAATGTCTCCTAAAATGTTATTCTCCAAAATCTTTCCAAGTTTTCTGTCCAACAAGATTTCAAAACTCAAGTCTTAGATCAAAGTGAATTCCCTACACATTCTGGGCAGTTTTGCCCCCTTTCCTGCCAAATCTCATTTTCGAAGGCCTTTTTGGCCCATTATCCGTTTTCGACCCCCGTTGTCGAAAGATTTCCAACGTTCGTCCCTCCGACTGCCTCGCAGTCAACATGGGACTCTTACTCTTATCATTCTCTGTCTTTGACAAGCAAAGACAGAAAAAGAGGGGCAGCTGTAAGCACCTTATTTTTTACCGCTCGACAGTCTACACTCCGTGCAGACTTGTTTTCAAGTCATTGTGGGCATATTCCTATCGAAATCAGCTTTCCAAGTCTAATCCCGTCTATCCATCACTTCGCGGGCCCAAAAGGCCTAAATAGAGGCAAAATAACCAAAATGCCCTTAGGGGCATCGTCCTTTCTTTTCCAATTCCAACCTCTCTCTCGAGACAGTTGATTCCTCGAGACTGTAAATCTATTCCAACCAAGCGTGTCTTTTCGAAGACGGTAAGACCCCTTTCCAATCCTTCTCTTGGGACAGTTTACTCCTCGAGACGGTTCCAATCAGGCACGTCTTTTCGAAGACGGTAAGACCCCTTTCCAATCCCACTCTCGAGACAGTTTATTCCTCGAGATGGTTCCAATCAGGCACGTCTTTTTGAAGACGGTAAGATCCCTTTCCAATCCCACTCTCGAGACAATTTATTCCTCGAGACGGTTCCAATACAGGCACGTCTCTTCGAAGACAGTAAGTCCCCTTTCCAATCCCTCTCTCGGGACAGTTTATTCCTCGAGATGGTTCCAATCCAGGCACGTCTTTCCGAAGACGGTAAGTCCCCTTTCCAATCCCTCTCTCGAGACAGTTTATTACTGAGACGGTCCGAGTAGCGAAACTACTCATAAAACCGTTAGAGTAGTGGAAATACTCACAAACAGGTCGATATAAGGAATTGCCAACAAACCCCTGTGTCACGACGACCACCGTCAGAGTGGCGGAAACACTCAAAACCCAAGTCAACACTAGTGTCTGTTAGCCCACTTCGGTGAAAAATGACCACACTGCCCCTAGGACCTTTTTCGAGACTTTCTGGTCAAGATGACCATTTTGCCCCTAGGCATCCGAATGCCCCAGGGACCACACCGGCTCTGAGTATCAAACCGATAATCTCTTGAGATTACTTTTTATAGTATTCTCAACCTTTCCTTATCTTTTCGGATCATTCCAAGTCAATTCCGGCCAACCCGGTGCAAAATGACCGTTTTGCCCCTGGTGGGCCGGTCACCTTTTCCGACCATACCGGGTCTGGGTATCAAACCGGTAACCTCTTGAGACTACTTTTTATAGTGTTCTCAATCTCCCTTTACCTTTTCGGATAATTCCGAGTCAGTTCCGGCAAACCCGGTGCGAAATAACCGTTTTGCCCCTAATGGGCCGGTCACCTCTTCTAACCACACCGGCTCTGGGAATCAAACCGGCAGCCTTTGGGAACATTTTGAATAATGTTTCCAAATCCCAAGTCTTCTTCTAGTACAGTCCGAGTCTGTCCCAGCAGTTTCCCAGTCCGATTGACCGTTTTGCCCCTAAAGGCCCGGTCAACCTTTCTGACCCATCTTATCCTCATTTCTCAAGTCAAATACCTCCAGGATACTATTTTAAGTGTTTCTGCTCTTTTTCGGCCTTCCGGGTCATTCCTGGATCCTTCAAATTATTCCCAGACTTTCCGGAGTCACTCCTAGTGAAGCTAGGCTAAAAATTGCATGGTAGTCACTAGTACAGGTGCCCAAATCTAGTCAAAGATAAATTGCTTGTTGACCTTAAATATTTCCTAAATGGCTGGCGCCACTAGTAGTGGCGCCAAGCCAAAAATTGGCCTGGCGCCACTCCTAGTGGCGCCAGTGCAAATTCTGGCTTGGCACCACTGCAACAGGCGCCAGTGTTGTCCAACCTCCATAAATACAGAGCCTCCTCCAATGTGAAAAGGATCCGCAAACTCAACTTAAAATTCATATAATTCGATATACAGAGCTCGAGCACCTCCAAAACCCTTGCTTCCCTAGATTTTTCAAACCCTAGCCACCATACACAAACCCTAGTCTCATATACACTCCTATACATCCCCATACACTCATATACTAACCTTCAACCATCCTTTGAAGACTTGAAGAGCTGCAATCTAAAGCTTGAAGACAACTCTTGAAGACTGAAGACGAAGATCGAAGGCAAACAAGGCGTGCAAAATAAACAAGACATACGGTAGGCTCCCTATTTAAATTTCCGCACTTCCCCCCTCTCTTTTCTCTCTCCTAACCCATTTAGGTTTTCTCTATTTTAATCCCCCATCTCTTTCCCCCCTTTTCTTTGCATGCTTGAAACAAGGAGATTCTCGATCCATGTGCAGGATTGGACTATTAGAGAGTCACCATGTCGGGGGCTTTCTTCTAGTCTAACCAGAGACCACGTGGGTCCGGTCCCCTTAATTATGTGGTGAAGCCTTAGCCTTCTATATTCACGACCCCAAAATTGCATTGTGTATATCATGGTCTTGCATCTTCCAAAAGTCGTTCTCAAAGTTGTTTTCAAAATCGTTTTCAAACTTGTTTTCAAAATTGCATCAAAATCTTTTTTCAAAAACTTGTTTTTAAAACCACAATCCTAGGGTGATTCTAGCCTTTCCATGGCTAGGGTCGCTTTAGGAAAGTGTTATATTTGAAATGGCCAACATGGTCCATATTTTCAGCCCTTGTTGTTTTCAAAACCACTTTCTTAAAGTAGTTCTAGCCCTCTTATGGCTAGAATCGCTTTAGGAAAGTGAGACATTTTCATACTTTCCAAAAAGCTCTCTTTTCAAAAATCTTTTCCTAAAAATCTCTTTTTCAATATAGTTCCTGAAAAATTCTCCCTTCCAAAATTGTTTTCAAAAACACCCTCTAAAAATCTATTTTCCCAAGCTCCCTTTTTCAACTCCTTTCCAAAACGCTCTCTTCAAAGTCCACTTTTCAAAAACGTTCCCTAGGTCTCTTTCTTAGAAAAATTCTCTTCAAAAATCTTTCCGAAAACCCTCTTTCCCAAAATCTCCCTTTTAGAAGTTCCCCTTTAGGATTTTCCTTCCAAAACCTTCGTTTCCAAAAACACACTTTCCAAAAACTCCTCTTTAAAATCTTTTTCCAAAAACTCTATCTTCAAATTCACTTTCCAAAAACTTCTCCCTAGGATTCTATTCTAGAACACCTTCATTTCTAAAAACACGCTTTCCAAAAATCCTCTTTCCTTAGAGCCCAAGTCAAGCCCTAGAACCTACAATTAAGAAACCCTAATTTTCTTTCCAAAAACATGATTTTCAAACTTTGTCCCATACCTATGTTTTCAAAACCTCTCGTTTTCTACATCCAAACTATACATATTTTCAAAACCTATTTTCTACGTCAAAACTATAGTTTTCCAAAGTTAGGGTTTCTAAAACTTCCCTTTTCAAATTTTTGACCAAATCCAATCTTCCCGTTTAGAAAACTAGATCCAATCCTCCGTTTTTGGAAACAAAATCAAATATTTTTCTTTTAGAAGCCAAATTTAATCCCTTCTTAATCCAAACCTTTCTTAATTCAATTCCTTCCTAATTTTCTACCTTCCTAAACCATAAGTTTCCCAAACCTAAACTTCAAATCTTTCTTTAAATTTCAAAATGCGAATCTTTCCTCAATGGAATCCTTTCTAATCCTCCACTTTCCTAAATCTTAAGTTTTCAAAACTTGAACATAAAAATCTTTCTTAAATTTTAAAACTCAACTTTCAAATCTTTCCTAATTCAACCCTTTCCTAATCCTACCCCTTTTCAAATCTTAACTTTCCAAATCTAAGTTTTTCAAATTTTTCCTAAGCTCAAACCTTTCTTAATTTCAAGATTTTCTAAAATTCTAAAACTTTTTTTAACTCTTAAACTTTCTAAATTTCAAATCTTTCCAAATTCAATGTTTTCTAAATTCAAAACTTTCTTAAGTTAAATCTTTCCTAATTTCAAAACTTTCCAACTTTCAAAACTTCCTAATTTCAAAACCTTTCCTAAAATGAAATTTTCCTTTTTCAAACATTTCCTAAAACTAAACTTTCCTAATTCAAAACATTTCTAAATTCAACACTTTCTTATTTCAAAACTTTTCTTAAAACGAAACTTTCCAATTGCAAAATTTTCCTAAGATGAAACTTTCCTAATTCGAAACTTTCCTAAATCGGACATTTCCTAATTCGAATCTTTCCTAAATCCAATCCTTTCCTAAATCTTCCAAGTCCAACATTCGAGTTAAATCTTTTCTAAAATCTTTCCAAGTCGAGTCCAATCCTTCTTTTCTAAGTTCCTAAGTCTAGGTTTTCTAAACCCCCATCTTTCCAAAACAAGTCTAAATCTTTCTTCCAAGTTTTATCTTTTCAAATCAAAATCCAATCTCTTCAATTCCAGAATTCTAAATTGCAATTTTCAATCTTCTATTCTAAGTTCAATCTCTCAATTTTCTAATCCAATTTCCAATTCAATCTCTTTCTTTCAAATCAATCTCTTTTCAATCGGACTCTTGTCCGAACTACGACTGACCTGATCCCCCCAAAGGGATACGTAGGCAACCTTCATAGGTGCGGTCACAACACTTTTCAAACTTTCAATTCCACCCTCATGGGTGCGGTCTCCATATCTTTGAAATCTCAAATTCCAATCTATTTTCAAAATTCCAATTTCAAAATTTCTATTTTCAAATTTTCAAACTTTCCAATTTCAAATTTCATCTCTTCAAATCTATTTTCAAATCAAATTCTTTTCAAATTTATTTCCAAGTCTATTTTTCAATTCTCCTAACTTGCACTTGCATATCATGCATCATGTTAGTTTTTAAACATTATTTTTCAAAGTGGATAGGATTGGACATGGGTTAATTAAAGACTCTCATAAGTGAAGCTAGGGTAGATTGACATGTAGGTACCGAAAGGGCGGGGTAGGGTGATGGCTTAGTGCGTCTTCCCTACACGTAACCAACCTTCGAACCTGGAATCACTGATTTCAAAGACCAAAAATGGAGTTATTTTTCAAAAAGGCTAAATATTTTCCAAAAGTTGCCAAACAACCTATTTTTTTTTGTAAAAACCCTCTCTTGAGGAGATCTTTTCAAAATTATTTTTCAAAACCCTAAGTGTAGTTTTCGGATTATGCTTAGTTTTTAGGTGACCTAACTCACTTTAATCAAGTTAGGTGGCGACTCCGAATCTTTTTCAAAAAGCCCTTTATTCAAATCCATTTTCAATTCAAACCTAGTCACACTCATTCCTCTAGGAGGGTGAGTTCTAACGAGAGAATACAATATTTTTTCCGATTGTGTGAGTATTCCTCGAGTGCGAAAAATCTGGGCACGACACACTCTTACACTTTATTTCAAATCTCACTTTAGGGTTTTCCCTTTTAATTGTAATAGTTAAGCACTTAGACTTCTAAAAAGTTATAATGTAACCCTTCTGTGAGTTGTCGTTTGAGAGTTTGACAACAACACCGCGTGTGTGCCTCATTTGGCTAACTTTTGAGGCATAAGTGACATTTCATGCCACTTCCAGCTCAAACCAGCAACCCTTACCTCACATACAAGCTTTTTGGGGTTTTCTTATGCCCTCATTTCGTTTGTATCCATACACATATGCTATGGAGCAACAGAACAATGGAGCAAAATGAAGAGATAGAATAACAACAAAGAAAGAAGGAACAAAGGTAATGGACGGGAGACTTTGTGGATGTGAGAAGCCAGCCCAGATGAGGACTTCATGGACCCCACAAACTTGGGGAGACGATTTGCTGGCTATGAGAAATACGGGATTAGTACACCCTTGGGCTTTTATAAAAAAAGGGTTTCATTTTAGTTCTGTAAATGGGGTATTAAAAAATGAGGTTTTGTTTTAGTGTTGTAAATGGGGTGTAAAAAAATGGGGTTTTATGTAACCAAATAGTGTAACCCATCATATCCGAATTGCTTCACATACGTGTTGCAATCTATCAATGAAAATTTATCAAGATCACAAATGTTTAGGTAGTCTATTCTGCCACCCATGTACATTTTAGTTGGAGTGTAAAGGAATTGACCACCATGGTGTACCTCAATAGAGAAACAATAAATCAGACCCTACAAATTGACATATAGTAAGCCAATGTCAGTACAATATTACAAACTATGCAATGTTTGAAAAAAAAATGGATCAATCCCTGGAAATGGACATATATTGTCACTATAATGTACGTGTAAACTAAAGGCCATGCAATATTATACCAAAATGAGTCTTAAGCCAATATCAGTGCAACAAATGGACATATAATACTAAATAAGTCTGATGAGCAGCATGCTGCTCTCCGATAAGCAGCCCCCTGCTTGTCACAGTAATTGCTAGGTGGTGGTGCACTTTCTCTATAGACTCTGTGGTTCTTCTCTCTGCTGTGTGCGTGTGTTATTTGCTCTTTTGTCAGAAAAAGCTAAACAAGTCAATGTTAGGTAACATTTTGTTAGGTATTGAGTTAAACTTTTGTGCAATAAACAATGACAAAAGCCAATAAACACGTCAACCCCAACACATTTGTGGATCTCTTTGTCTAGGTAAAGTAAATTAATGTACATAAAATTCTCCTAAAAGCTTATATGTAGAACAAACAAAACAAAAGCCATTTCGGTTGGCCTAAAAGGCTTAACCTTATCTTAAACAAAAGTATTCATAGTAAGCACATAGCAATTTAACAACACAAATTGCAACACCAAAAAAAAAAAAATTGACTTGAACTCATACCATTCGAAGCATTGCCTTCAATATCCCCAGATGTGTCACCATCACCAGATGTGATTATACTTTGCTTCCTCAATGAACCTCAGTTACGATATTGTAAGCATCCCATTTTTGCCCGCTCAGTAATCTCCAGTCGGAACGGAGGTAGTCTTCAAACACCACACCACGTGCAAGCTCAAGATGAGCCTTTTAATCTCCAATCCAGTCAATTAGTTACTTCTCGGGCCCACAAGGACCCGTTGGAGCCTTAAGCACCATTATTCTAGGTAGTTTTCCGGACTAGGCGGTCCTGGAAACCAATGCCATCCAGGTAGCTTCCCGGGATCGGGCGATCTCAGGGACTAATACCTCATCAAGTTTCAAACGGTTCACTTCTGGCGCCTGCTAGCCCGCCAATGTAGAATGTCCGTCATTTGGTAGTTCTCTGAGACCGGGCATTCTCAGAGACCAACACCACCAATTCAGGTAGCTTTCTAGGACTAGGCGTTCTTAGGAACCAACACCACCCCTACAGGTAGTTCTCTAAGACCGGGCGTTCTTAGAGACCAACACCGCATAGGTAGTTTTCCGAGACCGAGCAGTCTCAAGAACCAATACCTAGGTCAACACCGGCGCCTGCTAGCCCAACTCGGTAAAAAATGACCAAACCTGCCTCTTGGGCCTCCAGGCACGTTTTGGGAAAGTTTAAAATCCCTCAAAACGATAATTCCATCCATCCAGAGTGTTGTTAAACCATTAGGCGTCCCCCGCACGCCATTTGGTCCAAATCCGGTTCTATTCTGGCCCACTCCAGTCAAAATGACCATTTTGCCCCTAAACACCTCGACACTACACAAACCGTGCCAAACAGTAAAAGACTCTCCCAAAACCATCCATGAACAACCCTACACGCTTAACACAACACACCAACCCATTCTTGACCATTTCTAGCCAATTCCGATTAAAATGATCGTTTTACCCCTGAAAATCCAAACATGCCCCGAAACAACACCGGTCTTGGGATTTCAAACAAAAGGCTTCACCATACACCCTTGTTTAACCCGAGGAGCACCCTACGATATTAAACGCTCACGACTCGATAAAAGTTCACTGGAGCGTCTCACAGACACTCCACCTAAATTGTCTTTTCTCTCGATTCCCTGGTTATAACACACCGTCAACTGACTTGAGAAATGAGTAAATCAAGGAATTCTCAAAAGCTCGTTCATAGATCTTTCCATCGATATGGATCGATCAGATAGATCACTTCCTGAAGCCCTCCATCGTACGGTGCAAAAACTACAACTTTTAGCAACTCCTGGAGCGTCTCGCAGACGCTCCACTAAGGTTGACTTTTTCTCCAATTCCCTAATTAAAACGCACCGTCAAACGACTTGAGAAATGTGCAGATCTGGGAATTCTCAAAAGTAATTTCAGAGTACTTTCCATCGGTACGGTCTGATCGAAAAGATTGCTTCCCGAAAACATCGATCACACCACACGAAAACAGCCATTTTTGAACACCCTCGGAGCGTATCACAGATGCTCCCTAAAAATGCTCTTTTTTACACACTTCCAAAGATGATATCCCACATTTCCAAACACAATTCAAACTTTTCAAAAACATGAAAGTCAATGAGAAATCCCAAGAGAACACCGTGGGTGCAACCGATTCCCCCAAAACCTTCCTGATTGGCTCAATTATCGAGACAAAGTTTGAACGAACCTTCCCAGTGGCGGAGCATATGCTGCATATGCCCAGATTTTGATCAGATCAACCAAATTTCGATCAACAGTTGTGATTGAGCACATAAATAGAGGCCTCCCCCTTTGCATATTCCAGGTTCGAAATTGATGCGAAGCCTTGCTAAAATCACTCCAAAACCTCGAATCTCCATATATATTCTCCTTCCAACACTTAGGTTAGATTCCACCATCCCCAAGCCTATATACTTCACATATAAAGCCTCATACACCATCAAACACTCCCCACCAGCCCTCTAAGCCTTCTTGAAGTCATTCAAGCTCCAATCACAACATCTTTGGAAGACTACAAGTGTGTTGAAGGCAAAAGGTGGTATCTCTTTTATATTTGTGTCTTCCCCCACTCTTCTCTTCTCCCTCCTAGCCTATTTAGGCTATTCTCTATTTTAATCCCCATCTTCAACCCCCCTTTCTTGCATGCTTGAGCCAAGAGAACTCTTAAATCATGCCTAGAGGAAAGCAAGTGAGAGCCACCATGTAGGGGGATCTCTTACTAGCCTACTTTAAGATGGTATGGCCTAGGAGCCGCTTGTTTATGTGGTGTAGCCTAAAAGCCTTGTTTGTCATCATGGCCCTTTGCATATTACTATTTTGATCATATTTTGCATGCTTGGCTTCATTTTATACTTGTTGTCATGTTCTATGATGCTTATATTTCTCTTAAAACTCCATGTCATTTCTAAACTCTATATTTCTTCCCAAAATTGGTCCAAGAGTTGGCTCCTTGAAGCTTAGAAAAACCCCTACTAACCCTTAACTCTCATTTTGACATTATTGCATTTTAACTTGCATAAAGGTTGCTTTCCATTTCTCTAATTTTCAAGATTTTTATTCTTTCAAGTATAATGGTTGGAATGGCCCCATGGAACCCTCTCTTTAGTGGTCTCCCTTTTGTTGGCCATATGAGCCCTCTCTTGATGGAATGTTTCCCTTGAAAAATGGTTTTCAAAATCCTTCTCAAAAGACGATTTTCAAAAATGCATTCTCTCCCTCTTTGCATCAAAAATGATTTTTCAAAAATTGCTATTATTATGTTGATTTTTGAAACCCCCACTCTTGTCAAGATAAAGGTTATAATGGCCATGAGGAAACCTTCCTTAGAATGGTCTCCAAACATTAACCATATAAACCATACTCTTGGCTAGAGTCTAAATTTTCATAGAAATGATCTTCCAAAGAGTTGTTCAACCCTAGGTTAACTTGACCCTAGTTGTCTAACCCTAGTTTAACTTGACCCTAGTTGTCTAACCTTAGGTTAACTTGACCCTAGTTGTCCAACCCTAGGTGAACTTGACCCTAGTTATCCAACCTTACGTTAACTTGACCCTAGTTCACTCACCTTAGGTTAACTTAACCCTAGTTAGCTAACCTTAAGTCACCTTAACCCTAGGTTAACCTAACCCAAGTTAGTGAACCTTAGGTCACCCTTAACCCAATATAGGTTAATATGCTTCAAGGTTCCAACTTTTGAACCCTTTTTGAATGATCTTTCAATTTTAAACTATTCACATTACCCATTTCTCCAATACCCCCTACTCTCGTGATTTCAAAAAACCAACTTTATAAACTCTTCAATTGTCCCTACACTCCACCTTCAAGACATTTTCAAAAATACTTTTAAAAGGTCACAAACCTAGGGTGTCCCTAGCCTCCTCATGGTTAGAGATTCCAAGGAAAAGTGATAAATCGAGAACAACCTCTAAGGTTGTCCATATTAGGACTCCAAACCCTTAGCCATTTCCAAAAATCACTTTCAAAAACTAATTCATCAAAACATTCCTCCAAGGTTTTCAAAACAAGACTTCAAAAACACTATCAAGTTCTCCTGATTCATGCCAAAGCATTTTTCCAAAACTCCCTTAAGTTGATCCAAAAACATTTTCAAAACACTCCATCATCCAATTTCATGTCAAAACTTCCAAGACCACAAAGAGTCTTCAATTTCCAAGACCGCAAAGAGTCTTAAACTTTTCCAAAGACCTTCAAGTGTCTTAAACTTTTTCAAAGACCCCAAAGTGTCTTCAAAATTTCCAAAGGCCCTAATGCGCCTATTTTTCATCGGGCTCTTGCCCGAACTACGAATAACCTGATTCGCGCCAAATGAGATATGTAGACAACCTAAAATGGTGCGGTTGTAACTTTTATTTCAACTCCAATCCCTTTTTAAAAAATTTCAATCAATTCAAAGTTTCTATTCCAAGCTCTTTCAAAACCCCTCATTATTTTTAAACTTCTTCCTAAAACTTGCATCATGCATCATCCATCCGAAAAGTGATGACTAAACCCCATTTTCAAAATTCTAAAGTGGATAAGTGGTAACCGGTTATTCTAGTGAGTGAACAAAAGGTGATTAGACATGTAGGTATCAAAAGGGCGGGGTAGAGTGATGATCACAGGATATCTTCCCTATACGTAACTAACCCTCGAACAATAGATTTCTATTTTCAAATGACCAAAATGGAGTTATTTTTCAAAATGGCTTAAATCTTTCCAAAGGTTGTCAAACAACCTATTTTCTTAAAAAACCCTCTCTTGAGGGAGTTTTCAAAACTATTTTAAAAAATCCTAAGTTTAATCCTCGGATTAACACTTAGTTTTAGGTGTCCTAACTCACCTTAATCAAGTTAGGTGGCGACTTTTATTTTTTTGAAAAGCCCTTAGTTAAACCGATTTTCAAACCTAGTCGCACTTGTCCTTCTAGGAGGATAAGTTTTAGTGACAGAGTTCCGTGCTTTTGGCCTCCAAGCTGAAAAGACCTTGAACACCCAAAAACCGGAGCGCGACAGATACATCATTTAATAATTGCTTGAGATTTTACCTTACCCTAATCACACAGTTTCCAAATTTCTTTATTGTGACCTCTTACAAATCTCTCATATATCTTTCCAACATTTGTCTTTGTAATTTGAAAACAAAGATAAATATACTGTATGGAATGAAATTAGGGCATAAGAAAACCCAAAAATCTTGCATGTGAGGTAGGCGTTGCTAGTTTGCGTGGAGAATGGCATGAAATTTCACTTACGCCCTCAAACTTTAGCTACGTGAGGTGCACACATGTTCTGCCGTCAGATCCCTAAATAGCAACTCAGAAAAGGGTCACATTGCAATGTTTTAGAGTCCAAAGGCTTTATCGTTACAATCAAAAAGGGATGTCATGAAGTGGGATTCAGTGCAGGGATGGAACCAAGAATTTTCTCAAGGGGGGCCATGGAAGACCTAAGGTAAAATTTTTGAATTTTATTAAGGACCTAAGATAAAAATTTTTGAATTTTGAAAGGCCAAGGTAAAACAAAATTTTAATTTTGTTAAGGGGCTAACGCAAATATTCTTGCATTTTTTGGAAATTTAAAGTAAGATATTTCGATTTTTACTTGGATTAATGAAAAATAATTTTGAATTTTGAAAGGTCAAAAGGAAAAAACTTGAAATTTAAGAGGGGCCAATATATGCTCTTATTATAAATAAAATAAAATAAAAACTCAAAATCAATGGGGGCTATATGAAATTTTGTGAAAGTAGTGGGATCATGGTCCTCCATAGTCTATATGTAGTCATGTCCCTAATTTGGTGTATAGTGCAAAGGTGCAAAGTGTGTTTACCATATATATATATATATATATAATATTTATATCTATATTATTATAAATCAAACTCATTTGGTGAAGCTGATGAAACTCCAAATTTAAAAAAGTATCACTTTTATGTATAGACCAAAAAGCTTCCAAAAAACAAATAAATTACTAAAATTGTGCATATATTATCAAAACAGCAAATTACTAACTTAAACTTTGTAACTACCCAATAATTATTCCCTATTTTTTCTGGCTCACTTGCCCAAACTAACAACGACGTAGTGGGGCACCCTTCTAGTGTATTATATTTATACATATAAAGCAAGAGATTTGGTTCCTTTTAAGCTATTGAGATACATTTGATTTTGAAGTTTGAAAATGAAATCTTCTAGCTAGTTGTGGCCTGCAAGGAGTCTGCGAACTCAAAAAATTCTTTTTATTGTGATAAATTTTTTTGCCTAAGCATGTATTCCTCTCAATAGATTGAATTTCAATTGAATTCAGTTTGGTTTATTTTTGTCCCCCTTTCCTTCTGTTTGATTTCTAGCTTTGAAAGGAAGGGAAAGAAAACTCTAATTATTTTTCCTACAATTACTCTCAAACTTTCTTTCCCTTGATTTCTTTTTCTCTTTCTCAAGTTCTAAACAGGCTGTTAAGGGTGAGTGGAAACTTCACAAAAAAAAAAAAAAAAAAAAGAGGGAGAGAGGGTAACAAAATTATACTACAAAAAAAAAAAACACAAAATTATAGTGCTAGCCTTGGACTATTAATCATGTGTTGCACCTAAACTGGGGATTTTTATTTTTATTTTTCATTTTCTAGGCTTTAACTAGGGTTTGCTGCCATGCCACTAAACAAGCTCGAATATGTTTTTATAGGTTAATGTTGGAACTGTTGGGTGGAGGAGAAGGTTTAACCACTTGTGGTGATTGAATTATAAATACTCAAAGGTGTAAAACACAACCAAGAATCACTCTTTTATTCAACTCTAAATTTTAGAAAGAATTCGCCCTCTTTATTTCTCTCTCTAACTCACTTCTCCTCCTTCTTCTTAAATTGATACAATGCCACAAATGACACTCCCTATTTATATATACAAGCCATAGTGTGAATGGAGAATGTGAAAGGAACAAATTCCTTCTTCCATGGTACGTACTCTTCAACCATGGTGGTTCCTTCCAGATGGTCAAGTTTACAATTCTATTTTTACCTTTCAACATCCCCCCTTAAACTTGACTCTCGTGCCTTTGTCATTCCTAGCATTGTTTTCAGTTTTGTAAAGTTATCATGCTTGAGTGGCTTTGTGAAAATATCAGCTATCTGATCATAAGTCCTGCAAGAAATCAATTCCACTTCTTTTTTCTTGACACGCTCTCTGATGAAATGATACCTAGTATCAATATGTTTGCTTCTCTCATGAAAGATTGGATTCTTCGCAAGAGTAATTGCTGATCGATTGTCGATGTAGACCTCTGTGAGATCATCTTGTGAAAATCCCAAGTACTTCAAAATATTTCTGATCCAGATCCTATGACAAATAGCTGAGTTGACAACAACATACTCAGCTTCGCATGATGATAGCGTTACAATGGGTTGCTTCTTTGATGACCATGTAAATGTTGCAACTCCCATAAAATATGTGAATCCAGTCGTGCTCTTTTTTTCATCAAGATTTCTCCCCCAATCGCTATCTAAGTAGCCAATAAGTCTATAATCTCTAGTTGATGAATAAAATATACCATCACTGATGGTACCCTTGACATAACGGAGTATCCTCTTCGTTGTATTTAGATGGGACTGGTCAGGAGTGTCCATGTACCTGCTGACTAGTCCAACTCCATAGAGTATATCTGATTTGGTGCAAGTTAAGTACCTTAAGCTTCCAACCAAGCTCTTGAAATAAGTAGGATCAACATCTCCTTGCTCGTTCTTTCTCAACTCTAATCCTGTTTCAACCGGAGTTGTCACAGAGTTACAGTTTTTCATTCCAAACACAGGCACAAGGGTATAAGTAGGCCCTCCTCTCCCTGCCCACAATTCGGATGCAGAAGCACAAGCACAGGCACAAAATTAAAGTTATTCTATGACTCGAAAGGAACAACTAGCACGAATGAAAGGGTACGTATTTATTCAGCAACCCATGAGGACAAGGGTGGGGTGTCTGAATTCTTCCAAGTAGCCATCATGGCCCCGGATCTATCGCCCTCAACTGCATCTGCTGATGCAATGGATTCAAGTTCAGCCATCTCTTCACCTGTTAGTTTTACCAACAAAGCTCCAATGTTCTGATCTAAATTTTCAATCTTGGTGGTACCAGGAATGGGACACACGTCGCTCCCTTGGTGATGAACCCATGCTAGTGCTAGCTGCCCCAGGGTGCACCCCTTCCTTGCTCCCATTTCATTAACCCGCTCAAATATGTTTTTGTTATGCTCGAGATTCTCAGCTTCAAACCTTGGTAGTAACTACAAACAATGTTATAAATAATTCAGAATCGGAACTGTGCAATTCTGCCATACAGAAGGATCAAGTCATTATGCAACAACAAATGGCGTCTTCCCGATGGATTAAGAGTTTTGGAGGACGAAATAAATGTCTCTAAGGGAACTATCGAGATGAAGAACTTGCAAATAGAATGTTACCATTTATTTTATAGCACAAAGATTGTTATTGAGAAGAAATCAGTTCTCTTATCCTGCAGGGACCAAAGTAGTGGATATAGTCCAAAATTGATTCTTTTAATCAATCTGTTAACAAATAAGTCCCTATAGGAACCCAATATGTAGTGAACCATGTAATTTTGAGTAGTGGACAAGTAGAGATGAAAGTGGTCTGAATTAATGGAACACGTTTAGAAATGTTTTGTCTTGACAAAATAAGTCAAGTTCTGAGTTGGCTCTCAGGTCAACACAACAATCGTCCAATGAAGGGTGGTAGCTCTACCACCCGCACATGCTAGTAAGAGGGAAAAACATGCAAAATAGAGAGTACAAACTAGGCCAGTCTTTATTATGTGTTCACCATATGATATCAACCACATCAAACTATGAGAAAATTTAGGCCATAAGACAAAAAACGGGAAATGTTCTTCGTTGTATAGCTACCCATTTTATTTAGCAGAGAAATTCTAGAGACATTGCTGAGAAAGTTCATGGGCAAATTCTAATCAGATTGTGTTTCATTAAAAAATTCAATAACATTTAGTTATAAGTGTGGCTTACTTTATGCATCTGTAGACAAAACTAAACCTATGTTCAAAGAAGCCAAGGGACCGACAACTGACTCAGCATAAAATTACAATTCCAGAAAAAAGGACTTTGACTTTGTCAAGTTTTATTTTTGAACTTTGAGTAACAAGTGCCCATCATTCTTTGGAAATAGGGTATATTAGTTCATGTTTTTTTAGCTCATAAGGTCAGTTACTTAGCTACAGTTGTACAAAGATAACTTTCTGAACAGTCACAATAACATCGTGAATAACATTATCATTGCCTAACACTATATATCATACTGAAAGTCAAAAGTGTATCTGTCGAATCGACAAACCTTACGAAAGTCACCATTTGTAAAACTTGCAACAATCTTGGGACCAGATGAGAAAAATCCTCTTCCTAATGGACTGTATGCTACAATCCCAATGCCGAGTTCTCTGAATAATCACAAAGGGAAACAAAATTAGAAATGTGGATTACCTATTACTCCCTAAAATGTTATTTAGTTGAATTAGATGCTCACCTGCAAGTAGGAACTATTTCTTCCTCCACATGTCTTGTCCATAAGGACCATTCCAACTGTATTGCTGTAACTGGATGAACAGCATGGGCTCTTCTGATTGTTGGCGCAGAGGCCTCAGATAGACCAATGTACTTTATTTTACCCTCTTCAACCAGTTTCTTGAGTTCTCCCATCTGGTTAGAAGATGGCTAAAAAAAATTAGGAACACTTCACAAAAAACTTGTTCAGAACTAAAATAAAAGAAAAAACAAGGAAATCATTGTGGGGACGTGCAAAAACTTGTATATTTAAGAGGAAGTGGAGTAGGAACAAGAATGTCATGCTATGTTACCGCAGCATAATGTTGGTATCACCAAACAACTTTGGAAGCATGATTAATTTGAGAAAGAGTGCACATCTGTCATAGTCCAGCAAGTATGGTTTGTCTTCATGGGTAATTAATCTTCAGAGTCCAAACAAATGTAATTTTTCTTTTTTATTGCCCTAATTGATTGAAGCTATACTAAAAAATTGGATCATGGTGGTGAAGCTGAGACAAAACTGCAGGTTAATATATTGGCAGATAGCAATCCATAATCATCTTGCATCATATTATACCATTTCTCTCACAGAGTAGCCAAGCAGGCAACACGCAGAGCACCGTGTTTTTTTTTATCATGTCTTTCAATGAATGCCTAAGTGAACTCAATGAAAGATCAAAAGCCTCTCTCTCTCTCTCTCTCTCTCTCTCTCTCTCTCTCGATGGTTCACATTCTACAGTTACTTGCTACCACTTATAATAGCTCTGATGTAAAAGCATCAATATGTGGAGGCCTACCATCCTCAAGAAAGCCATCTCTCATCTAGGTTATGTTGCCTGGACTCTCTTAAATTTGTGAAATACCTATGTTGAACACTTAACACTCGAACAAGGGTATGAGATTTGTGTTTGATATGTTTGGTTGGACATGCATCCCACAAGGACATGTAAATAGTTGAGTTTACCATAGAACTATGCATAAGTCTTCTATTTATGCCCAATATGCATATTTTAGTTTGTAAACACTATTATACTTTAAATAAAAATAAGAAATATTTACAAAAATGTGAAATCTAGCCGTGTCCAAGATCTTTTGGACATAAGAATTAGTTAAATTAGACATATATCTACCCCCAACACCAGGACTAAAGTCCAGGTAGCATAGCATACAAGCATAATAGACATAAAACTTCAAGCATATCAGCCCAACTCAACTCAACTCAACAAGTATTATTCCCAACTATCTGGGTTCTACTACATGGATCCATCATCTCCAACACGATACGTCATCCTATAATTACAGTTCGCAAAATACAAAAGGAATTTTTCTACCCTTCAAAGAATGCAAAAATACTATCCCTTCTAGCTAAAATATTGCTCTAGTTAATTTCTTTAGTGGAGCATTTGTATCGAATGGAACATAGAAAATGTTCTCAGATCTGTTTTTGTTATTATAACAAGATGCCAAAAGAAAATGAGGCCATGAAGCTGATTGCAATTAGTTGGGATCAAGGAATGTTGAGTAGATTTGATACACTCCAATAACTAAAAGTCAAAGAGATAAAAGAAAAAGAAAACAAAGAAAAAATCCTCCTTATGGTCTCTGACAAAGGCTTACGAATAAATAGGTGTAATAAGGAGAATGGTCCTAATCTTGAAAATAGTATCTCAAGTGTGGATTGCTCAACTAGCCTAGAATCAATTCGTCTTCTGACACCTCATTTTTTGCAAAAAAAGTTGAATGTCTAGTCAATCACACTTTCTCCTCTCTACAAGTTTTATAGAACACAATCCACATAGGTTTAAGAAACAAGCTAAATTAGTAAGGGTTTGTTTGGTTGCCCCAATAATGTGAATTTGGGCAATTTTAGAATCAGTCCATTTCAAAGTTAGATAATTAGATTATTTTGGCTGCAAATTAGAACATCTGAAAAGTTAACAATACTTTACTCTCTTATGAGTATTTAAATTCAGTTGTTTCTTTTAAAACTTACAATAATTCAATCTCAAATTGGAAGATTCAAAGCCACCCTTTTAAAACACAAATTTTGAACTACCTCATTTATAAATTAAGAACATTTGAATTAATTAATTCAAAATAGATCAATTTATGACATAGAAAAAAGGCAAACTAGACAATAGTGATAGAGAGAATAGCTATAAGTTAGCTTTCATTTGATCATAATGCAATTACGTCATGGAAATGTAGATAAACCATAACATATTGAAACAAACAAACATAAACAAAAATAGAGGTAATTACACTTTACTCACTACTGGTTTGAACGAAAATCACAAGATCCCCATGGGATTTCAAAGTGAACACATAGCTCTCAGTGATTTGGATTTAACTGTAAAATAGATAAAAATCATAATAATTATTGTCAAGTCAAAAGCAGATACCGCCCCCCCATGCTCCCACGGTCCGCTTACCGAGGAATAGAAAGGAAGGACCTGGGGCCAAAGCAAGTTGGGTTCGGGAGAGTAGGTCTAACAGGCCAAGAGCAAGATTCCTACCATCACGAAGGATTCAAATAGAACATCAAAAAGACAATTTTTTTCTTTCACACCAAAATAAATGGTTGACCTTCACTGCTATTTTTATTATTTCATCAAATCTGTCATGAATTCATTCATTTTGTTAAAAAATTCAAAATTATAAAGAGTTATAAGTTCAATTTTGAACCACATGGGTCATTAGGTTTTCACTCAAAAGTAACGTGTAATTACCCAATAATATATATATATATATATCAATCTAAATTACTTAATATTAGTGAGAGAGGAAGCAAGAAAGGGGGTCGAACCGTGATTTCAATGGGGATGCGGGTGTCAATTCGATGCTGGTAATAGAGATCGATGCAATCGATGTCGAGCCGCTTCAGGCTGTCTTCACAGGCGGCCCGTACATAGGCTGGATCACCGCGTATCTCCGCCTTGCCGTCCGCAAAGCTGATTCCAAATTTGGTAGCCAATTCACCTCTCTTTTTCATCCCTCCCTTTAGTGCCTGTGCATCATCAATTCGTCCATTTTAGTTAACTGGGTGTCCAAGGATTTCAATAACTGCATAAAATAAATCAGAGTATGGAAGTGAATTAGCAGTAGAAGTAATAGGAGGAGAGTGAGTGAGTGACCTTGCCGAGGAGAATTTCATTTGTGTGAGGGCCGTATACGTTGGAGGTGTCGAGGAAGGTTACGCCGTAGTTGATGGCGTGGTGGATCACTTTGATCATCTCTTCTTCCGGCTTCGGAGGGCTGTTGAAGGGTGACATGCCCATGCTGCCCAGTCCGTCTCGACACCTCTAGACCTACTTCTGCCATCTCTCTCTCTCTCTCTCTCTCTTTCTCTGTGTAATAGTAGGAGAGTTCAGTTATGATGGCAGATGATGGTTACTCTACTACACTACAGATCAAACAAAGGGGGCGAAGTTGCCGGTAAGGGAGACCATGAGACGACCGAAAAGTCCAACATCTGCTAATGTCAATGCCTACGTCTGTGTTTATGCTTCCGGGCCATGGTCCAGATTCGGCAGCTTTGCTATTTTCGGCCCATTTATCTCAAATTATCCCCATGCCGTATTACGAAGAAAAAAACAAATCAAAAGTAACACATAATAACTCCCAAATTAGAAATTATTTTGACATTGTATAGTTTCTAAATCATGAATTTGTCATCAACTCACTGATTATACTGTAAAAGTGTAATTATTGATCTTTAATTCGCACTTTGTTAGAGTTAAATTATTGTTAATTACTTTATTTTAGTTAGATATATGTTTTATTATATTTTTTGTGTGTTTTGTAGGTTATAGAGCTAATTATGGAAAATAGATACAAAGAATGATCAAGATGCGTTCAAAGCGAACAAACCGGTAATGAAAATTCAAACCTGTCTCGGTATTTTGGTCATTACTTTTTACTCTGATGTCTAATTGAGCTACTATTTGCATCATTGGAAAGAAGACTTCAAGTTCTACAACTTTGCATCTAATGTGCATTGGCTGAATTGAACTCTAAGATGGTCCAATAATGCTTTAAAGTTTCTGCAGTCGAATAGTGCGAACAGTACCCGTCCGAATGGGTACTGTTCACTGTTCGGACGGTTACTGTTTACCGTCCGAATGGACTTCAAACGGACTTCAAACGGGCATCGAACGGACCGTTCGGATAGTTACTGTTCATCTAAATTGTGTTTTTTGCGTCCGAAGCAGGGTTTTTAGGGTTTTTTGAAAAGTTTTTGAGGAGTTAGGGTTTTTTGGAGCAAGGGGGCAACGAGAGAAGCTCTCTAAGGTTAATTTTTTTCATTTTTCTTCATTTTTAGCTTAGATTTAGTTTTGTAATGTTAATGTAGGTATAAAACTTGTAGTTTTCTTCCATTATATTGTATTTTCTTTCACTTTCTTGCATTTTTCTTCATTTTCTTTGTAACCAAACATCTTTAATATTCAAGTAAATTTTATATTTAAGTCTCTACATGTTTTCTTTACATTTCTATATGTTTTTTATGATGTATTCAAGTAGCTAGAATTTACATTGGGTTTAAATATGAAAATCACCCAAATAATCCAAGGAATTCATTTGGAAGTATCTTATGGATTAATTGTCATATTTTCTTAGAATTCAAATTTCTAGTAATTAGGTGTGGAATTTTAGAAAACTTAGATTATTGACTAAATTTGGGGATTTTCATACCCAAATCAATGGTATTAATTTAGGACTCTTGACTAGAAAAATATTCCACAATTGCTAGAAATTCATTCCCAGCAATTGATTAAAGATGCCTTAGAAAACCTAGGTTATTGACTATATTTGGCTAATTAATGCATAAACCACAAATTTGGTATTGACTAAGTTGAATCAATGGTATTAACCTTTGATTCCCCATTGAACATGTATCTAATTTCAATTGCTTGAGAATAATTGGTTTTCAAAGCTACATCCTCCGAATCAAACACACTTAAATGTTGTGTTTGATTTGAGTTATAAACCCCATTGGAAACCTTGGATGAAATTGAGTGATTGGATCATTTGAGCCCAATTCCCTTTTAATTGATTTAATTCTATTTTCACTTTGCTTTACTTTAATTGTCTAGTGTTAATTGCTTTAATTTCCATAGCATTAGGTTAGTAATTCAAAACCATCATCAAAACCTAAAACATTTTCGATCCTTTTATTTTCCTTTTTATTTTAGATCAAATTCCCCTCTTTAATTGCAATTCGACCCTAGTTAGATTAATGTGAGGTGAATACTAGAGCCTAAATTGGGCTAGGTCCCTTGG
Source organism: Euryodendron excelsum (assembly GCA_033060915.1). Classification (NCBI taxonomy): domain Eukaryota; kingdom Viridiplantae; phylum Streptophyta; class Magnoliopsida; order Ericales; family Pentaphylacaceae; genus Euryodendron; species Euryodendron excelsum. The sequence continues at coordinate 12,819,524 of CM065399.1, forward strand.
GAGAGAACGATACCGGATTACCGATTTATACTTCATCGCGACCCCCGTACTCTTGCGGGGTGCTAACTCCATTTGTAGGAATACCGCATTATTGAGGCGAGTCACTCACTTAGATGGTATTATCATGCGACCTAGTGAATGAAATTTGGAAGAAATCCACAACTAATTTACAACAATTAAATGTCTCAAGAACAATTTTACGTACCATAATGTGTGATTGATAAGCATTAGGCTATTTTTAGATGGCCATAATTAACTTATACATGAAGTAATATGTTTTACTATTATACTCTTTATAACATTTTCAACAAATTCATGTTTTACAAAACTTACATTTGATTATAGACTCCTCTTTATGCTTATCATGCTTGCCAAATTTCAAAAAACTTAAAATCTATTATTCCTTCTATAGAGTCATGTTTCATCTCTAAATTTAATCATATTTTGCATGAATCTCTAGATGAAAGTCTCTCCATCTCAAATCAATCTGAAATTTGACATTGATGGCAAAGAAAGAGTGTATGTCTAATTCAATGCGAGTGAGGTGTGAGGTTTAAAAATTCTTATATCCGATGTAAGTTGATCCAATCCCTTTATTAATTATAACTTTTTGTCTCAAAATGAGGATAAACAATTAGACCTTGCAAAAAGAAAAAACAAAAAAACAATGATAAATGACACTTTGACTCTCTCAATTATGACTCAGAATCATTTAACCTCTCTCAATTAAAAAATATAACATTTACAAAAACAATCTTTCCAATCAAACTGTACCGATGGAAAGTGCACTAGAAATAATTTCAAAAATTTTCTAATTTACGCATTTCTCAAACCGTTTGACGAAGTATCTAATTAGGGAATTGAAAAAATAGTCAACCCTAGCGGAGCGTCTGTGAGACTCTCTAGGGGTCTCTTAAAGTGGTAACTTTGGGGCCATACGACCGGGTGCTTCGGGAAGTGATTTTTTCAATTGAGCCGTATCGATAGAAAGACCTTTAGAAAGGCCTTTAGGAATTTCCTGATTTACACATTTCTTAAGTTATTTGACTGTTTTAAATAGGGAATTGAAGAAAATGACAACCCTAGCAGAGCGTCTATGAGACGCTCTGGGAAGCTTTTGTTGACTTAGAGGTGTTTTGAGTCAAGGGACTCGCCTAGAAATGGATAGGGATCTTGTTTAGAGTATCCCGATGCATATCGGTTTGGGACCTAGAGCCGATATGATTTAGGAAATGTCCCAATCACCTGGGGCAAAACATTCATTTTGACCAGAATTGTCAAAATGTGATCGGGATGGATTTGAGTGGCATATTGAATATACTGGACAGTCTAGAGACATTTTGAGAAGGCAGCCTTACGTCTCGAGGGATTGATGCTTCTCGAAGGACGTGCTAGTGTGCTTGGGGATAAAATGATCATTTTGACTAGGGTTGACCGAAATTAAACCGGAGTTGATTTGATTGGCATCTTGAACATGCCAGACTGTCAAGGGACAATCAGAGACGGTGGACTTACTGTCTCGGAGACTTAGTACTTTCTCGAAGATGTGTCGAAGTGCCCGAGGGTAAAACGGTCATTTTGACCGAGTATTACTAGAATGGGTCCGGAGTTGACTGGAATGGGTCCGGAGTTGAACATGTCAGACTGTCCAGGAATAGTCCTAAAAGGTGAACTTACCATCTCGAGGACCTGGTACTTTCTTGAAGATGTTCCAAGTTGGATGAACTTATCATCTCAAGGAGTTTGTACTTTCTCGTAAGATGTGTCATCATGCCTAAGGGGCAGGTTGGCCATTTTTCACTAAGACGAGCTAGTAGGCGTTAGTGTTGACTTGGGTTTATAAGTGTTTCTGTCACTCTGACAGTTGTGATGGGTTAATTTCTAGAGGTCTTTCTTTTCTTTGATAAACATGTCATAGCTAAGAGGCGCATTCGGTCCCATGACACTAGGTTTAATGGAAAAACCCATGTCAACCTAGTAAGTGTTTTCATCACTCCAACAGCTTAAAGGTTTGTGAGATTTTTCGTCACTCCAACGGTTTGGTATTGGTTTTGGAGAGTGCCTGATCTTGGGAAGTTACCTATTGCTAAGGGGCATAACAGACATTCTACATTGGCGGGCTAGCACGTGCCAAAAGTGAACTGTTTAAAGTTTGTGAGTGTTTTTGTCACTCCGATGGTGGTTATTGGTTTTGGAGACCACCTGGTCTCTGAAAATTACCTTGGAAAGTTTTTGAGTGTTTCCGTCACTCCGACGGTGTGATGGTTTGTGAGTGCTTTCGTCACTCCAACAGTGTTTGGCATTAGTTCTGGAGATCGATCGTTCCCAGGGAGCAACCTGGAGTGCCTAGGGGCATTTTGGTTGTTTGGCTTTAATTGGGCTCGAGAAGCGATCGATTGTCTTGATTGGAGTTTGGTAGTGTTGTGATGTTTTACTGGAGAATGATTTGGACTGGAGTTTGTCGAGTAGACAAAAATAGGATGCTTATAACTGTCCCTCTTTTTTTGTCTTTGCTTATCAAAGACAAAATGATAAAGTAAGGGTCTCATTTTGATCGCGAGGTGATCAGAGGGATTGGAGTAGTTGGAATTTGGAATTTTGAGTTTAAAAACTGGATTGTCTTGATGTTTGAAATATGAAATTTTAAAAACTTAATTTTGAAATTAATTCTTTCTAAACAAACATTCTGACCAATGGAATCACACTTCTTTAGGGAGAATCAGGGTTTTTGAAATTTAAGATGATTTTTTGAAAGCTGTTGAAATTGATATTCCCTGAACTATCATTCTGACCAGTGGAACGATACTCTTTTAGGGAGATTCAGGGTTTTTCCAATTCAAGATGATTTTTGAAATGATTTTTTGAAATTGAAGTTCATTATTTGAAAGGATTTTGAAATGGTTTTCTGTAATGGATCGATTTGGATTTGAATCAAAAAGCTTTGAGAAACCTTTGAAACTTGGAATGAAACTTTTAAGGAGAAAGCTTGAAAACCCAAAATTTGAAAAATATGACTTTTTGAGGTGAAAGCTTGAAAACCCAAAATTTAAAAAATAGGCTTTTTGAGACGAAAGCTTGAAAACCCGAAACTTTTGAAAATTAGCTTTTTGAGGCAAAAGCTTGAGAACCTGGAATTTTGGAAACAAGACTTTTTGAGGTGAAAGTTTGAAAACTTAAGATTTTTTGAAAAGAGGCTTTTTGAGGCGAAAGCTTGAAAACCCAGAAGCTTGTTTTGGAAACAAGGCTTTTGAAGGCAAAAGCTCGAGAAACTAAGAAAAATTCTTTTGAAACGAAACTTTTTAAAAGAAAAAGTTTGGAAACCTAGAATTTTGAAAGTTAGGCTTTTTGAGGCTAAAGCATGAAAACCTGAATTTTTTTTTTTTTTTTGAAAAGAGGCTTTTTGAGGTGAAAGGTTAAAAACCCGAAATTTTTTAAAGTAGACTTTTTTTGGCAAAAGCTTGAAAACCCGAAAATATTTTTGGAGCTTTCGAAGAAAAAAGCTCGAGAAACTTGAGAAAATATTTTGAAAATTTTGGAAACCCCCCTTTTTTTAAAGATTTGTTTGAAAATGGAACTTTTGAAGAAAAGTATTTTTGAGCACAAATTTTTTGAAGGAAAAAGTTTAAAAACTTAGAAAGGTGGAAACTATATGAAGGGGATTCATTTGAACTAAAATTTTGAAAACTCTTTTTTTCTTCAAACATGGGAGGTAGAAATTTTTTTTTTGAAGAAAAAATGTATAGAAAATTCATTTTGACTCAAAACTTGAACTTTTGAAGACAAAATGTATAGAGAATTCATTTTGACCCAAAATTTGAATTCTTGAAGACAAAATGTTTAGAAAATTCATTTAACTCGCAACTTGAACTGTCGAAGACAGAATGAATCGAAAATTATTTTGACTCGAGATTTGAACTTTCAAAAGCAAAACGTTTAGAAAATTTGTTTTGACTTGAAATTTGAACTTGAAACTTGTTTAAAAAAAAGGTTTAGAAAAACTTATTTGACTTTTGAAAATTGATTTTGAATTTAAAAGAAAGTAAGAGCTTTGAACTTTTGAAATTGAAACTTTCGTAAAAAAAGGTTTTGAAACTTTTGGATTTGACTTTGAAACTTGAAAATTTTTGTTGAGGAAGCTTTGAAAGTTTTTGGACTTTTGAAAACTGAATTTTTGGTTTGAAAGAAAGCACGTGCTTTCACTTTTGAAGTTGATTTTGAAATGATTCGATAAGAATTATACATTGATTTTGTCTTGAAATTTTGGTGAGAAGTTGAGCCTTATGAGTCATGAGAGCTTGTTCTTTGCTCATAGTTCTTCTATCTTGAAGTTGGAAGGATAGGGCATTTGTTCCATCTTAGGCTAATGTTTTCAGAGAGCAGAATGCTTGGTGTTTGCTTGATTGTCGAGTTCTGTTTTTGGTAGGTATGATAAGATTCGAGTTGACATGTCTTTTGTGGGTTTTTGCTTCTTTATAATAGAACATCTTGAATTTGTTTTTGGAGATGGTGAGGTCTCTTTTGAAAAGTTTGAGGTTTTTGGAAGGTCAAACATCCTTAGTCGGTTTATCTTGGATCGATTAAATGGTTTGAAGTTGAATGGGAGGTACATGGTAAGACATTGCCCTAGTTTTTATGATTTGAGAAGGTTGAATTAGGATGTTCAAAATTGATTGGGGAGGTCGAGGTGGGTTGTTGCCCCAGTCTTCTTTGTTTGAAAAAGGTTGAATTAAGCTTTTCAAAGTTTTCACAGGAAGTTAGAATAATGTATGTTATACCCGTGGATGGATACACAGATTAGACATGAATATGAATAATATATACATGGGTTTACACGGGGATTGAAATGAATACATATCATATTTTTGGATGAATGCATTGATAGATACAAGTTATACTTGGATATTAAAGGAATGCACAAGCTATATAGGAATTAGAATGAATGCCTGAATGAACAGGTTTATATAGGAATGGAATTGAATGATTGTCATATTTTTGAGGATGGCACATGATTATGCAAGAATGTAATTGAATGCATGTCATACGTTTTGATGAAAGCATAGAATTATACATGATGACAATGAATGCATGTCATACTTTTTGATGAATGCATGAATATATAGACACTACATAGGAATTGAATGGATGTACAGGTTATATATGTCATGAATGCACAAGTACTACATGTGTATAGGTTATTTACAAAAAAATGCCTTAGGTTTGCCCCAAGGCCCATACTCTCGGGATTCTGTTTCCCTTCTAGGATCTTGCTTCTTCATTTTATCCCATTCTTATTGGGGTGTGATAGAATTTGCACCACTTTTAGCGGATCTTGTCCTTTTAGTTTGTCAGTTGCTATCTTATCCCTACTTCCTACAGGGTTGCTGTTTGGGGATTTTTTGTCCTCACTTGGTCTTTTCTCTTAGATCTTCAAATTCTACCATGGCTTGAGCAATAACTTGCCTGCCCTTTGCAGAGCGATAAACAACTTGGCTCTCAATTCTAGAAAACTTCTTTTAGAAACGTAATATAGGCTGGGTTTAAGGGTTTTAAGAAATGAAGGGATATTTGGGTTCAAAGATTTTCTTTTAGTAAGTTATTTAAACCAAAACCATCTGAGCGCTCCTTAGGGCATGAGATAGCCTAGGGATTCCCTCCCGTCTCTCTTTTTTTTGTGTTCTTTTATTAAACTACTTGTCTTGGTATTGTTCAGGCTTATTTGGACTAAACAATTTTCTTTGATAAAAAAGGACTTTGATTTGACCCATAATGCATGCTAGGTTAAGGGGTTTATGAATGAAAGGATATAAAGGCTTAAGCATTATCATTTGTGAGGTTCCCTGATTACTCCACAATAGTACAATTTATATCCATTAGTGTACGGCAGCGATGCAGTAATAATATTTCGGTAAGTCCGAGGTCAAACCACAAGGAATATGGATGGAATATAGTAAAACTCACTTTGGGTAAGTAGAACTCTCGAGAAAAATAGCTCTAAAACGTAAAGGAAAAATCTAATTTGAGATTTGGTTTGAGAAATTATTCTAGGCAATGAAAATAAATTTATACAAAGAAATCTTGATTAGATAACAATAAGCAAAAGGTCTTGGTAGGACTGATCTAGTTAATAGGCCTATAAGTAGGTCCCTAAGACAACTCTGATTAATAAGACTTAAGATTCATTAACCCCCTTTAGAGTTAAAATCTAATAAATTGCTAGTGTTCGTACCAGGGTCCCATGCCTACGCATCCTAGTTCACAACCCTGTCTACGCGTAGGTATGGAGCTTAATCAAGAATAGTAGATTCCGAAAATACTCTTTTTATGAACATATATATATATATATATAATTATAATCAATACCCTTATCAGAAATGCTAAGTATATGTATCCCTACCTACAAATCAGTAAATACATACATTCCAGATATGATCAAGAATATTATTTTCGAAGATATTCAAAAGTAAGAATATATCAACAGTTAAAATTGACTCTCGTATTAGTGACCTAGTTCACATCTATTCCTAGACTATGTTCTAGATGATAATCAGGAGAAATCATTTTCAAAAGCATTCAAGAGCAAGAAAATAAATCTTGGTTCAAGATCTTGAAATCCTAAAAATATATATAACTATCTTGAATCTATACCCGTAACCCACTTACCTTTTTAATCCATGCCAAGAAAAGATCTAGCAACTTAAAACCATAAGAAAACATATGAAAATTATATTGAAAGCTTGCAACAGTTGAAATTACATCAAATCTTGAATATAAAAACTAAATGATTCCAAAAGTTTTTTGATTCTTGAAAGGTAAAAAGGTCTTTTAAAACTACTCCTACTCCTAAACTGAATTCTGTAGTCTAATTAGGACTCCTCTTCCTTTTAAATGACTTAGTCCGGATAAGAGAGAATCTGATTTTTCATCAGGCCATTTGTAAGGGCGTCCAAATGGACATTCAGATGAGTTTGGTCCAGTCGTCCGCAATGGCATCCGAACGGGGAGGTCTTCTACAAGGTCGTCCGAACGGGGTGTCCCAATCAATCCGCAAGGGTGTCCAAATGGGCAGAGTACTTCCAGCTTCCTGATTCTTCTCCCCTATTGTGTTGTTTTGCTCTTTTTCTTTTTTTTCTTTTTTTCTTCCAGCTCATCCTAGAAACCTGCAATTTGGAGTTAGTTATACTAGTTATGTCTCTAAATTAGGGTCAACATAGGAAGAAAGATGGGTTATTATATGCAATTCTAAGGCGCAATCACACCCCCCCCCCCCCCCCCCCCCCCCCCCCCCCCCCCCCCCCAACTTAACCTTTGCTAGCCCCTAGCAAATCAATTTAAGAGACCTTAAATTCTGGCAAACTGAGTGTTGAATGAGTAATCATAAGCAATTAACATGCCACCTACAATTTTCCAATCTCACCTTTTTCAAGTATTCTCGTATCTAAACATAACAGTGCACATTTATTAGAATTACATCAGAACCTGTTAATTTCATATACTAGTACAACTCACAATTCAATTAAGTGTCATCCAAATAAGCGTATCATGTAGTTTTGATTTCAACTCCTTATTAGGAATTCACTCACAAAAATAGAACACACAAGGTTTCTCTCTTAAGTTATGCTTACAAAGAGTAATCGCGATGATCAAACAAGTATAACTTATAAGTCGAAAAATGCAACAGATATATAGAGTGAATTGGCATAGCTCTATGAAAGGTATTCAATTGCATCAAACATCCATAATATCAGTATAAACTCTACATTTCCAACCTAAAATTATACACACTCTAGTCACTTAGGACTTGTTCGGGTCATAAAGTACTAAGATAGAGATTGAGTCAATGAAACTGTCTAGATAATAAAATGTATAATATTAATGGCTTCCAAACATACTTGTTGGTTCCCATTCTTTTCTCTTACTTTTCCTTTTCATCTCAACCCTCCTTGACTATTTAAATTCTATTTTTATTTTTTTATGCACAAGTTAACCTCTTTATTAAATTCTTTGCTTCCCTTTTTGCCATCCCCTACTAAAGATTTATCTTTTCTCTTTTGTGAAGGCCATACTCTTCAAGTGATCATAACCTCACACGTAACAAGGTCAGTACTTACAAATAAAACCAATGGCTCTACAAGGGTTACAAAAAAGGGCATACACAAGAAGAACTCTGTGGCTCAAGGTTACAATGATGGCCTAAGGCCATTCCTAGAAGTGCACAGTATCAAGCTTTCCTAAGAGTTTCATGCATTGACATTCCTTCTGTTTAAACAATTGAACTCAAAGCAATAGTTAATAAAGCTATTGAAAGGATATACGCAAAAAGGATATAGAAGAGTTAATGTTAAACTCTCCAGCATTGTAAGGCTCAATCCTAACCGAGCAATAATCTCCACTGTCTTTAGATACACTATTTAGAATTCAAGCAATAGAAATCACTAATTGCACTAGTACATTCAAATAATCAACCTATTTAGCAATTTCTCAACATGTGCTAAAGTTATGTAAAAACATTGTATCTCAGAAATAGTAAAGAAAGACTTATTGCAAATTACAAGTATAAACTGCTAACTATCACTCATATTCACTTCAGCATAGGCATCCTTTATCCATTCCAAATAATAAACTTAAACAAAATATTTTACTTACAGACCGTTTACCGTTACCTGGAAGGATAAGTCTTGTTTACTAGCAATCCTGCCAATCTCTGTGGCAATCACACAACAAAATAAACAGTGCAAGGGGGCAGACTAGCTCCTCCACAATCAAAGCATACATAACCAATATATATCCATAAAATCAAAGATAAAGAAGTGGACTAGTTCCTCCACAATTAAAGCAAACATCTACGTATGTATATATCTAAGTATGATGTCCATGAACCTAAAAGGAACCATCCTTGCTTATGCTTTGAACCGCCACACTGTGACGAACAATCCGAGCCCTAATCAAAATATCATCCAAATACTATATACTAACATCCATACTAACAAAACAGAGTTTTAGATAATAGAAATATAAACAAAATATAAACAGATCTAAACTCTCAGAATCTCTCTCTCACTCATCCATTTTTTTCAACCTAAAAAATTTTCTAAGTGTCAACCCCGTTTGTAAGCCTATCCGAACGAGCAAAGAGGTTTAACCAAAAATTTTCAAAGTGTTACCCCCGTTCGCAGGGTCATTCGAACAGCCAGTGGCCAACCCAACCCATCTGATAGGGCATCCAAATGGGCAAAGAGCAATAATTCTTCCATCTTCAAATATTTTCTAGGGCAAGTACCTGTCTGATATGGTGTTCAGATGGGCAGAGGCAAAATTTTTTCACATTTTGTAATTTTTTTCTAAGTATGGACCATTCTTGCTAAAAAAAAAACTACGTGTGGCCACTCCCCAGAACACAGAAAAGGGAAAGATTACAATCAAACCACATCTAAACAAGGACGACCAACCAACGAAAGAATGAAGAAAATGAAAAAAAATGAAGAAAGCAAAATAGAATCAATCCTAACCCCTCCCCCCAACTTAAATTGGCCATTGTCCTTAATGCAATAGCACACAAGAGAAACAAAGTCACAATAAATTAAAGATGAATAAATTAAAAGATACAATCAATAAAAGTTATATTACTCCCCCCAAGTAGAAGAGGGTGACACTCTAAGACTCAAAATTTAAAAATAAATAAATAAATAAATTAAGAAGATAAAAAATAAAAAATAAAAACTAAACTACAAAGCATTGACTAGAAAGTCAACCAATACCACATCGTGGTATGACTTCAAAGTTTGGCCTTAGCTCATTCATTAGTAATTCATAATAAGGATTCAACAAATAAGAAGCAATTGAAATTCTTGGATCCTGGTTAAATTATTGGCCACAAGTCTTGTACAACGAAGATTGTGAAGGAGTTGTGTGATCATGCACTAAGATGTAAGAACTGACTTCTCTAGGTATCTCTTTGTTTTCTTCTCTTTTTTCACTCTCTATCTACCTAGGCTCTTCCTTTATCTCACTTTAAACCTTACTAGGTTCATCATTCTCACTAACCTCCTCCTTAACCCTATACTCATTCACCCTAGAAGTGTCTTCCCTATGTGTAGACTCATCCAGATAGATGGTTATATTAATAACTTCCTTGAAATTGATCATGGTCAAAATTAGAGTTAGTGAGAGACTCTTTTGTGTGGGCTATACTAGTGGGGCTAGGTAGAGGTTGAGGTAGAGAAGGAGACTCACCATTCTCTTGAACACATAAACTTTGTGTTAAAAGACTTTTAAGATCATCTAGGTTGCCCTCCATCCTCCAGTTCCACTCCATTTGGGATTGCATGAGTTGTGACAAGGTATCTTCTAGTGTCTCCTCTTGAGATTGATAGGCATTAAAAGCTTGGGGTTCATAAAGTAGAGGTGGGGCTTGGTATTCTTGAGGGTTTGAAGTTCTCTCATTACTCTAACTAAAGTTGGGATGTTGCCACTCCAAATCATAGGTTTCTGCATATGGAGTGTCCTCTAGTCACCCTATGTGTGGTGTTTAATAATAATTAAAATCTTGTGGGTAATGTGATTGGTAAGATGGTGGGGGCGGGGATTTATATTGTTGAGAGTGTGACGCACCCTCATTTATCCAATTGTAGTGTGAGTAATTTTGCCACCCCGAAGGGTAGGTTCTGAGTAGGGAGTGTATGTTTGTCTAAACGCATTCAAATAATCCCTAATAGTTTGGCATGGCGGGACTTGTGCCTCCACATAACTGTACCTGCTCATATTATCATCATACACACCCATTGGCATGTTCTCAAAGTTACCCAACTTATCCTCCAATCTCCACATATTTATACCACCAATTCACAATTAATTACTCCCCTAAATCTTCACTAGAAATCTCCCAACTAAAGAAAAAAAAATAGATAAACAAATAAACAAATCTAACTAAAAATAAAAATAGAAAAAATAAACAATTAAATAAAAAAATATGCTCGCAAATTAAAAGGGATGGAACGAGTGTACCCAAGCAAGCTAAATGTTGAGTTGCCTCGCTTTTGGTAGATTGATTGATAAAGTTGCCTTTCTCAGAATTAGTTTCTCTAAAGATTGTCACACCAATGCCAATGGCAAGAGTCCTCGACAACAGCACTAAAAACTAATCGCTCCACAATAGTGCAATTTATATCGCCAGTATATGGTTACGATGCAACAATAATATCTCGGTAAGTCCGAGGTCGAACCACATTGAATATGGATAAAATATAGTAAAACTTACTTTGGAAAAGTAGAACTCTCAAGAAAAACAACTCTAAAATGTAAAGGAAAAATCTGATTTGAGATTTGGTTTGAGAAATTATTCTAGGTAATGAAAATAAATTTATACCATGAAAGCTTGATTAGATAACAATAAGCAAAAGGCCTTAGCATGATGGATCTAGTTAATAGGCCTATAAGTAGGTCCCTCAGACAACTTTGATTAATAAGACTCAAGATTCATTAACGCTCTTTAGAGTTAAAATCTAATAAATTGCTAGTGTTCGTACCAGGGTCCTATGCCTATGCATCCTAGTTCACAACTCTGTCTATGCGTAGGTATGGAGCTTAATCAGGAACAGTAGATTCCAAAAATACTCTTTTTAGGAGTTTATATATAATTATAATCAATACCCTTATCAGAAATTCTAGGTATATGTATCCCTACTTACAAATCAGTAAACACATACATTCTAGATTTGATCAAGAATATTATTTTCGAAGATATTCAAGAACAAGAACATATCAATAGTTAAAATCGACTCTCATATCAGTGATCTAATTCGCATCCATTCCTAAACTATGTTCTAGATGATAATCAGGAGAAATCGTTTTCGAAAGTATTCAAGTGCAAAAAAATAAATCTTTGTTCAAAATCTTGAAATTTTGAAAAATATATAACTATCTTGAATCTCTACTTGTAACATACTTACCTTTTCAATCCATGCCAAGAAAAGATCTAGCATCATAAAGCCATAAAAAAGCACATAAAAATTATATTGAAAGCTTGCAACAGTTGAAAGAACATCAAATCTTGAATATAAAAACTGAATGATTCCAAAAATTTATCGGTTCTTCAAAGGTAAAAAGGTCTTTTAAAACTACTCATACTCCTAAACTAAATTCTATAGTCTAATTAGGATTCCTCTTCCATTTACATGACTTAGTTTGGATAAGGCAGAATCTGATTTTTCATCAGGTCATTCGCAAGGGCGTCCGAATGGACATTCAGACAAGTTTGGTCTAGTCATCCACAACGGTGTCTAAACGAGGAGGTCATTTGCAAGGTCATCCGAACGGGCAGAGAACTTTCAGTCCCCAAGGGCGTCTGAACAGGCAGAGAACTTCCAGCTTCCTGATTCTTCTCCTTTATTGTGCTATTTTGCTCCTTTTTTTTTTCAGCTCATCCTAGAAACCTGCAAAATGCAATTAGACCTCAGTAGTACAAATTAGAGTTAGTTATACCAGTTATGTCTCTAAATTAGGGTTAACATAGGAAGAAAGATGGGTTATTACATGCAATTCTAAAGCGCAATCATTCCCTAAGGCCTATGATCACCTTTAGAAATTTAACTTCCATTTTCTTTTTTCTTCTTCCCTTGTTACTCTTTTTGTTCTTCTGGATTATTCTCTCCCATGTAATTACAATTCTTCATCAATAAATTTGTTACTATGTCAAATTTTAGAGATGCCGACTTTTTCATTTCAATTTTTGGATTACATTATCTTCTCTTGAAGACCACCACTAACACACTGTTTGTTTTTTTTTTTTTTCACTCTCATTACTCTTCTAGACTCTTCTTTGCATCGAAAAACTTGCTTGTATGCTTCCTCTTAGAGAAGCTGTTGACACTGTATCCTCTTAGAAATCACTATCTTCATCATGCGCTCATTAGTTCTCATTCAGTGTTTTTGCCTTAACCTAATGTGGGCGATGATCATTAGGTCAGTTTTCTTGAGAAAATGTAACCAATTCGAGTGGGTTTTGTGAAGGGATATTTTTTTTACTATATTGTAGCAGAATTGAGGGCCTCTCATCCTTTCAAATTGAAATGCTTAGTCCATAAAGCCATTTTACAAAATTTAGACAATGTTCTTAGAAAAAATCCCTATACTTTCTATTGAATCAACCACATGTGCTCACCCCAATGTGGAGGATGGTTCTTGGTTTGGGGATATCTGAATGCAATCACTTACAACTCCAGTGGGCTGAGCAAATGAAAGTGTTTATTTCTTTTGGATGGATATAACAATGGTTTCTCATCTTCTTGAAAACTCGGCTGCCGATCACTTAGCCAGGATATCACTTAAGTGTCGCCTCTTCAATAAGCTCCACACTTATTTGTTGAGTATATCCTCCTCCTGTATTTCACTCTCTATCTTTCTTTCAAAAGTTTTAACCTCCGTTGAATGGATTGCCCATGTTATCCCATTCTTTAAGTGGAGTCATTATAGATTGGTAAAGAATACCTAAAATCAATCATTAACTATAAGAGTATGAGTCAAAGGGAATAAACTGGAGTCCTTTATCTTCATTTTTTTAATTTTTTTTACGGCATGGCCTTAATTGAAAGCACAAGGACAAAACAGGAATAAAGATAGGAAAAGTAAAAGATAGGAAGGAAAGTGGATAAACCCCGAAAACATCCTTTCTCCTTGTTACTTTTAGAAGCCCTTCAGATGGGCTTCGGGATTATCCTAAAATTTTCTGCGCTCAATCTGCCAGGTGTGTCATTAAGCTATGCGGGGCAAATTGAGTTGTTGTTTACGACACTCAAGGCGCCAGTGGTGATAGTGTAGTGGTGGATCTCTTTTTTTTTTTTTTTCCTTTTTTTGCTCTAGATGCGGTGCTCAAGTTACCCCCCAAAACTTTCTTTTTCTTAATGTTGTTCTTTTCTTGGATGGGCTATTCTATATAAGTAGAGATGGCAGCTTTGGAAGACAAGCTGGCCAGCTCGCCTTCTTCCCATTTGATTTCTACCATGGCCTGATCTTGGAAAAACTTGGCCACATCGATTTTATCTGGATCAACCCTATCTTCCATGATAAAATTGATGATGTGGTCCGGTGATAGGTGAGGAGCAACATGAGTTGGGTCTGCTTGTTACGCGCCAATAACTTTTGAGTCAATTAGGTCCATAATTTTATGCTTTGGAGAGAAGCATTCCTCAGTGTCATAACCTTGGCCGCCCGAATGGTATTTGCAGGTTACTGTCGAGTTGAAGTTGGGTGGTAAGGAATTAAGCAGAGGCTAAAAAGGTATAGGCTTCAGGTGTCCTGCTATTAGGAGGCCATAATAAGCTGTGGTTTGTGTGCAAGCAACTTTAGTAAAAACTTAATTCCTCCAACTCGCTCTTGTAAGCACCCCATTTTTGACCGCTCGGCAGTCAACACTCCGTCCAGACTTGTTTTCAAGTCATTATGGGCATATTCCAATCGAAACCAATTCTCTAGGTCCAAATTCCGTCTTTCCATTGCTTCGCGGGCCTGTTAGGCCCAAATAGAGGCAAAATGACCAAAATGCCCTTAGGGGCATTGTCCTTTCCTTTCTGATTCTAATCCCACTCTCGAGACAGTTTATTCCTCGAGACGGTTCCAATCCAGGCACGTCTCTTCGGAGACGGGAAGACCCCTTTCCAATCCCACTCTCAAGACAGTTTATTCCTCAAGACGGTTCCAATCCAGGCACGTCTCTTTGGAGACGGTAAGACCCCTTTTCAATCCCTCTCTCGAGACAATTTATTCCTCGAGATGGTTCCAATCCAGACGCATCTCTTCGGAGACGGTAAGACCCCTTTCCAATCCCACTCTCGAGACAGTTTATTCCTCGAGACGGTTCCAATCCAGGCACGTCTCTTCGGAGACGATAAGTCCCCTTTCCAATCCCTCTCTCGATACAGTTTATTCCTCGAGACGGTTCCAATCCAGGCACGTCTCTTCAGAGAAGGTAAGACCCCTTTCCAATCCCACTCTCGAGACAGTTTATTCCTCGAGACGGTTCCATTCCAGGCACGTCTCTTCGGAGACGATAAGTCCCTTTTCCAATCCCACTCTCGAGACAGTTTATTCCTCGAGACGGTTCCAATCCAGGCACGTCTCTTCGGAGACGGTAAGTCCCCTTTCTAATCCCTCTCTCGAGATAGTTTATTCCTAGAGACGGTTCGAGTAGCGAAACTACTCACAAAACCGTTAGAGTAGCGGAAATACTCACAAATAGGTCGATATAGGGAATTGGCAACAAACCCCTGTGTCACGACGACCACCGTTAGAGTGGCGGAAACACTCAAAACCCAGGTCAACACCAGTGTTTGTTAACCCACTTTTGTAAAAAATGACCAAACTATCCCTTGGACCTTTTCCGAGACTTTCCGGTCAAGATGACCATTTTGCCCCTCAGCATCCGAATGCCCCGAGAACCACACCGGCTCCGGGTATCAAACCGGTAATGTCTCGATAATACTTTTTATAGTATTCTCAACCTTCCTTTACCGTTCCAGATCATTCCGTGTCAGTTCTGGCCAACCCGATACAAAATAACCGTTTTACCCCTGGTGGGCCGGTCTCCTTTTTCGACCACACCGGCTCTGGGTATCAAACTAGTAACCTCCTGAGACTACTTTTTATAGTGTTCTCAACCTCCCCTCACCTTTCCAGATCATTCCGAGTTAGTTCCAGCCGACCTAGTGCGAAATGACCGTTTTGCCCCTAGTAGGCCAGTCTCCTTTTCCGACTACGCCGGCTTTGGAAATCAAACTGGCAATCTCTGGGAACATTCTAAATAATATTTCCAGATCCCAAGTCTTCTTCCGGGACAGTCCGAGTTCGCCCCGGCAGCTTCCCGGTCTGATTGACCGTTTTGCCCCTAAGGGCCCGGTCAACTTTTCCAACACATCTTATCCTCACTTTTCAAATCAAATACCTCCAGGACACTATTTTAAGTGTTCCTGCTCCTTTCCAGCCTTCCGGGTAATTCCTGGCTCCTCCAAATCATTCTCGGACTTTCCGGAATCACTCCTAGTGAAGCTAGGCTAAAAACTACATGGTAGTCACTAGTACAGGCGCCCAAATCTAGTCAAAGATACGTTGTTTGCCGACCTTAAATCTTTCCTAATTGGCTGGCACCACTAGTAGTGGCGCCAAGCCAAAAAATGGCCTGGCGCCACTCCTAGTGGCGCCAGTATAAAATTTAGCCTGGCGCCACTGCAACAGGCGCCAGTGTTATCCAACCTCTATAAATACAGAGCCTCATTCAACGTGAAAAGGATCCGCAAATTCAACCTAATAATCATATAATTCAATATACAGAGCTCGAGCACCTCAAAAACCCTAGCCACCTTAGGTTTTCCAAACCCTAGCCACCCTACACAAACCCTAGCCTCCTATACACTCATACACACCCCATACACTCATACACTAGACTTCAACCATCCTTTGAAGACTTGAAGAGCTGCAATCCAAGGCTTGAAGACAACTCTTGAAGACTGAAGGTGAAGATCAAGACAAAGACCGAAGACCGAAGACCGAAGACAGCACGGCGCGCAAAATAAACAAGATACAAGGTAGGTTCTCCATTTAAATTTTCGCACTTTCCCCCTCTCTCTTCTCTCTCCTAACCCACTTGGGTTTTCTCTATTTTAATCCCCCATCTCTTTTTCCCCCTTTCTTTGCATGCTTGAAATAAGGGGATTCCCGGTCCATGTGTAGGATTGGGCTATTGGAGAGTCACCGTGTCGGGGGCTTTCTTCTAGCCTAACCAGAGACCACGTGAGTCCGGCCCCCTTGGTTATGTGGTGAAGCCTTAACCTTGTATGTTCACAACCCCAAATTGCATTGTGCATATCATAGTCTTGCATCTTCCAAAAACCATTTTCAAAGTTGTTTTCAAAATTGTTTTCAAACTTGTTCTCAAAATTTCATCAAAATCTCTTTTTCGAAAACTTGTTTTTAAAACCACAATCCTAGGGTGATTCTAGCCTTTCCATGGCTAGGGTTGCTTTAGGGAAGTGTTACATTAAAAGTGACATTTTCGGTCCATATTTTCAAATCTTGCTATTTTCAAAACCGCTTTCCTAAAGTGGTTCTAGCCCTCTTATGGTTAGAATTGCTTTAGGAAAGTGAGATATTTTTACACCTTCTAAAAACTCTCTTTTCAAAAAGTCTTTCTTCCTAAAAATCTCTTTTCAACATACTTTCCTAAAACTCTCCTCTCCAAAATGGTTTTCAAAAACTCCCTTTCAAAATCTATTTTTCAAAACTCCCCTTTTCCACTCCTTTCCAAAAACTCTTTCTCCTCAAAATTCACTTTCTAAAAAACACTTCCTAAATTCACTTTCCTAAAAAAACTCTCTCCAACAATCTCCTTCCAAAAATCTTTCAAAAAAACTCTCTTTCCAAAAATCTTCCTTCTAGAAACTCCCCTCTAAGATTTTTTCTCCCAAAATCTATGTTTCCAAAAACACACTTTCCAAAAACTCCCTCTTTCCAAAAATCTTTCCAAAAACTCTCTTTCCAAATTCACTTTCCAAAAACTCTTTCCTAGGATTTCCCTTCTAGAAAGCCTTCATTTCCAAAAACGCACTTTTCAAAAACTCTTTCCTTAGAGCCCAAGTTAAGCCTTAGAGCCCACAATTAGGAAACCCTAATTTTCTTTCCAAAAACATGATTTTCAAACTTTGCCCCAAGCCTAGGTTTCCAAAATCTCTTGTTTTCACATCCAAACTATACATGTTTCCAAAACCTCTTTTCTACGTCAAAACTATAATTTTCTAAACCTAGGGTTTCTAGAATCTCCTTTTCCAAATCCTTGCTAAATCTTATCTTCCCTTTAGGAAACCGAATCAAATCTCCCCGTTTAGGAAACTAGATCCCGTCCTCCGTTTTTGGAAACAAAATCAAATCTTTTCTTTTAGAAACCAAATCCAATCCCTTCCAAATCCAAATCTTTCCTAATTCAAATCCTTCCTAATCCTCCACTTTCCTAAATCTTAAGTCTCCAAAACTTGAACATAAAAATCTTTCCTAATTCAATCCTTTCCTAATGCTACCCTCCTTTCAAATCTTAACTTTTCAAACCTAAGTTTTCAAACTCTTCCTAAACTCAAACCTTTCCTAATCTCAAGATTTCCTAAAACCCTAAAACTTTCTAAATCTAAATCTTTCTAACCCTAAATCTTTCCAAATTCTAAACTTTCCAAAACTTCAACATCTTTCCAAATCTAAGACTTTTCTAAACTCAAAACTTTCTTAATTCAAACATTTCCTAAACTGAAAACTTTCCTTTTTCAAACTTTTCCCAAAACGAAACTTTCTTATTTTCAAAACTTCCTTGTTTTCAAAATTTTCCAAATTCAAAACTTCCTTTATTTTTTCAAACATTCCAAAATTCAAAACTTTCTTAATTTGAAACTTTCCAAATTCTAAACCTTTCTCAAACTAAACTTTTCTTAATTTGAAACTTTCCAAATTCTAAACCTTTCTCAAACTAAACTTTTCTTAATTCAAAACATTTCTAAATTCAATACTTTTCCATTTCAAAACTTTCCTAATTTCGAAGCTCTCCTAATTTGAAAGCTTTCCAAATTCAAAACTTTCCAAAAATGAAACTTTCCTAATTCAAAACTTTCTTAAATCAGACTTTTCCTACTTCGAACATCTCTTAAAATCTAACCTTTCTAAATTTTCCAAGCCAAGTCAAATCTTTCCTAAGTCTCTTCTCTTTCCTAAGTCTAGGTTTTCTCAAACCTTCTCTTTTTCAAAACAAGTCCAAATCTATCTCTTCAAATCAAAGTCCAATCTCCTCAATTTCAATTTCCAATCTCCTCTTCTAATCTCAAATTGAATCCAATTTTCAATTCAATCTCTTTCTTCTAATTCAATCTCTCTCTTCAAATCAATCTCTTTTCAATCGGACTCCGGTCCGAACTACAACTGACCTGATTCCCCCAAAGGGATATGTAAGCAACCTTCATAGGTGCGGTCACAATACTTTTCAAACTTTCAATTCCACCCTCATGGGTGTGGTTTCCAAAATCTTTTCAAATTTCAAATTCCAATCTACTTTCAAACTTTCAATTTCAAATTTCTATTTTCAAATTTTCAAACTTTCCAATTTCAGTTCCATCTCTTCAAATCTATTTTCAAATCAAATCAATCTCTTTCCAAATCTATTTTTCAATTCTCTTATCTTGCACTTGCATCTCATGCATCATGTTTTTTTTTTTTTTAAACATTATTTTCCAAAGTGGATAGGATTGGTCAATAGTTAATTAAAGACTCTCATAGGTGAATCTAGGGTAGATTGACATGTAGGTACCGAAAGGGCGGGGTAGGATGATAGCTTAGTGTGTATTCCCTACACGTAACCAACCTCCGAACCTAGATCACTGATTTCAAAGACCAAAAGGAGTTATTTTTCTAAAAAGGGCTAAATGTTTTCTAAAGGTTGCCAAACAACTTGTTTTCTTAAAAACCCTTCTCTCGAGGAGATATTTTCAAAATCATTTTTCAAAAACCCTAAGTGTAGTCTTCGGATTATTTTTAGTTTTTAGGTGACCTAGCTCACCTTAATCAAGTTAGGTGATGACTCCGAATCTTTTTCAAAAGCCCTTTATTGAAATCAATTTTCAATTCAAACCTAGTCGCACTCATTCTTCTAAGAGAGTGAGTTCTAACGAGAGAGTACAGCATTTTTTCCACTTGTGTGTGTATTTCTCGAGTGGAAAAATCTGAGTGCGATAGCTCTCCTAGGATGGAAGGGTGTCCTAGATGTTTCTGAAGGCCGGGGATTAGGTTCTGGCATAATAATAGCTAGGTCAATTACCTGTAAATTGAGGAGGTTTTGGATTTTGCGTTTCAAAGTGGAACAATTTTCTGTGTCATGGCCAGGTGAGTTGGAATGGTATTCGCAAGATAGATTAGGATTATATGATTCGGGAGTTTAGTTGAAGACAAGCCTGGGAGGTACCAGAATGAGATGATTCGCTTGGCAAAGTCGTCGATAGGCAATGGTTAGAGAGCAAGCCAACATGGTGTAATCTTGGTCTTCTCCCTTGGTCCTTTTTCAGAGGACAATATGCTCCTCATGGGTTTGGACTTGAAGAGCCTCTGCCTGCTCATTGGGTGTTATACTTGAATGGGATAGGAGCAAAGAGAGCATTGTTTCTATTTTAGTCATCATCTTCCCGAGTCCTCTTACTTCTTCTAGTATTTGAGCCTGGCCTTGCTTGAGGACCAAGCTTGGTGATGCATTAAGTGACTCCATGGATGCTTTTCAATTTGAAACGAAGTAACTACTCATTCCTATCTTAGCCTTAGTTGGTGACCTTCACAAAAAAATCTCTACAAATGTGGGCTTGGCTTTTGATCTCCGTAGTAAGGAGGGGGAGGTAAAGAGAAAGTATAAAACAAGAAAAAGGAAAAAGTTAGGACCTTGTTTTGATAATTTTTATGCAATTCATGCCTTAAGGGTTCCCCTGCTTATCGGGAGAACTAAACGTGATCAGTTGTTCATCTTTGAAGATAGGGTTTTTCCCCTGTATGTAGTACCATACCTGTGGCTTGTTGCTTTCATTCATACATTCATCAATTCGAAAAAGGTAAAGAGATAAAAAAAAATTATTATTTTTGAATTGATTTTCATTCATAGAATTGAAATACAGTTGGGGGGGGGGGGGGGAGGGGAGGGGAGGAAACATTTTTCCATAAGATCTTTTGCTTACCTTCTATACATTGGATTCCTAAACTACTCTTGAGTCTTTGGATCCGCCTTCTTTATTCTTTGATGAGGTCGTTGGATGACCATTGCTTCTTGGTTGCCCATTGTCTTCTTGGCAATCCTATCTCCATAAACAGAGAGGAATTGGGGCCCCTCTTGGAATGATGTCATTTGCATGCATGCCACGAATCCTTAGGGTTATGGGAACCCTTAGGAGTTTAGGTAGGTTTCATTTGCACGATAGTGGTTTTGGACCACTCTCTTGGGGTTGATCACATGCATGAAAATGTAATGACTCGAGTTTCTTTAGAATTCTTATCTTGAAATGGATATTTATGTATGAACAGTATAATAAGTGCATGAATGGCATAACAGCAGAAAATTAGCAGTTTAAATGAACAAGAGATAAGAAAAAGTAAAGAAGTCGCCCTTTCCTTATTGATTTTGAAATTGGCACATATGTCTTAATTCTTAAAGAGCTTCGGCTACGCTTGGGGTGCAACATGTGGATGAGGTTGGGGGTTACTAATACTTCCTAAAAAGCTCGGTTCCCGAACCTTCAAACCTCTAGTGTCCGTCCCCAAAAGGGTGAACCCCATATTTGATTGGTAGTTCGAGCAGGAGAACTATCAAGGGGCTATAGGCTAAAAAACTAACACAACATCCACCCACAACCAATATATTATTCCCCCTTCTAACTAGAAGGGTAGTAACCAGGTATAATACAAATATGAATGCATACGATTGTGAGTGCACCAAGTGTGTGTGGAATTTTAAAAAATAGAGGAAAGAACCCAACAACACACATCCATCCTATCATACGCGCATTCATGGTAGTTAAAGCATTCTCATAGCATAAAATAAATGTGAACAAGGGTTTATCCACAAAAGAAATACAATGAGTTGGTGCTTTTTGAAAAACTCATTACAAGAGGAAAATAAATTATCAATGTAAGAGCATGAATATAAAAATCAATGCAAGGGCATGAATAATAGAATGAATGCAAGCGATGACACTTGTTTGAAAACTTTTGAATATTTTTAAAAATTTTGAAAATAATGTTTGTTTTTTACAAACTTATGATTTTTGAAAATTATTGAATTTTGAAAAATGGATAAAAATGGACAAAGTAACCGGGGATTCTGGGTGAGTGAAGGGTGAAGAGACATGACAATGACCTAACCCTCTAAGTATCCCCAATGGAGTCACCAGCTGTCGCGACTCAGGTTTTAAGCAAACCCTTTAGACTTGGGAAAAGCACGGTACTCTATATGTTAGAACTTATCCTCCTAAAAGGACAAGTGCGGTGGGGGTTTGAACTTGAAGACTTGATTTGATTTAAGGAGTTTTTTAAAAAATTGAGGGTCGCCACCTAATATAGTTAAAGATGTGTTAGGTCACCTAAAACTAAGTGTAATCCAAAGACTAAACTTAGGTTTTTCGAAAAAGTTTTAAAAATGTCATTCTTAAGAAGGTTTTTGGAAAAGAGGTTTTAGTAACCTTTAAAAGCCCTTTTGAAAATGTGACTCTGATTTTGGCCTTCAAACTAGAAATCTATGGCCCGGGGTCAGTTACGTATAGGGAAGATATCCTAACATCATCACCCTACCCCGGCCTTTCGGTACCTATATGTATAATCACTCTTAATTCATTCACTTGAATCACCGGTTATTAATAGTCCACTTGTATCCACTTTAGAGTTTTGAAAATAGGGTTTAGTCATCACTTTTTGGATGAATGATGCATAATGCATGTTTTTGGAAAGATCTTTGAAAGGTTTTGAAGTGTGACTTGAAATAGAAATTTTGATTGAGAGAACATTTTGAAAATGGACATTTGACTTGGAAAAAGAGTTATGACCACACCATTTTAGGTTACCTGCGTATCTTATTTAGCAAGAATCAGGTCATTCGTAGTTCAGGCAAGGGCCCGATTGAAAATGGAATCATGGGAGTCTTGGAAGGTTTTGAAACTTGAACTCAAGAGAGTTTGGACTTGGACTTGGAGATTTTTGAAAGTGCATTTGAAATAGGACTTGGAATGTTTTTGAAAACTTTTGAAAACAACTTAAGGGAGTTTTGGAAGTGTTTTTGGAATCTTTATTAGGGATTTTTGAAAGGGAGCTTGGATTGTGAAAGCTCTTGTAAGCTTGTCTTTGAAAAGTTTTTGAAAACCATTTTTGAATACCTTTCAAAAGGTAATATTGAGTGTTTTATCACCTTTGGGAAGCTTGTTATTGAACAACTAAACTCCTTTAAGGCAATGATTTCTGAAAAATATGTTTAGAAAAGGGGCTAGAGACTTCTCCAAGGGTTTTAGAGCTTTAGGGTTATGGAACCCTACTTGATATCTCACTATCCTTAAAAAACCCTAATCATTGAATGACTAAGATTGTCTTAAGTGTGTGACGTTTGAAAATCATTTTTTAAAGAGTTTTTGGAATTTATTTAGGGTTTAGAACCCTATTATGAATATTTAAATGTTACATTTAATGTATCACTTTTCTTTGGAAACCCTAACCATGAAAGGGTTAGGGACACCTTAGGGCTGTGAGTTTTTTTAAAGCATTTTGAAAATAGCTTTTAAAAAATGTTAAGTGTCTAGCCATTTTGGTCAAGACAAGTTTAACAGAGTTCTTGGAAACATTTTAGGATAGAGCATGGAAGCGTTTGAAAATATTTTGAAATTGATTTTTGAAAACTCAGGAGATTAGGATTTCTTTGAAAACATGCTATGGAAATGGTTTTGAATTGAATGACGACTTTTAGTAGTCTTAATATTGGAACCTTGAAGTTTACTAACCTTAGTTGGGTTGAATAACTTGGGTTGGGTTAACCTAGGTTTGGATTAACCTAGGGTTAACTAACTAGAGTTAGGTTAACCTAGAGTTGGATGGACCTAGAGTTAACTAACTAGAGTTAGGTTAACTTAGGGTTGGATTGATCTATGATTAACTAACTAGGGTTAGGTTAACCTAAGGTTAAGGTGACCTAGGCTTAACTAACTAGGGTTAGGTTAATTTAAGGTTTGATTGACCTAGGGTTAACTGACTTGGGTTAGGTTAATCTAAGGTTGGACAAGTAGGGTCAAGTCAACTTAGGGTTGGACAACTAGGGTCAAGTTAACATAGGGTTTTGAAATGTGATTTTGTAGAGTGGTTTTGAACTATGGTTTGGGCCTAGTGGTTTTCAAAGGTAGTTTTGAACTAGGGTTTGGGCCTAGTGATTTTGAAAACTGATTTTATGCATGAAACTTGAAAGGGTGTTTTGAAAACTATTTTATGAAAACCACTCAAGTGAGTGTTGGGTTCATATAGCTGGTATTTGGAAATTACTTAAGAGAGAGTTGCCTTGTAACCATTATAACCACTAACTCAAGAGAGTGAAACTTTTGAGAACTAATATATAAAATGTAGCTTTGAAAACTTCTTTCATTGAAAATTAAAGAGAATAAACTTTTGAAAATCATTTTTTGAAAAGGGGATTTTGAAAAACCACTCTTAAGATGTTAAAAACCACTCCAAAGAATAAGGGTTCATATGGTCAATTTGAGAGAAATCACTCTAATGAGGACTCCATGAGACCATTCCAACCATAATATTCAAAAGAGCAAAACTTCTAGAAATAAAAAATGGAAATAGTAGTCTTGGAAAACCATTTTCATGCAAATTAAAGAAAATGAACTTTTGAGAACCCTTCTTGAAGAGGATTGTTTTGAAAATCACTTTTGGGGATGTAGAAAACCATTCTAGTGGGTTTAGGGTTCTTATGATCATGGTCATTATAGGGATACCAGTCAAGAGAGGGTTCCATAAGGACCATTCCAAGCACACAACTCAAAAGAGTAAAACTTTGAAAATCAACATTGAATACAACACTTTGAAAGCCACTTTTGGTGAAAACTTAAGATTGTAGAGATTTTGGAAAGGCCCTTTTGGAGGGTGGTTTTGAAATCATTTTTATGCAAAAACTCAAGAGAGCTATATGGAAATGCAAAGAAGGTAGTTAAGGCTTGGAAACTAAGGTTTAGTTATAGGCTTGAAGAAACCAACTCTTAGAACCATCTTTAGGAAAACACTTGGATATGGAGTTTGAGAATGACATGGAAATAGAAATAGGGTTTTTAAAAAATGGTGATAAATATGAAAATGGAGCCAAGCATGCAATACATAAACATAGTAACCATATGCAAAGGGGGTCATGAAATCATACAAAGCTAAAGGGCCACACCACATTGCAAAGGACCTATGGTCCATACCATGATAAGGTAGGCTAAAGGGAGAACCCTCACCCGGTGGCTTCCCTAAAGCTTCCCTTAAGCATGGACCTAAGGTCCTCTTGTTCAAGCAAGCAAGAATGAGGGATAGAAGATGGGAAGTAAAATAAAGAATAGCCTAAGTAGGCTAGGAGGGAGAAAAGAAGAGTGGGGATGACAAAATGTAAAAGAGAATACCACCTTATTTTCAAAACACCTTCAAACTCCCATGGTTGACTTGATTTAAACTTGAATGGCCTTGGAAAGACTTTGTCTTAAACTTGAATGGCCTTTGAGAGGCTTTGTATTGAACTTGAATGGCCTTATAGTGGTTTGAAGGGGCTAGAAATGGCTTGAATCTTGCTTTGAAGGCTTGGAAATTGGAGTGTATAGGCTAGAGAGGGGTTGAATCTAGCTTGGATGCTTGGAGGGTGAAGTCTATAGGATTTTTTGGAGTTTTGGGGCGATTTCAGTAGGGGTTCACCATTGTTTTTGACTTAGGAATAAGCAGGGGGAGGTCTATATTTATAGAAAAAATTTTGGGAGCAGGCGCATGTAGCACATGTGCCTAGTCAAATTTTGACCATATATTAGGAAGCAACCACAGTTTTGGATGGTCTAAACATTTTTCGAGCATATGTAGCACACGCTTTTTTGTCAAAAACTTTTATGCTGACTTTGCCTCAACATTTGTGCAATTCGGGAAAGGTCAGAGGAAATTGGTCATGTTCATGATGCTCCCTCGCTATTTCATATAAACCCGGAGCCCTTAAGGAACTTTAAAAGATTTCAGATCATGAAGATATTTCATCGGGAAGCGACCATAAAAATAATCATTTCAAAGCATTTGTGAGACATTCCATGGATTTCTGGAATTAGTAGTTTTGGGGCCCCGTGATCAAGGCTTTCGGGAAACGATCTCTCCAATCAAACCGTACCGATGGAAAGTGCACTAGAAATACTTTCAAGAATTCTATAATTTACGCATTTCTCAAGTCTTTTAACGGTGCGTTTTAATCAGGAAATTGAAGAAAAAGTTAACCCTATCAAAGTGGCAACTTTCGGGCCATACGATCAGGTGCTTCTAAAAGCGATCTTTTCAATCGAGTCGTAACGATGGAAAGACCTATGGAAAGGCTTTTAGGAATTTCCTACTTTGTACATTTCTTAAGTCATTTGACGGTTTAAGCCCAAACAGGCTTCTCAGACTCAATCCAATTAATCAACCGCTTCGCAGGGCCGTTAGGATCATTAGAGGCAAAATAACCAAAATGCCCTTGGGGCATTGCTCGGTCCAATTTCAGTTGGCATGTCTTTTTAAAGATGGTAAGTCCATATTTCAACGTCAATTCTAGTACAGACCAGTCAAACTCAATCTGGCATGTCTTTTGAGAAAGTTAATTCCTAAAATGGTAAGTCCATCCAGCACGACACATTTATCGAGAAAGCACAAAATCCATCAACACGATAAGTCCCTTCATACTTGTCAATCAATATGGAACCCTGGTCCCCGAGATGGTAGAGTGGTTCACTTTTGGCACCTGCTAGCCCGCCAAAGCATGTCTACTATCTAGCATGTCTTTCAAGAAAGTTGATCCTTCAGGCAGTAAGATTATTCAACATCTTCCCTTGATCAGGCAGTCTCCAGAATAAACACACATCGCAAAGTGACAAAAACACTCACAAACATTCCAATCGTCAGAGTGATAGAAATGCTCATAAATAGGTTGCCTCGGGAATACCAACAAATCCCTATGTCACAAGACCAAATACACCTTGTAGCTGTGACACGTTTATCGAAAGACAGTGTACCTTTGGAAACCAACTCTTCACACACCATCAGAGTGATGAAAACACTCAAAACCTGAGTCAACACCAGTGCTTGCTAGCCCATTCTGATGAAAAACAACAAAAATGCCCTCGTTAAGCACCACCGGCTCGCTCCTCGAGAAAGTACCTAAGACCTCAAAGTAGTAATTCCACCCTTCGAAGATTGTCCCAAAGATAATCTAGCACATTCTGGTGACTTCCAGTCACTTCCGGATCGATTTCAAGGGCATCCAGTCAAAATAACCATTTTGCCCCTAAGCATCCCATCACCTTTGGAAATCACACTGACTCTGGGTATCAAACTGGTCACCTCTTAAGGATGCTTCCAATATTATTTCTAACCTTTTGGTACATTTCTAGATCATTCCGAGTCTATTCTAGTAAACTCAGTGCAAAATAACCATTTTGCCCTTGGTGGGCTAGTCGCCTTTTCCAACAACACCAGTTTTGGGTATCAAACTGGAAATTCCTCAAAGCACTCTTAATAGTGTTTCCAACCTTCAAGTCTTCTCACGGATCACTCTGGGTCGATCCCGATGTTCTTTAGATCAAATGACCATTTTGTACCTAGTCGGCCGATCACGCTTTTCAACTACTCTGGTTCTGATCATCAAGCCAGTTACCTCAAAGGCACTCTTTTAGTGGTTCTTATCCATTCTCGGAAAATTTTGGCTACTCAGAATCTTCTAGATCATTCTTGGACTTTTCAGAGTCACTCCTAGTGAAGCCATACCAAAAATTACATGGTAGTTACTAGGACAGGTATCCAAATCTTTTGCCTTACGTCCCAAGGGTCAAAGATCTGTTTCTTGCCGCCCTAATAACATTTTTAAGGGAATGGCGCTACTAGTAGTGGCACCAAGCCAAAATTTGGCCTAGCGCCATTGCAATAGGTGCTAAGCCAAATTTTGGCTGGCTATAACTACATGCCACTCCTGGCGTATTCCAGATCCAAAAAATCGCTTCAGAAACTCTACCTCTTTGAAACCAGACTTTGAGTTTCTCCAAAAATTTTAATTCTCTCAAGCCTCCTTCAAACCCTAGCCTCTATATAATCCATACACTCAAACCTTAGCCTCCAAGCATGCTTTGAAGATCAAGTGCTGCCCTATTAAAGCTCTCAAAGTATTCATCAAGTGCAAGTTCAAAGGATCCATTGAAGAAGTAAAGCAAAGCAAAAGGCAAGTTCGAGTGAAGTCCACCGTGAAAATATCAAAGCAAAAAAGAAGACAAGGTAGGGTTTATGGTTAAATTATTTTATCCCCACTTTTTATTCTCCCTCGTAACCCACTTGAGTTTTCTTCTATTTTAACCCTCATGTTCTATCCCTTCTTCTTGCATGCATGAAACAAGAGACCTCTCAGTTCATGCCTACGAAGGCATTGGAGGAAATCATCGTGTCAAGGATTTTTTTTTTAGTCCAACTTAAGATGGTGTGGGTCTGGCCCCCTTGGTTATGTGGTAGAGCTTAACCTCATATATTCATGTCCCTATTGTATTGTTGCTATCATAATCATGCATTCAAAGATGTTTTCAAACTTGCATTAAAGGTTGTTTTCAAAACTTGCATTCAAAACCTTTTTTGTCAAAGTTGTTTTCAAAATCACAACCCCAAGATGATTCTAGCCATTCTATGTTTAAGGTTGTTTTAGGAAAGTGTTATATTCAATATCACCATCAGGGCCAAATTTGGGTTTAAATCGTAAATTATTTTTCAAGAAATCACAACTCTAAAGTGATTCTAGTCATTCAATGTTTAGGGTTGCTTGAGGTATTTAAATAGACTTTTCAAAGTCCAAATTAGGGTTTCATGCCCTAAATATGCTTTTCAAATCTTTCTAAAATTGGTGTTACCTTAAAGTCCAAGGCAAAACCTTAGGAATCAAACCTTTGAGGAATAAAAAATTGTATAACTCACTTGAGTTATTTTCAAACAAAATCATAGTTTTCATAAAATAATGCATTGCATGAAATCATGAGGTTTCTAAAACTAAACCATTCCTTTTTTCAAATCAAAATCCACTCTTCCATCTAGGAAATAAAATAAAATCATCTATTTTTAGAAATAAAATCAAATCTTCTAATTTAGGAAACTCAATCAAATATTCTATTTTTGAAATAAAATCTAATTTTCTATTTTAGGAAATAGAAATCAAATATTTCTTAGTTTCAATATTTCCTAATGTCAATCTTTCCTAAGTTGAAAATCTTTCATAGTGTCAATCTTTCTAAAAGCAAAACTTTCATTTTTCAATTGAAATCTAGTCTTTTCAATTCAAATGCATTGCATAAACCCTTGGTCTTAGGATTGCTTAAATCCCAAGTTACCTCAAGCCCGGGTCAAACCTTTTCAAACTCAATTTTTTAAATTCAATTCCTCTTAAATCAAATCTTGTCAAATTCCGACTTTCCAAATTTCAAATTCAAACCTTAGCAAAATCAAACTTTTCTTAAATCAAATCTTTCCAAAATCAAGTCTTTCCTGAAATGGAAACTTTCCTAAAATAGAACTTTCCTAATTCAAAACTTTTCTAAAATCAAACTTTCAAAAATCAAACTTTTCAAGTGCATATTTAAACCCTAGGTTATCTAAACTCTAGGAGGCCGAAACCTTAGTTCAACCCCTAAAATAGAGTTATGAAACTTTAACTCTTTTCTAAATCAAGATGGTTTTCAAACTCCAATTCAAGTCAAGATGATTTCAAAGTTCAATTCAAATTTTTCAAAATAAGTTCAAGTTCTACTTCAAAGTCAATTTCAAATCATAGTTGAATTTTCAATCTTTCAATCAAAGTTCAAATTAAATCCTTTTCAATTCAAACTTTTCAAACACCTCAAAGTATCTTTTCATATCAAACAAGACCCCAAAGTGTCTAATTTCAATTGGACCACGAGTTCGAACTACGACTGACCTGATTCCCAACAAAGGGATACGTAGGCAACCCTCATGGGTGCGGTCATAAATTATTTCAAAATTTCAATTCCCTTTTTCAAAATCTCTTTTCAAATCCTTTTCATGTACTTGCATATCATGTATCACATCATCCCTAAAGTAATGACACGAACCTCTTTCCAAAATTCTTTTCAAAGTGGATATAATTGGACATTGGATAAACAGAGATTCTAAATGAGTGAACCTATGGTGAAAAACATGTAGGTACCGTAAGAGCTGGATATAGTGATAGCCCCGAGCGTCTTCCCTATATGTAACCAACCTCCGAACCTAGAATCACTATTTTTAAAAGACCAAAAATGGAGTTATTTTCAAAAAGGAGCTTCAATCTTTTCAAAGGTTACCAAACAACCTATTTTCTTAAAAAAATACCCTCTCAAGAGGAAGTTTTTCCAAGACCTTTTAAAAAATCTTAAGTTTATGCCTTTGAACTTAGTTTTAGGTGGCTAACTCACCTTAACAAAGTTTGGTGGCGACTCCAAACCTTTTTCCAAAAACCCATAAAGTCAATTTTTAATTCAAATATAGTTGCACTCGTCCTTCTAGGAGGATGAGTTAACGAGAGAGTATCATGTGCTTCCTATATATATCTCGAGGTGCAAAAAATCAGAGCGTTATAGTTGGCGACCCCACTGGGAACATTTATAGGGTTATGCCATTGTCATGTCTCTTCATCATTCACTCACCTAGAATCTTCGATTAATTTGTATAATTCTATCCACTTCAAATTTTTTAAAAGCAAACTTTTCAAAGATTGTCATCACTTGCATTCAATTCACATTCAATCATTCTACCTTGTATTAAGTTTGTCATCAAGGTGCTGATTTTTTGTATTTTATTTTGTAGGTGGACCATGTTCATATTTATTTTTATTGTCCATATAAACTGCCATGAATGACAGGATGGATGGGAGTTGTTGGGCCTTTTCCTCCATTTTTCTAAATTTCACACACACACACACACACACACACACATTGCAAGTGCATTTGCATTTGTATATTAGCATTCTCTACCTAATTATGTCCCTTTTAGTTAGAAGAGGGAACGGTATATTGGTTGTGGGAGGATGTTGTATCAGCATCTTAGCCTACGGCCTCTTGATGGTTCTCCTGCTCTTATCACCAATCGATAATGGCAACACCTTAGGGAGTGGGACTAGGTTTGAATATTTGGGAATTCATCCTTCTTAGGAAGCATTAGTAAACTCTCAACCTCATATTAATGTAAAAACCCATGCATAGTCGAACCTCTGCTGAATTTAAGACACGCACGTTAATTTTAAAACCATGGAGAAAAGGGCAGCTGCTTTACTTTCCTTTATTCTTGTCTATTAATGCTGTTATAATGCTTGTATATTGTTCATGTATGCATATTTACTTTACTATTGCACTCTCTCTTCTTATACTCTTACATATAGATGCATTCAATACTCCATTTCTAGATGAGAGTTTCAAAGTAACTCAAGTCACTACATTCTCATGCATATGATTAACCCATAGAGAGTGACACCAAGTTCACTCTCCCTTACATAAAACCTACCAAAATTCTAAGGGTTCCCACGTAACCCTAAGGACTCATGGCATGCATTTCAATTCATCCCATAAAGAGGGGCCCCGATCCCTCTCTGCTCATGGAGATAGGGATGCTAAAAAGACAAAGGGCAAATCCGGAAGCAAGGTCTCGCACCAACTTCCATCAAAGAAGGCGAATCCAAAGACTCAATAGTAGTTTAGGATTCTCCTTGTAAACGTAGATAGGTGGAAGTCCAAAGAAAAATGTTTCCCTTCCCCTCTATTAAAATGTATTTCGATTTTCCTGTATTTAAACTAAAAGTTCAATGCACCCTTTTACTTCTTAGGAATGAATGTATGTTCTCGATCAACGGTAAAGTATCTGCATACAAGGGCAAAACTTCTATCACTAAAAAGTGAGCCAAGTGCATCATATTTAGTCTCCCTTTTAAGTAGGGACACCCCTAAGACATGCATTGCATCAAAACTTTCAAATCAAGGCATTAACTACTCTTTTGTTTCATGTCTTCTTTCCTCTCCCCCATCACCCAAGGCCAAGAACACGAAAGGCTGAAGCAAGAACAAAAAGAGGATCTTTTAAAACCGCTTATTTATTTCTATTATGCTATTCACATATCTGTGGCTATCCTGTGCATGCATCGATGTCCATTCTAATATACGAGTTTTAAGAAACTCAAGTCATTGCATTCTCATGCATTCAATCAACCGTAGAGAGAAATGAACAATCCAATCTCATGTTAATTAAACCTGTCCAAACTCATAAAAGTCTCTCTAACCCTAAGGACTCATGGTTTGCATCGAACCATATTTCAAGAGAGGCCCAAATCTCTCTCCGTTCATGGAGGTGAGATCGCCTAAACAATGAATTATCAACTGGCCCATGTTGAAAAGGTAATGTATTGCACACAAGGGCAAAACCCCACCCAAAATGAACTCAGTATCATGCCTAGATTCTCTTGAAGAAGGGACCTCCATAGGATATGTATTGCATAAAACCTCCAACTCAACATGATAACTGCT
Source organism: Euryodendron excelsum (assembly GCA_033060915.1). Classification (NCBI taxonomy): domain Eukaryota; kingdom Viridiplantae; phylum Streptophyta; class Magnoliopsida; order Ericales; family Pentaphylacaceae; genus Euryodendron; species Euryodendron excelsum. Next base: position 12,851,839 of record CM065399.1, read on the forward strand.
TTTTGTTTTTGTTTTTGTTTTTGTTTTTGTTTTTTCAGGTCAAAGAGCACAATTGAACTCATGGAATCCGTCCAACATCTTGCCCAATTCAAACTCATGTAAGGATAAGCCTAGTTACTGGAAGAGGCCCACCCCACATTGAAGAGTAAGAAGAACCGATCATCCATCTGCAAGACGTTACCTCTAAATAGCTACCTTTGTGCCATGTCGCGATAATCACCATTCATTCGGAAGAAGACTTCACCATTTGCAAAGTTCTATCAGTCCCATGCATTATCACAACAGAACCCTCTAACTTCTAAGCTTTCAAGCTCATTTCAATCGCCTATAAAGATTTGGCCCATTCCAATCACTTGACAGTTGAGAAAACGGTCACTAACTACCTCAGCAGTATAGGCTTCCAACCTAGGAAAGGACTAGGGGCACAACTACAAAGTGACCTTCATATAAAAGAATTCAACGATCAGCGTCATACTCGTAAACTAGGATATTGTCCCCCCCCCCCCCCCCAAAGGAGACCAAGCAAAAGGGTCGACCCAAAATCCAACCGTAAACAACAGACTGCAAATCCACAGTTTACCATTACAGTCCTGATCATTAACTGCAAATATGTTCAAAATCCCAAAAGAGTCAAAGAAGATGTCTCAGTCTTAGACTCTGATTGTCCAGCATCAACCTACCTTACTTAAGGTTCCATCTATTTGGCCTCACCAGACAAGGAGAGGGCCGACTGAATTGCCTCTCATAATCCCAGACCTTGAAGGCCCTAGTAAAGCTTATAGGACAAATCCCTTGATATTAGCTTATTAAAGTACTTAGTAGAATATCAAGTATATAACAGACTAATTTGAAATAAATGACTTTGATCATGAAATGCTTTCTTTGTCATGCTAAAATCTTTTTCAAAAAAATGAAAACTTGTAGGGTATCTAAAGCTTGACATTTTTTGACCCTAAAGACTTCCAAAGGTCCTCTACAGATTCAGCCTCCCTGAGTCCATCACAAAGGATACTGCATGCAACTTTAACAATAATATGATGATAAAGCTTCGCCAAACTCAAGATCAATCCCTACAACTCGGTAGCCTACCATAAATAAATGAAACCATCGGAGTAGTAGAACAAAAAACGTGAAGAGAATCCCTCACAAGAAAAAATGACCACCATAAGGATTGACACCAGCAGCTACCCTTCACGTTGATAAACCTCCATCAGAATCTCAACTGGGGTATCACCATTCTTCTTGGTCCAAGACAACAAGGCAGCTCTACCAGTCGAAGCACAAACCTCCTCTCTTTGAGTCCTCGTGGAAATTCAACTCACTGAAGTAGACTGGATCAAAGACTGGCATGAAAAACTTTGCCTCGCAGATGAAAAGAGAATGGCAGCCATCTACCATGCCCAATGCTGTAAAAAATGCATCACCAAATCCTTCAGCAAGAAAGTCAAGCCCTGCCAGTCCAAGGAAGATATCTCAAAAAGATACTTTAAATCTAGCAAAGAGCCAAATAGATAAGTGGAGAAATCTCCCCAGCACCAGTCAACTCAGGTTTGGTAAAGCACTACTATGTGTAATTGGAAACTCTAACAGAGCAATGATAGCAATGATTGAAATAATGAGAGGCCCTCAATTCCTCTACCATACAGTTAAAAGAATCCACTTACAAAACTCAATTTAGCCGATTGCTTTCTCTCAAAAAATCCAACCCAGTGATCACCTCCCTGTCGCGCCCAGATTTTTCGCACTCGAGGAATACTCACCCAAACGGGAAAAATGATGTACTCTATCGTTAGAACTCACCCTCCTAGAAGAATGAGTGCGACTAGGTTTGAATTGAAAACAGGTTTGAATAAAGGGCTTTTGAAAAACATTTGGAGTCGCCACCTAACTTGATTAAAGTGAGTTAGGTCACCTAAAAACTAAGAAATAATCCGAAGACTACACTTACGGTTTTGGAAAACGATTTGAAAATATCTCCTCGAGAGAGGGTTTTTAAGAAAACAGGTTGTTTGGCAACCTTTGGAAAATATTTAGCCCTTTTTAGAAAAATGACTCCTTTTGGTCTTTGAAATCAGTGATCTAAGGTTCGGAGGTTGGTTACGTGTAGGGAAGACGCACTAAGCTATCACCCTACCCCGCCCTTTCGGTACCTACATGTCAATCTACCCTAGATTCATCTATGAGAGTCTTCGACTAACTATAGTTCAACCCTATTCACTTTAGAAAAATAATGTTTGAAAACTAATTTAGCATGATGCATGATATGCAAGTGCAAGATGAGAGAATTGGAAAATAGAAATTGATTTGAAAAGAAATTAATTTGATTTGAAAATAGATTTGAAGAAATAGAATTGAAATTGGAAAGTTTGAAAATTGAAAATAGAAGTTTGAAAATAGAAATTTTGAAATTGGAATTTGAAAATTGATTGGAATTTGAAATTTGGAAAGATTTTGGAAACCGCACCCATGAGGGTGGAATTGAAAGTTTGAAAAGTATGGTAACCGCACCTATGAAGGTTGCCTACGTATCCCTTTAGGGGAATCAGGTCAGTCGTAGTTCGAACCAGAGTCCGATTGAAAATAGAAGAGTGGATTTGAAGAAGGAGATTGAATTGGAAATTGAATTTGATTTGAAATTGGAAGAGGAGATTGGAAATTGAAATTGAGAAAATTGGACTTTGATTTGAAGAGATAGATTTGGACTTGTTTTGAAAAAGAAAAGGTTTGAGAAAACCTAGACTTAGGAAAGATAGGAGACCTAGGAAATATTTGACTTGGCTTGGAAGATTTGGAAAGATTGGATTTTAGGAGATGTTCGAATTAGGAAAGATCCGATTTAGGAAAGTTTCGAATTAGCAAAGTTTCATTTTTGGAAAGTTTTTGAATTAGGAAAGTTTTGAATTTAGGAAAGTTTCATTTTTGGAAAGTTTGGAATTTAAGAAAGTTTGGAAATTGGAAAGTTTTGAAAATTAGAAAGTTTGAAATTTAGAAAGTTTTGAAATAGGAAAGTATTGAATATAGAAATGTTTTGAATTAAGAAAAGTTTAGTTTGAGAAAGGTTTAGAATTTGGAAAGTTTCAAATTAAGAAAGTTTTGAATTTTGGAATGTTTGAAAAAGGGAAGTTTTGAATTTGGAAAGTTTTGAAAATAAGGAAGTTTTGAAAATAAGAAAATTTCATTTTAGGAAAGGTTCGAAAAAGGAAAGTTTTCAACTTAGGAAGTGTTTGAGTTAAGAAAGTTTCAACTTAAGAAAGTCTTAAATTAAGAAAGTTTTGAGTTTAGAAAAGTTTTAGATTTGGAAAGATTTGAAGTTTAAGAGAGTTTAGAATTTAGAAAGTTTTAGGTTTAGAAAGATTCAACTTAAGAAAGTTTCAAATTTAGAAAGTTTTGAATTTAGGAAGCTTAGAATTTTAGAAAGATTTGAAATTTAGAAAGTTTAGGATTTAGAAAGTTTTAGAGTTTTAGAAAATCTTGAAATTAGGAAAGGCTTGAGTTTAGGAAAGGCTTGAAAACTTAGATTTGAAAAAGATTTTGGAAAAGGGTAGAATTAGGAAAGGGTTGAACTAAGAAAGATTTGAAAGTTGAGTTTTAAAGTTTAGGAAAGATTTATATGTTCAAGTTTTTAGAAACTTAAGGTTTAAGAAAGTGGAAGTTTAGGAAAGATTTGGATTTTGAAATTTAAGGAAAGATTTAAAGTTTAAGTTTAGGAAACTTATGGTTTAGGAAGGAATTGAATTAAGAAAGGTTTGGATTAGGAGAGGATTGGATTTGGTTTCTAAAAACAAGGGTTTGATTTTGTTTCCAAAAACGGAGGATAGGATCTAGTTTCCTAAACGGGGAGATTAGATTTGGTTTCCTAAAGGGAAGATAGGATTTGGAAAAGATTTGGAAAGGGAGATTCTAGAAACCCTAGATTTGGAAAATTCTAGTCTCGATGTAGAAAATAGGTTTTGAAAACAAGGATAGTTTCGATGTAGAAAACAAAAGATTTTGGAAACCTAGGTTTAGGGCAAAGTTTGAAAATCATGTTTTTGGAAAGCAAACTAGGGTTTCCTAATTGTGAGTTCTAGGGTTTGGTTTGGGCTCTAAGGAAAGACTTTTTTTTTTTTGGAAAACGCGTTTTTGGAAACGAAGGTTTTCTAGAAGGGAATCCTAGGGAGGAGTTTTTTTGGAAAGCATGTTTTTGGAAACGTAGAGTTTAGAAAGAAAATCCTATAGGGGAATTTCTAGAAGGAAGATTCCGGGAGGAGAGTTTTTAGAAAGATTTTTAGGGAGTGTTTTTAGAAAGTGAATTTTGAGGAAAGAAAGTTTTGGAAAGGAGTTGAAAAAGAGAGTTTTGAAAAAGAGATTTTGAAAGGGAGTTTTTGAAATCAATTTTGAAGAGGGGAGTTTTAGGAAAGTATGTTGAAAAAGAGATTTTTAGGAAGAGATTTTTGAAGAAAGAGTTTTTAGAAGGTGTAAAAACATCTCACTTTCCTAAAGCAATTCTAACCACAAGAAGGCTAGAACCACTTTAAGAAAATGGTTTTGAAAACAAGGTTTGAAAATATAGACCAAAAGGCCACTTTTAATATAACATTTTCCTAAAGCAACCCTAGCCATGGAAAGGCTAGAATCACCCTAGAATTGTGGTTTTGAAAACATGTTTTTGAAAAAGAGCTTTTGATGCAATTTTGAAAACAAGTTTGAAAACGATTTTTGAAAACAACTTTTTGAAAACGAATTTGGAATATGCAAGACTATGATGTGCACAATGCAATTTGGGGTCGTGAACATACAAGGTTAAGGCTTCACCACATAATCAAGGGGGTCGGACCCACGTGGTCTTTGCTTAGACTAGAAGAAAGCCCCCGACACGGTGACTCTCCCATAGTCCAATCCTACACATGGACCGGGAATCCCCTTGTTTCAAGCATGCAAAGAAAGGGGGGGAAAGAGATGGGGGATTAAAATAGAGAAAACCCAAGTGGGTTGGAGAGAGAAGAGAGAGGGGGAAAGTGCAGAAAATTAAATAGGGAGCCTACCTTGTTTCTTGTTTATTTTGCGCGCCGTGCAGTCTTCGGTCTTCGGTCTTCGCTTTTGATCTTCACCATTCAGTCTTCAAGGGTTGTCTTCAAGCTTTGGATGGCTGCTCTTCAAGTCTTGAGAGAGTGGTTGAAGGCTAGTGTATGAGTGTATAGGGGTGTGTATGAGTGTATAGGAGGCTAGGGTTTGTGTATAGTGGCTAGGGTTTGGAAAACCTAGGGAGGCTAGGGTTTTTGGAGGTGCTCGAACTCTGTGTATCGAATTGTGTGATTTTTAGGTTAAGTTTGCAGACCCCTTTCACGTTGGTCGAGGCTCTGTATTTATAGAAGTTGGACAAGCCTGGCGCCTGTTGCAGTGGCGCCAGGGCAAAATTTACACTGGCGCCACTAGTAGTGGCGCCAGGCCATTTTTTGGCTTGGCGCCACTACTAGTGGTGCCAGCCATTTAGGAAACAATTAAGGTCGGCAAGCAACGTATCTTTGACTAGATTTGGGCGCCTGTACTAGTGACTACCATGTAAACTTTAGCCTGGCTTCACTAGGAGTGACTCCGGAAAGTCCGGGAATGATTTGAAGGAGCCGGGAGTGACCCGGAAGGCCGAAAAGGAGCAGGAAAACTTAAAATAGTGTCCTGGAGGTATTTGACTTGAAAAATGAGGATTGGATGTGTCAGAAAGGTTGACCGAGCCTTTAGGGGCAAAACGGTCAATCGGACCGGAAAACTGCCGGGACAGACTCAAACTGTCCCGGAAGAAGACTTGGGATCTGGAAACATTATTTAGAATGTTTCCAGAGGTTGCCGGTTTGATACCCAGAGCCGGCGTGGTCGGAAATGGAAACCGGCCCACCAGGGGCAAAATGGTCATTTTGTACCGGGTTTGCCGAAACTGACTCGGAATGGTCCGGAAAGGTAAAGGAAGGTCGAGAACACTATAAAAAGTATTCTCGGGACATTACCGGTTTGATACCCAGAGCCGGTGTGGTCGAAGAAGGAGACCGGCCCTCCAGGGGCAAAACGGTCATTTTGTACCGAGTTGGCCGGAACTGACTCGGAATGGTCTGGAAAGGTAAAGGAAGGTCGAGGATACTATAAAAAGTATTCTCGGGGCATTACCGGTTTGATACTCAGAGCCGGTGTGGTTCCCGGGGCATTCGGATGCTTAGGGGCAAAATGGTCATCTTGACCGAAAAGTCTCGGAAATGGCCCTAAGGGTAGTCTGGTTATTTTTCACCGAAGTGAGCTAAAAAACATGCATATTGACCTAGGTGTTGAGTATTTCCGCTACTCGGATGGGGTTGAGTATTTCCGCTACTCTAACGGCTCTGTGAGTATTTCCGCTACTCTAACGGTTCTGTGAGTATTTCCGCTACTCTAACGGTTGTGTGAGTATTTCCGCTACTCTAACGGCTCTGTGAATATTTCCGCTACTCTAACGGTTCTGTGATTATTTCAGCTACTCTAACGGTTGTGTGAGTATTTTCGCTACTTTAACGGATCTGTGAGTATTTCCGCTACTCTAACGATTCTGTGAGTAGTTTTGCTACTCGGACCGTCTCGAGGAATAAACTGTCTCGAGAGAGGGATTGGAAAGGGGTCTTATCATCTCCGAAGAGATGTGCCTGGATTGGAACCGTCTCGAGGAATAAACTATCTCGAGAGAGGGATTGGAAAGGGGTCTTATCGTCTCCGAAGAGACGTGCCTGGGTTTTGAGTGTTTCTGCCACTCTAACGGTGTTGTGAGTGTTTCTGCCACTCTAACGGTTTGGTGAGTACTTCCGCTACTCTAACGGTTTGGTGAGTACTTCTGCTACTCTAACGGTTTGGTGAGTACTTTCGCTACTCTAATGGTTTTGTGAGTAGTTTTGCTACTCGGACCGTCTCGAGGAATAAACTGTCTCGAGAGAGGGATTGGAAAGGGGTCTTACCGACTCCGAAGAGACGTGCCTAGATTGGAACCGTCTCGAGGAATAAACTGTCTCGAGAGAGGGATTGGAAAGGGGTCTTACCGACTCCGAAGAGACGTGCCTGGGTTTTGAGTGTTTCCGCCACTCTAATGGTGTGAGTGTTTCCGCCACTCTGACGGTTTGGTGAGTGTTTCCGCCACTCTAACGGTTTGGTGAATGTTTCCGCCACTCTGACGGTTTTGTGAGTAGTTTTGCTACTCGGACCGTCTCGAGGAATAAACTGTCTCGAGAGAGGGATTGAAATTGGAATAAGAAAGGATAATGCCCCTAAGGGCATTTTGGTCATTTTGCCTTTATTCGGGCCTGATAGGCCCGCGAAGCGATGGAAAGACGGAATTTGGACTAGAGGATTGGTTTCGATTGGAATATGTCCATAATGACTTGAAAACAAGTCTGGACGGAGTGTAGACTGCCGAGCGGTCAAAAATGGGGTGCTTACACTCCCACAATGAGTCGAGACAAAGTAAATAGGAAAAGGAAAATAAAGAGAGGATATAGGTTCAAGGAATGCCCAAGAGAGAAAGCAAATGAAGAAAAAAAGAAAAATCTAAAAAATAAAAAAGTCAACACTACAACAGAGAGAAATACTAACATTCATAAGAATGATAGAAGATAATGATAAATAACATAACCTCAAGGACACAATGAAAACCCAAAAGGACGATGTGGGTAAAAAAGTGGAAGCATGATAAGATACAAAGACTGTCAACCTGGTAAAAATCCAACACTGTGGTGCAAAAGTGACAGATCTAGGATCATTATACAAAAAAAAAGGGACAAGATGCGAATGAATCCAAAAGAGAGAGGATCCAGCAAAAGAAACAAAAGAGTCGGGAATGTGTAAATCCAAAAATAGAAGGGATGAGTGAAATCTTATAAAGAACAATAAGGGGGGAAAAAAGTGAGCAGCAACAAACAAGAGGGAAAATGAGAGTTCAGCTGTCAAAAGTGATCACAAGTCTTAAAAAGCCAAGTAAAAGTAAAATATTTTGAGCCTTCATCCCTTCCTTTCAAATACCCTATAATCTAGCCCACATTGCAGTCCAAAAATAAAGACCTTTCAGATTGGTCATTACTATCATTGCTCTTCAAAGGAAGACAATTACACTAGAAAGTGCGATATCCAGTAGAGCGGATTCTGAGAAGACACCTTCTATCACAAAAATAACATCAACAATCTCTAACAAAAGCAGTATCAACTCCAGTCAATAATAGCTTTCACCATCAATCATCCTTTCAAACCTAAGCACTCAACATTTCTGTTCTCATTGAGCAATGATTCATCTTCATCAACATCAATGAGAGAAATTAAAAGAAAAATCATGGTCTGAGGAGATAATGAAAACCCTTCGAGGTGCTATGGGTAAAAGAGTAGGGTCATGGCAATATACAAAACTACCGACGTAGTGAAAACCTAAAAACGGGCACTGACATGCAAAAATGGTAGAACCGGCATTCGTGAAAACCCGTAAGGGCACGAATGGTAAAAATAGTTTAAATGAGAGAAAAAGAAAAAGAAAAGAAAAGAAAAGAGCCAATTCTCCTTATCAGCAGTCCAAGTAACACCAACAATACAGCCTGAGCAAAGCAGCAAAATCTCATGCCTCAACAATGGTCAAGAGATGGCAACTTGTGAAAAACCTGCATTGGTAATAAATTTCTAAACTCAGCTTGGCAAAGTAATAAGCATGAATATCTTAAGTCATTTACTAAAGATTAGTTTGTTACATCTTGATATTGCTAACAAAATACTGAGATATGTATAAGTTCAAGAGGCATTTCCTGAAGCTTTCTTAAGTCCCGAGGTGTCTTCAAGCCTAACATCCGAATGTCACAGCCCGACAAGTCCAATATCCATCCATCCAGAACATTTAACTATCTAGAGTGTTCAGCTATCTAGAGTATCTCGCTGCCCATAAGCATCCAACCATCCAGAGTACAACCCAACTAGGGTAGGTTAGAAGTCCAAAGTCTCCAGCACAGTTTAACTCATAAGAAGTCCATTTCAACAAACTATATCTACCAGTCATCATAAAAACGATTCTCTGACTCCATAAGGCATGGCCTGCGCAATACATAACTCAGTGATCCCAACGTCTCAGTCTTTCGATCTCCAATATGCTACTAGATTTTTTGCAGATTAACCTGGGGCATCTGATTTCAACTCAGCTAGTAAGTTAGCACAGCTCCTAGATAAGAGCTTAAACTATCTGCAACAGCCATGGATAAGAGATTAAACTATTTATGTTCTTCCTAGACTGCTTCCCTCGGCCAATGGAGTCGGCCTCGATAGCCTAAAGCATGATCCTGCCCTCCGTAGCTAATAAGAAACAAAGAATGCAGCAACAACTCACCCTTAACCTCCCAAATCAATCCTGAATCAACCTTTTTCAAGCCACAAAAACTGGAGCAATACCTCACAAACCTGCTAGAGGTATGAAGGCCCTCTTGGAAGTTTGCACTATCAAGCAATACCTGCTAATCAACCCTGTATACCACCTGATCGTGTCAGACCTCCTACCCTGAAGATATGCGGCCCATGCCATAACAGTCCGTGAAAATCTCTCGCCATCTATGATAACTCTCTGGAACCTCATTAGAGAATGTATATGGTCAAGCTTGAGATACCATGAATGCTAGAACAAGGGAGTGGCAAACAAATGTTCGATCGCCCAAATCTGGAAAAGTGTGACACACCCCTGAAAGCGAACATCAATACCCTGCTAGAATCTGGAGAAGCTGATATATGTCTCTCCCACAACCATAGGAGCATATAATCACTCTTTACGAATCCCAGCAAGCAATGCGCATAGTCGACAATCAATCAGATCATCCTCCCTGGGGAACAACAGAAGGCTCAAGAGGAGCAAAGCCAGGGTCATCGTATGAGAGACCGACCAATCTTGAGAAGAATACCAATCACTTGGATGAGCTGCCATACCTATCACAAACTCAAAGTGGGAAAACAAAAACTCCACCAGAACATAAGGAAACTGGGGCAGGAAGCCAGAAGTAAAGACTGCCCATCGGAGCCTAAGCTGAGTCGGGACAACCGAGATGCAACCGTTAGGGAAGATGGGTCCCACGATGTCAGCCGATTCATCCTGAAAACCAAGAAAAAATTTATACTTATAAGGAGTAAGAGTCAACTCACATTCCCTAAAGAAAAAAGATACAACTCTAACTGTTAGAAAGGAACTACTGCCTCTATCAATCCCGAAATGTGCCACACCGACAAGAGTGAAGCAATACAACCAAACGTCCAGTAGAAGATGTCCTGCTCATTTGGAGGATACTCATTGTACCAAGCTCTTAGTCTGCTAAAGTTATCATCTATCATCCTGAAAATCAAATCAAGGTAAGAGAGTCAATATACAGTAAGTAGATCTCAAAAGGAAAATAAAGTACAAAAAGGGAAAGAACGAAGCAAATCCCATTCCTGAACCCCTAGCAAAGTCTACTTTATCATGTTCCTCAACTTTCAAGTTTCCTAAACTCTTCCCTTCAAAAGTCTATTTCAAAATCAATTCCTAAGGTTTTTAAGATTTTTCCTTCAAAAGTTTAGTTCAAAATCCAAAGTTAATTTCAAAATCAAATTTCAAAATTTTATTCAAAATACATTCTCAAAAGTTTTCTTTCAAAAGTTTTTATCAATTTATAGGTTTCTTTAAAATCTTCCTTTAAAAGTTTTATTCAAAATCTATTTCAAATGTTTTCTAAACTTTTCCTTTGAAAGTTTTATTCAAAATCCATTTCAAAGGTTTTCTAAATTTTTCCTTTGAAAGCTTTATTCAAAATTCATTTCAAAGGTTTTTTTGGGCTTTTCCTTCAAAAAGTTTTATTCCAAATCAAGTTTCAAAGTTTTCCAAGCTTTTCCTTCAAAAAGTTTTATTCCATATCAAATTTCAAAGTTTTCTAAACTTTTCCTTCAAAGAGTTTGATTCCAAGTCCCACTGAGTTTCTTGGACTCTTTTCTACCAAAAAGGCCCCATCCTCTAAGGTTTTATCCCTTTTTCCTTCAAAAAAATTTTATTTCAAAAATTTCTAAACTTTTTTCTCATTTTGAAAAATTTTGACAGAGTCCTATTTGTAAATGGTCCCTATAATGCCGAAAACTCTTCAATAGAACACAAACTATGCACCCAATGCATTATAAGCACATACCACAGACGAACATAAGATAATCGATGCACATGCTCGAATTTTTAAAATTTTTCAACATACGCTTCTATTTTCCAAAAATCTAAGGATTTTTAAAATGCTTACAAAATCATTCGAAGATACTTCAAATATTTTCTAAAATATTCTCATATGCTTCTAAATACATAACACGAACAATTCAATCAAGTTTTCAATTTTTCATATTTTTTAAAATATTTTTTCTATTTTTTGAAAAAGGAAAATTCAAAAAGTTTTTAGAAAATCACAAAATTTCCCACGGTTATTCAAAACATTTTTCTAAGGTACACGGTGCAAAAATTTGGCAAGAAAACGCAATAACCAAAGCTATAAGAGCAAATCCATGTTTCCTGCTGGGAAACCCTTACGAGTAAACATGTAAAACTACCTAAACTTAATCAAACGGACATCAAAATACAAAAACAACACCACTAGAAGGTTCAAAACATATCAAAACATAGATTTCAACTATTCACACAACTCAAACAGAGCTCTACACAACGAGATCAACACAAAACAAAAACCTCACCTCTTGGAGTTCACCAGCCAAATATTCTTCTTTGGCGACAATTTTGGAAATGGTGATCACTTCTAACGACTCTCCGGCGTCCCCCAAACTCACTTCTTTAATGCCCAAGGGTTTCTCCTTGCAAAACCCTTAAGAAAAGCTCTTAAAACCTAGAAAATCTATACAAACCTGTAAGCCAGAAATGAGGGGCTGGTCAGCTTTTAAAACCTCGGGCCTGGAGCCATTAGCAGTGGCACCACAGGTAAATTCTAGGCAACTTTGCCTTTTCGCCCTCCAACATCCAATTTTAAATGCCCCATTGGGAAGTAAAATAAAGAATAGTCTAAGTAGGCTAGGAGGGAAAAGAAAAGAGTGGGAATGACAAAATATAAAAGAGAATATCACTTTGTCTTCAAAACACCTTCAAATTTCCATGGATGACTTGACTTAAACTTGAATGGCTTTTGAGAGGCTTTGTATTGAACTTGAATGGCCTTGTAGTGGCTTGAAGGGGCTAGAAATGGCTTGAATCTTGCTTTGAAGGCTTGGAAATTGGAGTGTATAGGCTAGAGAGGGGTTGAATGTAGCTTGGATGCTTGGAGGGTGAAGTCTATAGGATTTTTTAGAGTTTTGGGGCGTTTCAGCAGGGTTTCACCATTGTTTTTGACTTGGGAATATGCAGGGCGAGGTCTGTATTTATAAGAAAAATTATGGGAGCAGGCGCATGTAGCACATGCGCCTAGTCAAAATTTAACCTTATCTTAGGAAACAAGCACAATTTTGGACGATCTAATCATTTTTCGGGCACATGTAACTGTTGCGCCCAGATTTTTTGCACTCGAGGAATACTCACACAAGCAGAAAAAATGTTGTACTCTCTCATTAGAACTAACCCTCCTAGAAGAATGAGTGCGACTAGAATTGAATTGAAAATAGATTTAAATAAAGGGCTTTTGAAAAAGATTTGGAGTCACCACCTAACTTGATTAAGGTGAGTTAGGTCACCTAAAAACTAAGTATAATCCGAAAACTACACTTAGGGTTTTTGAAAAACGATTTTGAAAATATCTCCTTAAGAGAGGGTTTTTAAGAAAGACAGGTTGTTTGGCAACCTTTGGAAAACATTTAGCCCTTTTTGAAAAATAACTCCTTTTGGTCTTTGAAAACAGTGATCCTAGGTTCGGAGGTTGGTTACGTGTAGGGAAGACGCACTAAGCCATCACCCTACCCCGCCCTTTCGGTACCTACATGTCAATCTACCCTAGATTCACCTATGAGAGTCTTTAACTAACTAATGTTTAATCCTAACCACATTGAAAAAGAATGCTTCAAAAGACATGATGCATGAGATGCAAGTGCAAGATAAGAGACTTGATTTGGAAATAGATTTGAAAAGAAGAATTTGATTTGATTTTAGAAGAGAGATTTGAAATTGGAATTGAAAAGAGATTTGAAAAGAGTTATGGAATTGGAAACTTGAAAAATGTTGTGGGATTGGAGATTGGAAATAAGTTATAGAAATTGAAATTTGAAACATGTTGTGGAATTTGAGATTTGAAAAATATTGTGGAATTTGAAATTTGAAAGAAATTGTGACCGCACCCATGAGGGTTGCCTACGTATCCTTTTGGAGGAATCAGGTTAGTCGCAGTTCAGACAAGAGTCCGATTGAAAATAGAAGAGTTGATTGGAGAAAAGAGATTGAATTGGAAATTGGATGAGAAATTGAACTTTGATTGGAAGATTTGAAAAGACTTGACTTTGAAAGACTTGGTTTTAGGAAACCTAGACTTAAAAACTTAGCAAAGGAGGATTGGACTTGACTTGGAAAGCGTTTAGAGAAGAATTGACTTGAATATTGGACTTGGAATATTAGGAAACTTGGAATTAGGAAAGATGTTGATTTAGGAAAAGTTCGAATTAGGAAAGTTTCAATTTAGGAAAGTTTCAACTCAAGAAAGTTTGGGTTTAGAAAATGTTTTGAATTAGGAAAGTTTTGAAATAGGAAATGTTTTGTTCTAAGAAAGTTACATTTTAGGAAAAGTTTTGAAAATAGGAAAGTGTTGAATTTAGAAATGTTTTGAATTATGAAAAGTTTAGTTTAAGAAAGGTTTAGAATTTGGGAAGTTTCAACTCAAGAAAGTTTTGAATTTGGAAAGCTTAGAATTTTAGGAAAGTTTGAATTTGGAATGTTTTGAAATAGGGAAGTTTTGAAAATAAGAAAGTTATGAGTTTAGATTTGGGAAGATTTGAAGCTTTAGGAAGGTTTAGAAAAAAAAGTTTGGAAGTTTGAGTTTTAGTAAATCTTGAGATTAGGAAAGGTTGAGTTTAGGAAAGATTTGAGAACTTAAATTTGGAAAGTTAAGATTTAGAAAGGGGTAGAATTAGGAAAGGGATTGAATTAGGAAAGATTTAGATTTTGAGTTTTAAAATTGAGGAAAGATTTTTATGTTCAAGTTAAGATTTAGGAAAGTAGAAGATTATGAAAGAGTTGGATTAGGAAGGGATTGGATTTTGTTCCTAAGAAGAAGTGCTTTGATTTTGTTTCCAAAAACGGAGGATTGGATCTACTTTCCTAAACAGGGAGATTGGATTTGTTTCCTAAAGAGAAGATTTGATTTGGTTTCCTAAAGGGAAGGTATGATTTGACAAGGATTTGGAAAAAGAAATTTCTAGAAACCCTAGATTTGGAAGTTTATAGTTTTGACGTAGAAAATAGGTTTGAGAAATATGTATAGTTTTGATGTAGAAAACAGGAGGTTTTGGAAACCTAGGTTTTGAGGCAAGTTTGAAAACCATATTTTTGGAAAGAAAATTGGGGTTTCCTAATTGTTAGCTCTAAGGCTTGACTTGGGCTTTAAGGAAAGATATTTTTGGAAAGTATGTTTTTAGAAATAAGTTTTTGGAAGGAAATCCTAGAGAGGAGATTCTAGAGGGAAGATTTTGGAAAAAGAGTTTTTTAGAAAAATTTTTGGAAGGAGATTGTTGGAGAGAGTTTTTAGGAAAGTGAATTTAGGGAGTGTTTTTAGAAAGTGAACTTTGAAGAGAAAGAGTTTTTGGAAAGAGATCCTAGTGAGGAGTTTTTTTTTAAAAGGAGATTTTTAAGAAAGAGATTTAGGAAGAGGTTTTTCTAAGAAGGAAACCTAGCGAACGTTTTTGGAAAGTGGACCTTGAAGAGAGTGTTTTGGAAAGGAGTTTAAAAAGAGAAGTTTTGAAAAACAGATTTTTGGAGGGAGTTTTTGAAAACAACTTTGGAAAGGAGAGTTTTTAGAAAGCATGTTGAAAGAGGAGGTTTTAGGAAAAAAGATTTTTGAAAATAGAGTTTTTTGGAAAGTATAAAAACATCTCACCTTCCTAAAGCGATTCTAACCATAAGAAGGCTAGAACCACTTTAAGAAGGTGGTTTTGAAAACAACAAGGGTTGAAAATATGGACCATATTGGTCACTTTGAATGTACCACTTTCCTAAAGCAATCCTAGCCATGGAAAGGCAGAATCACCCTAGGATTGTGATTTTGAAAACATGTTTTGAAAAAGGAGCTTTTGATGTAATTTTGAAAACAAGCTTAATGCAAGCCTTGAAAACGAGTTTGAAAACGGTTTTGAAAACGAGTTTGAATACGATTTTTGGAATATGCAAAATCATGATATGCACAATGCAAGTTTGGGGTCGTGAACATACAAGGTTATGGCTTCACCACATAATAAAGGGGGCCGAACCCACGTGGTTTCCGGTTGGCCTAAAGGAAAGCCCCCGACACGGTGACCCTTCGATAGTCTAATCCTACACATGGACCGGGAGTCCCCTTGTTTCAAGCATGCAAAGAAAGGGGGGGAAAAAGATGGGGGATTAAAATATAGAAAACCCAAGTAGGTTAGGAGAGAGAGGGGGGGAGTGCAAAAACGTAAAACAAAAGCCTACCTTGTGTCTTGTTTATTTTGCACGCCTTGCTTGTCTTCGGTCTTCGTCTTGATTTTTGTCTTCAATCCTCAAGAGTTGTCTTCAATCTTCAAACTTTTGATTGTAGCTCTTCATATCTTCAACGGAGGGTTGGAGGCCAGTGTATAAGTGTATGGGGGTGTATAGGAGTGTATATGAGGCTAGGGTTTAGTATATGGTGGCTAGGGTTTGGAAAACCTAGGGAGGCTAGGGTTTTGGGACTGTTCGAGCTCTGTATATCAAATATTGGTATTTTTAGACGGAGTTTGCGAACCTCTTTCACATTAGAAGAGGCTCTGTATTTATAGAGGTAGGAATGCACTGGCACCAGTTGTAGTGGCGCCAGGCCAAAAATTACACTGGCGGCAGGCCAAAAATTACACTGGCGCCACTAGAAGTGGTGCCAGGCCATTTTTTGGCTTGGCGCCACTACTAGTGGCACTACCCATTTAGGAAATGTTTAAGGTCAGCAAGCAACGTATCTTTGACTAGATTTGGGCGCCTGTACTAGTGACTACAATGCAATTTTTAGCCTGGCTTCACTAGGAGTGACTTCGGAATGTCTGGGAATGATTTAAGGGACTGGGAATGGGCCGGAAGGCTGAAAAAAGAGCAGGAACACTTAGAACAGTGTCCCGGCGGTATTTGGCTTGAAAAATGAGGGTAGGATGTGTCAGAAGGGTTGACCGGGCTTTTAAGGGCAAAATAGTCAATCAGGCCGGAAAGCTACCGGGACAGACTCGGACTGTCCCGGAAGAAGACTCAAGATTTGGAAACATTATTCAGAATGTTTTCAAAGGTTGCCGGTTTGATTCCCAGAGCCGGTGTGGCCAGAAAATGAGACTGGCCCACTAGGGGCAAAATGGTCATTTCGCACTGGGTTTGCCGGAACTGACTCGGAATCATTCGAAAAGGTAAAGAAAGGTTGAGAATACTGTAAAATGCATTCTCAAAAAGTTACCGGTTTGACACCCGGAGCCGGTGTGGTCAGAAAAGGTGACCGGCCCACCAAGGGCAAAACGGTCATTTTGTACCGGGTTTGCCGGAATTAACTCGGAATGATCCGGGAAGGTAGAGGAAGGTCGGGAATGCTGTACAAGGTATTCCTGGGAGGTTACCAGTTTGATACCCAGAGCCGGTGTGGTTGAAAAAGGTGACTGGCCTACTAGGGGCAAAACAGTCATTTTGTACCGGGTTTGCCGGAACTAACTCAGAAGGATTCGAAAAAGTAAAGAAAGGTTGAGAACACTATAAAAAGAATTCTCAGGAATTTACCGGTTTGATACCCAGAGCTGGTGTGGTTCCCAGGGCATTCGAATGCCTAAGGGCAAAATGGTCATCTTGACCAGAAAGTCTCGGAAAAGGCCCAAGGGGCAAGTTGGTCATTTTTTTACTGAAGTGGGCTAACAGGCACCGGTGTTGACCTGGTTTTGAGTGTTTTCGCCACTCTGACGGCAGTCACGTGATCGAGGGGCTTGCTGGCAATTTCCTATATTGACCTGTTTGCGAGTATTTTCGCTACCCTGACGGTTGTGATGTTTGCAAATATTTCCGCTACTCTGACGGTTCACGATCATTCCCGAGACTGCCTGATCTCGGGAAGCTGCTAAAGGGACTTAGTGCCTGAGAAGTCAATTTTCTCGGAAGGGGTGCCTAAACGGACATTTCTACCTTGGCGGGCTAGCAGGCGCCAAAGGTGGATTGGTCAACCATCTAGGGGACTTGGGGTCTCATCCCGGTCTACAGGTTTAAAAGGACTTATCGTTTCGAAGAGATTTTCTTCAAAAAACGTGCCGGACCGTCTCGAGGAATAAATTGTCTCGAAAGAGGGATTGGAATTGGAAAGGGGTCTTATCGTCTTCGGAAAGACGTGCTTGATTTGGAACCGTCTCAAGGAATAAACTGTCTCAAGAGAGGGATTGGAATTGGAAAGGGGTCTTATCGTCTTTGGAAAGACGTGCCTGACTTGGAATTAGAAATGGGACTTACCGTATTCGAAAAGACGTGCTTGATTTGGAATTAGAAAGGGGACTTACCGTCTTCAAAAAGACGTGCCTGATTTGGAATTAAAAGGAGACTTACCATCTTCGGAAAGACGTGCCTGATTTGGAACCGTCTTGAGGAATAAACTGTCTCGAGAGAGGGATTGGAATTGAAAAGGGGTCTTATCGTCTTCGGAAAGATGTGCCTGATTTGAAATTAGAAAGGGGACTCACCGTCTTCGGAAAGACGTGCCTGATTTGGAATCGATATACCGTCTCGAGGGATCAACTGTCTTGAGAGAGGGGTTGGATTTGGAAAGGGGTCTTACTGTCTTCGGAAAGACGTGCCTAAATGGAGTAGATTTACCGTCTCGAGGAATAAACTGTCTCGAGAGAGGGGTTGGAGTTGGAATTGGAAAAGGCAATGTCCCTTAGTGCATTTTGGTCATTTTACCTCTATTTGGGCCTGGTGGGCCCGCGAAGCGATGGACAGACAGGATTTGGACTTAGAGAGTTGGTTTCGATTGGAATACGTCTATATTGACTTGAGTATAATTCTGGACAGAACATAGACTGCCGAGCGGTCAAAAATGGGGTGCTTACAACTACCCTTATTTTTCTATCTTTGCTTGTCAAAGGTAGAAAACGATAAAAGTAAAAGTCCTGTGTTGACCGCGAGCCTGTCAGAGGGATGGACATTGGGAATCTTTCGACAACGAGGGTCGAAAATAGATATCGGGCCAAAAAGGCCTTCGAAAATGAGATTTGGCGGGAAAAGGGGCAAAGCTGCCCAGAATTGGGCACTGGCACCACTAGCAGTGGTGCCTTTGGCAAAAAATGCTGCTTGGCGCCTCTGCTAGTGGCGCTAGGCTTGGAGTTAAAACTAGAAAATTTCTGGTTCGAATAGTTGCGGCATTTTGGAGAGTTTTCGCAAATCCGAAAGACTTTGCGTGAAAATCGACTTGAACCTTGAAGGGGCACTTCTTAGAGACCACGGATGAATGTCGGAAGGAGACCACGTCGTCGAAAAAGCCACCGAAAGAGAAGATTTTGCCGGAGAGCTTCCAAAAAGTGAGTTTTCAAATTTTGTTGATTTTGATGTGTAGAACTTCGTTTGAATCATGTGAATAGTGAAAATTGATGTTTTGATGTGTTTTGAACATGATGGTGATATTAATTTTTGCATTTTGGTGCTTGTTTGATTGAATTTGAGTGATTATATGTGAATATGTGAAGGGGGTTTTCTGCAAAAGTAGTGAATTTGTTCCTACAGACTTGGGCATTGGGTTTTCTGGCTGGATTTTTGTGCAATGTGCCTTAGAAAAATGTGTCTAACAACCGTATGAAGTTTCATAATTTTTTGAAAACTCGGTAAATTTTTGATTTTTTGAAAAATAGGAAAATACTTAGAAAATTTAGAAAAATGAGAAAACTCAAGAAATTGATGAGATTTTTAGAGTTTAAAATTTGGAAAAGGTAGGAATATTTTTGGAAGACATTTGAAAGAATTTTGAGAAATTTTAGGACATTTTTGAAAACCATTGATTTATTGGAAAAATAAAACATGTGTTGTGAAAATTTTAAAAAACTGAAAAGTGTGCACGGGTGCTGATGTCATGTGATTGTGACAATATGAAGTGCACGTTTTCTGTTTTGTGTTGATGTCATGGGTGTTGTAGAGGCCATTTTCAAACGAAATTCTACTACAATTTTTAGAAATTAGGGGAAGAGTTAGAAAAGATTTTTTTAAAAATAAAATCTTTTTGACGAAAAAAGAGAAAAAATCCTTGATATTTGATTTGAAGTTGGAAAATCAAGATGTGCATGGAGGAAATTTGTTTTATCATTTGAAATCTTTCATTCATTCTGTTTGTGTTAGTTGTTTATTTCATTTTATTATTATTTGAATTGCATGTATGGTATGTTAACATCTATTACCTTGGCTTACCTTTTCAGGATGGCAGACACGGGTGATAACGGTTCTGAGAGGAGGCGCCGCTCGGGGAAGGTGGCTCTGACAGATTCCACTGGCGGTTCTAGTCGATCTAGAGGTAGTCGACGATCTACCGGACGATCCTCCTCTAGTCAGAGTGGGCATGGGAGTAGGCTACCTATCGATCCTTTTCCTCCGGTTGAGTAGGCTTTTGCAGAGGAGATTGGTGCCAAGGACGAGGTATCGGGCCTTGGGGATTAGGTGACCGGTTATGGGAGAGCTTCTTCCAGGCATAGGTAGACGGATGCTGACTTGGGAGACCAACAGATTCCGAACATCCCACCACTCGGGGATCTTGCTTACCACCCTAGCGTGTACTCTAGACAGCATTTGCCTCCTCCGCGGGTACATACAGCTTTCAGAGGGGCTGTTCATCAGGTTTTTGTGACCATGCAGCGCGACCCCATCATATGGTGCCTTCTTGGCAGAGATTGGATTTAGCGCCTTCATAGGATTACAGGCTAACCGCCTGAATCGGCATTTGGTACTAGCATTTGTTGAGAGGTGATTCGGGGAGACCGGGACCTTTCATTTTATCGGTTTCGAGTTAGGTCCCACTCCTTTGGATTGGGCGATTATTACAGGGCTTTCCTTTATCGGCTGGCGGATCACCCTGCATCCAGTCAGCATGGACGGGGCCTGTTTATTGTTAAACTTGCCTCCTCCTAAGCGTTCTGCCTTCCCAGTCTCTTGGATCAGTCAGGATGACCGTACTTTTGCTACTGAGCCATCACCTGCCAGGCGGAATATTATGAGATGGCGACTTGTTTTGTACATCATTTTTAGCTGCTTCTACAACAATAACAAGTCACTCGTGCCGTGTTGTTTGGTGAGTATAGTAGCTGATCTTGGAGCCTTATCTGAGCTGGACTGGGGATCCTTCTCCTTTAGCTGCTTTCTTTGGTCGATGCGGGTCCGGACTTCTTCTCGTTGGGGCAGTATGACTAGTTTCTGGCATTTCCTCGTTTGGTGGAGCTATGAGTACCTTCTTGTTCGTCGTCCTACAGTTGTTGACGATGATCTCTATCCTCGCGCTTTGAGGTGGGCTCGTGACCAGGTAGCCCAGCGATCGGAGATTACCGATTTTGTGATGCTCCGGGCTAACCTGGAGCTGATTGAGGCGATGGATGTGACCTAGCGGCCCTTCATTGGATCAGTCCATTATGAGACAGTCCGGTAATTGGTTTCGTTGTCCTTGTCGAGAGCTGCTTTTCTCAGTGATGACACTTGGGAGTCCTATCTTGGGGAGCGACACTGGCGGCAGTTTCATGAGGAGTTCTGATCAGCAGGAGCTCCGCTAGAGTATATGTTTAGAGCCCTAGTGGCGAGAGTGCCTATCCCTTATCAAGAGTGTCAACCAGGTGCCGAGTTCTTGCTTCCTCCGGATACAAATTATGCTGCACACTTTGGGGCTTATTCGGTTGGTGCCTTCACCCGGTTTGAGGTAGTAGTCGGCGAGTATGCTGTTGGCCAGGAGGTGGTTGACTTGTGGCACCGAGCCGGAGGATATGTGCCCCAGGCTGAGTTTACTGCTGTGAGAGACCAGAGGGATCAGTACCAGATGGAGCGAGATCAGTACCAGGCCGAGGTAGCTTCCTTGACGGCTCAGTTATCTCAAATGGGCGGTGGGGGGGTATGTCGTCTTTCCCCTCCTTCCTCTTACTCTACTATTGTTTTAGTTCGTCTTTCATGTAGCTGATTTTGGCTCTATCTTCCCTGCAAGATGGCGGTGCTTCGAATAGTTATCCACCTCCTCCGATGTCGAGTTTCGGGAATTTTGATCCAGATGATATCAACTTTGACCTGTGATGTATGCCCCTTGTGGAGACGCTGATCCTCTTTTGCCCCTTGTCCCTGAGTTATATTTATGTTAGACAGTTTTATTTTGATATTTTGTACAAAAATGGATATTTATGGTACTTAGATGCATAGATAGACAGATACATTTATGATCCTTACAGCTAGGCGTATGATTAGATGCATGTGATGGATGATGATGTTATGTATCTATTACATAAGTTGATGTTGGTGACTTCTATTTCTACAGGGAGTTATATCCTATGTGTGCAAAGCCCATGCTGATTTTTTTTTTTTAACATATGCACAGGTTAGAAATATGTTAATAGAATGACACAGGGTGCTGTTAGACTTGTAGTCCTGGGAATGGTAACTCCCTCCTCTTCAGGGATTTAGCCTTTCTTCTGGCTCAACCCTACCTTGATTGGATGATAGCATTTCGCACCTTTCTCAACCTTTTGATCGCCTTCAACTCTCTGTCTTAGGGTTAGTGTATATGGTTATTAGGCTGAAACTCTCGACTCTCGGGGTTTTAGCAACAGCTTACCTAGCCTTTGCCAGTCATTTCAATCCGAGGAGACTTTGTTTAGGACCGTAATGTAGGCTAGGTTATGGGGTTTTAGAAATGATGGGATATGTATGCTCAAATTCGTTGTTGTTTTCAGTAGGGTTTAGATCCATATTATCCTTGACTATTTTCTCAGTGGGGCTAACATCCTTCTTGATTTTGGCAATGTGTTCTGCTCATTTAGATCAAGCAATCCATTTTCAATCAGAGTGGACTTTAATAGGATTGTAATGTAGGCCATGGCTTCGGGGTTTTGCAAGAAAGGGTAAATGCTCAAACCTATTGTTTCTACTAGGTTTCTTTGTAACTTAGGATCACCTTTGAATTTTCTCCTTGCTTTTTACATGACTTCTCAGGATGAAAATGACCTTGCTCTTTCACCCTTTCTATATGCCTTTTGAGATAGGCATGACTTTCTTTCGATCCACTTATTATGGTTTTGAAGATGACTCAATCATGATTTTCTTCAGGCCTTTCCTTAAAGGTTTTTTTTTTTTTTTGGCCTCTTGCCCCTTGGCGACTCCTTTCCTTTGCTTTTTCTTTCTATTCCTTCATGAAATGAATAATTCTTTGCCCCTTTTTCCTTAGGCCTTTTCCTTGGCAGTTCAATTTACCCAGTGTGGGCGGTGATCCCTAGGTTGGAGTTTTGTTAAGAAAAGGTAGGCGGCTCAACGAGTTTGGCAAGGGGTTACTTTTGACTGTATAGGAAATGAAATGAGGGCCGCTATTCACTTTAAATTAGATTGCTCGATTTATAGAGCTTTCATTGCTGCCTTAGCGCAGCGGGGGTGGATACCATTCCTAGAGTTCTCAACTATTATCTGCCCCAGTGTGGGGAGGACAGTCGTGGATTGAGGTTGACAAAGAAAACTTCATTTTTTTGCGAGGCTCTAGGAGTTAAACAAAAGGAATATGAGCACATTTGTTTATTTATTTAGTTATTTATTCTTTTATTTATATGTGGGGAAGTGAAAGATGGCTCCTCTTCATTTTGATAAACTGGCCACACATCGCTTAGCTTCAGAGTCTTGCAAGTGCTGCCTTTGGGTAGTATCCTCACTCATCCTTTTCCTCTCTCTCTTTGGAAAGCTGATCATTTGGTGAGTGGTTAACTCATGCTATTATCCTTTCAAGTTGGATCATTCCATAAGATACACCATGCCCCTTGTATAGAAAGTAGCCACCATTCCCAAGAGAAGCTAAGACACCCATGATGGAATAAAAGACTATTATTTAATTATTATTATAATTTCTTATGGAAAGCATAGAGTTCTTAAGCAATAAGAAAATGTAAGCATTAATTTAAAGACAGGAAGTAAAAGGGATAGAAAGAAAGTGGGTGAAAACACCCCTCTCTTGTACGCTTTTGAAGGGACTCCTTTTTTAGTAAGGTCTTGGGACAGTGCCCTCATCTGCATTCCATCCACGGTTGAGATTTTCAGGCAAAGCAGGATAGGTAGATGCTTCTCTTGGAGTTCCAAGTGAGTTGGTGGTGGTGATGTAATTGTCAGCTTTCTTGACTGTTTTGCCTTCATTTGTTTGCTCCGGAGTCTCTCTAACAAACCACTCGGGTGACTCGTCTTCGTCCAGCTTGATAGGTCGAGCCCGGGATTTTCTGCTCGGGCATTCGGCCAGAGCTCGGTGTTCCTCGGGTGTACACAATGGGAGATTTTTATTACCAAGTTTGGACAGCTCCTGGTCAATTTTCTTCACAGATTCATATGCGAGTTTGTCTTCGGGGGTCTGCATTTTATCAGGGTTGCACCGTAACCAAGCACGACTCTGCTCCATATCGTCACATTCTATTTCCTCCCCATCCTTGTAATATATCTCTTGGCATGCAGCAAAACAAATCTTGTTGTTACCAAATTTTGTAACAATGTTGACGCTGCGGTCTAGCGGAGGGTTTGTAAGGCCGTTTGGAGAAGGATTTGCTGGTCGTACCCCAATGATCTTGTTATCTATCAGGTCTTGAATCTTATGTCTGAGGGTCAAACAATCTTCAGTGTCATGTCCTTGGCTATCTGAATGATACTTACAACTTGCTGCAGATTTGAAGTAATGAGGTAGAGGATTGGGCTAGCGTCGGGCAGGTATAGGTTTTAGATATCCAGTTGCTAAAAGGCCAAAATAAGCCGCAATTTGTGAGCACGCGAGTTTAGTAAACGTCCGCCTTTTCCCACTTGTTCGCCTAGGCCGAGGAGGTGTCGCTGATGTTTTTGATGATTGGGGACCAAGCTTTGGTGAGGTCACAGCCAGGTTGATGGTTCGAGAATTAAAAAGGTTTTAGGTTCTATGTTTCAAAATGGGACAATTTTCGATGGCAGGGCCAAATGGGTTGGGATGATATCCGAAGGAGAGATTATATAGTCCTTGTGTTTGGTTAGGGGTTGGTTTGGAAGGCATCCGAGCAAGGCCCTCGGCTTGGGGAGGTTGTTGGAAAGCAATGGTGGCAGCATAGTCATGGTCTTCCTTCTTCATCCTTTTCCGTCCATCATGGGTTTGGGCTTGCGAGGACTCTGCTTGCTCATGGGTTGCGTGGGATAAGAATGAAGAAAGCATGCCTTCCATTTCGGTCGTCTTATGCTTGACTCCTCTTGCTTCTGCTAGTAATAGAGTTAAGGTATCAAGAGTAAGCAATTCCATGCTTGTAAGACGAGGGAACAAGGGAAGGTACCTAAAACCAACAAAAGAAAAGAGTCAGCGTTTTATCTTGACAAGTCTTAATGCAATGCATATTCTAGGGTGCCCCTCTTAGGAGGGAAACTAATCATGATGTATTGGCCCACTTTTGGAGATAAGGGGATTTTCCCCTGTATACTGATACCTTACCGCCAAGTAGGAACCTTCAGCCATCCATGCATTCATTCATAAAAGTAAAGAAGTACCCATCTATCTACTTTTACAAAGGAAAAACCCTAAACTACTCTTGAGTCTTCGGATTCGCCTTCCTTGGATTTAATGTCGAGGAGGTCGCTGAGAGACCTTACTGAGTGGTTGCCCCTTGTCTTCATGGCAATCCTATCTCCGTGAGCATAGAGAGATTAGGGCCTCTCTTATGGAATGAATTGAAATGCACGCAATGAGTCCTTAGGGTTATGTGAGAACCCTTAGGGTTTGGGTAGGTTTAATGCAAGGGAGAGTGACTTTGGTATCACTCTTAATGGGTTGATCATATGCATGAGAATGCAGTGACTTGAGTTACTTGGAACTCTTGTTTTAACATGGAATATTGAATGTATGAATATGGGTATGCAAGAGTATGAGGACAGAGAATGCAATAGCAAGGTAAATGTATATGCATGAGCAGTTAGACAGGCATTATAATAGTATGAATATAGTCAGTATAACAGTAGGAATAGACAGGTATAAATGAAAGTAAGAGTAGCTGCCCTTTCCTCCGTAGTTTTGAAAACGGTGCTCGTGTCTTAAATTCGGCAGAGGTTCAGCTATGCATGGTGTCTATATGAGTACGAGGTTGAGGGTTGACTAATGCGTCCTAAAAAGGCTCGGTCCCCAGATCTTCAAACGTAGGCCCACTCCCCGAGGTGGTGCCAAGATCGGTGTGTGATCCGAGCGGGGGAACCATCAAGAGGCTGTAGGCGAAGAAACTGACACAGCATCTTGCCCACAACCAATATACCGTTCCCCCTTTTTAACTAGAAAGGTCACATCAGGGTAATAATGCAAGTATGCAGAATGCAAGTGCACATGCAGTGTGTGTGTGGTTTTTAAAAGTGGAGGAAAGAGCCCAACAATTCCCATTCATCCTGTTCATCACATTCATGCATAACAGTTAATAAAATTTAAACAAAATATGTACCTACAAAACAAAGATGCAAGTGTTAGTATGAGGACGACAAACATAATACAAGATAATATGAATAAATGCATGTTTTTTGAAAACAACTTTAAAAATTTGATTTTGAAAATTTAAAGTGAATAGGATTGAACCAAGTTAATTGAAGACTTTACATGGGTGAAAGGTAAAGAGACATGACTAATGGCCTAACCCTCTAAGTGTCCCTATTGAAGTCGCCAGCTGTTGCGCTCAGATTTTTTGCACTTGAGGAATACTCACACAAGCGGGAAAAATGCTGTACTCTCTCGTTAGAACTCACCCTCCTAGAAGAATGAGTGCGACTAGATTTGAATTGAAAATAGATTTAAATAAAGGGCTTTTGAAAAAGATTTGGAGTTGCCATCTAACTTGGTTAAGGTGAGTTAGGTCACCTAAACACTAAGTATAATCCGAAAACTACACTTAGGGTTTTTGAAAAATGATTTTGGAAATATCTCCTCAAGAGAGGGTTTTTAAAAAAGACAAGATGTTTGGCAACCTTTGGAAAACATTTAGCCCCTTTTGAAAAATAAATCCTTTTGGTCTTTAAAAACAGTGATCCTAGGTTCGGAGGTTGGTTACGTGTAGGGAAGACGCACTAAGCCATCACCCTACCCTGCCCTTTCGGTACCTACATGTCAATCTACCCTAGATTCACCTATGAGAGTCTTTAACTAACTAATGCTCAATCCTAACCACTTTGAAAAAGAATGCTTAAAAAGACATGATGCATGAGATGCAAGTGCAAGATAAAATACTTGATTTGGAAATAGATTTGCAAAGAAGAATTTGATTTGATTTTAGAAGAAAGATTTGAAATTGGAATTGAAAAGAGTTTTGAAAAGAGTTATGGAATTGGAAACTTGAAAAATGTTGTGGGATTGGAGATTTGAAAGAAGTTATAGAAACAGAAATTTGAAACATGTTGTGGAATTTGAGATTTGAAAAATATTGTGGAATTTGAAAATTAAAAAAAGTTGTGACTGCACCCATGAGGGTTGCCTACGTATCCTTTTGGAGGAATCAAATCAGTCGCAGTTCGGACAAGAGTTCGATTGAAAATAGAAGAGTTGATTGGAAAAAAGAGATTGAATTGAAAATTGGATGAGAAATTGAACTTTGATTGGAAGATTTGAAAAGACTTGACTTTGAAAGACTTGGTTTTAGGAAACCTAGACTTAGAAACTTAGCAAAGGAGGATTGGACTTGACTTGGAAAGAGTTTAGAGAAGAATTGACTTGAATATTGGACTTAGGAGATTAGGAAACTTAGAATTAGGAAAGATGTTGATTTAGGAAAAGTTCGAATTAGGAAAGTTTCAATTTAGGAAAGTTTCGATTTGGAAAATTTCTTCTCAGGAAAGTTTGGGTTTAGGAAATATTTCGAATTAGGAAAGTTTTGAAATAGAAATGTTTTGTTCTAAGAAGGTTTTATTTTAGAAAAAGTTTTGAAAATAGGAAAGTGTTGAATTTAGAAATGTTTTGAATTAGGAAAAGTTTAGTTTAAGAAAGGTTTAGAATTTGGGAAGTTTCAACTTAAGAAAGTTTTAAATTTGGAAAGCTTAGAATTTTAGGTAAGTTTGAATTTGGAATGCTTTGAAATAGGGAAGTTTTGAAAATAAGAAAGTTTTGAGTTTAGATTTGGAAAGATTTGAAGCTTTAGGAAGGTTTAAAAAAAAAGTTTGGAAGTTTGAGGTTTAGAAAATCTTGAGATTAGGAAAGGTTGAGTTTAGGAAAGATTTGAAAACTTAGATTTGGAAAGTTAAGATTTGAAAAGGGGTAGAATTAGGAAAGGAGTTGAATTAGGAAAGATTTAGATTTTTAGTTTTAAAATTTAGGAAAGATTTTTATGTACAAGTTAAGACTTAGGAAAGAGTTGGATTAGGAAGGGATTGGATTTTGTTCCTAAGAAGAAGTGCTTTGATTTTGTTTTCAAAAACGGAGGATTGGATCTACTTTCCTAAACGGGGAGATTGGATTTGGTTTCTTAAAGGGAAGATTTGATTTAGTTTCCTAAAGGGAAGGTATGATTTGACAAGGATTTGGAAAAAGAAATTTCTAGAAACCCTAGATTTGGAAGTGTATAGTTTTGATGTAGAAAATAGGTTTTGGAAATATGTATAGTTTTGATGTAGAAAATAGGAGGTTTTGGAAACCTAGATTTTGAGACAAGTTTGAAAACCATGTTTTTGGAAAGAAAATTAGGGTTTCCTAATTGTTAGCTCTAAGGCTTGATTTGGGCTCTAAGGAAAGAGATTTTTGAAAAGTGTGTTTTTGGAAATAAGTTTTTGGAAGGAAATCCTAGAGGGGAGATTCTAGAGGGAAGATTTTGGAAAGAGAGTTTTTTAGAAAGATTTTTGCAAGAAGATTGTTGGAGAGAGTTTTTAGGAAAGTGAATTTAGGGAGTGTTTTTAGAAAGTGAACTTTGAGGAGAAAGAGTTTTTGGAAAGAGATCCTAGTGAGGAGTTTTTTTTTAGAAAGAGATTTTTAAGAAAGAGATTTAGGAAGACATTTTTCTAAGAAGGAAACCTAGGGAACGTTTTTGGAAAGTGGACCTTGAAGAGAGCGTTTTGGAAAAGAGTTTAAAAAGAAAAGTTTTGGAAAATAGATTTTTGGAGGGAGTTTTTGAAAACAACTTTGGAAAGGAGAGTTTTTAGAAAGCATGTTAAAAGAGGAGGTTTTATGAAAAAAGATTTTTGAAAATAGACTTTTTTGGAAAGTATAAAAACATCTCACCTTCCTAAAGCAATTCTAACCATAAGAAGGCTAGAACCACTTTAAGAAGGTGGTTGTGAAAACAACAAGGGTTGAAAATATGGACCATATTGGTCACTTTGAATGTAACACTTTCCTAAAACAATCCAAGCCATGGAAAGACTAGAATCACCCTAGGATTGTGATTTTAAAAACATGTTTTGAAAAAGGAGCTTTTGATGCAATTTTGAAAACAAGCTTAATGCAAGCCTTGAAAACGAGTTTGAAAACGGTTTTGAAAACGAGTTTGAAAACGGTTTTTGGAATATGCAAAATCATGATATGCACAATGCAAGTTTGGGGTCGTGAACATACAAGGTTAAGGCTTCACCACATAATAAAGGGGGCCGAACCCACGTGGTCTCCGGTTAGCCTAAAGGAAAGCCCCCGACACGGTGACCCTCCGATAGTCTAATCCTACACATGGACCGGGAGTCCCCTTGTTTCAAGCATGCAAAAAAAGGGAGGGAAAGAGATGGGGGATTAAAATAGAGAAAACCCAAGTGGGTTAAGAGAGAGAAGAGAGAGGGGGGGAGTGTAAAAACGTAAAACAAAAGCCTACCTTGTGTCTTGTTTATTTTGCGCGCCTTGCTTGTCTTCGGTCTTCGTCTTGATTTTCGTCTTCAATCCTCAAGAGTTGTCTTCAATCTTCAAACTTCAGATTGCAGCTCTTCAAGTCTTCAAAGGAGGGTTGGAGGCCAGTGTATAAGTGTATGGGGGTGTATAGGAGTGTATATGAGGCTAGGGTTTAGTATATGGTGGCTAAGGTTTGGAAAACCTAGGGAGACTAGGGTTTTGGGAGTGTTCAAGCTCTGTATATCGAATATTGGTGTTTTTAGACTGAGTTTGCGGACCTCTAGAACACTAGAAGAGGCTCTGTATTTATAGAGGTAGGAATGCACTGGCGCCTGTTGCAGTGGAGTCAGGCCAAAAATTACATTGGCGCCACTAGAAGTGGCGCCAGGCCATTTTTTGGCTTGGCCCCACTACTAGTGGCACTAGCCATTTAGAAAATGTTTAAGGTCGGCAAGCAACGTATCTGTGACTAGATTTGGGCTCCTGTACTAGTGACTACAATGCAATTTTTAGCCTGGCCTCACTAGGAGTGACTCCGGAATGTCTGGGAATGATTTAAGGGACTGAGAATGGCCTGGAAGGCTGAAAAAAGAGCAGGAACACTTAGAACAGCGTCCCGGAGGTATTTGGCTTGAAAAATGAGGGTAGGATGTGTCAGAAGGGTTGACCGGACCTTTAAGTGCAAAACGGTCAATCGGGCCGGAAAGCTACCGGGACGGACTTGGACTGTCCCGGAAGAAGACTCGAGATTTGGAAACATTATTCAGAATGTTTCCAAAGGTTGCCGGTTTGATTCCCAGAGCCGGTGTGGTTAGAAAAGGAGATCGGCCCACTAGGGGCAAAATGGTCATTTTGCACCGGGTTTGCCGGAACTGACTCAGAATCATCTGAAAAGGTAAAGAAAGGTTGAGAACACTGTAAAATGCATTCTCAAAAAGTTACCGGTTTGATACCCAAAGCCGTGTGGTCGGAAAAGGTGATCGGCCCACCAAGGGCAAAACAGTCATTTTGTACCAGGTTTGTCGGAATTAACTCGGAATGATCCAGGAAGGTAGAGGAAGGTCAGGAATGCTATAAGAAGTATTCCTGGGAGGTTACCAATTTGATACCTAGAGCCGGTGTGGTTGAAAAAGGTGACTGGCCTAATAGGGGCAAAACGGTCATTTTGTACCGGTTTTGCCGGAACTGACTCAGAAGGATTCAGAAAAGTAAAGAAAGGTTGAGAACACTATAAAAAGCATTCTTAGGAGTTTACCAGTTTGATACCCAGAGCCGGTGTGGTTCCCGGGGCATTCGAATGCCTAGGGGCAGAATGGTTATCTTGACCGAAAAGTCTCGGAAAAAGCCCAAGGGGCAGTTTGGTCATTTTTTTACTGAAGTGGGCTAACAGGCACCGGTGTTGACCTGGGTTTTGAGTGTTTCCGCCACTCTGACGGCGATTGCCTGAGGGCTTGTTGGCAATTCCCTATATCGACCTGTTTGCGAGTATTTCCGCTACTTTGACGGTTGTGATGTTTACAAATATTTTCGCTACTCTGACGGTTCGCGATCATTCCCGAGACTGCCTGATCTCGGGAAGCTGCTAAAGGGACTTAGTGCCTGAGAAGTCAATTTTCTCGGAAGGCTTGCCTAAACGGACATTTCTGCGTTGGCGGGCTAGCAAGCGCCAAAGGTGGATTGTTCTACCATCTAGGGGACTTGGGGTCTCGTCCCGGTCGACAGGTTTAAAAGGACTTGTCGTTTCGAAGAGATTTTCTTCAAAAAATGTGTCGGACAGTCTTGAGGAATAAATTTTCTCCAGAGAGGGATTTGAATTGGAAAGGGGCCTTATCGTCTTTGGAAAGACGTACCTGATTTGGAACCGTCTCGAGGAATAAACTATCTCAAGAGAGGGATTGGAATTGGAAAGGGGTCTTATCATCTTTGGAAAGACGTGCCTGACTTGAAATTGGAAATGGGACTTACCATCTTCGAAAAGACGTGCCTGATTTGAAATTGGAAATGGGACTTACCATCTTCGAAAAGACGTGCCTGATTTGGAATTAGAAAGGGGACTTACCGTCTTCGAAAAGACGTGCCTGATTTCGAATTAAAAAGGAGACTTACCATCTTCGAAAAGACGTGCCTGATTTGGAACCGTCTTGAGGAATAAACTGTCTCGAGAGAGGGATTAGAATTGAAAAGGGGTCTTATCGTCTTTGGAAAGATGTGCCAGATTTGGAATTAGAAAGGGGACTTACCGTCTTCGGAAAGACGTGCTTGATTTGGAACCGATATACCGTCTCGAGGGATCAACTGTCTTGAGAGAGGGGTTGGATTTGGAAAGGGGTCTTACCGTCTTCGGAAAGACGTGCCTAATTGGAGTAGATTTACCGTCTCGAGGAATAAACTATCTCAAGAGAGGGGTTGGAGTTGGAATTGGAAAAGACAATGTCCTTTAGGGCACTTTGGTCATTTTGCCTCTATTTGGGCCTGGTGGGCCTGCGAAGCGATGGACAGACAGGATTTGGACTTAAAGAGTTGGTTTCGATTGGAATACGTCCATATTGACTTAAGTACAATTCTGGACAGAACGTAGACTGCCGAGCGGTCAAAAATGGGGTGCTTACAACTGCCCCTATTTTTTTGTCTTTGCTTGTCAAGGGCAGAAAACGATAAAAGTAAAAGTCCTGTGTTGACTGCGAATCTGTCAGAGGGACGGACATTGGGAATCTTTTGATAACGAGGGTCGAAAATAGATATCGGGCCAAAAAGGCCTTCGAAAATGAGATTTGGCGGGAAAAGGGGCAAAGCTGCCCAGAATTGGACACTGAATGCTTGGCGCCTCTGCTAGTGGCGCTAGGCTCGGAGTTAAAACCAAAAAATTTTTGGTTCGAACAGTTGCAGCATTTTGGAGAGTTTTCACAAATCCGAGAGACTTTGCGTGAAAATCAACTTGAACCTTGAAGGAGCACTTCTTGGAGACCAAGGATGAATGCCGGAAGGAGACCACGTCGTCGGAAAAGCCACCGGAAGAGAAGATTTCACCGGAGAGCTTCCAAAAAGTGAGTTTTCAAATTTTGTTGATTTTGATGTGTAGAACTTCGTTTGAATCATGTGAATAGTGAAAATTGATGTTTTGATGTGTTTTGAACATGATGGTGATATTATTTTTTGCATTTTGGTGCTTGTTTGATTGAATTTGAGTGATTATATGTGAATATGTAAAGGGGGTTTTCTGCAGGAGTAGTGAATTTGTTCCTACAAACTTGGGCATTGGGTTTTCTGGCTGGATTTTTTTGCAATGTGCCTTAGAAAAATGTGTTTAAGAACCGTATGAAGTTTCGTAATTTTTTGAAAACTCGGTAAATTTTTGATTTTTTGAAAAATAGAAAAATACTTAGAAAATTTAGAAAAATGAGAAAACTCAAGAAATTGATGGGATTTTTAGAGTTTAAAATTTGGAAAAGGTAGGAATATTTTTGGAAGACATTTGAAAGAATTTTGAGAAATTTTAGGACATTTTTTAAAACCATTGATTTATTGGAAAAATAAAACATGTGTTGTGAAAATTTTAAAAAACTGAAAAGTGTGCACGGGTGCTGATGTCATGTGATTGTGACAATATGAACTGTACGTTTTGTGTTGATGTCATGGGTGTTGTAGAGGCCATTTTCAAACGAAATTCTACTGGAATTTTTAGAAATTAGGGGAAGAGTTAGAAAAGATTTTTTTAAAAATAAAATCTTTTTCAAGGAAAAAGAGATAAAATCCTTGATATTTGATTTGAAGTTGGAAAATCAAGATATGCTTGGAGGAAATTTGTTTTATCATTTGAAATCTTTCATTCATTCTGTTTGTGTTAGTTGTTTATTTCATGTTATTATTATTTGAATTGCATGTATGGTATGTTAACATCTATTACCTTGGCTTACCTTTTCAGGATGGCAGACACAGGTGATGACGGTTCTGAGAGGATGCGCCGCTCAGGGAAGGTGGCTCGGACAGATTCCACTGGCGGTTCTAGTCGATCTAGAGGTAGTCGACGATCTACTGGACGATCCTCCTCTAGTCAGAGTGGGCATGGGAGTAGGCTACCTATCGACCCTTTTCCTCTAGTTGAGTAGGCTTTCACAAAGGATATTGGTGCCGAGGAGGAGGAGCTGGGCCCTGGGGATTAGGTGACCGGTTATGGGAGAGCTTCTTCTAGGCATAGGCAGACGGATGCTGACATGGGAGACCTCCAGATTCCTGACGTCCCACCACTCGGGGATCTTGCTTACCACCCTAGCGTGTACTCTAGACAACATTTGCCTCCTCCGCGGGTACATACAGCTTTCAGAGGGGCTGTTCATCAGGTTTTTGTGACCATGCAGTGGGCTGCCCCATCATATGGTGCCTTCTTAGCTGAGATTGGACTTGGCGCCTTCATGGGATTACGGGCTAACCACCTGAATCGGCATTTGGTTCTAGCATTTGTTGAGAGGTGGTTCGGGGAGACCGGGACCTTTCATTTTATCAGTTTCGAGTTAGGTCCCACTCCTTTGGATTGGGCGATTATTACAGGGCTCTCCTTTGTCGGCCAGCGGATTACCCTGCATCCAGTCAGCATGGACGAGGTTTGTTTATTGTTGGACTTGCCTCCTCCTGAGCGTTCCGCCTTCCCAGTCTCTTGGATCAGTCAGGATGGCCGTACTTTTGCTACTGAGCCATCACCTGTCAGGTGTAAGCACCCCATTTTTGACCGCTCGGCAGTCTACAATCCGTCTAGACTTGTTTTCAAGTCATTGTGGGCATATTCCTATCGAAACCAATTCTCTAGGTCCAAATTCCGTCTTTAAATCGCTTCGCGGGCCTGTCAGGCCCAAATAGAGGGAAAATCACCAAAATGCCCTTAGGGGCATTGTTCTTTCTTATTCTAATTCCAATCCCACTCTCGAGACAGTTTATTCCTCGAGACGGTCCGAGTAGCAAAACTACTCACAAAACCGTTAGAGTGGTGGAAACACTCACAATCCAGGCACGTCTCCTCGGAGACGGTAAGACCCCTTTCCAATCCCACTCTTAAGACAGTTTATTTCTCGAGACGGTTCCAATCCAGTCACGTCTCTTTAGAGACGGTAAGACCCCTTTCCAAACCCACTCTCGAGACAGTTTATTCCTCGAGACGGTTCCAATCTAGGCACGTCTCTTCGAAGACGGTAAGACCCCTTTCCAATCCCACTCTTGAGATAGTTTATTCCACGAGATGGTTCCAATCCAGGCTCGTCTCCTCGGAGGCGGTAAGACCCTTTTCCAATCCCACTCTCGAGACAGTTTATTCCTCGAGACGGTCCGAGTAGCGAAACTACTCACAAAACCGTTAGAGTAGCGGAAATAGTAGCGGAAATACTCACAAAACCGTTAGAGTAGCGGAAATACTCACAAAACCGTTAGAGTAACGGAAATACTCGCAAAATCGTTGGAGTAGCAGAAATACTCACAAAACCGTTAGAATAGCGAAAATACTCACAAATAGGTCGATATAGGGAATTGGCAACAAATCCCTGTGTCACAGCGACTGCCGTTAGAGTGGCGGAAACACTCAAAACCCAGGTCAACACCCGTGTCTGTTAGCTCACTTCGGTGAAAAATGACCAGACTGCCCTTAGGACCTTTTCCGAGACTTTCCGGTCAAGATGACCATTTTGCCCCTAAGCATCCGAATGCCCCGGGAACCACACCGGCTTTGGGTATCAAATCGGTAACCTCCTGAGACTACTTTTTATAGTATTCTCAATCTTCTTTTACCTTTCCGGATCATTCCGAGTCAGTTCCGGCAAACCCGGTACAAAATGACCGTTTTGCCCCTAGTGGGCCGGTCTCCTTTTTTGACCACGCCGGCTCTAGGAATCAAACCGGCAAACTCTGGGAACATTCTAAATAATGTTTCCAGATCCCAAGTCTTTTCCCGGGACAATTCAAGTTCGCCCTGGCAGCTTTCTAGTCTAATTGACCGTTTTGCCCCTAAGGGCCCAGTCAACCTTTCCGACACGTCTTATCCTCACTTTTCAAGCCAACTACCTCCAGGACACTAATATAAGTGTTCCTGCTCCTTTCCGGCCTTCCAGGTCATTCCCGGCTCCTTCAAATCATTCCCGGACTTTCCGGAGTCGCTCTTAGTGAAGCCAGGCTAAAAATTGCATGGTAGTCACTAGTACAAGCGCCCAAATCTAGTCAAAGATACGTTGCTTGCCGACCTTAAACCTTTCCTAATTGGCTGGCGCCACTAGTAGTGGCGCCAAGCCAGAAAATGGCCTGGCGCCACTCCTAGTGGCGCTAGTGTAAAGTTTGCCCTGGCGCCACTACAACAGGCGCCAGGTTTGTCCTCCCTCTATAAATACAGAGCCTCATTCAACGTGAAAGGGGTCTACAAACTTAACCTAAGAATCCTATATTTCAATATACAGAGCTCGAGCACCTCCAAAAATCCTAGTTTCCTTAGGTTCTTCAAACCCTAACCACCCTACACTAAACCCTAGCCTCTTATACACTCATACACACTC
Organism: Euryodendron excelsum; assembly: GCA_033060915.1. Classification (NCBI taxonomy): domain Eukaryota; kingdom Viridiplantae; phylum Streptophyta; class Magnoliopsida; order Ericales; family Pentaphylacaceae; genus Euryodendron; species Euryodendron excelsum. Next base: position 12,887,489 of record CM065399.1, read on the forward strand.
CCATACACTCATACACTAGCCTTCAACCATCCTTTGAAGACTTGAAGAGCTGCCATCCAAAGCTTGAAGACAACTCTTGAAGACGGAAGACGAAGATCAAGACCGAAGACCGAAGACTGCATGGCACGCAAAATAAACAAGACGTACGGTAGGCTCCCTATTTAAATTTCCGCACTTCCCCCCCTCTCTCTTCTCTCTCTTAACCCATTTGGGTTTTCTCTATTTTAATCCCCCATCTCTTTCCCCCCCTTTCTTTGCATGCTTGAAACAAGGGGATTCCCAGTCCATGTGTAGGATTGGGCTATTAGAGAGTCACCGTGTCGGGGGCTTTCTTCTAGTCTAACCAAAGACCACGTGAGTCCCGCCCCCTTGATTATGTGGTGAAGCCTTAACCTTGTATGTTCATGACCCCAAATTGCATTGTGCATATCATAGTCTTGCATCTTCCAAAAACCGTTTTCAAAGTTGTTTTTCAAAACATTTTCAAACTTGTTTTCAAAATTGTATCAAAATCTCTTTTTCAAAAAACATGTTTTCAAAACCACAATTCTAGGGTGATTATAGCCTTTCCATGGCCAGGGTTGCTTTAGGAAAGTGTTACATTAAAAGTGACCTTTTTGGTCTATATTTTCAAATCTTATTGTTTTCCAAAACCACTTTCTTAAAGTGTTTCCAGCCTTCTTATGGCTAGAATCGCTTTAGGAAAGTGAGACGTTTTCATACTTTCTAAAAACTCTCTTTTCAAAAAGTCTCTCTTCCTAAAAATCTCTTTTTCAACATACTTTCCTAAAACTCTCCTCTCCAAAATTATTCTCAAAAACTCCCCTCCAAAATCTATTTTTCAAAACCCCCTTTTCCAATTCCTTTCCAAAACTCTCTCTCCTAAAAATTCACTTTCTAAAAACACTCCCTAGATTCACCTTCCTAAAAACTCTCTCCAAAAACCTTTCTAAAAAACTCTCTTTCCAAAATCTTCCTTCTAGAAATTTCCTCTCTAGGATTTTCCTTCTAAAATCTACGTTTCTAAAAACACACTTTCCAAAACTCCTTCTCTTTAAAATCTTTTTCCAAAAACTCCTTCAAATTCACTTTCTAAAAATTCCTCCCTAGGATTCCCTTTTAGACAACCTTCGTTTCCAAAAATGCACTTTCCAAAAAATCTTTCCTTAGAGCCCAAGTCAAGCCCTAGAACCCACAATTAGGAAACCCTAATTTTTTTGCTCAAAAATATGGTTTTCAAACTTTGCCCTAAACCTAGGTTTCCAAAACCTCTCGTTTTCTACATCAAAACTATACATGTTTCGAAAACCCATTTTCTACGTCAAAACTATAATTTTACAAATCTAGGGTTTCTAGAGTCTCCCTTTCTAAATCCTTGCCAAATCCTATCTTCCCTTTAGGATTCCGTCCTCCGTTTTTGGAAACAAAATCCAACCTTTCTCTTTTAGAAACAAAATCCAATCTCTTCCTACTTCAAATCCTTCCTAAACTTCCACTTTCCTAAATCTTAAGTTTCCAAAACTTGAACATAAAAATCTTTCCTAAATTTTAAAACTCAACTTTCAAATCTTTCCTAATTCAACCCTTTTTCTAATTCTACCCTCTTTTCAAATCTTAACTTCTTAAACCTAAGTTTTCAAACCTTTCCTAAACTCAAGCATTTCCTAATTTCAAGACTTTCTAAAATTTAAACTCTAAAACTTTCTAAATCCTAAACTTTCTAAATTTCAAATCTTTCTAAAATTCTAAGCTTCCTAAATTCAAAACTTTCTTAAGTTAAATATTTCTAAACCCGAATCTTTCTAAACTTTAAACTTTCCAAAGCTTCAACATCTTTCCAAATCTAAGACTTTTCCTAATTCAAAATTTCCTTAATTCGAACCTTTCTTAGTTCAAACATTTCCTAAACTAAAAACTTTCCTTTTTCAAACCTTTCCCAAAACGAAACTTTCTTATTTTCAAAACTTCTTTGTTTTCAAAACTTTCCAAAATCAAAACTTCCCTTTTTCAAACATTTCTAAATTCGAAACTTTCGTAATTCAAAACTTTCCTAATTTCAAAACTTTCTTAATTTCGAAACTCTCCTAATTTGAAAACTTTCCTAATTCAAAACTTTCCTAATTCAAAACTTTCCTAAGTTGAAACTTTCCTAAACCTAAAACTTTCCTAATTTCAAACTTTCCAAAAATGACACTTTCCTAATTCGAAACTTTTCTAATCTAAATTTTTCCTAAATTCCAAGTTTTCAAATCTTTCAAGATCTTTCCAAATCCAACATTCCAATCTGATCTTTCTTAATCTCAAGTCTTTCCTAGGTCTTCTATCTTTCCTAAGTCTAGGTTTCCTAAAACCAGGTCTTTCCAAAATCAATCTTTCCAAAGCAAGTCCAATTTTCTCAAATTCAATCTCCTCTTCTAATCCCAAATCAAATCCAGTTTTCAATTCAACCTCTTTCTTCTAATCCAATTTCTCTCTTCAAAACAATCTCTTTTCAATCGGACTCCGGTCCGAACTACAACTGACCTGGTTCCCCCAAAGGGATACGTAAGCAACCTTCATAGGTGCGGTCATAACATTTTTCAAACTTTCAATTCCACCCTCATGGGTGTGGTTTTCAAAATCTTTTCAAATCTCAAATTCCAATATACTTTCAAACTTCCAATTTCAAATTTCTATTTCCAACTTTTCAAACTTTCCAATTTCAATTCCATCTCTTCAAATCTATTTTCAAATCAAATCAATCTCTTTTTAAATTTATTTTTCAATTCTTTTCTATTGCACTTGCATATCATGCATCATATTTTTCAAACATTGTTTTTCTAAAATGAAATAGGATTGAACACGAGTTAGTTAAAGACTCTCATAGGTGAATTTAGGGTAGATTGACATGTAGGTACCGAAAGGGCGGGGTAGGGTGATAGCTTAGTGCATCTTCCTTACACGTAACCAACCTCCGAACCTAGAATCACTGATTTCAAAGACCAAAAGGAGTTATTTTTCTAAAAAGGGCTAAATGTTTTTCAAAGGTTGCCAAACAACCTATTTTCTTAAAAACCCTCTCTCGAGGAGATATTTTCAAATCGTTTTTCAAAAACCCTAAGTGTAGTTTTCGAATTATGCTTAGTTTTTAGGTGACCTAACTCACCTTAATCAAGTTAGGTGGCGACTCTGAATCTTTTTCAAAAACCCTTTATTCAAACCTGTTTTCAATTCAAACCTAGTCGCACTCATTCTTCTAGGAGGGTGAGTTCTAACAAGAGAGTACAGCATTTTTCCTGCTTGGGTGAGTATTCCTCGAGTGTGAAAAATCTGGGCGCAACACCAGGCGGGATATTATGAGATGGCGACTTGTTTTGTACATCATTTTTAGCTGCTTCTGCAACAACAACAAGTCACTCATGCTGTGCCGTTTGGTGAGTATAGTAGCTGATCTTGGAGCCTTATCTGAGTTGGACTGGGGATCCTTCTCATTTAGCTGCTTTCTTTGGTCGATGCGGGTCCGAACTTCTTCCCGTTGGGGCAGCATGACTAGTTTCTGGCATTTCCTTTTTGGTGGAGCTACAAGTACCTTCCTGTTCGTTGCCTTGCAGTCCTTGAGGATGATCTCTATCCTCGCGCTTTGAGGTGGGCTCGTGACCGGGTAGCCCAGCGATCGGAGATTACCGATTTTGTGATGCTTCGGGCTAACCTGGAGCTGATTGAGGCGGGGGATGTGACCTGGCGGCCCCTCATTGGATCAGTCCATTATGAGACAGTCCGGTACTTGGTTCCGTTGTCCTTGTCGAGAGCTGCTTTTCTCAGTGATGACACTTGGGAGTCCTATCTTGGGGAGCGACACTGGCGGCAGTTTCATGAGGAGTTCTGATCAGTAGGAGCTCCGCTAGAGTATATGTTTAGAGCCCTGGTGGCAGGAGTGCCTATCCCTTATCAAGAATGTTAGCCAGGTGCCGAGTTCTTACTTTCTCCAGATACAGATTATGCTACACACTTTGGGGCTTATTCGGTTGGTGCCTTCACCCAGTTTGAGGTAGTAGTCGACGGGTATGCTGTTGGCCAGGAGATGGTTGACTTGTGGCACCAAGCCGGAGGATATGTGCCCCAGGCTGAGTTTACTACTGTGAGAGATCAGAGGGATCAGTACTAGATTGAAAATACTATAAAATGCATTCTCAGGAAGTTACCGGTTTAATACCTAGAGCCGGTGTGGTCGACAAAGGTAACTGGCCTACCTGGGGTAAAACGGTCATTTTGTACCGGGTTTGCCGGAATTAACTCGGAATGATCCAGGAAGGTAGAGGAAGGTTGGGAATGCTATAAGAAGTATTTTCGGGAGGTTACCGGTTTGATACTCAAAGCCGGTGTGGTTGGAAAAGATGACCGGCCCACTAGGGGCAAAACGGTCATTTTGTACTGGGTTTGCCAGAACTGACTCGGAAGGATCCGGAGAAGTAAAGAAAGGTTGAGAACACTATAAAAAGCATTATCAGGAGTTTACCGGTTTGATACCTTGAGCTAGTGTGGTTCCTGGGGCATTCGAATGCCTAGGGGCAAAATGGTCATTTTGACCGGAAAGTCTTGGAAAAGGGCCAAGGGCAGTTTGGTCATTTTTCACCGAAGTGGGCTAGCAGGCACCGGTGTTGACCTAGGTTTTGAGTGTTTCCGCCACTTTGACGGCGGTCGTGTGTTAGAGGGGTTTGTTGGCAACTCCCTATATCGACCTGTTTGCGAGTATTTCCGCTACTTTGACAGTTGCGATGTTTGTGAGTATTTTCGCTACTCTGACGGTTCGCGATCATTCTCGAAACTGCTTGATCTTGGGAAGCTACTAAAGGGACTTAGTGCCTGAGAAGTCAATTTTCTCGGATGGCGTGCCTAAACGGACATTTCTGCATTGGCAAGCTAGTAGGCGCCAAAGGTGGACCGTTCTATCATCTAGGGGACTTGGAGTCTCGTCCCAGTCGACAAGTTTAAAGGGACTTACCGTTTCGAAGAGATTTTCTTCGAAAAATGTGTTGGACCGTCTCGATGAATAAACTGTCTCGAGAGAGGGATTGGAATTGGAAAGGGGTCTTATCGTCTTCGAAAAGACGTGCCTGATTTGGAATTAGAAAGGGGACTTACCATCTTCGGAAAGACATGCCTGATTTGAAATTAGAAAGGGAAATTACCGTCTTCGGAAAGACGTGCCTGATTTAGAACCGTCTTGAGGAATAAACTGTCTCGAGAGAGGGATTAGAATTGGGAAGGGGTCTTATCGTCTTCGGAAAGACGTGCCAGATTTGGAATTAGAAAGGGGACTTACCGTCTTCAGAAAGACGTGTCGGATTTGGAACCGATATACCGTCTCGAGGGATCAACTATCTCGAGAGAGGGGTTGGATTTGGAAAGGGTTCTTACTGTCTTCGGAAAGACATGCCTAATTGGAGTAGATTTACCGTCTCGAGGAATAAACTGTCTCGAGAGAGGGGTTGGAGTTGGAATTGGAAAAGACAATGCCCCTAAGGACATTTTGGTCATTTTGCCTCTATTTGGGCCTGGTGGGCCCGCGAAGCAATTGACAGACAGGATTTGAACTTAGAGAGTTGGTTTCAATTTGAATACGTCCATATTGACTTGAATACAAGTCTGGACAGAACGTAGACTGCTAAGTGGCCAAAAATGGGGTGCTTACAGTAACACATGCTCCAATGCCAAGAACTTTTATTTTGACTTTACCTCAAAATTTGTGCAGTCCGAGAAAGGTCTGGGGAAATCGATCACATTTATGATGCTCCCCCGCTGTTTCTCATGAACCCAGAGCCCTCGGGGAGCTTCAAAGGATTTTGGATCACCGAGATATTTTATTGGGAAGTGTCTATGAAAATAAGCTTTTCGGAGTGTTCGTGAGATGCTCCGTGGATTTTTAGAAATGGAAGTTTTAGGGCCATGTGATCAGGGCTTTTGGAAAGCGATCTCTCCAATGGAACCGTACCGATAGAAAGTACACTAGAAATACTTTTGGAAATTCCCTAATTTACACATTTCTGAAGTCTTTTGACAGTGCATTTTAATCAAGGAATTGAAGAAAAAGTCAATCCTATTGGAGCATATATGAGACGCTCTAGGGGTCTCTTAAAGTGGCAACTTTCGGGCTATACGATTGGGTGCTTGGGGAAGCGATCTTTTCAATTGAGCCGTGTCAATGGAAAGACCTATGGAAAGGCTTTCGAAAATTTCCTGATTTACACATTTCTCAAGTTATTTGATAGTGCATTTTAAACAGAGAATCGGAGAAAAGGACAACCCTAGCAAAGCATTTGCGAGACACTCCGAGAAGCTTTTGCTAACTTAGAGGTGTTTCGAGTCAAGGGATTTTCCTAGAAATGGATAGGGATCTCATATAGAGTATCCCGATGCAAGTCGGTTGTAAGCACTCCATATTTGCCAACACGGCAATCTCTGACCCGACCGACTCATATTTAAACCGACACAGACACATTCAAGCTCAAATCGACTTTCCAGACTTAATCCAGTTAATCAACCGTTTTGCAGGCCTGCTAGGCCTAATATAGGCAAAATGACCAAAATGCCTATGGGGTATTGCTCGGTACAATTCCAGTTGGCACGTCTTCTTAATAACGGTAAATATGTATTTCAACCTCAATTCTAATTCCAATTCCAGTGCAAACTAATCAAACTTAATCCATCACATCTTTCGAGAAAGTCGATCCCTTAAACGGTAAGTCTAACCAGCATGATAGGTTTACCGAGAAAGCATAAAATCTCTCAGAACAATAAGTCCCTTCACATCCATCAACCATGACAAAACCCAAGTCCCCGAGATGGTAAAGCAGTTTACTTATAAGCACTTACTAGCTTGCCAATGTAGAATGTCTGCTATCTAGCACGTCTTTTGAGAAAGTTGATCCCTTAGGCGGTAAGATCATCCAGTAGCTTCCAGAAAGTTGATCCCTCTGGCAGTAAGACCATCCAGCAGCTTCCCGAGATCAAGTAGTCTCCGGAATAAATGCACACTATTAGAGTGACGAAAACACTCACAAACATTGCAACAGTTAGAGTGATAGAAACACTAACAAACATCGCAACCGTCAGAGTGACAGAAACACTCGCAAATAGGTCGACCTCGAGAATGCCAACGAACCTCCTATGTCACGAGACCGAACACACCTCTTGGCTGTGACACATTTACCAAAAGACAAGATACCTTTGGAAACCAACTCGTCACACACTGTCAAAGTAATAAAAACACTCAAAACCTGGATCAACACTAGCCTTCTATCCCATTCTAGTGAAAAATGACCAAAACGCACCTTGCAGGCCCCAGGCCCCACCAGCACGCTCCTCAAGAAATTACCTAAGACCTCAGAATGGTAAGTCCACCCTTCTAAGATTATCCCAAATATAATCTAGCACGTTCCAGTGCCTTCCAATCACTTCTGGATCGATTCCAAGAGCATTCGGTCAAAATGACAATTTTGCCCCTAGGCATCTAATTGCTTTCTGGAACCACACCGATTCTAAGTATCAAACCGGTTACCTCCTAAGGATACTTCTAATATTATTCCCAATCTTTTGCTACCTTTTTTAATCATTCCGAGTCCATTCCGGTAAACTAGGTGTGAAATGACCATTTTGCCCTTAGTGGGCCGGTTGCCTTTTCCAATCACACCGTCTCTATGTATCAAACTACCAATCCTTCAAAGCACTCTTAATAGTGTTTTCAATCTTCCAGCCTTCTCATGAATCACTCTGGGTCGATCTTGGTGTTCCTCGAAATAAATGATCGTTTTGCCCTAAGTGGGCCGGTTGCCCTTTTCAACTATTATGTTTTTTATCATCAACATAGTTACCTTCAAGGCACTATTTTAGGGGTTCCCATCCATTCCCAACCAAGTCTGACTACTCAAAACCTTCTAAATCATTTTTGGACTTTCTAGAGTCACTCCTAGTGAAGCCAGACCAAAAATTGCATGGTAGTCACTAGGACAGGTACCCAAATCTTTTGCCTTACGTCCTGAGGGTCAAAGATCTATTTCTTGCCACCCTAACAACTTTCCTAAGTGGTTGGCGCTAAGCCAAAATTTGGCCTAGCTCCACTACAATAGGTGCCAAGCCAAATTTTGCTTGCTTATAAATACAGGCCACCCCGTGCGTATTCCAGATCCGAAAAGTCGCTCCATAAACACTGCCTATCTGAAAATAAACTTCAAGCTGCCCCAAAAACACTAATTCTCTCAAACCTCCTTCAAATCCTAGCCTCCATACAATCCATACACTCAAACAGTAGCCTTCAAGCATCCTTTGAAGATCAGGTGTTGCCTTATTGAAGCTTTGAAAGTATTCATCAAGTATAAGTTCAAATGATCTATTGAAGAAGTAAAGCAAAGAAGAAGGTAAGTCCCAGTGAAGTCCACCATCAAAACATCAAAGCAAAAAAGAAGCCAAGGTAGAGTTTATGGTTAAATTATTCAATCCACACTTTCTATTCTCCCTTCTAACCCACTTAGGTTTTCTTCTATTTGAACCCTTGTCTTCTACCCCCTCTTCTTTTATGCGTGAAACAAGGGACCTCCCAGTTCATGCCTAGGAAGGCCTTGGAGGAAATCATCATGTTGGGGATTTTTTTCGAGTTCAACCTAAGACAGTGTGGGTCTAGTAAAGCCTAACCTTGTATGTTCATGTCCCTATTGCAATGTTGCTATCATAATCTTGCATTCAAATATTTTCAAACTTGCATTAAAGGTTACTTTCAAAACTTGCATTCAAAACCTTTTCTTTCAAATTTGTTTTTAAAATCACAACCCTAAGATGATTCTAACCATGCCATGGTTAGGGTTATTTTAGAAAAGTGTTAAATTCAATGTGACTATCAAGGTCCAAATTTGGGTTTAAACCCTAAATTATTTTTCAAAAATTCACAACTCTAAAGTGATTCTAGTCATTCAATGGTTAGGGTTTCTTTAGGAAAGTGTAATATTTAAAGAGAATTTCCAAAGTCCAAATTAGGGTTTCATGCTGTAAATATGATTTTCAAAACTTTTGTTTTTCAAATCTTTCTAAAATGTGTGTTATCTTAAAGTCCAATCCAAAACCTTAGGAATCAAACCTTTTACGAAACCTTAGATTTGACCTAGCCAACCTCCTTGCATTCATGACATTCTTTGCATCAAAGTATTTCCAAAATTCGTATTATGTTTTCAAACGTTGTATAACTCACTTGAGTTATTTTCAAACAAAATCCTAGTTTTCCTAAAATAATGCATTGCATGAAATCATGGGGTTCCTAAAACTAAAACATTCCCTTTTTAAAATCAAAATCCAATCTTCCATTTTGGAAATAAAATCAAATCTTCTAATTTAGGAAACTCAATCAAATATCCTATTTTTGAAAATAAAATCTAATCTTGTGTTTTAAGAAATAGAAATAAAATATTTTCTAATTCCAATGTTTCCTAATGTCAATCTTTTCAAAGTACAAAATCTTTCCTAATTTCAATCTTTCCAAAAGAAAAACTTTCCTTTTTCAATTGAAATGCATTTTTTTAAATTCAAATGCATTGCATAAACACTAGGTCCTAGAATTGCTTACATCTCAAGTTACCTCAAACCTAGGTCAAACCTGCTCAAACTTAATTTTTCAAATTCAATTCTTCTTAAATTAAATCTTTCCAAATCTTGACTTTCGAAATTTCAAATTCAAATATTTCTTAATTCAAATCTTTCATAATTCAAACATTTCCTAAATCAAATCTTTCCAAAGACAAACTTTTCTTAAATTAAATCTTTCTAAAATCAAGTTTTTTCTGAAATGGAAACTTTCCTAAAATCAAAATTTTCAAGTGCATGCTTAAACCCTAGGTTATCTAAACCTTAGGAGGTCGAAACCCTAGTTCAACCCCTAACATAGAGTTAGAAAACTTCAACTCTTTTATAAATCAAGATAGTTTTCGAACCCCAATTCAAGTCAAGATGATTTCAAAGTTCAATTCAAACTTTCCGAAATAAGTCTAAGTTCTACTTCAAAGTCAATTTCAAATCAAAGTTCAATTTCTAATCTTCCATTAAAAATTCAAAGTAACCCTTTTCAAAGGCCCCAAAGTGTTTATTTTCAATCGGACCCTAAATCCGAACTACAATTGACATGATTCTCAATAAAGGGATACGTAGGCAACCCTCACGGATGCGGTTACAATTTGTTTCAAAATCCTAATTCCCTTTTTCAAAATCTCTTTCCAAATTCTTTTCTTGCACTTACATATCATGCATCACATCATCCCTAAAGTAATAACACAAATCTCTTTCCAAAATTCTTTTCAAAGCAGATATAATTGGAAATTGGATAGCTGGAGATTCTAAATGAGTGAACCTATGGTGAAAAGATATGTATGTACTGCAAGGGCGGGATAGGGTGATAGCCTAGTACATCTTCCTTATACATATCCATCCTCCAAACCTAGAATTATTATTTTTGAAAGACCAAAAATGAAGTTATTTTCAAAAAATGGCTTAAACCTTTTCAAAGGTTACCAAACAACCTGTTTTCTTAAAAAAAACGCCCTCTCAAGAGAAAGTTTTTCCAAAATAATTTCAAAAACCTTAAGTTTATGTCTTCGGACTTTACTTAGCTTTAGGTGAGCTAACTCACCTTAACAAAGGTGGTGACTCCAAAACTTTTTCCAAAAACCCTTATTCAAGTCAATTTCTAATTCAAATCTAGTCGCACTAGTCCTTCTAGCAGGATGAGTTCTAACAAGAGAATAATGTGTATTTCTTACGTATATCTCGAGGTGTGAAAAATCAGAGCGCGATAGCTGGCGGCTCCACTGGGGATGTTAAGAGGGTTAAGTCATTGTCATGTTTCTTCACCCTTCACTCACCTATGTTGTGCCCAGATTTTTCGTACTCGAAGAACACACACACAAGCGGAAAAAATATTGTATTATCTCATTAGAACTCATCCTCCTAGAAGAATGAGTGCGGCGAGGTTTAAATTAAAATTTTAATTTTGAATAAAGGGCTTTTGGAAAACAATTTGGAGTCGCCACCTAACTTGATTAAGGTGAGTTAGGTCACCTAAAAACTAAGCATAATCCGAAGACTACACTTAGAGTTTTTGAAAAGATTTTGAAAATACTTCCTCGAGAGAGGGTTTTTAGAAAAACAGGTTATTTGGCAACCTTTGAAAAACTTAAGCCCTTTTTTTAAAATAACTCAATTTGTTCTTTCATAACAGTGATTCTAGGTTCAGAGGTTGGTTACGTATAGGGAAGACGCACTAAGCCATCACCCTACTCCACCCTTGTGTTACCTACATGTCTATTTACCCTAAATTCACTCATTAAAGTCTTCGATTAATATAGGTCCAAAACTATCCACTTTTAGAAAAGAATCTTTAAAAGAAATGATGCATGATATGCAAGTGTGAGAAAAGAGATTTGATTTAGAAATAGATTTGAAACTTGGATTTGAAAAGAATAGTTGAGGTTTCAAAGAAGAGTTTTAGAAAATTGAAAATAGGGATTTGAAAATCGATTTTTAGAATTAGAAATTTGAAATAGACTATGGAATTAGAGATTTGAAAAAAAAGTTATGACTGCACCCAGGAGGGTTGCCTACGTATCCCTTTGGAGGAATCAGGTTAGTCGTAGTTTGGACAAGAGTCCGATTGAAAATAGAAGATTTGATTTGAAAAAGAGTTTGATCAAAAAAGGGAGTTTGATTTGAAGTTAGAATGGAATATTGGAATTTGGAATTTGGAATTTGGAATTGAAAGAATTGGACTTTGATTTGGAAAGATAGAACTTGAAAGAAAGATTTGGACTTGTTTTAGAAAGATTCAGATTTAAGAAAGATAGGATTTAGGAAGGGCTTGAGACTCAAGAAAAATTTGACTTGACTTGGACTTGGACTTGGACTTGGAAGATTAAGAAAAGATTGGATTTAGGAAAAGGCCTGAATTAGGAAAGTTTCATTTTAAGAAAGTGTCCTTTTAAGAAAGTTTTGAAATAAGAAAGGTTTTTTTTTAGGGAAGTTTTGATTCAGGAAAATTTTGAATTAAGAAAGTTCTAAATTAGGAAGGAATTAAAATTGAAAAGTTTTGAAATTGGAATGTTTTGAAATAGGAAAGTTTCCTTTTTAAGAAAAAGTTGATTTTCAGAAAGATGTGAATTAGGAAAAGTTTGATTTAAGAAAGATTTAGAATTTAGAAAGTTTTAACTTAAGAAAGTTTTGAATTTGGAAATATTTGAAATTAAGAAAGATTTAAAAAGTTAGATTTGGACAGTTAAGATTTGGAAAGTTGTGAAATTAAGAAAGATTGAAATTAGAAAAGATTTGGAAGCTTAAAGTTTAAGAAAAGATTTAAACGTTCAAGTTTTGGAAACTTAAGACTTAGGAAAGTATAAGATTAGGAATGAGTGGATTAGGAATGGTTTAGACTAGGAAGGATTGAGACTCTTATTTCCTAAAAGAAATGATTGGATTTTGTTTCTAAAAAGAGATAGTTTGATTTTGTTTCCAAAAACAGAGGATGGAATCTAGTTTCCTAAATGGGGGAATTGGATTTGGTTTCCTAAAACGGAGGATTTGATTTGGCATGGAATTGGAAAGATGAAGTTTTTTAAATCTTAGATTTTGAAGTAGAAAATAGGTTTTGGAAATATATAGTTTTGATATAGAAAATAAGATTTGGAAACTAAAAGTTTGAGGCCAAAATAGGGAATTAGAAATCATGTTTTTAGAAAGGAAAATTAGGGTTTCCTAATTATTGGCTCTAGGGCTTGACTTAGGCTCCAAGATAAAAAGTTTTTGAAAAGTAGAATTTTTAGAAAGAAAGATTTTTGGAAAGAGATCTTGGAAAGGAGTTTTTGGAAGGAGATTTTTGGAAAAAGTTTTTGGGAAAGCGTTTTGAAAAACAGATTTTTGAAGGAAATTTTTAGAAAACAATTTTGGAAATGAATTTTGAAAAGGAGATTAGAGAGAATTTTTAGAAAATGTATTGAAAAAGAGATTTTTTGGAAAGAGAGATTTGGGAAGAGAGTTTTTAGAAAGTCCATAAAAATATCTCACTTTCCTAAAATGATTTTAACCATAAGAAGGCTAAAACCACACTAAGATAGTGGTTTTGAAAATAACAAGGATTTGAAAATATGGACCATATTGGTCACTTTAAATGTAACACTTTCCTAAAGCAACACTAGGCATGGAAAGGCTAGAATCACCTTAGGATTGTGATTTTGAAAACAAGTTTTGAAAAAGAAAATTTTGATGCAAGTTTGAAAACATTTCGGAAACTGAATTTTGGAGGAATGCAAGATCATGATATGCACAATGCAAGTTGGGGTCGTGAACATACAAGGTTAAGGCTTCACCACATAATCAAGGGGGCCGAATCCACGTAGTCTCCGGTTAGACTAAGAGAAAGCTCCCAACACGGTGATCTTCAATAGCCTAATCCTACACATGGACCGAGAAGTCCCTTGTTTTAAGCATACAAGAAACAGGGGAAAGAAGATGGGGGATTAAAATAGAAGAAAATTCAAGTGGGTTAGGAGAGAGAAGAGAGAGGGGAAGTTACTTAAACGTAAATAGGGAGCCTACCTTGTGTCATGTTTTATTCGTATTGTTTTGCTTGCTTTGTTTCGGTCTTCACTTTAATCTTTGTCTTGATCTTCGAGTGCCCCCTTGGATCTTTGGAAACTTCAGAGTTGCAGCACTTCAAGTCTTCAATGAAGGCTTTGGAGGCTAGTGTAGGAGTGTATAGCGGTGTATGTGAGTATATGAGAGCTAGGGTTTGTGTATGGAGGCTAGGGTTTTGGAAAACCTAAAGGAAACTAGGGTTTAGGGAGGCTGCGAGCTCTGTGTATTGAAGAGGAGAGTTTTCAGACTAAGTTTGCAGACCCTTTTCATGTTAGAGGAGGCTCTGTATTTATAAAGAAAGGATTGACTTGGCGCCTGTTGTAGTGGCATAAGGCAAAAGTTTACATTGGTGCCACTCATAGTGGCGCCAGCCAATTAGGAAATGTTTAAGGTTTGCAAGCAACATATCTTCAGAAGGTTCAGAAATATTACTTAGAATGTCCCAGGAGGTTACCTGTATAATACCCAGAGCCGATGTGGTGAGAAAAGGAAAACTGGCCTACTAAGGACAAAACGGTCATTTCACATCGGGTTACTGGTTTGATACCCAGAGTCGGTGTGGTTCTCGAGGCACTCGGATGCCTAGGGGCAAAATGGTCATCTTGATCGGAATGTCTCGGAATTGGCCCGAAACTTACTAGAAGGCACCTAATCAGGCTGGATTGTCTTTAAGACAATCTTGGAAAGGTGGACTTACCATTCTGAGGACTTAGGTATTTTCTCGAGAAACATGCCGAAAATGGCCCTAGGGGCAGTTTGGTCATTTTTCACCGGAGTGGGCAAACAGGCATGGGTGTTGCCCTGGGTCTTAAGTGTTTCCGTCACTCTGACGGTGGTCCCATGACATAGGGGTTTATCGATAATTCTCTATATCGACCTGTTTGCTAGTGTTTCCGTCACTCTAGTGTTTGCGATGTTTACGAGTATTTTCGTTAATCTAATGGGTCGCGATCATTCCAGAGACTGCTTAATCTCTGAAAGCTGCTATGTGGGCTTAGTGCCTAAGGAATCAACTTTCTCGAAAGGCGTGTCGAAATGGACATTTCTTCATTAGCGGGCTAGCAGGCCCAAAGGTGGACCGTTCTACTATCTCGAGGACTTGGGGTCTCGTCTCGATCGATGGGTTTGAAGGGACTTACCATTCCGAAGAGTTCACTCGAAAACGTGCCGGATAGGATGGACTTACCACCTCGAGGAATCAACTTTCTCGAGGGACGTGCTAGAGTGGATTTGGAATTGGAATTGGAATTGGGTTGGAAAAGAGAACTTACAGTCTTTGAGAAGACGTGCCCATTAGAATGGACCGAACAATGCCCCCAAGGGTATTTTGGTCATTTTGCCTCTATTTGGACCCAAAGGGCCCGCAAAGTAATTGATTTACGGGATTATACTTGAAAAATTGAGTTGACTCATAATATGTTCATATTGACTTGAATACTAGTCTAGACGAATTGGAGACTGCCGAGCGGGCAAAAATGGGGTGTTTACAGCTGCTCCTTTTTTTCTGTCTTGACTTGACGAAGATAGGAAATGATAGAGTCAGAGTCCCATGTTGACCGTGAGGCGATCGGAGGAACGAACTTTGGAAATTTTCAAAAACGAGAGTTTTGGAAATGGATATTCGGCCCAAAAGGCCTTTGAAATTGAGTTTTGGTGGGAAAAAGGCAAAACTGCCCAGAATTTCAAACTGGCACCACTGCTTTAGTAGAATTAGCTTGGCATCATTGCTAGTGGTGCCAGGCTTGGGATCAAAACCAGCAAACTGCTGGTTCGATATTCTCTTGGAAGTTGAAGAGTTTTTAAAAAATCGAGAGTCTTTGTGAGGAAACCAACTTGTACATTGAAGGAGCGCCTCTTAGGGACCACGAGGGATTGCCCGAAGTAGACACCATCGTCGGAAAGGTTGCTGGAAGAGAAGATTTTGCCAGAGAACTCCAAGAAGTGAGTTTTTGATTTTATGTTGATTTCGGTGTGTAGAATTCTGTTTGAGCCATGTGAATAGTGAAAATTAATGTTTTGAACACTGTGGTGAAGTTATTTTGCATTTCGGTGCTTGTTTGATTGAATTTGAGTGATTTTACGTGATTATGTGAAGGGGGTTTATCCCTACAGCTTTGGGCATTAAGCTTTTAGGCTAGATTTTTATATCGTGTGCCTTAGAAAAATGTGTTTAACAACCGTGTGAAGTTTTGTGATTTTTTGAAAAATAGGAAAATAGAGAAAATTGAGAAATTATTAGAGTTTAGTGTTTAGAAAAATGTAGGATATTTTAGAAAATATTTGAAATGATTTTAAGAAATTTTGGGATAACTTTGAAAACCATTGATTTGTTAAAAAATAAAACAAGTTTTTGGAAAATTTGGAACTTTGAAAAATGTGTGCAGATGTTGATGCTATGTGATTGTGACATTACAGAGTGCATGGTTTGTATTTTGTGTTGATGTCATGAGTGTGCTAGAGACTGTTTTCAAGCGGAACTCTACTGAAATTTTTCAAAATTAAGAAAAAGTTATAAAAGTTTTAGAATAAAATCTTTTTGAAGGAAAAAGATAAAAAAAAAACCCTCCAGATTTTAGAAAACTCGTTTCGACTTGAAGTTGAAAAATCAAAATGTGTAGGAAATTCATTTTGACGTGGAAGTGGAAATTAAAAATCAAAATATGTAGGAAATTCATTTTCACTTAAAAATAGAAATTAAAAATCAAAATGTGTAGGAAATTCATTTTGACTTAGAAGTAGAAATTAAAAATGAAAATGTGTAGAAAATTCATTGACTTATTACTTGAAATCTTTTTATTATTTGTTTATTTTTTGTTTGTTTTTATTATTTATTTTATTATTTTTTCATTTTGCTTTTATTTCTTATCTCCATATACCATATATTAACAACTCTTACCTTGACTTACCTTTTCAAGATGGTTTCGAGAGGAGACGCCGCTCTGGGAAGGCGTCTCAGACAGATTCTGCCAGTGGTTCCAGTCGATTCAAAGGTAGCCGGCGATTTGGTGGACAGGCATCATCTAGTCAATGTGGACGGGGGAGAAGGCTATAAGCACCCTATTTTTGACCGCTCAGCAGTCTACGCTCCGTCCAGACTTGTACTTAAGTCAATATGGACGTATTCCAATTGAAACCAACTCCCTAAGTCCAAATCCCGTCTGTCCATCGCTTTGTGGGCCCACCAGACCTAAATAGAGGCAAAATGACCAAAATGCCTGTAGGGGCATTGTCCTTTCCAATTCCAACCCCTCTCTCGAGATAGTTGATTCCTCGAGACGGTAAATCTATTCCAAACCAGGCACATCTTTCCGAAGATGGTAAGTCCTTTTTCCAATTCCAATCCCTCTCTCAAGACAGTTTATTCCTCGAGATGGTTCCAAATCAGGCACGTCTTTCCGAAGATGATAAGACCCCTTTCCAACCCCTCTCTCGAGACAGTTTATTCCTCGAGACGGTTCCAAACCAGGCACGTCTTTCCGAAGACGGTAAGTCCTCTTTCCAATTCTAATCCCTCTCTCGAGACAGTTTATTCCTCGAGACGGCTCTAAATCAGGCACGTCTTTCTGAAGACGATAAGACCCCTTTCCAACCCCTGTCTCGAGACAGTTTATTCTTAGAGACGGTTCCAAACCAGGCACGTCTTTCCGAAAATGCTAAGTCCCCTTCCCAATTCCAATCCCTCTCTCGAGATAGTTTATTCCTCGAGACGATTCCAAATTAGGCACGTCTTTCCGAAGACAATAAGACCCCTTTCCAATTCCAATCCCTCTCTCGAGACAGTTTATTCCTCGAGACGGTTCCAAATCAGGCACGTCTTTCCAAAGACGATAAGACCCCTTTCCAATTTCAATCCCTCTCTCGAGACAGTTTATTTCTCGAGACGGTCTGGCACGTTTTTTCAAAAAAATCTCTTCAAAACGGTAAGTCCCTTTAAACCTGTCGACCGGGACGAGACCCCAAGTCCCCTAAATGGTAGAACGGTCCACCTTTGGCGCCTGCTAGCCCGCCAATGCAGAAATGTCCGTTTAGGCATGCCTTTCGAGAAAGTTGACTTCTCAGGCGCTAAGTCCCTTTAGCAGCTTCCCGAGATTAGGCAGTCTCGGGAATGATCGCGAACCATTAGAGTAGCAGAAATGCCCGCAAACATCACAACCGTCAGAGTAGCAGAAATACTCGTAAACAGGTTAATATAGGGAATTGCCAATAAACCCCTGTTTCATGACGACCATCGTCAGAGTGGCGGAAACACTCAAAACCTAGGTCAACACCGGTGCCTGCTAGCCTACTTCGGTGAAAAGTGACCAAACTGCCCCTTGGGCCAATTCCGAGACTTTTCGGTCAAGATGACCATTTCGCCCCTAGGCATTCGAACGCCCTGAGAACCACACCGGCTCTGGGTATCAGACTGGTAACTTCCCTAGAATGTTTTTTATAGTGTTCTCAACCTCCCTGTATCTTTCCAGGTCATTCCGGGTTAGTTCCGACAAACCCGGTACAAAATGACCGTTTTACCCCTAGTGGACCGGTCTCCTTTTTCGACCACACCAGCTCTGGGTATCAAACCGGTAATCTCCTGAGATTGCTTTTTATAGTATTCTCGACCTTCCTCTATCTTTCCAGATCGTTCCGAGTCAGTTTGGCAAACCTGGTGCAAAATGACCGTTTTGCCCCTAGAGGGCCGGTCGCCTTTTTTGACCACACCGGCTCTAGGTATCAAACCGGCAACCTTTGGGAACATTTTGAATAATGTGTCCAAATCTTGAGTCTTCTTCCGGGACAGTCTGAGTCCGTCCTGGTAGCTTTTCGACCCGATTGACCGTTTTGCCCCTAACGGCCCGGTCAATCCCTCCGACACATGCTATCCTCATTTTCCAAGTCACATACCTCCAGGACACTATTCTAGGTGTTCTTGCCCTTTTTTCGACCTTCTGGGTCATTCCCAGTCCCTTAAATCATCCCCGGACTTTCCGGAGTCACTCTTAGTGAAGCTAGGCTAAAAATTACATGGTAGTCACTAGTACAGGCGTCCAAATCTAGTCAAAGATACGTTGCTTGCCGACCTTAAACATTTCCTAAATGGCTGGCACCACTAGTAAGCCAAAAAATGGTCGGGCGCCACTCGTAGTGGCGCCAGTGTAATGTTTGGTCTGGCGCCAGTGTAATGTTTGGCCTGGCGCCACTACAACAAGCGTCAGTGCATTCCTCTCTCTATAAATACAGAGCCTCTTCCAGCGTGAAAGAGGCCCGAAAACTCAGTCTAAAAACACCAATATTCGATATACAGAGCTCGAACACTCCAAAAACCCTAGCCTCCCTAGGTTTTCCAAACCCTAGCCACCATACACTAAACCCTAGCCTTCTATACGCTCATACACACCCCCATACACTTATATACTAGCCTCCAACTCTCCTTTGAAGACTTGAAAAGCTACAATCTGAAGTTTGAAGATTGAAGACAACTCTTGAGGATTGAAGATGAAGATCTAGACGAAGACCAAAGTCAAGCAAGGCACGCAAAACAAACAAGACATACGGTAGGCTTTCTCTTTAAATTTCCGCACTTCCCCCTCTCTCTTCTCTCTCCTAACCCACTTGGGTTTTCTCTATTTTAATCCCCCATCTCTTTCCCCCCTTTCTTTGCATGTTTGAAACAAGGGGACTCCCTGTCCATGTGTAGAATTAGACTATCAGAGGGTCACCGTGTCGGGGGCTTTCCTTTAGGCTAACTAGAGACCACGTGGGTTCGGCCCCCTTGATTATGTGGTGAAGCCTTAACCTTGTATGTTGACGACCTCAAATTTGCATTGTGCATATCATGATCTTGCATCTCCCAAAAAATCGTTTTCAAACTCATTTTCAAAATTTGCATTAAACTTGTTTTCAAAATTGTATCAAGATCTCTTTTTCAAAACTTGTTTTCAAAATCACAATCCTAGGGTGATTCTAGCCTTTTCATAGCTAGGGTTGCTTTAGGAAAGAGTTACATTCAAAGTGACCAATATGGTCCATATTTTCAAATCTTGTTGTTTTCAAAACAGCTTTCCTAAAGTGGTTCTAGCCCTCTTATGGTTAGAATTGCTTTAGGAAAGTGAGATGTTTTTACACCTTCTAAAAACTCTTTTTCCAAAAGTCTCTCTTTCTAAAACCCTCTTTTTTAATATGCTTCCTAAAAGCTCTTCTTTCCAAAGTTATTTTCAAAAACTCCCTCCAAAAATCTATTTTCCAAAACTTCTCTTTTTAAACTCTATTCCAAAACGCTCTCTTCAAAGTCCACTTTCCAAAAACGTTCCCTAGATTTCCTTTCTAAAAACACTCCCTAAATTTACTTTCCTTAAATCTCTCTCCAACAATCTCTTTCTAAAAATCTTTCAAAAAAAAGAAACTCTCTTTCCAAAATCTTCCCTCTAGAAACACTCTCTAGGATTTTCTTTCAAAAACTTGTTTCCAAAAATACACTTTCCAAAAATCCCTTTCCTTGGAGCCTAAGTCAAGCTCTAGAACCCACAATTAGGAAACCCTAATTTTCTTTCCAAAAACATGGTTTCCAAACTTGCTTTAAAACCTAAGTTTCCAAAACCCCTTGTTTTTACTTCCAAACTATACACATTTTCAAAAACCTATTTTCTACGTCAAAACTATAGTCTTCTAAAACTTTTTCTTTCCAAATCCTTGTCAAATCTAATCCTTCCTTTAGGAAACCAAATCAAATCTTCCCTTTAGGGAATCAAATCCAATCTCCCTGTTTAGGAAACTAGATCCAATCCTCCGTTTTTGAAAATAAAATCAAATTTTCTTTTTTTAGAAACAAAATCTATTCCCTTCCTAATCCAAATATTTCCTAGTTCAAATCCTTCCTAATCTCCTACTTTCCTAAACCTTAAGCTTCCAAAACTTGAACACAAAAATCTTTCCTGAATGTTAAAATTCAATTTTCAAACCTTTCCTAATTCAACCTTTTTCTAATTCTATCTCTTTCTAAATCTTAACTTTTCAAATCTAAGTTTTCAAATCTTTCCTAAACTCAACCTTTCCTAATCTCAAGATTTTCTAGAATTCTAACTTGCTAAATCTTAAACTTTCTAAATTTCAAATCTTTTCAAATTCAAAGATTTCTAGATTCAAAACTTATTTAAGTTAAGACTTTCTAAATCTAAAACTTTCTAAATTCTAAACCTTCTTAAAACTTCAAATCTTTCCAAATCTAAAACTTTCTAAACTTAAAACTTTCTTATTTTTAAAACTTCCTTATTTTCAAAACCTTTCCTCTTTCAAAACATTTCTTAAAATGAAGCTTTCCTAAAGTCAAAACTTTCCTACGTTGAAATTTTCTTAATTCGAAAACTTTCCTAAAATGAAACTTTCTTAAGTTCAAACTTTCTTAATTCGAAAACTTTTCTAAAACGAAACTTTCCTAAGTTCAAACTTTCTTAATTCAAAAACTTTCCTAAAAGTGAATTTTCCTAAAAGTGCACTTTCCAAAATTCGAACCCTTCCTAAATCCAATTTTTTCAAATCTTCCAAGTCCAATATTCAAGTCAATTCTTCTCTAAAATCTTTGCAAGTCAAATCCAATCATTCTTTTCTAAGTCTCAAGCCTTTCTAGGTTTCCTAAAACCAAGTATTTGAAAATCAAATCTTTTCAAACCTTCCAATCAAAGTTCAATCATTCAATCTTCCAATCCAATTTCCAATTCAATCTCTTTATTCCAATCATACCTTCTATCGAACTCTTGTCCAAACTACGACTGACCTGATTACTCCAAAGGGATACGTAGGCAACCCTCATGGGTGCAGTCACCACATTTTTCAAGTCTCTATCTCCATATTTTCCAAATCTCAAATTCTACAAAATCTTTCCAAATCTCCAATTTATTTTCAAATTTTCAAATTCAATTTCAATCTTCAAATTCAAGTTTCTATCTCTTTCTTTTCAAATCAAATCAAACTCTTTTCAAATCAAATCTCCTTTCTTGCACATGCATATCATCCATCATGTTAAATTTCTTTTTAAACATTCTTTTTCAAAGGGGATAAGATTGAACAATAGCTAGTTAAAGACTCTCATAGGTGAATCTAGGGTAGATTGATATGTAGGTACTGAAAGGGCGGGGTAGGGTGATGGCTTTGTGCGTCTTCTCTACACGTAACCAACCTTCGAACCTAGAGTCACTGTTTTTAAAGACCAAAAGGAGTTATTTTTGAAAAAAGGGCTAAATGTTTTCCAAAGGTTGCCAAACAACCTATTTTCCTAAAAACCCTCTCTTGAGAAAACATTTTCAAAATCGTTTTCCAAAAACCCTAAGTGTAGTTTTCGGATTATGCTTAGTTTTTAGGTGACCTAACTCACCTTAATCAAGTTAGGTGACGACTCCAAATCTTTTTGAAAAGCCCTTTATTCAAATCAATTTTTCATTTCAAGGCTAGTCGCACTCATTCTTCTAGGAGGGTGAGTTCTAACGAGAGAGTACAGTATTTTTCCCACTTGTGTGTGTATTCCTCGAGTACAAAAGATCTAGGGGTGACAGCTGGCGACTCCGCTGGGGATATTTAGAGGGTTAGGCCATAGTCATGTCTCTTTACCCTTCACCCATGTAGAGTCTTCAATTAACTTGGTTCAATCCTATTCACTTTAAATTTTCAAAACCAAATTTTCAAAAAATTTTTCAAATAAGCATGCATTTATTCATATTATCTTGTATTATGTTTGTCATTCATATACTAACACTTGCATCTTTCTTTTGTAGGTACACATTTTGTTTAAATTTTATTACTGCTATGCACGAATGTGATAAACAGGATGAATGGGAGTTGTTGGGCTCTTTCCTCCACTTTTAAAAATCACACACATACTGCATGTGCACTTGCATTCTACATACTTGCATTATTACCCTGATATGTCCTTTCTAGTTAGAAAGGGGGAACGGTTTATTGGTTGTGGGCAAGATGCTGTGCCAGTTTCTTCGCCTACGGCCTCTTGATGGTTCCCTCGTTCGAATCACCAACCGATCATGGCACCACCTCGGGGAGTGGGCCTAGGTTCGAAGATCCGGGGACCGAGCCTTTTTAGGACGCATTAGTCAACCCTCAACCTCATACTCATATAGACACCATGCATAGCCTAACCTCTACCGGATTTAAGACACGAGCACCATTTTCAAAACCACGGAGGAAAGGGCGACTACTCTTACTTTCATTTATACCTATCTATTCCTGCTGTTATACTGACTGTATTCATACTGTTATAATGCATGTCTAACTGCTCATGTATGCACATTTATCTTGCTATTGCATTCTCTCTCCTTACACTTTTTGCATACCCATGTTCATGCATTCAATATTCCATGTCAAGACAAGAGTTCCAAGTAACTCAAGTCACTGCATTCTCATGCATATGATCAACCCATTGAGAGTGATACCAAAGTCACTCTCCCTTGCATTAAACCTACCCAAACCCTAAGGGTTCTTGCGTAACCCTAAGGACTCATTGCATGCATCTCAATTCATTCCATAAGAGGGGCCACAATCCCTCTATGCTCACGGAGATAGGATTGCCATGAAGATAAGAGGCAATCAATCAGCAAGGTCCCTCAACGACCTCCTCGATATCAAATCCAAGGAAGGTGAATCCAAAGACTCAAGAGTAGTTTAGGGTCTTCCTTTGTAAAAGTAGATAGGTGGAAGTCCAAAGGAAAATGTTCCCCCTTCCCCTATTAAAATGTATTTAAGTTCTTTTGTATCTTAAACCCAAAATTTAATGTACTTCTTTACTTTTATGAATGAATGCATGGATGGTTGAAGATTCCTACTTGACGGTAAGGTATCTGCATACAGGGGCAAATCTCCTATCTCCAAAAGTGGGCCAATACATCATGTTTAGTTTCCCTCCTAAAGAGGAGCACCCTAGAGCATGCATGGCATAAAGACTTGTCAAGATAAAATACTGACTCTTTTCTTTTGTCGATTTTAGGTACCTTCCCTCGTTCCCTTGTCTTACAAGTATGGAATTACTTACTCTTGATACCTTAACTCTATTACTAGCAGAAGCAAGAGGAGTCAAGCATAAGATGACCGAAATGGAAGGCATGCTTTCTTCACTCTTATCCCATGCAACCCATGAGCAAGCAGAGTCCTCGCAGGCCCAAACCAATGATGGATGGAAAAGGATGAAGAAGGAAGACCATGCCACCACCATTGCTTACCAACGACCTCCCCAAACAGAGGGCCTTGCTCGGATGCCTTCCAAACCAACTCCTAACCAAACACAAGGATTATATAACCTCTCCTTCAGATATCAGCCCAACCCATTTGGCCCTGTCACCGAAAATCGTCCCATTTTGAAACATAGAACCCGAAGCTTTTTTAATTCCCGAACCGTCAACCCGGCTGTGACCTCACCAAAGCTCGGTCTCCAATCATCAAAAACATCTGGAACACCTCCTTGGCCTAGGCGAACAAGTGAAAAAAATGGACATTTACTAAACTCGCATGCTTACAAACTGCTGCCTATTTTGGCCTCTTAGCAGCTGGATATCTAAAACCTATATCTGCCCGGCCCCAGCCCAATCCTCTGCCTTATTACTTTAAATCTACAGCAAGCTGTAAGTATCATTCGAATAGCCAAGGACATGACACTGAAGATTGTTTGACCTTCAGACATAAGATTCAAGACCTGATAGATAATAGGATCATTAGGGTATGACCAGCAAATCCTTCTCCGAACGGCCCTACAGACCCTCCACTGGACTACACCGTCAACATCGTTACAAGGTTTGGTAACAGCAAGGTTTGTTTTGCTGCATGCTAAGAGATATATTACTAAGATGGGAAGGAGATGGAATGCGACGATATGGAACAGAGTCGTACTCGGTTACGATACAACCCCGATAAAATGCCGACCCCCAGAGACGAACTCGCATATGAATCTGTGAAGAAAATTGACCAAGAGCTGTCCAAACTAGGTAATAAAAATCTCCCATTGTGTACACCTGAGGAGCATCGAGCCCCGGCTAGAGGCTAGAGCAGAAAACCCCGAGCTCAACCTATCAAGCTGGATGAAGACGAGTCGCCCGAGTGGTTTGTTAGAGAAACTCCGGAGCAAACAAATGAAGGCAAGACGGTCAAGAAAGCTGACAATTACATCATCACCGCCAACTCACTTAGAACTCCGGGAGAAGCATCTACCTATCCTGCCTTGGCTGAAAATCTCAACCGTGGATGGAATCCAGACAAGGGCACTGTCCCAAGACCTTACTAAAAAAGGAGTCCCTTCAAAAGCGTACAAGAGAGGGGTGTTCTCACCCACTGTCTTTCTATCCCTTTTACTTCCTGTCTTTAAATTAATGCTTACATTTTCTTATTGCTTAAGAACTCTATGCTTTCCATAAGAAATGATAATAATAATCAAATAATAGTCTTTTATTCCATCACGGGTGTCTTATCTTCTTTTGGGAATGGTGGCTACTTTCTATACAAGGGGCATGGTGTATCTTATGGAATGATCCAACTTGAAGGGATGATAGCATGAGTTAACCACTCACCAAATGATCAGCTTTCCATAGAGAGAGAGGATAAGGATGAGTGAGGATACTACCCAAAGGCAGCACTTGCAAGACTCTGAAGCTAAGCGATGTGTGGCCAGTTTATCAAAATGAAAAGGAGCCATCTTTCACTTCCCCACATATAAATAAAAGGAATGAATCACTAAATAAATAAACAAATGTGCTCATATTCCCTTTGTTTAACCCCTAGAGCCTCGCAAAAAATGAAGTTTTCTTTGTCAACCCTGATCCACGACTGTCCTCCCCACACTGGGGCAGATAATAGTTAAGAACTCTAGGAATGGTATCCACCCCCGCTGTGCTAAGGCATCAATGAAAGCTCTATAGATCAAGCAATTTAATTCAAAATGAAGAGAGACCCTCATTTCATTTCCCATACAGTCAAAAGCAACCCCTTGCCAAACTTGTTAAGCCATCTATCCTTTTCTCAAGAAAACCCCAACCTAGGGATCACCGCCCATATCGGATAGAATGAATTGCCAAGGAAAAGGCCTAAGGGAAAAGGGTCGAAGAATTATTCATTTCATGAAGGAATAGAAAGAAAAAGCAAAGAAAAGGAGTTGCCAAGGGGCAAGAGGCCAAAAAAAAAAAAAAACTTTTAAGGAAAGGCCTAAAGAAAATCATGATTGAGTCATCTTCAAAAGCATAACAAGAGGATCGAAAGAAAAGAGAGTTATGAAAAACATATAGAAAGGGTGAAAGAGCAAGGTCATTTTCACCTTGAGAAGTCATATGAAAAGCAAGGAGGAAATTCAAAGGTGATCCTAGGTTACAAAGAAATCCAGTAGAAACAATAGGTTCGAGCCTTTACCCTTTCTTACAAAACCCTGAAACCACGGCCTACATTACAACCCTATTAAAGTCCCCTTTGATTGAAAGCGGATTGCTTGATCTAAATGAGCTAGACACGTTGCCAAAGCCAAGAAGGATGCTAGTCCTACTGAAAAGTAGTCAAGGACGGTATGGATCTAAACCCTACTGAAAACAACATCGAATTTGGGCCTATATATCTCGTTGTTTCTAAAACCCCATAACCTAGCCTACATTACGGTCCTAAACAAAGTCTCCTCATATTGAAATGACTGGCCACTTATCACTCTGCCAAAGGCCAGGTAAGCTGTTGCTAAAACCCCGAGAGTTGAGAGTCTCAGCCCAATAACCATATACACTAACCCAGACAGAGAGTTGGAGGCAATCAAAAGGTTGAGAAAGTTGTGAAATGCTATCATCCAATCAAGGTAACGTTGAGCCAGAAGAGAGGCTAAATCCCCGAAGAGGAGGGAGTTACCATTCCCAGGACTACAAGTCTAACAGCATCCTGTGTCATTCTATTAACATATTTCTAACCTGTGCATATGTTTAAAAAGAAAAAAATCAGCATGGGCTTTGCACACATAAGATATAACTTCCTGTAGAAATAGAAGTCACCAACATCAACTCATGTAATAGATTTCTAACATCATCATACATCACATGTATCTGATCATATGCCTATCTGTAAAGATCATAAATATATTTGTCTATTCATGCATCTAAGTACCATAAATATCCATTTTTGTACAAAATATCAAAATAAAACTATCTAACATAAATCCAACTCAGGGACAAGGGGCAAAAGAGAATCAGAGTCTCTACAAGGGGCATCTATCATAGGTCAAAGTCGATATCATCTGGATTAAAATCTCCGAAACCCGGCATCAGAGGAGGTGGATAACTACTCGAAGCACCACCATCCTACAGGGAAGATAGAACCTAAATCAGCTGCATACAAGAAGAACTAAGCAACATTAGAGCAAGAAGAAGCAAAGAAAGAATAACATACCCCCCCACCACCCAGCTAAGATAATCGAGCCGTCAAGGAAGCTACCTCAGCCTGGTACTGATCTTGCTCCATCTGATACTGATCTCTCTGGTCCCTCACAGCAGTAAACTCAGCCTGGGGCACAAATCCTCCGGCTCAGTGCCACAAGTCAACCACCTCCTAGCCAACAGCGTACCCGCCGACCACTACCTCAAACCGAGTGAAGGCACCGACCGAATGAGCCCCAAAGTGCACAGCATAATCTGTATCTGGGAGAAGCAAGAACTCGGCACCTGGCTGACGCTCCTGATAAGGGATAGACGCTCCCACCACCAGGGCTCCAAACATATACTCTGGGGGAGCCCCTACTGATTGGAACTCCTTATGAAACCACCGCCAATGTCTCTCCCCAAGATAGGACTCCCAAGTGTCATCATTGAGAAAAGTAGCTCTTGACAGGGACAACGGGACCAAGTACCGAACTGTCTCATAATGGACTGATCCAAGAAGGGCCACCAGGTCACATCCCTTGCCTCAATCAACTCTAGGTTAGCCTAGAGCATCACAAAGTCAGTAATCTCCGATCGTTGGGCTACCCGGTCACGAGCCCACCTCAAAGCACGAGGATAGAGGTCATCCTCAACAACCGTAGGGCGACGAACAGGAAGGCACTCATAGCTCCATCAGACGAGAAAAGGCCAGAAACTAGTCATGCTACCCCAACGGGAGGAAGTCCAGACCTACATCGACTGAAGAAAGCAGCCAAAGGAGAAGGACCCCCAGTCCAGCTCAGATAAAGCTCCAAGGTCGGCTACTATACTCACCAAACGACACGGCACGAGTGACTTGTTGTTGTTCCAGAAGCAGCTAAAAATGATGTACAAAACAAGTCATCGTCTTATGATGTCTCGCCTGGCAGGCGATGGCTCAGTAGCAAAAGTACAGTCATCTTGACTGATCTAAGAGACCGGGAAGGCAGAACGCTTAGGAGGAGGCAAGTCCAACAGCAAACAGGCCTCGTCCCTACTGACTGGATGCAGGGTGATCCACTGCCCTGTAATAATTGCCCAATCCAAAGGAGTGGGACCTAACTCGAAGCTGACAAAATGAAAGATCCTGGTCTCCCTGAACCACCGCTTAACCAACGCCAATACTAAATGCCGGTTCAGGCAGTTAGCCTGTAATCCCATAAAGGCACCAAATTCGATCTCCGCCAAGAAGGCATGATATGATGGGGCAGCCCGCTGCATGGTCACAAAAACCTACTCTAAGTGTTCCTGCCCTTTTTTCGGCCTTCCGGGTCATTCTTGGTCCCTTAAATCATTTCCGGACTTTCCGGAGTCACTCCTATTGAAACCAGGCTAAAAATTGCATGGTAGTCACTAGTACAGGTGCCCAAATCTAGTCAAAGATACGTTGCTTGCCGACCCTAAACATTTCCTAAATGGCTAGCTCCGCTAGTAGTCTAAAAACACCAAAAACCCAAGCCTCTTTAGGTTTTCCAAACCCTAGCCACCATACATTAAACCCTAGCCTTCTATACACTCATTCACACCCCTATACACTTATTTATTAGCCTCCAACCCTCATTTGAAGACTTAAAGAGCTGCAATCCGAAGTTTGAAGATTGAAGACAACTCTTGAGGATTGAAGACAAAGATCTAGACGAAGATCGAAGACAAGCAAGGCACGCAAAACAAATAAGACATACGGTAGGCTTTCTCTTTAAATTTTAGCACTTCCCCCTCTCTCTTCTCTCTCCTAACCCACTTGCGTTTTCTCTATTTTAATCCCCCATCTCTTTCCCCCCTTCTTTGCATGCTTGAAACAAGGGGACTCCCGGTCCATGTGTAGGATTAGACTATCGGAGGGTCACCGTGTCGGGGGCTTTCCTTTAGGCTACCGAAGACCACGTGGGTTCGGCCCCCTTGATTATGTGGTAAAGCCTTAACCTTGTATGTTGACGACCTCAAATTTGCATTGTGCATATCATGATCTTGCATCTCCCAAAAAATCGTTTTTAAACTCATTTTCAAAATTTGCATTATACTTGTTTTCAAAATTGCATTAAGATCTCCTTTTCAAAACTTGTTTTCAAAATCACAATTCTAAGGTGATTTTAGCCTTTTCTACCAGGGTTGCTTTAGGAAAGTGTTACATTCAAAGTGACCAATATGGTCTATATTTTCAAATCTTATTGTTTTCCAAACCGCTTTCCTAAAGTGGTTCTAGCCCTCTTATGGTTAGAATTGCTTTAGGAAAGTGAGATGTTTTTACACCTTCTAAAAACTCTCTTTTTAAAAGTCTCTCTTTCTAAAACCCTCTTTTTCAACATGCTTTCGAAAAGCTCTTCTTTCCAAGGTTGTTTTCAAAAACTCCCTCCAAAAATCTATTTTCCAAAACTTCTTTTTTTAAACTCCTTTCCAAAACGCTCACTTCAAAGTCCACTTTTCAAAAACGTTCCCTAGATTTCCTTTCTAAAAACACTCCCTAAATTCACTTTCCTAAAATCTCTCTCCAACATTCTCTTTCCAAAAATCTTTAAAAAAAAACTCTCTTTCCAAAATCTTCCCTCTAGAAACTCCTCTCTAGGATTTCCTTCCAAAAACTTGTTGCCAAAAACACACTTTCCAAAAATCCTTTTCCTTAGAGCTCAAGTCAAGCCCTAGAATCCACAATTAGAAAACCCTAACTTTCTTTCCAAAAACATGGTTTCCAAACTTGCTTTAAAACCTAAGTTTCCAAAACCCCTTATTTTTACATCCAAACTATACACATTTTCAAAAACCTATTTTGTACATCAAAACTATAGTCTTTCAAATCTAGGATTTCTAAAACTTCTCCTTTCCAAATCCTTGTCAAAACTAATCTTTCCTTTAGAAAACCAAATCAAATCTTCCCTTTAGGAAATCAAATCCAATCTCCTTGTTTAGGAAACTAGATCCAATCCTCCGTTTTTGGAAATAAAATCAAATTTTCTTTTTTCAGAAACAAAATCCAATCCCTTCCTAATCCAAATATTTCCTAGTTCAAATCCTTCATAATCTCCTACTTTCCTAAACCTTAAGCTTCCAAAACTTGAACACAAAAATCTTTCCTAAATGTTAAAATTCAATTTTCAAACCTTTCCTAATTCAACTTTTTCCTAATTCTATCTCTTTCCAAATTTTAACTTTTCAAATCTAAGTTTTCAAATCTTTCCTAAACTCAACCTTTCCTAATCTCAAGATTTTCTAAAACTCTAACTTGCTAAATCTTAAACTTTCTAAATTTCAAATCTTTCCAAATTCAAAGATTTCTAGATTCAAAACTTTCTTAAGTTAAGATTTTCTAAATCTAAAACTTTCTAAATTCTAAACTTTCTTAAAACTTCAAATCTTTCCAAATCTAAAACTTTCTTGTTTTTAAAACTTCCTTATTTTCAAAACCTTTCCTCTTTTAAAACCTTTCTTAAAATGAAGCTTTCCTAAAGTCAAAACTTTCCTAAGTTGAAACTTTCTTAATTCAAAAAGTTTTCTAAAATGAAACTTTCCTAAGTTCAAACTTTCTTAATTCGAAAACTTTCCTAAAACGAAACTTTCCTAAGTTCAAACTTTCCTAATTCGAAAACTTTCCTAAAATGGAACTTTCCTAAAGTGCACTTTCCAAAATTCAAACCCTTCCTAAATTCAATTTTTCCAAATCTTCCAAGTCCAATATTCAAGTCAATTCTTCTCTAAAATCTTTCCAAGTCAAATCCAATCATTCTTTTCTAAGTCTCAAGTCTTTCTAGGTTTCCTAAAACCAAGTATTTCAAAATC
The DNA here is from genome assembly GCA_033060915.1 of Euryodendron excelsum. Lineage (NCBI taxonomy): Eukaryota > Viridiplantae > Streptophyta > Magnoliopsida > Ericales > Pentaphylacaceae > Euryodendron > Euryodendron excelsum. The sequence continues at coordinate 12,918,286 of CM065399.1, forward strand.
AAATCTTTTCAAACCTTCCAATCAAAGTTCAATCTTTCAATCTTCCAATCCAATTTCCAATTCAATCTCTTTATTCCAATCATACCTTCTATCGGACTCTTGTCCGAATTACGACTGAACTGATTCCTCCAAAGGGATACGTAGGCAACCTTCTGTAAGCACCCCATTTTTGACCGCTCGGCAGTCTACACTCCATCCAGACTTGTTTTCAAGTCATTTTGGGCATATTCCTATCGAATCCAATCCTCTAGGTCCAAATTCCGTCTTTCCATCGCTTCGCGGGCCTGTCAGGCCCAAATAGAGGCAAAATGACCAAAATGCCCTTAGGGGCATTGTCCTTTCTTATTCCAATTCCAATCCCTCTCTCGAGACAGTTTATTCCTCGAGACGGTCCGAGTAGCAAAACTACTCACAGAACCGTTAGAGTGGCGGAAACACTCACAAAACCGTTAGAGTAGCGGAAATACTCACAAAACCGTTAGAGTAGCGGAAACATTCAAAACCCAGGCACGTCTCTTCGGAGACGGTAAGACCCCTTTCCAATCCCACTCTCGAGACAGTTTATTCCTCGAGACGGCTCTCCAGGCACGTCTCTTCGGAGACGGTAAGACCCCTTCCAGTCCCACTATCGAGACAGTTTATTCCTCGAGACGGTCCGAGTAGCAAAACTACTCACAAAACCGTTAAAGTGGCGGAAACACTCACAAAACCGTTAGAGTGGCGGAAACACTCACAAAACCGTTAGAGTAGCGGAAATACTCACAGAACCGTTAGAGTAGCGGAAATACTCACAAACCCATTAGAGTAGCGGAAATACACAACCCCGTCCGAGTAGCGAAAATACTCCCAAATCATCAACCCTGTCCGAGTAGCGGAAATACTCACAAATCATCAACCCCGTCCGAGTAGCGAAAATACTCACAAATCATCAAACCCCATCCTAGTAGTGGAAATACTCACACCGTGAGAGTGGCGGAAACACTTAAAACCTAGGTCAACACCAGTGGCTGTTAGCCCACTTCGGTGGAAAATGACCAAACTACCCTTAGGATCTTTTCCGAGACTTTCCGGTCAAGATGACCATTTTGCCCCTAGGCATCCGAACGCCCCGGGAACCACACTGGCTCTGGATATCAAACCGGTAATGTCCCAAGAATACTTTTTAGAGTATTCTCAACCTTCCTTTACCTTTCCGGATCATTCCGAGTAAGTTCCGGCCAACTCGGTACAAAATGACCGTTTTGCCCCTAGAAGGCCGGTCTCCTTCTTCGACCACACCGGCTTTGGGTATCAAACCGGTAATGTCCCGAGAATACTTTTTAGAGTATTCTCAACCTTCCTTTACCTTTCCGGATCATTCCGAGTCAGTTCCGGCAAACCCAGTACAAAATGACGGTTTTGCCCCTAGTGGGCCGGTCTCCTTTTCGGACCACGCCGGCTCTGGGAATCAAACCGGCAACCTCTGGGAACATTCTAAATAATGTTTCCAAATCCCAAGTCTTTTTTCGGGATAATCCGGGTTCGCCCCGGCAGTTTTCTGGCCCGATTGACCGTTTTGCCGCTAAAGGCCCGGTCAACCTTTCCGACCCACCTTATCCTCACTTTCCAAGTCAAATACCTCCAGGACACTGTTTTAAGTGTTCCTGCTCCCTTCCGGCCTTCCGAGTCATTCCCGGCTCCTTCAAATCATTCCCGGACTTTCCAGAGTCACTCCTAGTGAAGCCAGGCTAAAGTTTACATGGTAGTCACTAGTACAGGCGCCCAAATCTAGTCAAAGATATGTTGCTTGCCGACCTTAAATCTTTCCTAATTGGCTGGCGCCACTACTAGCCAAAAAATGGCCTGGCGCCACTCCTAGTGGCGCCAGTGTAAATTTTGCCCTAGCGCCACTGCAACAGGCGCTAGGCTTGTCCAACTTCTATAAATACATAGCCTCGTTCAACGTGAAAGGGGTCTGCAAACTTAACCTAGAAATCACACAATTCAATATACAGAGCTCGAGCACTCCCTAAACTCTAGCCACCCTACACTAAACCCTAGCCTCCTATACATCCCTATACACCTCTATACACTCATACACTAGCCTTCAACCCACCTTCAAAGACTTGAAGAGCTGCCATCTAAAGCTTGAAGACAACTCTTGAAGACTGAAGGTGAAGATCAAGACAAAGACCGAAGACCGAAGACAGCACGGCTCGCAAAATAAACAAGACATACGGTAGGCTCCCTATTTAAATTTCTGCACTTCCCCCCTCTCTCTTCTCTCTCCTACCCACTTGGGTTTTCTCTATTTGAATCCCCCATCTCTTTCCCGCCCTTTCTTTGCATGCTTGAAACAAGGGGATTCCCGGTCCATGTGTAGGATTGGACTATTGGAGAGCCACCGTATTGGGGGCTTTCTTCTAGCCTAACTAGAGACCACGTGGGTCCGGCCCCCTTGATTATGTGGTGAAGCCTTAGCCTTGTATGTTCACGCCCCCCAAATTGCATTGTGTATATCATAGTCTTGCATCTTCCAAAAATCGTTTTCAAAGTTGTTTTTCAAAACGTTTTTAAACTTGTTTTCAAAATTGCATCCAAATCTCTTTTTCAAAAAAACTTGTTTTCAAAACCACAATTCTAGGGTGATTCTAGCCTTTCCATGGCTAGGGTTGCTTTAGGAAAGTGTTATATTAAAAGTGGCCTTTTGGTCTATATTTTCAAACCTTGTTTTCAAAACCACTTTCTTAAAGTGGTTCTAGTCCTCTTATGGCTAGAATTGCTTTAGGAAAGCGAGATGTTTTTAATCCTTCTAAAAACTCTCTCTTTTCAAAAATCTCTTCCTAAAAATCTCTTTTTCAACATACTTTCCTAAAACTCTCCTCTCCAAAATTGTTTTCAAAAACTCCCTTCCAAAATCTATTTTTCAAAACTCTCTTTTTCAACTCTTCTCCAAAATCTTTTCCTCAAAATTCACTTTCTAAAATCACTCCCTAGATTCACTTTCCTAAAAACAATCTCTCCTAAAAATCTTTCCAAAAACTCTCTTTTCTAAAATCTTCCTTCTAGAAATTCCCCTCTAGGTTTTCCTTCCAAAACCTTCGTTTCTAAAAACACACTTTCTAAAAATCCCTTTTTCTTAGAGCCCAAGTCAAGCCTTAGAGCCCACAATTAGGAAACCCTAATTTTCTTTCCAAAAACATGATTTTCAAACTTTGCCCCAAACCTAGGTTTTCAAAACCTCTTGTTTTCATATCCGAACTATACATGTTTCCAAAACCTCTTTTCTACGTTGAAATTCCACACTTCCAAAACTAGGGTTTCAAGAATCTCCCTTTTCAAATCCTTCCCAAATCCAATCTCCTCCTTTAGGAAACTAGATCCCGTCCTCCGTTTTTGGAAATAAAATCCAACCTTTCTCTTTTAAAAACCAAATCCAATCTCTTCCTAATCCAAACCTTCCTAATTTCCTACCTTCCTAAACCATAAGTTTCCTAAGTTTAAACTTTAAACCTCTCCTTAAATTTTAAAATCCAACTCTTTCCTAATTCAAATCATTCCTCATCTTCCATTTTCCTAAATCTTAAGTTTCCAAAACTTGAACATAAAAATCTTTCCTAATCCAACCCTTTTCCTAATTCAACCCCCTTTCCAAATCTTAGCTTTCTAAATTCAAGCTTTTAAACCTTTCCTAAATTCAAACCTTTCTTAATTTCAAGACTTTCTAAAATCTTAAATCTTTCGAAACTCTAAAACTTTCTAAATCCTAAACTTTCCAAATTTCAAATCTTTTCAAATCCAAAGTTTCCTAAATTCAAAACTTTCTAAATATGAAACTTTCTTAAGTTAAATCTTTCTAAACTTCCAAGCTTTCTAAATTCTAAATCTTTCCAAAACTTTAACATCTTTCCAAATTCAAAACTTTCCTATTTTCAAAACTTCTCTATTTCAAAACTTTCCTACTCTCAAAACTTCCCTATTTCAAAACTTCCTATTTTCAAAACTTTCCAATTTTCAAAACTTTCCAATTTCGAAACTTTCTTAAATTCCAAACTTTTCTAATTTCAAAACTTTCCAAAAATGAAACTTTCCTAATTCGAAACTTTCCTAAATCGGACCTTTCCTACTTCAAACATCTCCTAAAATCCAATCTTTCCAAATCTTCCAAGCCAAGTTAAATCTTTCCTAGGTTTCTTCTCTTTCCTAAGTCTAGGTTTTCTAAAACCTTCCCTTTTCCAAAACAAGTCCAAATCAATCTTTCCAAAGCAAGTCCAATCCTCTCCATTCCAATTTCAAATCTCCTTTTCTAATTTCAAATCAAATTCAATGTCCAATTCAATTTCTTTCTTCAATCCAACCTTCTATTTTCAATCGGACTCCGATCCGAACTACGACTGACCTGATTCCCCCAAAGGGATACGTAGGCAACCTTCATAGGTGCGGTCACAAGACTTTTCAAACTTTCAATTCCACCCTCATGGGTACGGTTTTCAAAATCTTTTCAAATCTTAAATTCCAATCTACTTTCAAACTTCCAATTTCTATTTTCAAATTTTCAAACTTTCCAATTTCAATTCCATTTCTTCAAATCTATTTTCAAATCAAATCAATTTCAAATCAATTTCTTTTCAAATCAATTTCTATTTTCCAATTCTCTCATCTTGCACTTGCATATCATGCATCATGTTAGTTTATAAACATTGTTTTTCAAAGTGGATAGGATTGAACTATAGTTAGTCGAAGACTCTCATAGGTGAATCTAGGGTAGATTGACATGTAGGTACCGAAAGAGCGGAGTAGGGTGATAGCTCAGTGCGTCTTCCCTACACGTAACCAACCTCCGAACCTAGATCACTGTTTTCAAAGACCAAAAAGGAGTTATTTTTCTAAAAAGGGCTAAATGTTTTCCAAAGGTTGCCAAACAACCTGTTTTCCTAAAAACCCTCTCTTGAGGAGATATTTTCAAAATCGTTTTTCAAAAACCCTAAGTGTAGTCTTCGGATTATGCTTAGTTTTTAGGTGACCTAACTCACCTTAATCAAGTTAGGTGGCGACTCCGAATCTTTTTCAAAAGCCCTTTATTCAAATCCAATTTTCAATTCAAACCTAGTCGCACTCATTCTTTTAGGAGGGTGAGTTCTAACGAGAGAGTACAATATTTTTCCCGCTTGGGTGAGTATTCCTCGAGTGCGAAAAATCTGGGTGTGACACCCTCATGGGTGCGGTCACCACAATTTTCAAGTCTCTATCTCCATATTTTCCAAATCTCAAATTCTACAAAATCTTTCCAAATCTCCAATTTATTTTCAAATTTCCAAATTCAATTTCAATCTTCAAATTCAAGCTTCTATCTCTTTCTTTTCAAATCAAATCAAACTCTTTTCAAATCAAATCTCTTTTCTTGCACATGCATATCATGCATCATATTAAATTTCTTTTTAAACATTCTTTTTCAAAGTGGATAGGATTGAACAATAGCTAGTTAAAGACTCTCATAGGTGAATCTAGGGTAGATTGACATGTAGGTACCGAAAGGGCGGGGTAAGGTGATGGCTTCGTGCGTCTTCCCTACATGTAACCAACTTCCGAACCTAGAGTCACTGTTTTCAAAGACCAAAAGGAGTTATTTTCAAAAATGGGCTAAATGTTTTCCAAAGGTTGCCAAACAACCTGTCTTCCTAAAAACACTCTCTTAAGGAGATATTTTCAAAATCGTTTTCCAAAAACCCTAAATGTAGTTTTCGGATTATGCTTAGTTTTTAGGTGACCTAACTCACCTTAATCAAGTTAGGTGGCGACTCCAAATCTTTTTCAAAAGTCCTTTATTCAAATCAAATTTTCAATTCAAACCTAGGCACACTCATTCTTCTAGGAGGGTGAGTTTTAACGAGAGAGTACAGTATTTTTTTCACTTATGTGTGTATTCCTCGAGTGCAAAAAATTGGGGCGCGACAAAGGCCACCTGTCAACCCCTTTCCTCCAGTCGAGTAGGCCTTTGAGGAGGAGATTGGCGCAAAGGAGGAGGTATTGGGTCTTGACGATCAGGTGACTGGTTACGGGAGGGCCTCCTCTAGATATAGACAGACGGATGCTGATTTAGGCAACTTAGAGATACCAGGCATTCCACTGTTGGGGGATCTTGCCTATCATCCCAATGTGTATTCTAGATAGTATCTGCCCCCTCCACGCATTCGCACAGCCTTCAGAGGGGCCGTCCATCAGGTGTTTATGACCATGCAGCGAGCCGCTCCATCCTACCGTGCCTTCTTGGCCGAGATTGGGTTCGGGGCTTTCATGGGTTTACAGGCTAACCGACATCTGGTGATGGCACTTATCGAGAGATGGTTTGGAGAGACTGGGACTTTCCATTTTGTTGGCTTTGAGCTAGGTCCCAGCCCCTTAGGCTGGGCTATCATCACTGGTCTTTCTTTCGTTGGTCAGCGAATCACTTTGCAATCAATCAATAGAGGTGATGCATGTATTCTGCTAGACTTGCCCCCTCCCGAGCATTCTTCTTTCCCAGTTTCCTGGCTCAGTCGGCATGATAGTACCTTTGCTATTGGGCCATCACCTGCCCGACGAGACATCATGAGGCAGCTACTTGTTCTGTACATCATCTTTAGCTACTTCTGCAACAACAAGAAGTCGCTCGTGCCTTTTCGTTTGGTGAGCATAGTAGCTAATCTTAGGGCTTTGTCTGAGCTGGATTGGGAGTCCTTTTCCTTTGGCTGCTTCTTGCGATTAATGCGGGTCCAAACCACCTCTCGTTAGGGCAACATGATTGGTTTCTGGCCTTTTCTTGTTTGGTGGAGTTACGAGTACTTGCCTGTCCATTGCTCGATAGTTATCGAGGATGACCTTTACCCTCGTGCCTTGAGGTGGGCTCATGACCGGGTAGTCCAGCGATCAAAGATTACTGACTTCGTGATGCTACGGGAACCTGGAGTTGATTGAGGCAAGGGACGTGACTTGGTAGCCCTTTATCGGGTCAGTTTCTTATGAGACGGTGTGGTATTTGGTCCCGTTATCCCTGTCGAGGGCTGCTTTTCTCAACGACGATTCTTGGGAGTCCTATCTAGGAGATCGACACTAGCAGCAGTTTTATGAGGAGTTTTGATCAGCAGGAGATCCACCGGAGTATATATTTAGAGCTTTGGTGGCGGGAGTGTCTATTTCCTATCAAGAACGCCAGCCGGGTGCCGGGTTCTTGCTTCCTCCAGATACGAACTACGATGAACACTTCGGGGCTCATTCTGTCAGTGCCTTCACCCGATTTGAGGTAGTAGTCAGTGAATACACTGTGGGCCAAGAGGTGGTTGACTTGTGGCGCTGTGCTGGGGGATACGTGCCCTAGGCTGAGTTTATTGCTGTGAGGGACCAGAGGGATCGATACCAGATGGAGTGAGATCAGTACCAGGCAGAGGTAGCTTCCTTGGTGGCCTGGTTAGCCCAGATGGGAGGTGGCGGGGTATGTTGTCCTTTCCCTTCTTCTTCTTTTCACTCTGCTATTGGTTAGTTATTCCTTTGCCCTGCTGACTCTGGTTCTGTCTTCTTTGTAGGACGTTGGTGTTTTTAGCTATCCACCTCCTCCGGATCCAGGTTTCAGGGATTTCGATCCCAAGGATATTGACTTTGATCTTTGACAGATGCCCTTGTCGTAGACCCTGATCTTCTTTTACCCCTATCCCTGAGATGTATTTATGTTAGACAGTTTTATTTTCTAAAATTTTATACAAAAATGGGTATTTTATGATTTAGATAGTTAAATGCATGAACAGGAAAAGATATTTATGATTTACATAGCTAAGTATATGATCAGATGCATGTGCATGGATGATGATGTATATTTATTACATGGGTTGATATTAAACTATATTGATGACTTTTGTTTCTATAGGGAGTTATATCCCATGTATGCAAAGCTCATGCCATTTTTTTTTTTAAATGTATGCACATATTAGAAATATATTAGTTAATGAAATGACAAGGGGCACCGTCGAACTCGTTATCTTTGGAATGGTAACTCCTTCCTTCAAGATTCCGGCCTCTTATCTAGCTTAACTTTACTTTGCCGGGATAATAACACTTTGTACCTTTCTCAACCTTTTGATTGTCTTTGATTTCTCTACCTCGAGGTTAGTGTATAGGATTCTTAGGCTAAAACTCTCAACTCTCAGGGTTTTAGCAACAGCTTACCTAACCTTTAGCAGGGGAATAAGGGTCCAGTCCTTCAATCAAAGGAGACTTTATTTTAGGACCATAATGTAGGCTGGGTTATGGGGTTTTCCAAACAATGGAATGTGTAGGCTCAATTCGATGTCACTTTCAGCAGGGTTTTGATCCATACTATCCTTGACCATATTTCCTTCCAGTAGGGTTAGCATCCTTTCTTAGCTTTGGCAACGTGTCTAGCTCATTTAGATCAAGCAATCTGTTTTCAATCAGAGTGGACTTTAGTAGGTTTGTAATGTAGGCTATGGTTTTGGGGTTTTGCAAGAAAGGGTAAAGGCTCGAACCTACTGTTTCTACTGGGCTTCTTTGTAACCTAGGACCACCTTTAAATTTCCTACCAGCTCTTACTATATACTCCTTGGGGTGAAAATGCCTTTTTTCTTTCACCCTTTTCTATATGCTTTTTGAGATAAACATGACTCACTTCTCTTTCAGCCTTCTTACCATGCTTTTCAAGATGGCACAATCATGGTTTTCTTCAGCCTTCTTACCATTTTTTTTTTTCAACCTCTTGCCCTTTGGCAATTCTTTTCTTTTGATTAAATTTTTTCTTTTTTTTCTTTTCCTAAAATGAACATTTCTACAATCCCCCTCTTCTTTATTTATTTTTTTTTTGTAGATCTTTTTCATGACAATTCAATCTAACCCATTGTGGGCGGCGATCCCTAGGTTAGGATTTGCTCAAAAGAAGATGAACGGCTCAACGGGTTTGACAAAGGGTTGCTTCTGACTGTATGGGAAATGAAATGAGGGCCTCTCTTCACTTTGAACTAGATTGCTTGATCCATAGAGCCTTCAATACTGTCCTAGCACGATAGAGGTGGATACCATTCCTAGAGTTCTCAATTATTGTCTGTCCCAGTGTGAGGGGAACGGTCTTGGATCGAGGTTGACAAGGAATATTTTGCTCATGGCGAGGCACTAGGGGCTAAGCAAAGAGCATATAAACACATTTGTTTCTTTTTCATAGGGAAATGAAAGGTGGCTCCTCTTCATCTTGATAGTCTGGTCACACATCGTTTAGCTTTGGCGTCTTGCAAGTGTTGCCTCTGGGTAATTTTCTCACTCATCCCTATCTTCTCTCTCTTTGGAAAGATGATCATTTGGCAAGTGGTTAACTCATGCTATTATCCCTTCAAGTCAAATTATTTCGTAGGATAAACCATGCCCCCTTATGTAGGAAAAATTCACCATTCACAAGAGACATATAAGATAACAGTAATGAATAAAAGGACTTAATCATTTTATTATATTAGTGAAAAGCATATAGTTTTGTTGTAAAGAAATAGAAGTGCAGATATTAATTTAAGAACAAAATGTAAAAGGATAGAAACAAAATGGGTGAAAACACCCCTCTCTTGTACGCTTTTGAAGAAAACCCATTTCAGTAAGGTGTTAGGACAATGCCCACATCTTGGATACTCCATTCGTGACTTGGGTCCCTAGCCAAGGTAAGATAAGCAAAGGCTTCTTCTAGAGCTCCGGACATGTCGGCAGTGATGGTGCAGTTAGTAGCTTCATTGACCTCCTTTTTGTTCCTTGCAACAGGTTCTTCTGTAAATAGGATCGCTAGTTCACCTCCTTCTAACTCGAATGGCTCCATCTGTGCTCTTGGCTCTTCTAGCCTCCAGCCCATGTCTTCATAGTTGTACTTGGTCGCAGGCCAAGGGTTCTCTAACAAATGACGTTCGGCTACTGCATACTTTGGATATAGAAACTCAGCACCCCACCCGTCCATAACTATGTTTTCAACAAGCTCTTCTTCCAAAAACGTTGGCTCCTCAACTGGCCAGTCAAAAGCATCAGCCACGTCATTAGGGTTATAGAGATAAATCGGGCATAATGGCAAATCCTCCTCCCAGTCATCCTCTTTATCGATCTCCCAATCCACCTCATAATCTTTAGCCATGGGTCCATCGAACTCTCCCTCGCCTTCCATTTCTACTAGTATCATATTGACGGTGTGGTCTAGCAAAGGGTTGGTGGTCACATTGGGGGTTGGAGTATGATTCACCGGTTGCGGATCAATGGTCTTGTTGTCTATCAGGTCCTGGATTTTGTGCTTAAGAGAGAAACAGCTTTCGGCGTCGTGCCCTTGGCCACCCCGAATGGTACTCACAAGTGAGCGCGACATTAAAGGTTGGGGGTAGAGGGCTTGGCAATGGGCTAGCAGGTATGGGTTTCAAGATATTGTTCTTTAGCAGGTTATGGTAGGCCTCAGTTTGGGTGCAGGCTAAGGTCTCAAAGGTACGGATGCATCGGGCAGGTCTATTAAAGTTAGGTCGTGCCCCAGCAAGGCCATAGTTAAGGGTTGCAACAGGCATGGTTAAGGTGGGTAAGGGTAAGACAAGGTGTGATTGTAGTAGTGGACGGTATTGGGGTGGTTGGCCTGGCAAGATGGCAAACACCTCGCTCTCCTTCTTGATTATTCCCCTTGTAGTAGCCACCTTCTTGGCTATATTAGCAGAACTTTTTCTAGTCTTGGCGTAGGGGTTCATGATCCTCCTTGTCTTGAGACTATTTTCTATCATTTCCCCTTACATGATAAGTTCAGAGAAGCTTTTCCCCATGCGTGTGCAGAGCTTCTCGTAGAATATACCTTGGAAAGTATGTACGAACAGTTGCACATACTCCTTCTCTTCTAGTGGGGGATTGACTTGTGCAGCGGCTTCTCTCCATCTCAAGGCATAGTTCTTGAAACCTTCTTTTTCACCCTTAGTCATAGTCATCAAAGACCATCGGTCAAAGGTGAGGTTAATATTGTGACGGTATTAAGCTTTAAATGTGTTAACCAGCTCAATCCAAGTCGTGATCTTCCTTAGGTCCAGATGGGAAAACCATTGTAGAGTAGACCCAGTAAGGCTGTGTTAAAATAACTGCATGAGGAGTTTCGAATCGTTGCCATGATCGCTCAATGCCCTAGCATAGAGACAAAGATGAGCAATAGGGTTACCAGTGTCGTCATACCTCTGGAAGTCAGGCATTTTGAACCTAGCAGGTCTCGGGTGGTCCAGAAAGAAACAGAGCTCATTGTAGGAAGTGAAACCATAGGTGTTATGGCCGTAGAGACTTCACAGTGAATCCTCTAGCCCTTGGATTTTCAGACTGAGAGGGTCTAGGGGAGTCTTTTTTACGGCAGGTGAGAGCAGTATGGTTTCCTCCTCTTCAGCATTGACCCCATTGGCATCTTCTTTGTTCCTCCCAGCATTGTCAGATTGCAGCATGATCCTTAGGTTAGCGGGTTCAGGGTCCTTGGACGAGGTCATGGATGACAATGGGATTGCAATAGTATCCTTCATGGCCATAGTTTGAATGAGTTTGAACATTTCATTCATCTTGGTCCTCATTTCATTGACCTCATCTCGAGAGACTTGAGATGATTCTTCAGGATTGGCAGCCATCAGTGATGCTTTTTCTCTGGTGACAATGGGGTCCCTAGGTGGATGTTGACCCTTCTTGGGAGCAATGTTGACTCAATGCAGGGTAATCTCTGTAAATGAAAAAGAAAGAAGAAGAAAAACAAAGACACAAGTCCCAAATTAGTTTTTGGTTCTTAAAGAGTTCTATGCAATGTATGCCCTAGGGTGTCCCTACTTGAGAGGGAAACTAAATCATGATGTAATGGCTCACTTTTGGAGATAGGGGGTTTGCCTCTGTATGCAGATACCTTACTGTTTGAGGGGGAACATGGTTCATTAAAAAGTGGGGGAATATATTGGACTTTCGGAGTCTAAATACAATAAAACCAAAATACATTTTAAAAGGGGGGAAAGGGAACAATTTCCCTAGAATTTTTGCCTATCTAATTTTACATAAGGAAACCTAAACTACTCTTGAGTCTTCGGATTTGTTTGCGTTGGATTTGACGTCGAGGAGGTTGCTAAGAGACCTTGTTGATCGATTGCCCCTTGTCTTCTTGGTGACCCTATCTCCGTGAGCCTAGAGAGATTGGGGCCCCTCTTAATGGAATGAATTCATGTGCATGCCATGAGTCCTTAGGGTTACATGGGAACCCGTGGGGTTGGGGTAGGTTTAATGCAAGGGAGAGTAACCTCAGTGTCACTCTCTTTGGGTTGATCATATGCATAAGAGCGCGGTGACTTGAGTTACTCTGGAACTCTTGTTTTGGGATGCCATATTACATTCATGAATATGAATGCAAAGAGCGTAAAGAAAGAGAATACAATGGTAAAGTAAATGTGCATGCATGAGCAGTTAGACATGTATTATAATAGTAAGAATATAGTCATTATAACAACAACAATAAGTAGGTATAAAGGAAAGTAAAAGCGGTCGCCCTTTCCTCCATGGTTTTAGAAAATGGTGTGCGTGTCTTAAATTCGGCAGAGGTTCGGCTATGCAAGGTCTATATGAGCATGAGGCTGAGGGTATACTAATGCATCCTAAAAAGCTTCGGTTCCCATCCATCCTGTTCATGTGTATGATTTTTGAAAACGGAAGAAAGAGCCCAACAACTCCCATCCATCCTGTTCATCACATTCATGCATAGCAGTTAATAAAATAATATTGTAAACAAAAAGCGGACCTACAAAACAAAGATGCAAGAGTTAGTATGTGGATGGCAAGCTTAATACAAGATAATATGAATGGAATTAAATGCATGTTTTTTAAAACAACTTTCAAAATTGATTTTGAAAATTAAAAGTGGATACAAGTAAACAAGTTAATTGAAGACTCTACATGGGTGAAGGGTGAAAAAAAATGACTATGGCCTAACCGTCTAAGTGCCCCCAGCGAAGTCGCTAGCTATCGCGCCCAGATTTTTTGCACTACACACACAAGCGGGAAAATATTGTACTCTCTCGTTAGAACTTATCCTCCTAGAAGAATGAGTACGAATATGTTTGAATTGAAAATTTGATTTTCAATAAAGGGCTTTTGGAAAACAATTTGGAGTGGCCACCTAACTTGATTAAGGTAAGTTAGGTCACCTAAAAACTAAGCACAATCCGAATACTACACTTAGGGTTTTTTAAAAGATTTTGAAAATACTTCCTCGAGAGAGGGTTTTTAGGAAAACAAGTTGTTTGGCAACCTTTGGAACACTTAAGCCCTTTTTTTAAAATAACTCCATTTCGTCTTTGAAAACAGTGATTCTGGGTTCGGAGGTTGGTTACGTGTAGGGAAGACACACTAAGCCATCACCCTACTCTGACCTTACGGTACCTACATGTCTATTCACCCTAGATTTACTCATTAAAATCTTCGATTAATATATGTCCAAAACTATCCACTTTTAGAAAAGAATCTTTAAAAGAAATGATGGATAATATGCAAGTGAGAGAAAAGAGATTTGATTTGGAAATAGATTTGAAAAAAACTTGATTTGAAACTTGGAGTTGAAAAGAAGAGTTGAGTTTTGAAAGAAGAGTTTTAGAAAATTGAAAATAGGGATTCAAAAAATAGTTTTTTAGAATTAGAAATTTGAAATAGACTATGGAATTGGAAACTTGAAAATAGTTATGGAATTGGAGATTTGACAAAAAAGTTATGACCGCACCTAGGAGGGTTACCTACGTATCCCTTTGGAGGAATTAGGTCAGTCATAGTTCGGACAAGAGTCCGATTGACAATAGAACGTTTGATTTAAAAAGAGTTTGATTGGAAAAAGGGAATTTGATTTGAACTTAGAATAGAAGATTGGAAATTGAAAATTGGAATTGAAAGGATTGGACTTTGATTTGGAAAGATAGAACTTGGAAGAAAGATTTGAACTTGTTTTGGAAAGATTGAGATTTAAGGAAGATAGGATTTAGGAAGAGCTTGAGACTCAAGAAAAATTTGACTTGACTTGGACTTGGACTTGAAAGATTAAGGAAAGATTAGATTTAGGGTTTCCTAATTATTGGCTCTAGGGCTTGACTTGAGCTCCAAGATAAAGAGTTTTTGGAAAGTAGAATTTTTAGAAAGGAAGATTTTTGGAAAGAGATCTTGGAAAGGAGTTTTTAGAAAGTGAACTTTGAAAAGAGATTTTTGGAAAGAGTTTTTAGGAAAGCATTTTGAAAAATAGATTTTTGAAGGGAATTTTTAGAAAACAATTTTGGAAAGGAATTTTGAAAAGAAGATTAGAGAGAATTTTTGGAAAATGTATTGAAAAAGAGATTTTTTAGAAAGAGAGATTTGGAAAGAGAGTTTTTAGAAAGCCCATAAAAATATCCCACTTTCCTAAAATGATTCTAACCATAAGAAGGCTAGAACCACTCTAAGATAGTGGTTTTGAAAAGAACAAGGATTTGAAAATATGGACCATATTGGTCACTTTATATGCAACACTTTCCTAAAGCAACACTAGCCATGGAAATACTAGAATCACCTTAGGATTGTGATTTTAAAAACAAGTTTTAAAGAAGAAAATTTTGATGCAAGTTTGAAAACAATTCAGAAAACGAATTTTGGAGGAATGCAAGATCATTATATGCACAATGCCAGTTGCGGTCATGAACATACAAGGTTAAGGCTTCACCACATAATCAAGGGGGCCGAACCCATGTGGTCTCCGGTTAGACTAAGATAAAGCCCCCAACACGGTGACCTTTAATTGCCTAATTCTACACATGGACTAGGAAGTTCCTTGTTTCAAGCATGCATGAAAGGGGGGGAAGAAGATGGGAGATTAAATAGAAGAAAACCCAGGTGGGTTAGGAGAGAGTAAAGAGAGGGGTAGTTGCGTAAACGTAAATAGGGAGCCTACATTGTGTCTTGGTTTATTTGCGTTGTTTTGCTTGCTTTGTTTCGGTCTTCGCTTCAATCTTCGTCTTGATCTTCGAGTGCCCGCTTGGATCTTTGGAAACTTAGGAGTTGCAGCACTTCAAGTCTTCAATGGAGGCTTTGGAGGGTAGTGGAGGAGTGTATAGCGGTGTATGTGAGTATAGGAGAGCTAGGGTTTGTGTGTGGAGGCTAGGGTTTTGGAAAACCTAAAGGAAACTAGGGTTTAGGGAGGCTACGAGCTCTATGTATCGAAGAGGAGAGTTTTCAGACTAAGTTTGCGAACCCTTTTCACACTAAAGGAGGCTCTGTATTTATAGAGAGAGGATTGACTTGGAGCCTGTTGCAGTGGCGTCAGGAAAAAGTTTACATTGGTGCCACTCTTAGTGGCGCCAACCAATTAGGAAATGTTTAAGGTTGGCAAGCAACGTATCTTCAGAAGATTTGGGCGCCTATACTAGTGACTACCATGCAATTTTTAGTCTGGCTTCACTAATAGTGACTCCGGAAGGTCCGAGAATGCTTTGAAGGGGCCAGGAATGGCCCAGAAGGCCGGAAACAAATAAGAACCCTTAGAACAATGTCTCGGGGGGTAATAGACTTGAAAAATGATAACAGGATTTATTAGAAAAGGTTGACCGAGCCATTAGGAACAAAACGGTCAATCAGGTCGGAAAGCTGCCGGCCTGATGGACTCGGAATGTCCCGGAAGAAGACTCAAGGTTCAGAAACATTACTTAGAATGCCTCAAGAGGTTACCGATTTGATACCCAGAGCCGAAGTGGTTAGAAAAGGAAAATCGGCTTACCAGGGGCAAAACGATCATTTCAAAACGGGTTTGCTGGAACTGACTCGGAATGATCTGAAAAGATAATAAAAGGTCGGGAATACTATAAAAAGCATTCTCAGGAGGTTACCAGTTTGATACCTAGAGATGGTATGGTTCCTGGGGTGCTCGGATGCCTAGTGGTAAAATGGTTATCTTGACCAGAATGTCTCGGAATTGGCTTGAAATTGACTATAAGGCACCTAATTAGGCCAGATTATCTTTAAGACAATCTTGGAAAGGTGGAATTACCATTCTGAGGACTTGGTACTTTTTTGAGAAACGTGCCAGAAATGGCCCTAGGGACAGTTTGGTCATTTTTCACCAGAGTGGGCTAGCAGGCACGGGTGTTGACTTGGGTTTTGAGTGTTTCTGTCACTCTGACGGTGGTCCTGTGACATAGGTGTTTATTTGTAATTCCCTATATCGACCTATTTGCGAGTGTTTCCATCACTCTGGCAGTTGCGATGTTTACAAGTATTTCCGTTACTCTAACGGGTCGCGATCATTCCAAAGACTGCCTAATCTCTGGAAGCTGCTAGGTGGACTTAGCGCCTGAGGAATCAACTTTCTCAGAAGGTGTGCCGAAATAGACATTTCTTCATTGGCGAGCTAGTAGGCACTAAAGGTGGACCGTTCTACCATCTCGAGGATTTGGGGTCTCATCTCGGTTGACGGGTTTGAAGGGACTTACCATTCCAAAGAGTTCACTCGAAAACATGCTAGACAAGATGGACTTACCACCTCCAGAAATTAACTTTCTTGAGGGACGTGCCAGAGTGGATTTAGAATTGGAATTGGACTGGAATTGGATTGGAAAAGGGAACTTACCGTCTTCAAGAAGACGTGCCCATTGGAATTGGACTGAACAATGCCCCCAAGGGCATTTTGGTCATTTTGCCTTTATTTGGGCCCAAAGGGCCCGCGAAGCAATTGATTGACGGGATTAGACTTGGAAAATTGAGTTGACTCAAAATATGTCCAAATTGACTTGAATACAAGTTTGAACGAACTGAAGACTGCCGAGCGAGAAAAAATGAGGTGTTTACAACCTAGAATTTTCGATTAATTTGTCCAATTCTATCCACTTCAAATTTTTCAAAAGCAAACTTTTCAAAGATTGTCATCATTTGCATTCAATCATTCTATCTAGCGTTAAGTTTGTCATCAAGGTACTGATTTTTAGCATTTTATTTTGTAAGCGAACTATGTTAACATTTATTTTTACTGTCCATATAAACTGCCATGAATGACAGGATGGAATTAACATGATGTATGGGAGTTGTTGGGCTATTTTCTTTGTTTTTTTAAATTTTACACACACACTGCCCGTGCTTTTAGGAGAATGTGTTCTAACGAGAGAGTACCGTGTGTTTCTCACATATATCTCGAGGTGCGAAAAACTGGGTTGCGGCAATGGTTTGGTACCCAGAGCTGGTATGGTTTAGGAAATGTCCCAATCACCACGGGCAAAATGTTCATTTTGACTGAAACTTTTCGAAATGTGAACGGGATAGATTTGAGTGGCACATTGAACATGTCAAACTTTCTAGAGATAGTTTAAGAAGGTAGCCTTACCGTCTCGAGAGATTGATGCTTTGTTGAAGGACGTGCCAAAGTGCTCGGGGGTAAAATGGTCATTTTGATCGGGGTTGACTGAAATTGAACTTGAGTTGATTTGATTAGTATCTTGAACGTGCTAGACTTGTTGGGGACTGCAGAATTTTCCACAACCCAGTTATAGTGCATACGTATAATACCAAAAAATCTGATCTAATTAGCAGAGACTAATTTACGTGATTAGAATTATACCTTCGAGATTTCTCTAGTTTGATCCTAAATAGCAGCAAGTATGAACTTTAAAATCTCTCTGCTTTGATCTCGAACAGCAAGCAACACCAACAAGAAAGATTCAACTGCTCGAACTCAACCTTTAGACTTTTGCTTTATCTCTGGAATACACCTTACTCCAGATAGAGTGGGCTTACAGCTGCTAGGGTTTCTTGCTCTCACAAAAATGTGTATCTCTCAATTATAAGTAAGTGTAACTGTAGCTGCTCTTAGAGTGTGTATATATAGAGGTTACAACAAGGACCACAAGATTAGTATGACTAGGGCTTCCTACGCAAATAAGGATTCCTAATTCAACCAGCATTAATTCCTATTTACATAAATTATAATTTATACATAATCCACTGTAGGGTTTGTCATAATCAAAACTTATAAGTTTCCTCAATGGGGTATCATCAATTTCTATACCGGGACGTGAATTCTATCAATAATTAGTATTCACCATACACGTAATGTTATTGTCTAAGTCACTAAGCTTATTGACCCAAAAAGATTCTCACTCTTATGTAAATCAAAACAATAAACATTACATGCACGTATCTATTTACTAAATTAGGATTAAGAGCATAAGCACTCATAATAATCATGAGGTATTAATTGTTTTATATAGTCAGTATAAAAATAATTACCTCAACATGGTCATTTTCAATACACACAATGTACTAGTGCAAAGAGTTGGAGTTATATTGTTCTCCATAGTCAAGATAGCCCTATTAAAACATTGTGTTACAGTCCTACTCATCGTGTGTCTAGTTCCATCTAAGACTGTGAACTATAAGCTTATATTTTATAAGAACCGATGATCTGATCTTTCGTATGTAAGTCATACTCTACACATCAAATCATCTACTATATAGAATAAGAGACACACATGCATAATCATTAAATAAATAACGCAAGGCAAACATTGCTCACACAAATTCTCATTAAAATAAAATAACTAATTTATTAATAAATACTATAGCCATTATATAAAACATGTCTTTTAGTATAAATCTCTAACAAGACTATCAAGGGACAATTAAAGAAAGTGGACTTATAGTCTTGAGGACTTAGTACTTTCTTGAAGATGTCCCAGAGTGCCTGAGGGCAAAACGATCATTTTGAGCAGCTATCACCGAAATGGGTCTAAAGACCACTGGAATGGCATATTAAACATGCCAAACTGTCCTGGGACAGTCCAAGAAGGTGGAGTTACCATCTTGAGGACTAGGTACTTTCTCGAAGACGTGCCATCATGCCCAAGGGGCAAATTGGTCATTTTTCATTGAGACGGGCTAGCAGGTGTCGGTGATGACCTGGGTTTACGAGTGTTTCTATCACTCCGACGGTTGTGACGGCTTGGTTTCCAGAGGTCTCTCTTTTCTTCGTTAAACATGCCACAACCAATAGGCACATTCGGTCCTGTGACACTAGGTGGTTTAATGGCAAAACCCATGTCGACCTGGTGAATGTTCTCGTCACTCTAATGGCTTAAAAGTTTATGAGTGTTTTCATCACTCCGACGGTTTGGTGTTGGTTCTGGAGACTGCCTGATCTCGGGAACCCACCTAATACCAAGGGGCATAATGGACATTATACATTGGCAAGCTAGCAGGCACCAGAAATGAACCGTTTAAAGTTTGTGAGTGTTTTCATCACTTCGACGGTGTTTGGCATTAGTTTCGGAGATTGATCGATCCCAAGAAATAGCCTGGAGTGCCTAGGGGCATTTTGGTCATTTAATTTCAATTAGGCCCAACGGGCCCGGGAAGCGACCGATTGTCTTAATTGGAGTTTGGTAGTGTTGTGACATTTTACTAGGGAATTGATTTGGATTGGAGATTACCGAGTTGGAAAAAATGGGGTGCTTACACCCTAGTAGCTCCTCATTGTGGCTTCAGCTAGCAGCCGCCAGCTCTAGTGCGTGCTCCTGGGTCAGTCGCACTAGCCACCTTGCGTGCATCCACATGCCATCCAACCTCAGCTGCCATTCGATTCAACTCCAGACTGGTTAAACACTTTTCATCCAGTTCACCTTGATTTTGAGCGGTTTAGTTATGGTTCAGAGTTGTTCTAGCCTATTTTTTTTGCCTTTTAAATCTGTTTCTGACCTCTATTTTCCCAAATTTTGCTTTGGCATCACTACTTTGGTTCGGTAGGCCCTTGATTCTCACACTAAGGAGCGTTATGATATTGCCCATCTAATTTCTATTATTCTTAAGGGTTCCAATTACATCACATAGGCTCAAGCCATGTCCAGTTTTCTCAAGAGAAGAAAACTTTGGTGTTATGTTACTAGCAATATTGAGGCAACTATTAAAGGTGTAACTAAAACGGCTAAGGACTTCACTAACTGACTTGAGGAATGGGACAGTAAGAATCATAAGATCATCAACTGGCTCCGGAATATGTCCATTCCTTTTATTAGTCTCCAGTTTGGGCGCTTTGACGTTGCTCACTCCATCTCAGCCTTTCCGGCCAAATGCTATACTATTGAAAATCTTGTTCATTAGTTTCAGCATATGATTTGTCTACATCATCTGAAACAGGAATCTAGCCAGTCCATCAATGCCTTCCTGTCCCAGATGAATACTCTATGGGACTAGTTGACTCCATCTGAGCCTACTTCAATGTGCTCTATTGATGCTGCTTAGTTTGCTCTCTACTGCGATCAGCAGCTCCTGATTATGTTTCTCATGGTTCTCACTAATGTCTTTAAGCCTGTTCTAGCATCTTTTTTACATTGTTGCCCTCTTTCTACCTTTGAACAAGTTATTTCTGAGCTGTTATATAAGGAGACTCATCTTGATCTCATTCGGCCATCACCTGTCGACACAGTACTTGCCATATCTAATTCTCGCTCCACCACTTCTTTCAAAGGTTTTTTCGATGGTTCTTGAGGTTCTTCGGGTTCTGGTGGTTCCCCCAACTCTTCTACTTAGTTTATTGGGGACCTTTTCAAGTCTTCCTTCCTAAGACGATGCATGCACATTCTAACATGCCATTGACCATCGTCTACTTAACTATCCCATTTGGATCTGCAGGCACTGTCATTGACGTGGTCCTGGTCACTATCTTGCTGGCTGCCTAAAAAATCCTCACCGCTGAGACTTTCGCCTTCAATCTGCTGCTGCCACTATAGAAGATTCTGATGTTTCCTCCTCTTCGTCTATGATCAGTGTCAATGGTCTTCCTACACTCTTTCAATAGTTCATGTCTACCTCTGGTAATCCACCCTTTAATGCCTTGTCTACAACTCTAAGTATTTTTTCTCGTTTCTTCGATTCTGGGTGTAGTAATCATATGACTTCTGACTTGTCTGCCTTTTCTTCCAAATCCTCTGTGTCTACTCTCCCTGTCATTTATATTGCTGATGGGTCTCATATGACTATTGATCATTGTTGCGCCCGAATTTTTCGCACTCGAGAAAATAAGTGAAAAAATCACGGTACTCTCTCGTTATAACTTATCCTCCTAGAACAATAAGTGAGACTACGTTTGAATTGGAATTGATTTTAATAAAGGCTTTTAGCAAAAGATTTGGAGTCGCCACCTAACTTTGTTAAGGTGAGTTAGGTAACCTAAAAATAAGTGCAATCTGAAGATTAAACTTAAGGTTTTTAAAAAGGTTGTGGAAAACTTCCTCAAGAGAGTTTTTTTTTTTTTTTGTGGAAAAAGCAGGTTGTTTGGCAACCTTTGGAAAAATTTAAACATTTTTTTTAAAAATAATTCTGGTTTGGTCTTTGAAAACAATGATACTAGGTTCAGAGGTTGGTTACGTATAGGGAAGATGCACTAGGCTATCACCCTATCCTGCTCTTGCGATACCTATATGTCTTTTTACTCTATGTTTACTTATTTAGAATATTTGATTGTCCAATGTCCAAATATATCCACTTTGAAAAGAATTTTGAAAAAAGGTTTGATATGATGCATGACATGCAAGTGCATGAAAAGAATTTGATTTTGAAAATAGATTTGAAGAAATGATTTGAAGTTTGAAAGAGGTTGTGGGAATTAGAAACTTGAAAAAGGTTGTGACCGCACCCATGAGAGTTGCCTATGTATCCCTTTGTTGGGAATCAGCTCAGTCGTAGTTCAAACACGGGGTCCGATTGAAAATAAACACTTTGAGGTCTTTGAAAGGTTTGACTTGAAAATAGTATAATTTGAATTTTGAATAGAATATTAGAAATTGAACTTTGATTTGAAATTGACTTTGAGGTAAGGATTGAATTGAGCTTTGAAATCATCTTAACTTGAATTGAAGTTTTTAAACCATCTTAGTTTAGACTTTAGTTTAGAGAAAAGTTTTGAAACTTCCTAACTTTAGGGTTAGGACTGAATTAGGGCGTTGGCCTTCTAGGGTTTATGCAACCTAGAGTTGAAACATGCACTTGAAATAGAAAGGTTTGATTGTAGAAAGCTTTGATTTTAAGAAGGTTCCAAATCAGGAATGTTTCATTTTAGGAAAGATTTGAATTTGAAAAGTTTTGATAGTAGAAAGATTTGAAAGTTTGAAATTAGGAAATATTTGAAAGTTTAAAATTGGGAAAGATTTGATCTCTATTTCCTAAAATAGAAGATTGAATTTTATTTACAAAAATACATGATTTGATTTGATTTTCAAAATTAGAGGATTTGATTTGGTTTCCTAAATTGAAGGATTTGATTTGACATGGAATTGGAAATGTTAAGTTTTGGAAATCTTGATTTTGAAAATCTATGATTTGAGGCAAAATAGAAAGTCATGATTTTAATAAAGGAATTGGAGTTTTCTAATCATGGATTCTAAGGTTTTGACTTGGACTCTCAAGATAAGCAGTGTTTGGAAAGTAGATATTTAAAAAGAGCTTTTAGGAGGTAGATTTGCAAAACCATTTGGAAAGGGATTTGAATATTTTTTAATATCTCACCTTCCTAAAACAAATCTAACCATGAAAAGATTATAATCATTCTAGGGTTGTGATTTTGACAACAACTAGGATTTGAAATGTAGACCATAATGATCACATTGAATGTAACACCTTCCTAATACAACTATAACCATGGAATGGCTAGAATCATCTTAAGATTGTGGCTTTGATAAAAGCAATTTAAGGTTTAGACCCAAAATTTAGACATTGATGATCACATCAAACATAACACTTTCTTAAAACAACCCTAACCATGGAATGGCTATAATCATCTTAGGATTGTGGTTTTGAAAGTAAGTTTGAAAGGAGTTTTGAATGCAAGTTTTGAAAGAGAACTTTGATGCAAGTTTGAAAACAACTTTGAATGCAATGTATGAACATGATAACTAC
Organism: Euryodendron excelsum; assembly: GCA_033060915.1. Lineage (NCBI taxonomy): Eukaryota > Viridiplantae > Streptophyta > Magnoliopsida > Ericales > Pentaphylacaceae > Euryodendron > Euryodendron excelsum. Next base: position 12,941,188 of record CM065399.1, read on the forward strand.
AATGCAATAAGGTCGTGAATATACAAGGTTAGGCTTTATCACATAATCAAGAGGGTTGAACCCACACCGTCTTAGGTCGAACTTGAAGAAAGCCCCCAGCACGGTGACCTTCAACAATTCTTCTTAAGCATGAATCAGAGAATCCCTTATTTCAAGCACGCAAGAAGAGGAGGTAAAAGATGGCAATTAAAATTGACAAAAACCCAAGTGGGTTAGGAGACAGAAGACAAAAGGGGAATTACATAAACTGAATAAAAAACCTACCTTGTCTTCTCTTTGCTTTGGTTACTTTGTTTGCTTTGCTTTATTTGCACCTCGAAAGCTTTGAAGATGCAACACTTGACCTTCTATGGATGTTTTGAGGCTTATGTTTAAGTGTATAGAGTGTATAGAGGCCAAGGTTTGAATGGGCTTGAGAGAATTAGGGTTTGGAGAGAACTCGAGCTTTATTTTCAGTGAGGCAAAGTTTTTGGACTAAGTTTGTATACCCAGAATACGCAGGGGGAGGGTCTATATTTATAGGCAAACTAAATAAAAACTGACACCTGTTGCAGTAGCACTAGTGCTTTTTGAAGCTTGGTGCCACTAGAGTGGCGCTAGGCCATTTATTGGCTTGGCGCCACTACTAGTAGCACCAGCCACTTAGGCAAGTTTTAAGGTGGCAAGAAACATATCTTTTGACCCTTAGGACACAAAGTAGAAGATTTGGGCGCCTGTCCTAGTGACTACCATGCAATTTTTAGCTTGACTCCACTAGGAGTGACTCTGGAAAGTCCGGGAATGGTCCGGAAGGCCAAAGATGGATAGGAACCCTTGAAAGAGTGTACCAAAGGTAACCAGCTAGAGAAATAATGCTGGGATAGTTGAAAAGGTCGACCAACCCACTTGGGACAAAATGGTTATTTGAATTGAAAAAACACCAGAATGAACCTGGAGTGACCCGTGAGAAGGCTTGAAGGTTGGAAGGGTATTCCAAGGGATTGCTGATTTGATACCCAAAGCCAGTGTGGTTGAAGAAAGCGACCAGCCCACTAGGGGATAAATGGTCATTTTGCACCGAGCTTACCAGAATAGACTTGGAATGGTCCAGAAAGGTGTTAGAAGGTTGGAAATACTATTGGAAGCATTCTCGGAGGGTAACCGGTTTGATACCCAGAGTCGGTGTGGTTCTTGGAGGCGATCGGATGCCCCTAGGCAAAATGGTCATTTTGACCGTATGGTCTCGAAATCGATCCGGAAGCGACTGGAAGGCACTAGAACATGCTAGATTATCCTTGGGACAGTTTGGAAGGGTAGACTTACCACTCTGAGGACTTAGGTACTTTCTCAAGAAGCGTACCGGATGGACCTAATGGGCAGTTTGGTCATTTTTTGCCGGAGTGGGCTAGCAGGCACTGGTGTTAACCTAGGTTTTGAGTGTTTCCATCACTTTGATGGTGTGTGACGAGTTGCTTTCCAAAGGTATCCCGTCCTTCAGTAAACGTGCCATGGCTAAGAGGCGTGTTCGATCCCGTGAAATAGAGGGTTTATTGGCAATTCCCAAGATTAACTTGCTTGCGAGTGTTTCTGTCATTTTGATGATTGTGATGCTTATGAGTGTTTCAGTCACTCTGACAATGTGTGTTCATTCCAAAGACTACCTGATCTCGGGAAGTTGCTGGATGGTCTTATCGTCTAAGGGATCAACTTTCACGAAAGACGTGCTGGATAACGGACATTCTACATTGGCAGGCTAGCAAGCTCCATAAGTGAACCGCTCTACTATCTTGGAGACTTGGTTTCCATCCCGATTGACAGGTTTAAAGGGACTTACTGCTCCGAGGAGTTTCTCAAAAAACGCGCCGTGCTGGATGGACTTACCGTTTGAGGGATCAACTTTCTCGAAAGATATGCTGGATTGAGTTTGATTAACTTGCCGAGCAGGCAAAAATGGGATCTTTATAGCCACCCCTCTTTTTCGGTCAGGCTAGAGATTGCTTGTCAAAGGTAGAAAATGATAAAGTAAGGGTCCCATGTTAACCGCGAGGCAATCGGAGGGATAGAATTTAAAATTTTTTTTTGAAGACTAGAACTTAAAATTGGCATATTAGCCCAAGGGGACATTTGAAATCGGATTTTGGCGGCCAAAAGGGCAAAGTCACCTAGAATTTGACTGTGGCGCTTAGCTTGACAATTCCTTAGCGCAAGGCCTAGGAATTAAAATAGCAACAACTTCTTATCCGAGGCTCGCGGGTTTGTTCAAATTCTTGGGAGTTTGAGAGCTTTCTCGAGTTTTTGCAAGGAAGGACTTGTGAGCATTGAAGGAGTGAGTATAGGGGACCCCAAAGAGTCTCCGGAAGTAACTACAGTTCCTGAATTATTGCCGAAAAAAAAGATTTTTCCGGAGAGCTCCAATGGGTGAGTTTTTTATTTTTTTATTTTTTGTTGATTTTGATGTGTAGAACTCCGTTTGAGTTGTGTCAATAGTTGAAATTGATATCTTGATGTGCTTTGAACACTCTGGTGATGTTTTTTCTGCGTTTTGATGCTTGTTTGATTGAGTTTGAGTAGTTTTGCAAGTTTATGTAACGAAAATTTCTACAGAAATTGGAGATTTGTTTCTACGGCTTTGGGTATTGGGTTTTCTAGATAAATTTTTGCACCATGTGCCTTATAAAAATTTGTTGAACAATCGTGTCAAGTTTCATGTCTTTCTAAAAAAAAATTAAATTTTAAATTTTTTGAAAAATAGAAAAATGCTTGAAAAATAAGAAAATTTTAGAAATTGATGGAATTGTTTGAGTTTGACATTTAGAAAAATATGGGAATATTTTAGAAAATATTTGAAGTAGTTTTGAGAGAATTGGTAATAGTTTTGAAGCCTTGAATTTTTGAAAAATAGAACAAGTGTTTAAAAAGTAAAAAATCTTAGGAATGTGCATAGATTGTTTTATATGTGTTCATGTTATATGATTGTGATGCTGTAGGATGCATGGCTTATGTTTTGTTATCACGTCTTGGGCATTGTAGGGACTACTTATAAATGAGATTCTGTTGAAATTTAAAAAATTAGGAAAAAGTTTTAAAAAATTTTGAGATAAAATCTTTTTAAAGGGCAAATATATAAAACCTTTAAGGGTGGGACCATTTTGGTAAAGAAGACCCCGGGAAACTTGGGGGGGTCTCTAAAATAGAACTTTTTGAAGAAAAAGCTTAGAAAAACATTTGGAAATGGACTTTAAATAAAACTTTTGAAGGAAAAATTTTAAAAACCGTTGAGAATTGATTTTGAATGAAACTTTTGAAGGAAAAGTTTAGAAACCATTGAGAATTGATTTTGAAAATAAACTTTTTGAAAGAAAAAGTTTAGTAAACCTTTGAATTGGTTTTGAAAATGCACTTTTGAAGGGAAAAGTTTAAGAAACCATTGAATTAATTTTGAAATTAAACTTTTAAAGGAAAAAGTTTATGAAACCTTTGAATTGTTTTTGAGAATAAACTTTTGAAGGAAAAAGTTTAAGAAACCTTTGAATTGACTAGGGTAGACTCTGCTGGGAGTAAAGGAACAAGACTTGTGTCGTTCCTTATTTTCTTTGTTTTCTCTTTTTTCTGTACCTCTTTGTCTTTTGCACTGCATATACCGTATATTAATGTCTTTTACCTTGATTTGACTTTCAAGATGGTAGACGTCGGTGATGATGATTCTAAGTGTAAGCACCCCATTTTTGACCGCTCGGCAGTCTACGCTCCGTCCAGACTTGTACTCAAGTCAATATGGATGTATTCTAATCGAAACTAACTCTCTAAGTCCAAATCCCATCTACCCATCGCCTTGCAGGCCCACCAAGCCCAAATAGAGGCAAAATGACCAAAACGCCCTTAGGGGCATTATCCTTTCCAATTCCAACCCCTCTCTCGAGACAGTTGATTCCTCAATACGGTAAATCTACTCCAATCAGGCGCGTCTTTCCGAAGACGGTAAGTCCCCTTTCCAATTCCAACCCCTCTCTCAAGACAGTTTATTCCTCGAGATGGTTCCAAATCAGGCACGTCTTTCCGAAGATGGTAAGTCCCCTTTTCAATCCCTCTCTTGAGGCAGTTTATTCCTCGAGACGGTTCCAAATCATGCACGTCTTTTCGAAGACGATAAGACCCATTTCCAATTCCAATCCCTCTCTCGAGATAGTTTATTTCTCGAGACGGTTCCAAATCAAGCACGTCTTTCTGAAGACGGTAAGTCCCCTTTCCAATCCCTCTCTTGAGACAGTTTGTTTCTCAAGACGGTTCCAAATCAGGCACGTCTTTTCGAAGACGATAAGTCCCCTTTCCAATCCCTCTCTTGAGACAGTTTATTCCTCGAGACGGTTCCAAATCAGGCACGTCGTTTCGAACACGATAAGACCCCTTTCCAATCCCTCTCTCGAGACAGTTTATTCCTCGAGATGGCTCCAAATTAGGCATGTCTTTTTGAAGACGATAAGACCCCTTTCCAATCCCTCTCTCGAGATAATTTATTCCTCGAGACGGTCCCAAATCAGGCACGCCTTTTCGGAGACGGTAAGACCCCTTTCCAATCCCTCTCTCGAGATAGTTTATTCCTCGAGACGGTTCGAGTAGCGGAAATACTCACAAACATCACAACCGTTCGTGTAATGGAAATACTCGTAAATAGGTCAATATAGGGAATTGCCAACAAACTCCTGTGTCACGACGATTGCCGTCAAAGTGGCAGAAACACTCAAAACCCAGGTCCACACCAATGCCTGCTAGCCCACTTCGGTGAAAAATGACCAAACTGCCCATTGGGCCTTTTCCGAGACTTTCCGGTCAAGATGACCATTTTGCCCCTAGGCATCCAAACGCCCCGGGAACCACACCGGCTCTAGGTATTAAACCGGAAACCTTCTGAGATTGCTTTTTATAGTACTCTCAACCCTTCTTTATCTTTCCAAATCATTCCGAGTCAGTTCCGGCAAACCCGGTACAAAATGACCGTTTTGCCCCTGTTGGGCCGGTCTCCTTTTCCGACCATACTGGCTTTGGGTATCAAACCGGTAACCTCCTAAGAATACCTCTTATAGTATTCTCAATCTTTCTCTACCTTTCCGGATCATTCTGAGTCAGTTCCGGTAAACTCGGTGCGAAATGACCGTTTTGCCCCTGGTGAGCCGATCACCTTTTCCGACCACACCGGCTCTGGGTATCGAACTGGCAACCTTTGAGAATATTTTGAATAATGTTTCCAAATCCTAATTCTTCTTCCGGGTCAGTCCAAGTCCGTCCTGGCAGCTTCCCGATCCGATTGATCGTTTTGCCCGTAAAGGCCCGGTCAACCCTTCCAACATATCATATCTTCATTTTTCAAGTTAAATACCTCCGGGACACTATTTTAAGTGTTCCTGCTCTTTTTCAGCCTTCCAGGTCATTCCCGGTCTTCCAAACTCCTTCCTAGACTTTCCGAAGTCACTCCTAATGAAGCCAGGTTAAAAATTGCATAGTAGTCACTAGTACAGGCGCCCAAATCTAGTCAAAGATATGTTGCTTGCCACCTTACAAACTTTCCTAACTGGATGGCACCACTAGTAGTGGCGCCAAGCCAAGAATTGGCCTAGCGCCACTCCTAGTGGCGCTAAGAGCAATTTTGCCCTGGCGCCACTGCAACAAGCGCCAGGTTTGTCTAACCTCTATAAATACATAGCCTTCTCCAACGTGAAAGAGGTCCACAAACTCAGTCTAAAAACACCAATATTCGATATACAGAGCTCGAAGAATCCCTAAACCCTAGCCTCCCTAGGTTTTCCAAACCCTAGCCACCATACACTAAACCCTAGCCTTCTATACACTCATACACACCCCCATACACTTATACACTAGCCTCCAACTCTCCTTTGAAGACTTAAAGAGCTGCAATCTAAAGTTTGAAGATTGAAGACAACTCTTGAGGATTGAAGACGAAGATCAAGACGAAGACCGAAGACAAGTAAGGCGCGCAAAATAAACAAGACACAAGGTAGGTTTTCTATTTAAATTTCTGCACTCCCCCCTCTCTCTTCTCTCTCCTAACCCACTTGGGTTTTTTCTATTTTAATCCCCCATCTCTTTCCCTCCCTTTCTTTGCATGCTTGAAACAAGGGGATTCCCGGTCCATGTGTAGGATTAGACTATCGGAGGGTCACCGTGTCGGGGGTTTTTCTTTAAGCTAACCAGAGATCACATGGGTTCGGCCCCCTTGATTATGTGGTGAAACCTTAACCTTGTATGTTCACGACCCCAAACTTGCATTGTGCATATCATGATTCTTGAATTCTTCCAAAAGTTGTTTTCAAAGTTGTTTTCAAAATCGTTTTCAAACTTGTTTTCAAACTTGTTTTCAAAGTTGCATCAAAATTTCTTTTTCAAAACATGTTTTCAAAATCACAATCCTAGGTGATTCTAGCCTTTCCATGGCTAGGATTGCTTTAGGAAAGTGTTCCATTTAAAATGACTTTCATGATCCATATTTTCAACCCTTGTCGTTTTCAAAACCGCTTTCCTAAAGTGGTTCTAGCCTTCTTATGGTTAGAATTGCTTTAGGAAAGTGAGATGTTTTTTACACCTTTTAAAAACTCTCTTTTCAAAAGTCTCTCTTCCTAAAAATCTCTTTTTCAACATACTTTTCTAAAACTCTCCTTTCCAAGATTGTTTTCAAAAACTTCTCTTTTTAAGCCCCTTTCTAAAACGCTCTCTTTAAGGTCCACTTTCCAAAAACGTTCCCTAGGTTTTCTTCTTAGAAAAACCTCTTTCTAAACCTCTTTTTTAAAAATCTCTTTCTAAAAAACTCCTCACTAGGATCTCTTTCCAAAAACTCTTTTTCCTCAAAATTCACTTTCTAAAAACACTTCCTAAGTTCACGTTCCTAAAAACTCTCTCCAACAATCTCCTTCCAAAAATCTATCTAAAAAACTCTCTTTCCAAAATCTTCCTTCTAGAAACTCCCCTTTAGGATTTTCCTTCTAAAATCTTCGTTTTCAAAAATACACTTTCTAGAAACTCTTCTCTGGGATTCCCTTCTAAAAACCTTCGTTTCCAAAAACTCTTTCTTTAGAGCCCAAGTCAAGCCTTAGAACCCACAATTAGGAAACCCTAATTTTCTTTCCAAGAACATGGTTTTGAAACTTTCCCTAAAACCTAGGTTTCCAAAACCTCTTGTTTTCTATGTCAAAACTATATATATTTCCAAAACCTATTTTCTACGTCGAAACTATAGCCTTCCAAATCTAGGGTTTCCAAAACTTTCTCTTCCAAATCAAATCTTCCCTTTAGGAAACCAAATCCAATCTCCGACATTTAAGAAACTAGATCCAATCCTCCGTTTTTGGAAACAAAATCAAAACACTTCTTCTTAGAAACAAAATCCAAATCTTTCCTAATTCAACCCTTTCCTAACTCTATCCCTTTCCAAATCTTAACTTTCCAAATCTAAGTTTTCAAACATTTCCTAAACTCAAACCTTTCCTAATCTCAAGATTTTCAAAAACTCTAAAACTTTCTAAATCTTAAACTTTCTAAATTTCAAATCTTTCCAAATTTCAAAACATTCTAAACTCAAAACTTTCTTATTTTAAAAACTTCCTTGTTTTCTAAACTTTCCAACTTTCAAAACTTCCTTATTTTCAAAACCTTTCCTATTTCAAAAACATTCCTTTTTCCTAAAAAGCAAAACATTTCTTATTTCAAAGCTTTCTTATTTCAAAACTTTCCTAAATCAAAACTTTCCTAATTCAGGAACTTTCCTAATTTGAAAACCTTTCCAATTTTCAAAACTTCCCTATTTGAAACTTTCCTAATTCCAAAACTTTCCTAAGTCAAAAACTTTTCTAATTCGAAACTTTCCTAAATCGGACCTTTCCTAATTCGAACATTTCCTAAATCCAATCCTTTCCTAAATCTTCCAAGTCTAACATTCAAGTCAAATCTTTCTAAATCTCAAGTCCTTTCTAAATTCTCTCTTTCCTAAGTCTAAGTTTCCTAAAACCAAGTCTTTCAAAACCAATCTTTTCAAATCTTCCAATCAAAGTTCAATCTCTCCATCTTCCAATCCAATTTCCAATTCAATCTCTTTTCCAAATCAATTCTTCTATTTTCAATCGAACTCTTGTCCGAACTACGACTGACCTGATTCCTCCAAAAGGATACGTAGGCAACCCTCATGGGTGCGGTCTCCACATTTTTCAATTTTCAAACTCCATATTTTCCAAATCTCAAATTCCACAATCTTTTCAAATCTCCAATCTATTTTCAAACTTCCAATTTCAATTCTATCTTTTCAAATTTCTTCTAAAATCAAATCAAATTCTTCTTTTCAAATTTATTTCCAATTCAACTCTCTTCTATTGTACTTGTATATCATGCATCATGTTAATTTCTTTTCAAACATTATTTTTCAAAGTGGATAGGGTTGAACATATGTTAGTTGAAGACTCTCATAGGTGAATCTAGGGTAGATTGACATGTAAGTACCGAAAGGGTGGGGTAGGGTGATGGCTTAGTGCGTCTTCCCTACACGTAACCAACCTCCGAGCCTAGATCACTGATTTCAAAGACCAAAAACGGATTTATTTTTCAAAAAGGGCTAAATGTTTTCCAAAGGTAGCCAAACAACCAGTTTTCTTAAAAACCCCTCTCTTGAGGGGATATTTTCAAAATCGTTTTTCCAGAAACCCTAAGTGTAGTCTTCGGATTGTGCTTAGTTTTTGGATGACCTAACTCACCTTAATCAAGTTAGGTGGCGACTCCAAATCTTTTTCAAAAGCCCTTTATTCAAATCTATTTTCAATTCAAACCTAGTCGCACTCATTCTTCTAGAAGGGTGAGTTCTAACGAAAGAGTACAGTGTTTTTCCCGCTTGTGTGAGTATTCCTCGAGTGAGAAAAATCTGGGTGCAACACTAAGCGGAGATGTCGGTTTGGAAAAGGGGCTTGCACGGATTCCGTTGGCAGTTCTAATAACTCTAGGGGTAGCCGTAGATCAGCTGGCAAGACGTCTTCTAGTCAGAGTGGGACGGGAAGTATGCCTCAGATTGATTAGTTTCCTCCATTCGGGCCAGTTTTTTAAGGGAGAGATGGATGTTGAGGATGAGGAGACCGTGTGGCTGGTTATGGTAGGGCCTCTAGTAGGTGGAGGCAGACAAACACAGATTTGGGGGATTTGGAGGTACCTGACATTCCTTCATTGAGGAACCTTGCCCATCATCCCAGTATATATTCTCGATAGCATTTGCCCCATCCCTGAGTACAAACATCATTTAGAGGGGTCGTCCACTGGCTTTCAGTACCATGCAGCGGGCCACTCCATCTTACCACACCTTTTTGGCAAAGATTGGTTTTGGGGCATTCATGGGATTACGAGCAAACCACCTAAACCGCCATTTAGTATTGGCATTGATCGAGATATGGTTTGGCGAGACAGCGACCTTCCACTTTATGGGCTTTGAGTTGGGTCCTACCTCGTTAGATTGGGCCATTATCACGGAGCTTTCTTTTGTTGTTAGTAAGGTCAAGGCTTGCTCTCTGTTGGACTTGCCGCTGTTGGCCCAAAAGGCAACCCAAGAGGGGGGTGAATTGGGTTTTTTGAAGATTAAGTGCAATTAAGATTAATTAAAATTAATCTAATCAATGTAACAGTGATCAGTCTATATATAATGCAATGTAATTAAAAGAATAATGAAAAATAGAGCAATAGAAAGCACACCGAGAATTACTGAGGTTCAACCGCAATTCGTGGTCTACGTCCTCACCCCAAGATCCCCTTGAAGTTTTCCTCGACTATGTAATCTCCAATTACAAATGGATGCTGATTGACCAAATGTTCAGCTTACTATTTACACAAGAACTTCTTCACAAGTTCTTCAGCCACCAAGTGGTTTTGTCCAAGATCCACTCAAACTTACAAGAGTTTTTCTTTCACAAGAGAGCTCTCAAACTCTCACTTATAGGTGTATAAAGACATACAAATGATTTACATACTCTCTATCAAGAGTAGATTAAACAATAAAGGCTCACTTAATGAAGACAAGGAGAATGTTCAGAATTTTCAGTTTGATCAGTCAGTGGATGTTGGTTTCTTATGTCTCTTTTTGTATAAATGCAATTGGAAACTTGTATATAAACCCCTGTATTGATTTCGTCCATTGGAGGTTGTCGGTGTTGGCCTAAGAAGTCAACCCAAGAGGGGGGGAGAATTGGGTTTTATAAAATTTATATCAAAAATTGCAACTAAAAATTGTTTATGTATTTTAACAACAATTAATCAAAATATATATATCAAGCAAGTGGAGTATACATCAATATATATATTTATGCAAACATGTATAGTGAGCAAATAAGCAAAACAGAGGCAGAAGAGAAGTGCACCAGATTTATAGAGGTTCGGCCAACCTTGCCTACGTCCTCTCTTCTTCGATCCTTTCGAAGGAATTCCACTATGTAATACTCCTTACACAGCTGCTGGTTGTGTCACGAGTGCCCAACTCACTCTTACAAAAGCTTCTTCCCAAGCTTTCAAAACCCAAGAGATTTTGTCCAAGCTTCTCTTAAACTTACAAGTGTTTTTCCCAAGAACACTCAAACTTACAAGGTTACAAACCCACCCAACTAAGAATGAATGAAGATTATACAAAGAGTGACTCTCCTAGTGAGTATACAAATGAATACAACTCAATGGATAACTTTAAACACTCAGCAAAAATATGTGGCAGTGAGGTACAGGTGATTTTCAGCTTCAAGCACTTGATATGAATGGTATGATTGCTCTCTTCATCTTCTTCGACGCTGTATGTATCTCATATATATAGGTATGGATCGATTCTAGCCGTTGGAGAAGTATGGGAGAAGATTTGGTAGCATTTTTGCCCATACCGTCTATCAGAAAACTAGCCGTTACGGTCTAGGGGTCGACTCTTTTCACAATGAGTCGACTCTTTTTGCATTTCAGTAAATTTTTCAAGTCACTGTCCAAATGAGTTGACTCTTTTGTCCCAAGAGTCGACTCTTTTCAGCAGTCTGCAGAATTGTTGTTCTCTGTTGCAATGAGTCGACTCTTTTTGGCCAGGAGTCGACTCTTTTGAGTCTCCAGCACAAATCCAAGGCTCTGTTCGAATGAGTCGACTCTTTTTGCTTGAGGGGTTGACTCTTTTTACCAAAACTCATATTTTTGCAACTTTCCTTCATTCTTTTTCAAAGCTTCCAATCTCTTCACGGATCATCTAAATAGGCTTTTTAAAGCTTGCAAACACTTCTTCAAGATTAGATGACTCCAAGAACATCTTCAATCCATTCAAGGTGAATTTTCTTCATTTTCATCACTTGTAGAGCTCTTCCATCATTATAGCTTCATCCATTGATTCAAGTCTTCTTCAAGATCTTCAAGAGAGCTTCCATGACTTAGAATCTTCATTTCTTCAATCAATATGGCTTCTCCATGGACTTCAACAACTCCTCCAAGAAAGCTTTCCAAGTCTTGTGATTCCTTCCATGTCTTCAAGACATCTTTAAATCTATCAAGAAAGCTTTTATGTTTTTGAGTTGGTCTCTTCTTTTTCCATTCTTGCAAAATATCTTCAAGTCCTCAAAGTCTTCAATCTTTTAAATCAAGACTTTGATCATTTTCATTCTTCTTCTTTGATATCCATCATCTTCATTCTCTTATAAAATCACCATTGTTGAATATGCTATTCTTTCATGCTTATCAATCTTCAATCTAGAATTTTCATCAACTTGAGATTTCTTTTTCTTCTTATAATATCAGCTTTGTAGAATACATCACTTTATCATGCTTTTTATTCTTTATTCAAATCTTTGCATCATAAATCCTCTATTATGATAAGTTTCAAGTCAAGATCTAATTAATAATTCATCTACACACTAAGTAGAATTATTAGATCATTTAACCATGTTTTGTTATTATCAAAATCAAGGCATTGACTCAACAATCTCCCCCTTTTTGATGATGACAAAACATTAAAAATATATGCAACTAAGCTCAATATAAAACATAAGGATTAATATGTATTAGAAGTATGGGACTTCAAAGTCTCAATTTTCTTCCCATTTTAATATATTTTTCACAAGTATTTCTCCCCCTTTTTGTTAATCAATCAAAAGGTTATGCAAATTCGGAATGAAAAGTGGGAGTCATAGTCCAGATAAGGATATTTCTCCCCCTTAATGAAGGAGTTTTCTTTGAAATGGCTTAAAAGAATTTTAAGAGTATAGACAGTATGCTCAAAATTTGAAGAGGCTCAATAACTTACAATAGCAGAAAAATTTAGAGAAAGTGAGATTTTACCAATCATTTGCTCCCCCTTGCTTTTGTACTTGGTGCTTGAGAGTTTTATTGCTTAAAATCCACAGAATCAGGTTCATGCTTCCCATCAGACAAAGAGTCCAAATGAGGTTTTAGTTTCAGGGCAAAACAAATTCTAACTTAGAGGTGCAGGGCATGTAGGCATCTGGTGATGTAGAAAATCCATACTGCATTTATGGCATTGGATGCTTCTTACTGCTTCAACTTCATTAAACCAATGCTCCCCCTTTCCTTTGTAGTTGATGCCTTATGATATAATTTATGGTAGTGCATTGAGGGGTGTTTTCTCTCCTTTTGATTTTTTTGAGAATAATTTCGCCCCCTTTTGGTCAAATGCTCAAAAGAAGGAGTAATAGATGGAGAAAAACAGACAGGTACAATAGCAAAAAAAATAGAATACAATGATGTTTATGTGAAGATCATTTACTAAGACAGTTAAAGCAATCATTTATTCAGCAAAATCAACAATGTTAAAGTAATTATTCAGTCAGCATTGTTAAAGCAATCATTCATTCAACCAAACACAAATAAGATAGCAATGTTAAGATAAAGAGATCCAAAACACATCATTCATTCATAAAAAGACATTTAAGAGAGTTTTACAAAAAGAACCAACTACAAAATATTACATATTGTTTTAGAGAATGATTTGTTCAAAAACAGAAAAGGTTCAGAGGCAGAGGTTTTCATTTTCTTTTGGGAGAAGGGGTTTGAGAGAGATCAACTGGATTATCAGCAGTGTTTGAAAATTTGCTGATTGAAAGTCTTTGTCTCAGGCCATATTTGTGAGGAGCAACAGAAGACTTTAGAGGAGTTTGGTCAAGAGGATCAGAGGGGTCTGCAGGTGATGGCTGAGAAGAGGTATGCTCCCTTCCACTGGATCCTTCCAACTCATCTGTACTTGAGTCCTCTGCTGCAAATTCTGCTGCTGAAGGGAAAAGAGGCTGGTATTGGTCTCCCACCAGCTTCTTCATATATTTGCCAATATGCTCAGTGGAAAGAGCAATGTCATTGGCAACTTTATCTCTGATTTTGGTTCCTTCAGACACAAAGGCCTTGCTCAATTCTCTTACCTTCTTTTCAACAAAGAATAATCTAGTTGCCCCATTATCAATTTTCTTATCCAATTTGGAGAACATCTCTTCTTGATGCCTTTTCAAGTCTCTTACTATGCTCATCAAAATAGTCATATCCACTGATTGGCCACCTGGAACAATACTCATGGGAAAAAATTCCCTTGAAGCAGGAGAAGAGGCAGGTCTAGAGGGTTCACCACTTTCTGGTATGGCACTGGAAGGTTCACCTCTTTCAGTGGATTCAATTCCAGGAGTCCCACTGTCAATGTGTTTCTCTTTTCTAGGGGTCCAGGTCTTGCTCTGTGGGTTGAAGTGATAGCCCATCCTTGACAAAGTTTTCTGATTATACTCATCAGAATTAGAATCAGGAGTTCTGTGCTTTTCACCCCTTAAGTCTATCTTGAAGTGTTTGAAAACTTTGGTCAAGAGGATCCCATAGGGTAGGCTAACTTTGGTTCTTGATGCCTTGACAATGTGCTCTAAAATAAACTCAGGCAAATCAATTTTGGTGTCTGTCAAATAGGCCCAAAGGAAAAACAACTCCCTTTCAGTGATGTAGTCAAATTTGCCACCTTTAGGAATGAGAATGTGACAGATAAAGTGATGCACCAATCTAAGTTCCAAAGGCAACTCATTTGCCATGGGTTGGAATGAATCATCAGTGATTTCCTTTCCCAGTAAAGCAGACAAAGCAGTCTTTCTACTAACATCTTTCTTGTCCATTTGCCCACCACTACCAATTTTTAAAATTTGACAGATCACTCCTTTAGTGAGGGTAATGGTTTCACCCTTCACATAACTAATCACATTTACTTCTCCAGTTTCCTTTTCTACATGGGCATAGAATTGTCCCACAATTTCAGGATATACATCATCCTTTAATAGGGTAATAGATTTCCAACCAAGGGCTTCAAATTTTGGTTCAAATGCAAACTTCTCTTTAGCAAAGAAAGTATAATCTATCCATCTTCCATTTAAAATGACTCTAGAAGAGAAAATTTTCTCATACTTATCTTGATTTGATTTCTTCTCGAAGTAAATGGTGTTGTCGAGAAATACATCTTCCTCCTCCTCAGTTTGCTTCCCTTTTCTCCTTTTTGAAAGCTTAGAAGAGTCCCCTTTTGTCTTCCTCTTCATTCCTCTTTTGGATATGGGAGTCGGCTCTTTTAGGGCTTTCTTGCCTTTCTTCGATGGAGCAGATTTAGGAGCCATGGAGGGTTGTAAATGACAGTTGAAGGAAGTTAGAAAGACTCTAGGATGATCAAATATAGGTTGGGTAAGGATTGAGGGAGAGTTTTTCGGTGGTTGGAAGTGGAGGTGGTGGTTGATCATGAAAGGAGAGAGAAATCAGAAATTGTGGAGTGATTTGAATAAAACAGGGGTTTTTACAGTTTTAAAGAAATTTTAACTTAAATGAGTCGACTCATGGTTAAAAAGGGTTGACTCTTTTGAGCGAAGAAAGCTTTTTGAGCTCTCTGTTCAAATGAGTCGACTCTTTTGACAAGAGGAGTCGACTCTTTTCAACAGAGGACATCTGGGGCTGATTCCAGAGTCCAAGAGTTGACTCTTTTGGGGTATGCGTCGACTCTTTTTCTCCAGAAATGCAAAGATGTGTTTTTAAAAGCCATGAAATGCATCAAATAAGTTTGTAATCAATTTCAAGGATACTTATGCATTCATCAAACATATATGGACATCTAAGCATTCAAGATAAAGGGTTGCTCATTCCCAATTCTCTCCTAATCATACAAAACCTATCTTCATTTAAGGGTTTTGTGAATATATCTGCAAGTTGATGTTCAGTACTCACAGAATCAAGCAAGATGTCACCTTTTTGCACATGATCACGTATAAAATGATGTCTAATCTCAATGTGCTTTGTGCGAGAGTGTTGGATAGGGCTTTTAGTCAAATTAATGGCACTTGTGTTATCACATCTAACTGGAATATGTTCAAATGTTAAACCAAAGTCCTCTAATTTATGTTTTATCCAAAGCACTTGTGCACAACAACTTCCGGCTGCAATATACTCAGCCTCGGCTGTAGAAAGTGCAACAGAGTTTTGTTTCTTACTAGACCATGAAACAAGCATATTTCCAAGAAATTGACAAGATCCACTAGTGCTTTTTCTATCAACTTTGCTACCAGCATAATCAGCATCTGAATAACCAATTAAGTTCAAAGATGTGTTTTTAGGATACCACAATCCAAGATTAGGTGTGTGCTTAAGGTATCTAAATATTTGTTTAACAGCAACAACATGTGATTCCTTTGGATTAGATTGAAATCGAGCACACAAACATACACTAAACATAATATCAGGCCTACTAGCAGTCAAGTAGAGCAATGAGCCTATCATACTTCTATATAGCTTGGTATCTACTGAAATACCTTTCTCATCACTGTCAAGTTTTGTTAAAGTATTCATAGGAGTGCCTAATGGTTTCGCATTTTCCAGCCCAAACTTCTTGAGTAGATCTTTGATGTACT
Organism: Euryodendron excelsum; assembly: GCA_033060915.1. Taxonomy (NCBI): domain Eukaryota; kingdom Viridiplantae; phylum Streptophyta; class Magnoliopsida; order Ericales; family Pentaphylacaceae; genus Euryodendron; species Euryodendron excelsum. The sequence continues at coordinate 12,957,075 of CM065399.1, forward strand.
TGGCTTGGTTAATGAAAATTTCTTCCTTTGATTGTTTGATTTGAAGTCCAAGGAAGTAATTGAGCTCACTCGTCATGCTCATCTCAAACTCACCCTGCATACACTTAGCAAATTCTTTGCAAAGCTTTTCATTAGTAGAGCCAAATATAATGTCATCAACATAAATTTGCACAAGCAACATGTCATGATTTTTAACCTTTATAAAAAGAGTTGTATCAACTTTTCCTCTCGTAAAATCATTTTCAGTTAGAAATTTGCTTAGCCTTTCATACTAGGCCCTTGGGGCTTGCTTTAAACCATATAAGGCTTTGGTAAGTTTGAAAACATGTTCTGGAAATATAGGATTTTCAAAACCAGGAGGTTGTTCAACATACACCTCTTCAGATATAAAACCATTCAAGAATGCACTCTTCACATCCATTTGATAAAGTTTGAAATTTTTGAAACATGAAAATGCAAGCAACATTCTAATGGCTTCTAATCTAGCTACAGGTGCATATGTCTCATCAAAATCAATACCTTCTTCTTGACTATAGCCTTGAGCTACAAGTCTTGCCTTGTTTCTAGTAATGGTTCCAGATTCATCCATCTTGTTTCTGAACACCCATTTGGTTCCAATTACAGGATGATCTTTAGGTCTAGGAACAAGATTCCAAACCTTATTCCTTTCAAATTGGTTTAATTCTTCTTGCATGGCCATAATCCATGACTCATCATTTTCAGCATCTTGAAAACATTTTGGTTCTATTTGAGAAAGAAAAGCAAGATGATTACACACATTTCTAAGAGATGATTTTGTTCTTACCCCTTGTGATGGATCACCTAGTATTTGTTTTGTTGGATGGTTGTGGACAAATTTTCACTCCTTTGGCAATCCTTCATTCTCATTTTGTTGGCTTGAGGAGTCATCTTGATTTCCTTTGTCATGTGGTGAAGCTTCATTTTGAGTTTGATCAATGTTCATCTTATCCAAGTTCTTCTCCACATCATCTATATCATCATTCACAGCCTTTCTAGACAAAGAGTTTAGTTCATCAAAGGTAACATGAATTGATTCTTCAACAACTAAGGTTTTCTTATTGTAAACTCTATAAGTCTTGCTATGTGAGGAATATCCTAGAAAGATAGCTTCATCAGATTTTGCATCAAATTTACCAAGGTTGTCCTTGTTATTATTCAACACAAAGCATTTACATCCAAAAGCTCTAAAATATGAAACATTTGGTTTCTTGTTTTTCCAAAGCTCGTATGGGGTTTTATTCAAAAATTTTCTTACCAAAACTCTGTTTAACACATAGCAAGCTGTGTTAACAGCTTCAGCCCAAAAATATTTTGGCAAATTGTTTTCACAAAGCATTGTTCTCCCCATTTCTTCTAAAGTCCTGTTTTTCCTCTCAACAACTCCATTTTGTTGAGGAGTTCTAGGTGCTGAAAAATTATGTTTAAAACCATTTTCATCACAATATGTTTCAAAAGGTTTGCAATCAAACTCACCACTATGGTCAGTCCTAATTGCTGTGATTGTAAATCCTTTTTCGTTTTGAACCTTTTTACAAAATTTGGTAAAGAAAGCAATTGTTTCATCTTTGTGAGATAGAAAGAATGTCCATGTAAATCTTGAGTAATCATCAACAATAACAAGAGCATATTGTTTACCAGCTAAGCTTAGAGTTCTAGTTGGTCCAAACAAATCCATATGCAATAGTTGAAGTGGTCTAGAAGTAGAGAGCATGTTGGTAGATTTAAAAGACACTCTGGTTTGTTTTCCCATTTGACATGCATCACAAGTTTTGTCTTTTTCAAAATTGAGTTTAGGAAGACCATTTACTAACTCATTTTTCAAAATTTTTGAAATAATGCTCATACTAATATGGCCAAGCCTTCTATGCCACAACCAACTATCCTCTTTGTTCACAGCAACAAGGCATTTGATCTTACAAGAAGATAATTCATTTAAGTTGAAAGTGTAAATATTGCATTGTCTATGACCAGTCAATATGATCTTGTTATCATTTATGTTTACTACATTACATTTAGATGATTCAAACACTACTTTGCAACCTTTGTCACACAATTGACTAATGCTTAACAGGTTGTGTTTAAGTCCTTTAACAAGTAGAACATTCTCAATAGAAGTTGAAGAATTTTTACCAATACTACCTCTACCGATGATCTTGCCTTTGCTATTATCTCCAAAAGTGACCAATCCTCCATCTTTTGGTGTGAGAGAAGTGAATTAAGTTTCATCTCCAGTCATATGTCTTGAACAGCCACTGTCCAAGTACCATTGATCCTTTTTGGAATTGGCTTGAAGACACACCTACAAAACAAGCAACTCAACCTTTGACCTTTGGTACCCAAATCATCTTGGGTCCAGTGGAGTTAGTCTTCAATGTTCCTTTTGGAACCCAAGCTTTCTTGGCACCATGAGATTGTTGTGTAAAGAAACATTGATTTGCAAAGTGACCTCTCTTATGACAATAAAAGCATGTGATTGGTGCTTTTGAAAACTTTTTATGTTTAAAAACATTGTAACCTATTCCAACCTTGTCAAGAGAGCAATTTCTTTTTCCAAGCATAACATCAAGTTTATCTCTTCCATTGACACATTTAGAGAGAGATTTTTCTAAATCAGTGACTTTTTCTTTCAAAGCAGAGTTTTCATTTTTCAAAATGTCATTTTCATTTTGTAACTCTTCACTTTCTTCTGTGAGAGTGAATACCATATTCTTGAGAAGATTGTTTTTGATGCTTAGCTTTTTAAATTCAACTATCAAATCATCAAAAACATCTTGCAATTCATTAAAAGAGAAATCAGAATTAGTTACCTCTGTTTCTTCTTCATGTGCCATCAGACATAGGTTGGCTACTTCATGAGTTTCAGATTCATCTAAGCTTGAATCCTCACTGTCACTCCATGTTGCAGCTAGAGCCTTCTTCCCTTTTTCTTTCTTTCCTTTCTTTTTCAGTTGGGGACACTCATTTCTCATGTGTCTTGGCTTTTTGCATTCGTAGCATATAATGGTAGAATCCTTGTTGTTGGATTCACCCTTTGCTTCAATCTTCTTTCCTCCCTTCCACCTTCTTCTCATGAATCTCTTGAATTTTCTTGTGATGAGAGCAAGATCTTCCTCATCTTCTTCTTCACTCCCAGATTCATTTTTTGATGTGGTGGACTTGAATGCAACAGACTTCTTTTTCTTGTCCTCTTCTTCTTGAGCATTCTGTTTTCGGGTTAGCTCATAAGTCATGAGAGAGCCAAGAAGTTCTTCAAGAGGTAGAGTGTTGAGGTCTTTAGCTTCTTGAATGGCTGTCACCTTTGCTTCCCATGTCTTTGGCAGTGATCTTAAGATTTTCCTCACCTGTTCACTGTTAGGATACACTTTCCCAAGAGACTTTAAACCATTTACAATGTTAGTGAATCTAGTGAACATCTCAGTTATATACTCATCAGATTTCATTCTAAATAATTCATAATTATGCACAAGAATGTTAATTTTTGACTCCTTGACCTGATTGGTTCCTTCATGAGTTACTTCAAGTCTGTCCCAAATTTCTTTGGCAGATTCACAGGTAGAAATTCTATTGAACTCATTTGGATCTAATGCACAATATAAGATATTCATAGCCTTAGCATTAGATTGCATAAGCTTCATGTCATTCTCATCCCATTCATTTTCAGGTTTAGGGATAACTTCTCTTTCAATAACTTTGCTGGGAGTTTTAGGACCATTTACGATAATCATCCATAACTCATAGTCAACAGATTGAATATAAATTCTCATTCTATTCTTCCAATAGTTGTAGTTTGTACCATTAAACATTGGAGGTCTGTTAGTGGATTGACCCTCACCTAGAGAGCTTCCAAACATGGTTGCCATGGATCAACTCTAAGGATGTTAAGCCTTTAAACTAGAGAACTAGCTCTGATATCAATTGTTGGCCCAAGAAGGCAACCCAAGAGGGGGGGTGAACTGGGTTTTATAAAATTTATATCAGAAATTGCAACTAAAAATTGTTTATGTATTTTAACAACAATTAATCAAAATATATATATCAAGCAAGTGGAGTATACATCAATATATATATTTATGCAAACATGTATAGTGAGCAAATAAGCAAAACAGAGGCAGAAGAGAAGTGCACCAGATTTATAGAGGTTCGGCCAACCTTGCCTACGTCCTCTCTTCTTCGATCCTTTCGAAGGAATTCCACTATGTAATACTCCTTACACAGCTGCTGATTGTGCCACGAGTGCCCAGCTCACTCTTATAAAAGCTTCTTCCCAAGCTTTCAAAACCCAAGAGATTTTGTCCAAGCTTCTCTTAAACTTACAAGTGTTTTTCCCAAGAACACTCAAACTTACAAGGTTACAAACCCACCCAACTAAGAATGAATGAAGATTATATAAAGAGTGACTCTCCTAGTGAGTATACAAATGAATACAACTCAATGGATAACTTTAAACACTCAGCAAAAATATGTGGCAGTGAGGTACAGGTGATTTTCAGCTTCAAGCACTTGATATGAATGGTATGATTGCTCTCTTCATCTTCTTCGACGCTGTATGTATCTCATATATATAGGTATGGATCGATTCTAGCCGTTGGAGAAGTATGGGAGAAGATTTGGTAGCATTTTTGCCCATACCGTCTATCAGAAAACTAGCCGTTACGGTCTAGGGGTCGACTCTTTTCACAATGAGTCGACTCCTTTTGCATTTCAGCAGATTTTTCAAGTCACTGTCCAAATGAGTCGACTCTTTTGTCTCAAGAGTCGACTCTTTTCAGCAGTCTGCAGAATTGTTGTTCTCTGTTGCAATGAGTCGACTCTTTTTGGCCAGGAGTCGACTCTTTTGAGTCTCCAGCACAAATCCAAGGCTCTGTTCGAATGAGTCAACTCTTTTTGCTTGAGGGGTCGACTCTTTTTACCAAAACCCATATTTTTGCAACTTTCCTTCATTCTTTTTCAAAGCTTCCAATCTCTTCACGGATCATCTAAATAGGCTTTTTAAAGCTTGCAAACACTTCTTCAAGATTAGATGACTCCAAGAACATCTTCAATCCATTCAAGGAGAATTTTCTTCATTTTCATCACTTGTAGAGCTCTTCCATCATTATAGCTTCATCCATTGATTCAAGTCTTCTTCAAGATCTTCAAGAGAGCTTCCATGACTTAGAATCTTCATTTCTTCAATCAATATGGCTTCTCCATGGACTTCAACAACTCTTCCAAGAAAGCTTTCCAAGTCTTGTGATTCCTTCCATGTCTTCAAGACATCTTTAAATCTATCAAGAAAGCTTTTATGTTTTTGAGTTGGTCTCTTCTTTTTCCATTCTTGCAAAATATCTTCAAGTCCTCAAAGTCTTCAATCTTTTAAATCAAGACTTTGATCATTTTCATTCTTCTTCTTTGATATCCATCATCTTCATTCTCTTATAAAATCACCATTGTTGAATATGCTATTCTTTCATGCTTATCAATCTTCAATCTAGAATTTTCATCAACTTGAGATTTCTTTTTCTTCTTATAATATCAGCTTTGTAGAATACATCACTTTATCATGCTTTTCATTCTTTATTCAAATCTTTGCATCATAAATACTCTATTATGATAAGCTTCAAGTCAAGATCTAATTAATAATTCATTTGCACACTAAGTAGAATTATTAGATCATTTAACCATGTTTTGTTATCATCAAAATCAAGGCATTGACTCAACAGTTGGGACTCATTTAATACAAGTCCAGTCCCTTATAACGTTAAAAGAACTAGCCGTTATTTCCAGGTGTTGACACTAGGCTTAATGTGTCGACTCATCTAGTCTGCATTTTTCAGATGTTGTCCACTGTCTCCATGTGTCGACTCTTCATATCTATGTGTCGACTCTTTGCACAAAAATCTTGCTTTTGTCTTCATGTGTAGATTTATTATATTCATGGGTCGACTCATTGATCATTTTGTCTTTAAATTTTTGCTTCTGTCTTCATGTGTTGACTCTTCATTTTCATGAGTTGACTCATTACCCAAAAATCTTTATTCTGTCTTCTAATGATCAAGTTCATCTTCAACAATATTATAAGATTTTCAAGGAGTCTTCTCTTTGGGGTATTATTATCAATCAAAATCTTTAACTCATCAAAGTTGTCTTCTATTTAATTTAGGTTGAATCAATCATTTGATAATCATCTTTTCTTGATTTCAAAATTGTTAGGACTTCATTCAATCAATGTTGATCTCTTCTTCTTTGTTGCTAAGCTTCCTCTTTCATTGTCGAGCTTTCTCTCTCATGTAGAGCTTCAAAATACTTCATTGCCGTTCTCTTCTTTTTGCTAGTAATTCTTCTTTCTTCTTTAGGATCGCTTCAATGAGACTTTTATAAGCTTAATAAAGTCTATTCATACATATTGTCTTCATTGATTCTTTACATCTCAGAAGAATTCTTTGTTTGGATTCTTTGTAGAGATCATGCAATCAAGATGAATTTTCTTCTTAAGCAACTTCAATTACATTATCTTGAATACACTTGATGAAGTCTTCTTTTGAGCATTTTCAATCTCTTCATAATCAAATCATCTTCAACTGATTTTTACACATTTTGATAAAGTCTCTATTTGAACATTTTCAATCTTTTTTAGTGCAAGTCAGCTTCATTAAGTCTATGCATACTTGATGAAAATTTTATTTGAACATCTTTAATCTCTTCGAATGCAAATCATTTGTTTGAAGTAGAAATAGGTGTCATTGCTCTGTCTGGTTCATTTCATAACTCTTAGAGTCCATTACTTGATCATAAGCTTGTTATGCATTCACTTTGACATGTATTAGAATTCAGGTTGAATTTTAAGTCTAAATTATAAACTTTATTAATCTGCACACTAAGTAAATGCATTAGTAAAATAACACAAGGTTTGGTTATCATCAAAATCAACATGGGGTTCAACCTTGAGTCAATGGCTGCCTCCTGACCGTTCTTCTTTTCTTGTGTCCTGGCTTAGTCGGGATGAGAGTACCGTCTCTGTTGAGCCACCACCTGAGCGGCAAGACATCATAAGGCGATGACTGGTTCTATATATTATTTTTAGCTATTTTTGTAATAATAACAAGTCGATCGTCCCTTTCAAACTGGTGAGTGTGGTAGCCGACTTGGGATCCCTATCAAAACTGGACTGGGGGTCTTTTTCTTTTGGTTGCTTCCTCAGATCCATACGGTTTTGGACTTCCTTCCGCTGGGGTAGTGTGACTGGGTTTTAGCCCTTTCTGGTCTAATGGATTTATGAGTCCTTGCCGGTTCTTCATCCACAGGTAGTAGAGACTAACCTTTATCATCGGGCTTTGAGATGGGCTCTTGATTAGGTGGCCCACGGATATGAGATTATTGACTTCGTGACGATACGGGCAAGCCTAGAGTTGATAGAGGCGAGAGATGTGACCTAGTGGCCCTTTGTTAAATCAGTTCATTATGAGGCAGTCAGGTATCTGGTCTCGATGTTGTTGTCGGGGATTTCCTTTCTTAATGATGAGTCCTGGGAGTCCTATCTGGAACACTGGCATTGGCGCCAGTTCTACGAGGAGCTCCGGTCAGTTGGGGATCCACCTGAGTATAAGTTCGGAGCTTTGGTCGAGGGAGTCCCTATTCCGTACTGGGAGCATTAGTCAGGTGCTAGTTTTTTGCTTCCTCCAGAGACTTACTATGCCACATATTTCGAGGCTCATTCCATAGGTGCTTTCACCTAATTCGAGGTGGTGGTTAGAGGTTATGCCGTAGGCCAAAAGGTAGTAGACTTATGGCGTTGGGCTAGGGGATATGTGCCTCAAGCTGAGTTTACTACTATAACGGATCAAAGAGACTGGTACCAAACCGAGAGAGACCAGTTCTAGATGGAGAGGGACCACTACCAGGAGGTCATGCCATGGGTCAACAGGTAGTAGACTTGTAATTTACTTTATGATGTATGTTGAAAGCTTGTGAGATGGTTTTTATTTATATATATTGATGTTGGTTATCCTCTTAAGATTTTCATCTTTGGGATTGTTGTAAAGTTTCGCTTATAGGTTTGTGACTTGTGCGATCACACTCACCCTGAGATGGTGTTAATGACACCTAATTGGGAGTGGGCGTGACATAGGGAGTGCTGATTTTGGAGAAGAGGCTTTGCATGTTGGCATTAGAGTCTCTATAGACTATCTTGATTGTGTTAAAGGCAAGCTTGACTTTTTGCAAACCAAAGTTGATCAATTGGGTGGTCGTACTGATACACAACATCGGGTTATAAATGAAATGCATACCGAGATGTCTAAGTTTGGCTCAATGCTTGCTTCTCTTAACTCTCACTTTACTTGAGCATATAATGTTGTTATTTTACTAGATTCCATTAGATGTTTATGGTTTGGATTCCTGAGTACTATTTATGTTTTGGATATTTGTGATGATGGGATAATGCTCTTTGCTTAGCTATGTTATAATTTTAACTGTTTGCTTTTTCTCTCAATGTTTTTATTATTTTTCCGTTGTCCTCTTTTGAAAAAAAGGGGGAGAAGTTATTATCTTGTTCAATGCATTTTTGCATTTAATGACTCTGCTTTGGATGTGTAGATTTCAAATATTTTTGATAGGTTATAGAGAACTTGGCATTGGTTTGAGGATTGAGTTTGAGTTGTGATTTGAGCATTGATTAGTAGTTGTCTACAGGGTTGGATTTTTTTCATAGATTTGCCAAAGGGGGAGATTTTAAAATCTGTTTTATAATTGGCACAATCTTATGGTAAAAAAATGTTGTATTTATGTCCTTATACTTCTTGTATGTTCAAACCAATGCTAAGAAGGGCTTGGACATTCATTCGCGATCTCACTAGGCCAAGAGAATGGTGAGAGGTGCAAAGCTCACTGGTAGAAATTCTCAAATCTCATTGGGGCGAGAGGTGGCTAGAGATATCAAACTCTGTGACCTTTCAAATCTCGCTGGGGTGAGAGGTGGCGAGAGGTAGCGAGAGATAGCCAACACTGCACAAATCCCTAGCCTCCAAGCATCCTTTGAAGTAGGAGTGTTCAAAAAACTGACCAACCCGCCAACCCGACCCGAACCTGATTGACCAGACACAAAGTCGAACCGAATTGATCACTTTATGGGTGGATGACGGATGGCTTTCACCCATTCCGTTCCTATTCGGTTTGGGTGGCGGGCCTTCATTTCCTCTCCCAAACCCAACCCAACTGGACCCAAACTGAACTTTCGTACTGAAACTTATGGTTTTCACCCAACCCAAACTAACCCGATCACCCTATGGTTTGAATGCGGTTCTAATTTTTTCAACCCGATGTGGTTGGGTCGGGTGATGGGTGACTCCCCAACCCGATCTGACATTTGTTCACCCTTACTTTGAAGATCAAGTGATGCCCTATTGAAACTCTCAAAGTGTTCATCAAGTACACGTTCAAAGGATCCATTAAAGAAGTAAAGCAAAGAAGAAGACAAGTCCAAGTGAAGTCTACCATTAGAACATCAAAGCAAAAAGAAGACAAGGTAGGGTTTTTAGTTAAATTATGCAATCCCCCACTTTCTCCTGTCCCTCATAACCCACTTGGGTTTTCTTTTATTTAAACTCACATCTTCTACCCCCTTTTCTTGCATGCTTGAAACAAGGGACCTCCCGGTTCATCACGGTATGGGTCCAGCCCCCTTGGTTATATAGTGAAGCCTAACCTTGTATGTTTATGTCCCTATTGCATTGTTGCTATCACAATCATGCATTCAAAGATATTTTTAAACTTGCATTCAAAACCTTTTCTTTCAAAGTTATTTTCAAAACCACAACCCGAAGATGATTTTAACCATTCCATAGTTAGGGTTACTTTAGGAAAGTGTTACGTTCAAAGAGATTATCAAAGTCCATATTAGGGTTCAAACCCTAGTTGTTGTTAAAATCACAACCTTAGACTGGTTCTAGTCCTCTCATGATTAGAATCGTTTTGGGAAAGTGAGATATTCAAGAGACTTTCAAAAGTCTATATTCAAACCTTTCTAAAATAGTTTTGCAAATCTACTTCCTAAAAATTCTTTTTAAAGATTTACTTTACAAAAACCCCTTTTCTTGAAGTCCAAGTCAAAACCCTAGAGTCCATATTTACGAAACCATAGGTTTCTCACATAAAATCATAGCTTTCTACTTGCAACAAATTATAGATTTCCAAGACATTTTTTTTACATAAAATCATAAACTTCCTAATTCAAAAGTCACATAAAATGATAGATTTCTAAAACTAAAGCTTTACAATTTCAAGTCAAATCAAATCTTGTCCAAATAGAAAACCAAATCAAATATCTTATTTCTAGAAATAAAATCTAATCTTTTGTTTTAGGAAATAGAAATCAAATCTTTTCTAATTCCAACCTTTACTAATGTCAATCTTTCTTAATTTCAAAACCTTCCAAAAAAAATAACTTATTGAAATCCAATCTTTCCAATTCAAATGCGTTGCATAAACTCTAAGTCCTATAATTGCTTAAATCCCAAGTGACTGGCAAATGCTTTGATGAAAAAGCATCAATGTTATCAAGAATCAATATGTGGAGGGCTACGGTCCTCAAGAAAGCCTCCTTTCAAACTTATAACAAGATGCCTAAAGGAAACGAAGCCATAAGCCAATTGCAATTAGTTGGGATTAAGGTATGTTGAGTTGGTTTGATACACTTCAATACCCAAAAGTCAAAGAGAAAAACCAAAAAAAAAAAAAAAGAAAGAAAGAAAGAAAGAAAAAATCCTTGTTATGCTTGCTCGCGGACAAAGGCTTAGGAATAAATAACTGTAATAAGGAGAATTGTCCCAATCTTGAAACTATCACCTTAAGTGTGGATTCCTCAACCAAGTTACAACTAATTCTTCTTCTTACACCTCATTTCACACTTTCTCCTCTTTAAAATTTTTATAGAACACAATCCAAATTGGTTTAAGGAACTAGCTAAATCAGCAAGGATCTGTTTAGTTGTCCCAATGATGTGAATTTCGGGCATTTTGGATTTATTCCATCTAACTCAGATAACAGATTTGTTGGGCTACATATTGAAGCATCTCAAAAGTATATAAAACTTTAGCCCAAGGATGTCAATTTGGAGCATTTCAGTCTTCCTTTAAAATGTACAACAATTCGACTTAATATTGGAAAATTCAAAGCTACACTGTTCAACACCAAGACAAATTTGAACTAACTCACTTACAAATTAAGACATTTTAAAATAATGGATTTAAAAGGGTTAATACAACACCATCCCTTGAACTATGACTTAGTATCACTATGCCCCCTTATATTATAAAACGTAACACATTGAAAATTGCTATCAATAAATACCTCTATTAGCAATATATTAAGCAAGGGTTAATTACACTTTGCACCCTTACACTTTATATTAAATTTTACTTTAGGACCCTCACTTTTAATTGTAACAATTATGCCCTTACACTTCTAATTTATTATAATGTTAACTTCTGCTAACTTCTGTTTAGAAAATTGATGAAAAATTCACATATGACAAGCATGCTACCTTTTTTAAGGGGCAAAGATGTTTCTTCATAACAAACTACCACAAATTTCTCTTAAATTACTTCAAAATCATGAGTCAAATCGAATTTTTAATATATATAGTGTTATTAGGTTTCAGCTAAAAATTCTCAATTCAATTCACGTACGATATATGTGAGTTTTTGAAATAAAAATGATTGAATTTTACATGTTTGTCCCCCTTAAAAACAAAAAAAGGCAATGTGGTTATTATATGTGAATTTTTTGTCAATTTCTTAAATAGAATGTTGACTGTACTACAAATTAAAAGTGTAATGCTTTAATTGTTACAATTGAAATTAAAAGCCTTGAAGTGAGATTTTGTGCAAAGTGCAAGGGTGCAAAGTGTAATTAGCCCTATTAAGCAATCTGTTAGGAAAGTAGATGAAAATTTGTCATATGACTTTTACATGTTCACAAAAGTATGATATTGTAACAAAATTAACCTTCTATTTTTGTAATGATTGCCTAATGACTCAAATGGCTCTTGAATTGTGCCTAAATTTACACATCATTCCAAAGGGCATTTGAGTCTTTAGACAATTATTATAATGGGAGAAGATCAATTTAGATATAGAACTATACTTTTTGAATATGTACACGTCACACAATAAATTTTCATTTATTTTCCTAAGGGATTGCTAATAGATAGTGTTAATTTATATAAATTAGTAGTTTAGGGAGTCAAAATGCCACGTTTTATAGTATAAGGGGACTTAGTGATTCTGAGTTATAGTTTAGAGTGTATTGCTGTAATTAACCAATTTAAAATGAATCAATTCATGACACATACAGTAAAAAGGCTAATTAGGCAATGGTGATTGCTAGAGAGAGTCAAAGTTCTTTCCTTTGATCAAAATTCAATTCGTTGTTGGAAAGGTAGATGAAACCACAGTATATTATTGAAAAAGAAAAATGATATTCTTTTATAAATTTTTAAAAAAAAAAATACCAAAATAATAAGATAGTGATATTTTTATAATTAAAAGGCATTATGATAGGTAGTTTGTTTTAAAATGAGTCATTCATATCATTTCCGTGATAAATTTTGTATGAAAAGTACATATGCAATATACACCAATCTTATTTTATATACTATGAGGGGTGGGGGGGTGAAACCGTGATTTCAACGGGGACGCAGGTGTCAATTCGATGCTGGTTATAGAGATTGATGCAGTCGATGTCTAGCCGCTTCAAGCTGTCTTCACAGGTGGCATGTACATAGGACGGATCACCATATATCTCCCTCTTACCGTCCGTAGAACTAATCCCAAATTTGGTAGTCAATTCAACTCTCTCTCTCTCTCTCGCCCCTCCCTTTAATGTCTGCCATCATCAATTCGACCATTTAGTTATCTGGGTATCCACGGATTTCAATAACCACATCAAATAAATGAGAGTAAATGGAAGTGAATTAGCAGTAGAAGTAGTAGGAGGAGAATGAGTGAGTGACCTTGCCAAGAAGAATTTTGTTGGTGTGAGGGTCATATACATCGGAGGTGTCAAGGAAAGTGACACTGCAGTTGATGGCATGGTGGATGACTTTGATCATCTCTTCCTTGGGCTTCGGAGCATCATAGAAGGCTAACATGCTAATGCAGCCCAGTCCCTGTGCCGACACCTCCAGGCCTTGTGAACCCAGCTTCTTCTTCCCCAGTTTCGCCATTTCTTCTCTCTCTCTCTCAATGTAATAGTGGCCGCGGAGCAGTAGTGTGGTTGACTGGCTAGTGATGAGCACTGAACGCGTATACAATAGGAGAGTGTAGTTGTAATGGAAGATAATGTTGGTTAGTGTGTAGTACACTTCAGGTCAAAAAAATGAGACTGTGGGACGGCCGAAAAGGCTAACAACTGATAATGGAATTGTTGGAACGTAGCCACACCTACTTTGAGAGGTTCTCTAAATGCATGTGTTCATACAATAACTATTGATAAAATGTATTTTATACGAGTGCATATCACTAAGATGGCCACTTTAAGATTTATAATTCGAAATTGTATGCCATCATATTTACATCAATTTAATTATATATTCTATATCTATTTTACTAGCCACTATCAACCAATTCGATGGACAGTCTCAATCCATCGAGCTCACTGGAGCCTTGGATAGAAAAATTTTTATTCCATGCATGGAGGACCTGTTTTGGGTACAGATAAAGAGATATAACTCACTATAAATCCACATTACAGATGAGTAATGCAATGGAAGTCAGTGCCATTTCGACTAGCCAAACCAATGTTATCATCAACAGGCAAGGGTGTCCATAAGCTCGATAGCTCATTTGGTCTGGCCAAGCCTGCTCATTATTATAGGACTTGAAATTTTTTCTAGGCCCAATTAGATTAATAGGCTTCCATCAAAATCATAGATTTTTTTTTGGGCAGGTTTAAGATTTAGTTTTATGGCTGATGAAAAATATTTTTAGTGTAGGCCCGGGCCGAGCCTAACCAAATCAATGTCTAGCTCTAGCAGTAGGAGAGTTGATTAAGATCATATGCCAAAGAAAAAATAAATAATTTCATGTGGCAAAGACACAAGAAGTTTGAAAACCTATTTTGGAGACATGGATTTGAATATAGAGAATAAGTAACTTAAAGATCCAACTATAAGACCACGTCAATTATCTAGGTACGTCAACCCTATATGCAAGTTTAAAGCAATAAAGTAAAGAGACAAGGTACACGGGATTTTAGTCTAGAAACCCATAAACTAGAAAAAAATCACAAGACCACACACAACTACTAACATACTCAGCACTATAACTTTGAACAGTTACAATCTAGCCCGTTTATCTACAACTATGGTAGAAATTTCAGACTTGATCGTTAGACACTCATGATTAACCATTCTCCCATGCTCTTAACATTAACCTTTGGAATCCGCTAAAGACGATATGTGTGAAATTTGGTTGTTGACCATAAGAAACTCCAATAAACGAGGAAGCACAATCAAACTCTCTGAATAGCTAGATGATCTCTCTGATTGTATTCCTATTAATTATTAAGCCTTTAGAGTCTTTATATACTGATTGGAAAGTTTGTAGAGTGTTGTACGAAGTATATCTCGCACTAGGAAATGTTTCCTAAGCACATATGGATTGGAGTCTCGGAAGTCCTCAGCTCTGTCATACGTTGGAACCCTTTCAAGAGTTCGGACTCCCAACTGTTCGAAAGCATAGGAAGACTGTTTGAACGGCCGGTAAACATGACAGCATAAATCTCGAAAAATTATGTGAAATCACTATATTATGGATCTCGATATCACTTCTACTTCAAGAGATGTGGTTTTCTAAAGTTTCAGCTTTATGTGTTTTAATAGCTTGTACTCCAACTTCAACAGCTTGGATTCTAACATCATTTACTTAAAACTTTGCCCAAATACAACTCAAAACACAATTACAATCGAAGTGCTTTTGTCTAAGGAATATCCCAATACTAAATACCCTAACAATGAGTGTTTTGATTTTAAATGACAGAACCATGCACCGCTACAATATCATGTATAGAAAATTTATATGAAAATAATTGTATGGCATCTTTTCTCAAACATGAAACAATATGCCAAACATATGATAGGCCAATTTAACTTTGGAGCTACCCAATAATGAGAAGTTACCTTTGAATTTCTTAGGAAAACCACATTCGAAAATAAGAGTTTGCGAAACAAAGTGCAAATGTGATGAAGAAATGTCTGACAAAGTTTGACCATGTTCCATTAAGCGCATCAATTCAATTCCTAATGACAAACATACCGTAAATCAATCCACTCATCTATTGGTGGTATAGTTCTTGTGGTGACAAAAGGTATAGTGCCCATTTGGCATAGTTTTCAATAATCAGTTATTTCTTCTTTTTTCAGTCTAGAAAACAATCCATAAAATATGTATTTCTAGAAAAAAAACTTCAAATTAGTTTTCTAATTTCTAAACCTTTTTTACTATGAAAATTCTTTCTTTTTTTTGTCGGTACAAATAACTAGGACAATTACGGGAATATGGTGTTTTGGCTCATTTTTATATTTAGGGTTAATTATACTTTGCACAATTGCACTTTACACCGAATCTCACTCTAGATCCTTCACTTTTAATTGTAACAATTAAGTCTTTACACTTTTAATTTGTTGCAATGTTAAACTTTTGCTAACTTCCGTTTAGAAAATAGATAAAAAAAAATTCACATATAATAAGCATGTTGCCTTTTTTAAAAGACAAAAAAGTAAAATCATACTTCTTGCTAATAATCTACTGCAAATTTCTTTCAAATCACTCCAAAATTATGAGTGTGATCAACTTTAAGATGTATATAATACAATTAGGCTTCTTGTAAAAATTCGTAATTCAATGCACGTGCAATAGATGTGAGACTTTAGGATGAAAAAATGGTTTAATTTTGCATATTTGTCCCAAACAAAAAGTTGACATTGCAACAAATTAGAAGTGTAAGCGCTTAATTATTACAATTGAAAGTCAAGATCCTAAAGTATAATTTGATATAAAGAGCAGGGGTGCAAAGCATAATTTATCCTTATATTTATATATGAGAAGAAGCATAAAGCATCGAATATATAATAAAATCCTAAGCTTCATTTGGATTTATAGAATTGAAATTGATTTATTTAATTTGCAAATACATGTTGGAAATAAGAAACAAAAATACTTAAATCTAAAGTGTATATTTCTTTCTTGATTTTTATTTTGTCTTAATATTTTTAAAACAATCATTGAAGAATAAACCGAATGAATTTTCAGCCATTGTAGCAGTTCTCTAAAACCTTCATTATCAACCTGCTTGCCCAATAATTAGTCTCTACCACTGATTTTTCAAGCATTGATTCCTAGAACCACACAAGAGGAACTCAAAAGTCTATTAGCTATTATTATTCCAAAGGAAGAGAGAAGTCAAAAGTTTCATATCTGACTGCCCATGACTTGTGATTCTTATAAAATGGCCAATACTTAACCTTTTGTACTTTTACATTGCTCATGTTTTAAAAAGGGCAATACTTGACTTCTTGAATAATATAAATATGATGGTCACATATGATAATTTTCTAAAGTAACTAAATATCAGTTGATTTTTAAAATTTGTGGTAGCTAAAGTTCTTGTATAGTTCTAAATCCAAATAACTTTTATGCATCTTCACACTGCTTATAGTCCTTTTCTTATATTGTTGCACTCCATTTGTATAGTAGGAATAGAAGTTATGGAATGTGATTTTATTATCAATATTTAGATCAGGTTTCTAATCAACATTATTCAATCATTACGAGAATCCTCGTGATTTTTATGTGAGAAAGTGATAATATTTTAAATCTCACAGGTCTCTACCTTTCTTTTTAGCTCACATATAGTTTAGGAATATTAGATTCCTATGCTTTTGTGGGAACGCAATTCTCATTTAGTTTGAGAATCTTATTCCTCCTTAAATGGCTTCAAAATAATGTTTCATGTTTTGACACCCCAAATAATGGAACAAGGATATATGCGATAAGATTCCCAATCCTTCTCTTTATTTCGGCCATCCAAAGGTAGCCTAAGGGTAAAAAGTTCTTACACAAATAATATAAACCTAAGTAACGATTCAAAACCACAAAAGGTTATTTATTATGTCTTTAATACGACAAATGATGAGCACTTATGGAGACTGATACATGGAGGGAAAGTGATACTTTTTTAAATTACTGCTTTTGTGGTTGATGATCACTGATCGTACCAAACAATACCTCTTTTCTGTAAGGCAAATTTGTGTTCCATTGAAACGCACTCAACAACACTGAAACCAGCCATTGGTTTATGGCTCTTGATTCTTAATTATTAAGAAAATTGAAGAAATCGAGTTTAATGTAAGTACACATATTACAATTTGCACCCTTGCACTTTACATCGAATCTCACTTCAGGGCCTCTCCTTTTAATTGTAACAATTAAACACTTAGACTTTTAAAAAGTTATAATGTGACCTTTCTATGAGTTGCCGTTTGGGGATTTGACAACAACACCGCATGTCCACCTCACTTGGCTAACTTTTAAGGCACAAGTGATATTTCATGCCACTTCCCGCCCAAACCAACAACCCCTACCTCACATGCAATCTTTTTGGGGTTTTCTTATACCCTGATTTCATTTGTATCCATACACATAAGTTGTGGAGAAGCAGAACAATGGAGCAAAATGAAGAGAAAAAGAATAACAGCGGGGAAAGAAGGAACAACGGCAATGGACGGGAGACTTTGTGGATGTGAGAGGCCATCCCAAATGAGGACTTCATGTACCACCACAAACTCGCAAAGACGATTTGTTGGCTGTGAGAAATATGGGGTTAGTACACTCTTGGGTTTTCATATAAAAAATGCGTTTCATTTCAGATCTGTAAATGGGATGTTAACAAATGAGGTTTTGTTTTAGTGTTGTAAATAGGGTGTAAAAAACAAATGGGGCTTTATATAACCAAATAGCGTAGCCCATCATATCCGAGTTGCTTCACATACGTGTTGCAATCTATCAATGAAAATTTATCAAGATCACAAATGTTTAGATAGTCTATTCTGCCACCCTTGTACACCTTACTTGGAGTGTAAAGGAATTGACCACCATGGTGTACCTCAATAGAAAAAAAATAAATCAGACCCTACAAATTGACATAGACGCCAATATTAGTACAATATTAAAAACTATGCAATATTTGAAAAAAATGGATCAGTCCCTGGAAATGGACATTTATTGTCACAATAACATATGAGTAAACCTAAGGTCATACAATATTATACCAAAATAAGTCTTTAAGTCAATATCAGTGCAATAAATGGACATATCAAACTAAATAAGTCAGATGAGCAGCATGCTACTCTCCGATAAGCAGCCCCTTGGCTGTCACAGCAATTGCTAGGTGGTGGTGGTTTGTGGGGTGCACTTTCTCTGTAGACTATGTGGTTCTCCTCTCTATTGTGTGCGTGTGTTATTTGATCTTTCGTCAGAAAAAGCTAAATAAGTCAATGTTAGGTATCACCTGTTAAATATTAGCTAAACTGTTTTACAATAAACAATGACAAAAGCCAATGAACACATCAGCCCCAACACATTTGTGGACCTCTTTATCTGGGTAAAGGAAATTAATGTACAGAAAATTCTCCTAAAAGCTTATATGTAGAACAAACAAAACAAAAGCCATTTCAGTTGGCCTAAAAGGCATAACCTTATATTAAACAAAAGTGTTCACAGTAAGCACATAGCATTTTAACAACACAAATCGAAACGCCAAAAAATAAAAAATAAAACAATTTGACTTGAACACGTACCATTCGAAGCATTGCCTTCGATATCCCCAAATGTGTCACCATCACCAGATGTGATTGTACTTTGCTTCCTTGATGAACCTCGGTTATGATACATCGTTCAATAATTGCTTGTGATTTTATCTTACGCTAATCTCACAGTTTCCAAATTTCTTTATTGTAACCTCTCACAAATCTCTCATATGTCTTTCTAACATTCGTCTTCGTATATGGAAGACAAAGATAAATAAACTGCATGGAACGAAATTAGGGCATAAGAAAACCCCAAAAAGCTTGCACGTGAGGTAGGCATTGCTGATTTGGGCGAAAGGTGACATGAAATTTCACTTACGCTCTCAAACTTTAGTTACGTGAGGCACACACGTGATGTCATCAGATCCCCAAACAGCAACTCAGAAAAATCTCACATTGCTTTTTAGAGTCCAATGGTTTAATTGTTACAATTAAAATGGGAGGTCATGAAGTGGGATTCGGTGCAGGGACAGAACCAAAAATTTTCTCAATGGGGGCCATGGAAGACCTAAGGTAAAAATTTTAAATTTTGTTAAGGGGCTAAGATAAAAATTTCTGAATTTTGGAAGGTCAAGGTGAAAAAATTTTAATTTTGTGAAGGGGCTAATGCAAATATTCTTGAATTTTTTGAAAATTTAAGGTTAAATATTTCGATTTTTACTTGGATTAAAGAAAAAAAATTTGAATTTTGGAGGGTCAAAAAGAAAAAACTTGAAATTTTAGAGGGCCAATATATGCTCTTATTATAAAAATAAATAAATAAATAACTCAAAATCAATGGGGGTCATATGAAATTTTGTCAAAGTAGTTGGGTCATAGTCCCCCATAGTCTATATGTAGTTCTGTCTGTGATTTAATGTAAAATGTAAGGATGCAAAGTATATTTACTATACATATATATATATCTATACTATTATAAAGCAAACAGTTGCTTTTGGTGAAGCCAGTGAAGCTCCAAATTCAAAATTCTATCACATTTTTATTCAGACCAAAAGACCCTTCAAAATACAACAAATCACATTCTCTGCATTCCTTCCACGTCAAATAATAAAGGATAGTTCTGACAATTTAACCCACCATCCACAACTGATAACACTCCCACAATCTTAGATTTTACAGTCACTCTATTTCACGTCTCTCCACCTCTACACTGGAAACATTTCTGCATTCTTCGGCTGTGTTTTGATCAAAATCCTTCCACTCCGGCAACCATTGAAATTCTTTATCAGGATCTATTTTCCTTCTATTAAGTCTCTGCGTCTCTTTAGGTCTCTCGGCGTTATTGCCTCTGTTGGATGGGTGGCGCATGACAGTCTTCAATTCCGTTTCGGTGAGTTTTTCCTCTATCATCGAGACTAGTCTCAATTTCAAGATGTTATAAATGGTGATTCCAATGCATTACTTATTCTATTTATTGTTCCTTGCATTTAAGGTGTTTGACAAGCCGCCTTTTCTCCATCAGACGATTTAAAATGGCAACCCTTATTCTCTCCAGCAATGACCAAGGTTAGAAATTTCTTACTCTGCAACCCTCAATTTAAGTTCATAGTTTTAGAGTCTACAATAATGTCTCCATGCTCCTACATTGGATACACAGAACAAACTCATTATATTTTAATGTAGAAAAAAAAAAAAGGTAATGGATGCCGAAGTAAACATGCAAAGATGTTTTCATAGCACAAAATCTTATGGTAGATCATATGTGCCTCCACTCTTGCCTCATGTAAATTTGTACTCCTAAGTTAATAAAGTGATTGAATTTATGATATTTTTTATTCGTTCAATTGTTCAAATGCCATGATCCCAATACAGATGATTCAAATTTACACTTTTAATGACGGTACTTATGACCCACAATTACAAATGAAAAAATGAACTTAAAGTTGTGTGAGGATCAATGATTTAGTGATAGGAAAGAAAAAAGTAAGAAAAAAGAAAACAAAATGCTTATGTTTTCGTTACAAAAAGTGACATTTTATAAGCCTATTTATCACATGTTCTCTTTCCATCTTCTCCAAAATATTTCCTACGATTTTGATTAAAAATAAAAATAGAGGTTTTAATATGCTTATGTTTTCTTCTTTTTTCTTTCCTCACATTTTTCTATTTCTTTTCCTTTACTTTTTCTTTCATAAATTTGAAAAATAAACGCAGCATAAATAAAGTCAAATGTGGAATTTTAATGATCTTACCGCCAGGTTTGTACCTCATGTATGTGTTTTATTTCTATTTTTAATGAAGTGCCAAATCATTTTTGGTGCCTTTGGCCTCTCTCAGGAGGCCCACCACTGCAAGAAACTACATTCTTGCATGGACTTTAATGTAGTATAGAAGAAGTTCCACAGTAGACAATTCAAAGATATAATATGAAATCGATCATTCCAAACCATGCACCATGCTGCAGACCATTCATGCATTAAAAGTCACATATATGGTTTAATATGGTTCTATAAATGCTTTTCCATTTTTTTTCGCATTTAGTTACTATTTATATTTTGCAATATACCCTACAATGGTTGTGGCCTATTATTATTGATTAACAAAACTACAGGCTTTGATATGGTTAACCTTTTTGGGTTGTAGCGTTTTAGTTTTCAATTAAAAAAAAAAAAAAAAAACAGAGGTTTCCATATGCTTAGGTTTTCATTAGAAAAATTGAGGTTTTAAAAGCCTATTTATCACATGTTTTCTTTTCATCTTCTCCAAAATATTTCCTATGGGTTTCGTAAAAAATAAAAAAATAAATTGAGGTTTCAATATATTTATTGACCGTATAAAAAGATAGATGTTTTATACTAATTTGGCTTTGATTATTATTATGAAAAGTAAAAATATATGTCCAATTAAAAATATGTAGGGGCTGTTGGGGTTTGAACCCTACAATATGAGATTCGCTGTACAAAGCCCCCAGCAATGGGACAAACCACTTGCTATAAAGAAGATTTTTTAAATTTTACTACAATGATGATTTCTGATAGCAATATATATTTTTGAAGCGTCATGACTGCTACCAGGTAAGTGAAATGTGAATTGCTAGGTCAGGCTGAAAGTTTATTATTAGTAATTCATCTAGATATTTTGCATGGCATTGGTATCAAGACTATTGAGGTCAGTGGTTAACATTTGGAGGAAGTGACAAATCTACTGGCTGCAGCCAGGAGATTCAGAGCATATGTACAAATCAGCTATTTTCAGAGGAATTTAATGAATTCCCTTATTGGATTCTTGGAGAAATTAGTTTCCAATTTAATTTATTGGCTTAGGCAAATGGGTTTGGACAGTGACACGGTGAATCTCACGGTGTGTTCAAGAACCATGTGGTTCTTATGGGCATGTGATACTAACGAAAAACTAGTTTTCCAAGAGGACCATTATCCAATTACAAAGAATCAAATTATTCTATCCACGATTGTTGCCTTCATTTACATTCAATACCAATAAGGTGATGTCACATATTACGCACATGGAGTTTGATGACAATTTCTTAAAAGAGAAAAAAATTCCTGCATTTCATGCATTTTCTATCAACTTAAAGTTTTATTATAAAACATTTTCTGCATTTTTTGTTTTTTTTATTGAGCGCAAAATATACATGCACATATTTCTATCCTTATGCTTTCAGCTCTTGGTTTGAATTGCATTCAAGTTTGTTGTGCGTGATTGAAACTATCTTTCCAATGTCTTATTTCCTTTACAAAAATACTAAGGATTGAATGTTTGGGGGTGAGTTGGGGGAAACACTTGAATTTGGATTTGGGTAGTTCTTAGATTGGAACAAGCTGTTTACTTAGTCTCTACTTGGAACCCAAATTTTTGGTGAAAAAAGAAAAATGTGAAAGAAAAGTGAAAAAAAATAAAAAAATATTTTTGTTCACTTTTCTTTTACATTTTCTATTTTCTTTGTATTTTTTACCAAAATCTGGATTCCAAACGAAGCGATAAAAAAATTTTGTTTTCTATTTCTTTTTCATGTTGTAATTATTGATGCTAAGATTGGATTGTCAAATTATCAGGTTTTTAATGTGTTTATGTGAATATAAAGCAGTTATGATTTATTTATTTTATTGAATGTTAATTAAGTGATATATAAAAATAAATACATAACACTTGAGTCAAGAGTTTGTTATTGCATGTATCAAGAGAGGACTGGGGGATTGATATACATAGTAGTATACAAAGGATTGTGTTTTGGTTAAATTACAAGAGTTGCTATTATTATTATTATTTTGATCAATTGGAGAATTATACACGCATTGCGTGTGCAGAACTGCTAGTACTATTATAAAACAAACTCATTTGGTGAAGTTGGTAAAGTTTCAAATTCAAAAAAGTATCACTTTTTTGTGCAGACCAAAAATATCCTAAAAAACAAATAAATTACTAAAATTGTGCGTATTTGACTCACAAGGGCAAAACAACAAAATACTAATTTAAAATTTATAACCACCCAATAGTTATTCCCTATTTTTTCTCTCTCACTTTCTCAAACTTACTACTGCGTAGTGGGGTCACCCTTCTAGTATATATATAGATATAAAGCAAGAGATTTGGCTCCTTTAAGTTATTGAGATACATTTGATTTAGAAGTTTGAAAATGAAATCTTCTAACTAGCTGTGGCCTGCGAGAAGTCTGCGAACTTCAAAAATTCTTTTTATTGTGATATTTTTTTTTTTTGCTCAAGCATATATTCCTCTAAATAGATCGAATTTCAATTGAATTCTGGTTTATATTTTTGCCCCCCATTCCTTCCTCTGTTTGATTTCTAGGCTTTGAAAGAGAGGGAAAGAAAACTCAACTTTTTTTTTTCTACAGTTACTCTCAAACTCCCTTTCCCTTGCTTTCTTTTGCTCTTTCTCAAGTTCCAAACAGGCTGTTTAGGGTAAGTGGAAACTTTGAAAAAAAAAAAGAGGGAGAGAGGGTAACAAAATTATACTACAAAAAAAATAATAAAAAAGTAACAAAATTACAGTGCTGGCCTTGGCCTATTATTTCTATGTTGCACCTCAACTGGGGATTTTTATTTTTATTTTTCATTTTTTAGGCTTTAACTGGGGTTTGCTGCCATGCCACTAAGCAAGCTCGAATATGTTTTTATAGGTTGATGTTCGAACCCGAGTAATTTCTGCAAAACAAAAAATAGAACTTCAACACTCGATTGCTAAACCTGTAACGTCACCATTGGCTGGACAAAAATCTATTTGATTCTGATCTAATGAATTCCTTGTATAGTACAAATCATGGTTTTCAAAACAAGAATTTTCATAAAATTTGACTAGCTTTTACGAACCCAATTTTTTCCGAGGACTTCACTGCCCAACTAAATAAAATCTAAAATTTTGGCTTTTCCGTTTAAAATGTTTTTTATCGAACGTTTACAAATTTCAGCTGGAGTTTTTTAAAACCATGGTACCAATAAAACAAAAATTGTTCTAGGCGATTGAATAGTAACAAGTTTGGTATAATACTAAAGATAATTAAGTTTTACACCATAACAACACAAGGGGATAAGTAGGCCCTCCTCTCCCTGCCCACAATCCAGACGCAGAAGCAGAAGCAGAAGCATAAAATTAAGTTATTCTATGACTCCAAAGGAACAACTAGCACAAGTGAAAGGGTATGTATTTATTCAGCAACCCATGAGGACAAGGGTGGGGTGTCTGAATTCTTCCAAGTAGCCATCATGGCCCAGTATCTATCGCCCTTAACTGCGTCTGCTGATGCAATGGATTCAAGTTCAGCCATCTCTTCACCTGTTAGTTTTACCGACAAAGCTCCAATGTTCTGATTGAAGTTTTCAATTTTGGTGGTACCAGGAATGGGACACACGTTGCTCCCTTGGTGATGAACCCATGCCAGTGCTAGCTGCCCCGGGGTGCACCCCTTCCTTGCTGCCATTTCATTAACCCGCTCAAATATGTTTTTGTTATGCTCGAGATTCTCAGCTTCAAACCTTGGTAGTAACTACAAACAATGTTATAAATAATTCAGAATCAGAACTGTGCAAATCTGCCATACAGAAGGACCAAGTCATGATGCAACAACAAATGCTGTCTTCCCAACCGATTAAGAGTTTTGGAGGACGAAATAAATGTCTCTGAGGGAACTATCGAGATGAAGAACTTGCAAATAGAATGTTACCATTTATTTTATAGCACAAAGATTGTTATTGACAAGAAATCAGTTCTCTTATCCTGCAAGGACCAAAGTAGTGGATATGGTCCAAAATTGATTCTTTTAATCCATCTGTTAACAAATAAGTCCCTATAGGAACCCAATATGTAGTGAACCATGTAATTGGGAGTAGTGGATAAGTAGAGATGAAACTGGTCTGAATTAATGGAAGCCGTTTAGAAATGTTTTGTCTTGACAAAATAAGTCAAGTTCTGAGTTGGCTCTCAGGTCAACACAACAGTCCTCCGATGAAGGGTGGTAGCTCTACCACCCGCACAAGCTAGTAAGAGGGAAAAACATGCAAAATAGAGAGTACAAACTAGGCCAGTCTTTATTATGTGTTCACCATATGATATCGACCACATCAAACTATGAGAAAATTTAGGCCATCAGACAAAAAAGGGGAAACGTTCTTTATTGTATAGCTACCCATTTTATTTCGCAGAGAAATTTCAGAGACACATTGCTGAGAAAGTTCATGGGCAAATTCTAATCAGATTGTGTTTCATTAAAAAATTCAATAACATTTAGTTATCAGTGTGGCTTACTTTATGCATCTGTAGACGAAACTAAACCTATGTTCAAAGAAGCAGAGGGACCAACAACTAACTCAGCATAAATTACAATTCCACGAAAAAGGACTTTAAGCAAGGACACTCCGTTGGAGGAGTCATACCCGTGTCGGATACCGGCACTCATCAGACACTCGCGGATACGTGTCGACACTCCGTTTTACGTGTCTAATTTTTTATTTATTTATTTTTACATCGAACATTTCACGGACACGGCTTGGACACGCGTGTCCCATTTTGGACACTTTAAGGACACGGCGGGAGCTCAACTATAAATTTTAAAATTAATTGTTAGATTGAAGAAGAAAAAAAGAAGAAGAAGGAGAAAAAACACAAGTATGCTACTTATATTGGTGGTTAATTTGTTTCGAGTGTTTTTTATGATTTTTATATTAAATGATGATGAATAGTTGATGAAGTGTTATGACATGTTAATGTTTTCGGTAGTTTATGACTTTTAGTATTATGCATTGATGGAACAACTTTTTTGTTGTTGATGTGTTTGTTTACTTTCTAACTTTTGATGGAATATAATTAACTAATTGTGAATGATTTGTTACCGGTTAAGTAGTGAAATATATTATTTTATTTATTTAATTGGTGTTATCTTGTATATTTTTAACTTTTTTTTGTAAAATATTTATATATATGACATATAAAAATATATTCTTTTGCCGTGTCCCTGCTATGTCGTGTCCTGCATTTTTTGAAAATTGTCGTATCAGCGTGTCCGACACTCATGTCCGTGTCCGTGTCCGTGCTTCTTCGCTTAGTCAAGCTTTATTTATGAACTTTGAGTAACAAGTGACCATCATTCTTTCGAAACAGGGTATATTTGTTCATGTTTTTTCAGCTCATAAGGTCAGTTACTTAGCTACAGTAGTACAAAGAGATAGCTTTCTGAACAGTCACAATAACATCATGAATAACATTATCATTGCCTAACACTGTATATCATACTGAAAGTCAAAAGTGTATTTGTCGAATCCACAAACCTTACGAAAGTCATCATTTGTAAAACTTTCAACAATCTTCGGACCAGATGAGAAAAATCCTCTTCCTAATGGACTGTATGCTACAATCCCAATGCCGAGTTCTCTTAATAATCATAAAGAGAAACGAAATTAGAAATGTGGATTACCTATTTCTCCCTAAAATATTATTTAGTAGAATTAGATGCTCACCTGCAAGTAGGAAGGATTTCTTCCTCCACATCTCTTGTCCACAAGGACCATTCCAACTGTATCGCTGTAATTGGATGAACAGCATGGGCCCTTCTGATTGTTGGTGCAGAGGCCTCAGATAGACCAATGTACTTTATTTTACCCTCTTCAACCAGTTTCTTGAGTTCTCCCATCTGGTTAAAGATGGCTAAAAACAAATTAGGAATACTTGACAAAAAACTTGTTCAGAACTAAAATAAAAGAAAAAACAAGGAAATCATTGTGGGGACGTGCAAAAACTTGTATATCTAAACGAAGTGGAGTAGGAACAAGAATGTCATGCTATTTTACCGCAGCATAATGTTGGTATCATCAAACAACTTTGGAAGCATGATTAATTTCAGAAAGAGTGCACAACTGTCATAGTCCAGCAAGTATGGTTTGTCTTCATGGGTAATTAATCTTCAGAGTCCAAAGAAATGTAATTTACTTTTTTATTGGCCTAATTGATTCAAACTATACTAAAAAATTGGATCATGGTGGTGAAGCTGAGACAGAACTGCAGATTAATATGTTGGCAGATAGCAATCCATAGTCATCTTGCGTCATATTATACCATTTTTCTGACAAAGGAGGCAAGCAGGCAACACGTAGAGCACCTTGTTTTTTTATCATGTCTTTCAATGAATACCCAAGTGAACTCAATGAAAGATCAAAATTCTCTCTCTCTCTCTCTCTCTCTCTCTCTCTCTCTCTCTCTCTCTCTCTCTCTCTCTCTCTCTCTCTCTCTCTCTCCATGGTTCACATTCTCCATTTACTTGCTACCACTTATAATAGCTCTGATGTAAAGGCGTCAATATGTGGAGGCCTACCATCCTCAAGAAAGCCATTTCTCATCCCGACTATGTTACCTGGACTTTCTTAAATTTGTGAAAGACTCATGTCAGACACTTAACACTCAGATAAGGGTCTAGGATATGTGTTTTCATACCAACAAGTACGTATAAATAGTTGAGTTTACTATAAAACTATGCATAAAGCTTCTATTTTATGCACAAAATGCATATTTTAGTTTATAAACACTATTATACTTTAAATAAATATAAGAAATATTTAGAAAAATGTGAAATCTAGCCATGTCCTAGGTCTTTGGACATGAGAATTAGTTGAATCTAACGATTAAACACATACCAGCACCCAAAACCTATACGAAAATTTAGGTAACATAACATACAAGCATGATAGACATAAAACTTCAAGCATATCAGCCCAACTCAACTCAACAAGTATTAATCCCAACTATCTGGGGTCTACTACATGGATCCATCTTCTCCAACACGATACATCATGCTATAAATAGAGTTCGCAAAATACAAAAGGAATTTTTCTACCCTTTCAAAGAATGCAAAAATACTATCCCTTCTAGCTAAAATATTGCTCTAGTTAATTTCTTTAGTGGAGCATTTGTAAAGAATGGAACATAAAAAATGTTCTCATTTGGGAGAGGTGAATTTCTTTTGTTTTCTTTTTTTACTTTTTTTTTTTGGGGGGGGGGGGGGGGGGGGGGGGGGGGGGGGGGGGGGGGGGGGGGGGGGGGGGGGGGGGGGGGGGGGGGGGGGGGGGGGGTTTGGCGGGGCTGGTTAATGTTCCAAATTTGCTCCAATCATATTTGAGTGTAGATGATCTTTTTTCATTTTTAGTTTTTTCTCATAATATTTTAGCACTTTTTGTTTTAGAAAGAACATGGATCAAGGCCATGAGAAAAGACATAATTGCATTAGATTTATCCACAAATCTGTTTTTGTTATTATAACAAGATGCCAAAAGAAAATGAGGCCATGAAGCCGATTGCAATTAGTTGGGATCAAGGAACGTTGAGTCGATTTGATATACTCCAATAACTAAAAGTCAAAGAGATAAAAGATAAAGAAAACAAAGAAAAAATCCTTGTTATGGTTGTCCACTGACGAAGACCTATGGTCCTAATCTGGATTCTCAACTAGGCTAGAATGAATTCGTCTTCTGACACCTCATTTTTTGCAGAAAAAGTTGAATGTCCAGTCAATCACACTTTCTCCTCTCTACAAGTTTTATGGAACACAATCCAAATAGGTTTAAGAAACAAGCTAAACTAGTAAGAGTCTGTTTGGTTGTCCCAATGATGTGAATTTGGGAAATTTTAGAATCAGTCCATTTAAAAGTTAGATAATTAGATTATTTTGGCTGCAAATTGGGACATCTCAAAAGTTAACAATACTTTACTCTCTTATGAGGATTTAAATTCAGTCGTTTCTTTTAAAACTTACAATAATTCAATCTCAAATTGGAAGATTCAAAGCCACCCATTTCAAACACAAATTATGAACTACCTCATCTATAAATTAAGAACATTTGAATTAATTAATTAAAAATAGATCAATTTATGACACACAAAAAAGGCAAACTAGACAACAGTGATAGAGAGAATAGCTATATGTTGGCTTTCGTTTGATCATAATAAAATTACGTCTTGGAAATGTAGATAAACCATAACATATTGAATCAAACAAACATAAACAAAAATAGAGGTAATTATACTTTACCCACTACTTTAAACGAAAATCACAAGATCCTCATAGGGTTTCAAAGTGAACGCATAACTCCCAGTAATTTAGATTTAACTGTAAAATGGATAGAAATCATAATAATTAATGTCAATTTTGTCAAGGGGACTTTTTTTTTGGGGTCATTTTCTCTCTCCAAAATAGGTCATCAAAAAGATAATTTTGTCTTTTCATACCAAAATAAATGTTTGGCCGAGTATTTTTATTATTTTATCAAATCTGTAATGAATTCATCCATTTTGTTAAAAAATTCAAATCATAATAAGTTGTGAGGTCACGTTTGACTCATGAGTCATCAGGTTTTCACTCAAACTAGAAAAAGGGTAAAACCCCAATAATATATATCAATATTCGTTACTTATTATTAGTGAGACAGGAAGCAAGAAAGGGTTCGAACAGTGATTTCAATGGGGACGCGGGTGTCAATTCGATGCTGGTAATAGAGATCGATGCAATCGATGTCAAGCCGCTTCAGGCTGTCTTCACAGGCAGCCCGTACATAGGCCGGATCACCGCGTATCTCCCTCTTGCCGTCCGCAACGCTGAACCCAAATTTGGTAGTCAATTCAACTCTCTCTTTCATCCCTCCCTTTAGTGCCTGCGCATCATCAATTCGACCATTTTAGTTAACTGGGTGTCCGAGGATTTCAATAACTGCTTAAAATAAATCAGAGTATGGAAGTGAATTAGCGGTAGAAGTAGTAGGAGGAGAGTGAGTGAGTGACCTTGCCGAGGAGAATTTCGTTGGTGTGAGGGCCGTATACGTCGGAGGTGTCGAGGAAGGTTACGCCGGAGTTGATGGCGTGGTGGATGACTTTGATCATCTCTTCTTCCGGCTTCGGAGGGCCGTTGTAGGGTGACATGCCCATGCAGCCCAGTCCCTGTCTCGACACCTCCAGACCTAGTGAACCCAGCTTCATCCTACCCACTTCTGCCATCTCTCTCTCTCTCTCTGTGTAATAGTAGGAGAGTTCAGTTATGATGGAAGATGATGGTTACCCTACTACACTACCGGGGGGGGGGGGGGGGGGGGGGGGGGGGGGGGGGGGGGGGGGGGGGGGGGTGTGTGGACCAATGAGACGACCGAAAAGTCCAACAACTGCTACGTCAGTGCTACGTCTGTGTTTATACTTCCGGGCTATGGTCCGGATCCGGTAGCTTTGCCTTTATTCGGCCCATCTATCTCAAATTATCCCCATGTGATATTATGAAGAAAAAAAAAAATCAAAAGTAACATTTAATAACTCCCAAATTAGAAATTATTTTGACATTGTATAATTTCTAAATCATGAATTTGTCATCGACTCACTTAGATGGCATTATCATGCGACCAGTGAATGAAATTTGGATGAAATCCACAAGTGATTTACAACAATTAAATGTCTCAAGAACAATTCTACGTTTGATATGCATTACACTACTTTTAGAGGGCCATAATTAACTTATACATGGTGTAAATATGTTTTACTATTATACTCTTTATAACATTTTCAACAAATTCATGTTTTACAAAACTTACCTTTGATTATACACTCCTCTTTAGGCTTATTATGCTTGCCAAATTTCAAAAAACTTCAAATCAAAAGTTATTCCTTCATTTGACTCATGTTTCATCTCTAAATATAATCATATTTTGCAAGAATCTCTAGATTACAGGTCTCTCCATCTCAAATCAATCTGAAATTTGATGTTGATAGCAAAGGAAGAGCACATGTCTAATTCAATGTGAGTGAGGTGTAAGATTTAAATATTCTTAGATCCCATGTAAGTTGATCCAATCCCTCTAGTAATTATAACTTTTTGTCTCAAAATGAGTTTGAACAACTTGACCTTGCAAAAAGAAAAAACAGTGGTTAATTATACTTTGAATTCTTAATTATGATTCAGAATCATTTAACCTCTCTCAACTAAAACATATTACATTTACACATGTTCAAGTATAAATTTATATCAATTTAACCTTTTTCTTAGCCATTCATGACAAACATGGATGGAAATTAGTAATGTGAGTTCCATATAATGAGTAAAACAGGGTTTTTATACCCAAAATGACATTTTCTTCTAAAATTTAATAGGTTAAATGCAAACTAAATGTGATACAGATATATGTACGTCAATATATATATACATACTAGCAGTTTTGCACACGAAATGCGTGCGTAGTTCTCAATTTGACAAAAAGAATAACAATAATAACTCTTGGTTGAATCATGTGTATAATTCTCTATTTGACAAAAAACAAAATAACAATAACAATTCTTGTAATTCAACCAAACCCAATTGTATACTACATTGACAAATACCTAGACATCCATATGCATTCTAATCCCCCAGCATTCTCTTGATATATGCAATAACAAACCCTTGACTTAACTGCTCTATATATGTTCTCATATATCACTTAACTAATATCCAATAAAATAAATAAAACTGAACTACTCTATATCAACATAAACACATTAAAAACTTAATAATCTAACCATCTTATCTAAACATTAATAATTGAAATACAAAAAAGAAATAGGAAACAAAATGGGAATCACCAAATGCCTAAGAGACTCAACAAGACTTTAGGCATGGTTAGATTCCTAGATAGGAAGCCAACATGTTTTCATTATAATTTTATCAAGCATAAACTTAAAAAAAAAAAACTCACATGCAACCTGGCCCCCCATGCTAAGTGGTATCGAACTATTTGTATTTCATCTATGTGTGGGATAAAGATTCCGCATTCCCCATAACAAGGCCGGCCCACTAAGAGCAGTAGGGCTAACCTCCTATAGAAGAGGCTCAGAATAAGCCACAAGCCAACCTGCATGAAAGCAAGCCTACTAAGAATGGTGGTGTTGACCTTAAGAAGACCAGCCCAACAACTGCTGAAGCACTCCCAAAGCATAAAAAGAGGTCCATTAGGCAAGAAACCCAGTCCGACCTGAGTAGGACTCTTAAAGATAAATTCAATATACTCATAAACCGACCTAAGAGAAGTATACTCCTAAAAAAAGAGTGAATACCACTCCTAGAAGGAGTGGGGCCTCCGAAGTCCATAAATACACCATGCCACTAAGAAGCAAGATACGCACAACTGAGAGCGAGAATAGATTTCTTTCTTTCAATACATTAAGGTTAAGCTTATCTGACTTGATCTTCGGAGTGCCATCACCCCAAAGAAGGTAGACGCATTCTCACTATCTTCTACTCTTGTAGGCTCTCTAGTGTTCATCTTAGTGGTCCACGAAGTGGATTGATGTCACGACCGGACTTCGCCCTCACTAGGTCGCGATAGTGAAGAGTTTAAGGTTGGGTTTATCGTTAGGCAATGGGGTTTATAATTTTAACACAACAATATAAACGTGAACATAACATAGATGGACTAGAAATATTACATCAAGGCCGTAAAACCAGTGCAAGTCTCATAACATTACAGTCCAGCATAAACTAACTCAAGAGTTTAAAATAAATAAGATAGCAAGGGGACTTGATCTCATATGCTCACTCCCTTGGAAATCAGTTTGGTGTCTTTATTCTTGAAAATGTCCTATAAGATAGGAATGAAAGACAAAGCCCAGTAGGAGATCTAAGATTTCTATAAGGTGCAGGATAAAAGATAATGTAGGAAAAGAATGTCATGGCATGCATATGACCCTTGTAATTTCTTTTTCTTTTCATCAATATCAGGATCCTTGCAGGTATGTCCTGCCTAGGCCAATTCAAGCCAATGGGGCCCACCCATGATTCATCCTCCATCATCAAGTCTAGTGGGGCCCATCCATGATCATCTAGCCCGATATCAAGCCAGTGATACTGACCCATGATAGCCCCAAATATCAAGCCAGTCAGGTACACCCATGATATAAAACCCAAGGTCTTTTCCTTTCTGATTGTGCCACCCTTATACCTCCTTAGTGATGCAGTCATGCAAGCAATACTTGCATATTTTGAAGTTAATGATATAAAAACATTTAGAACAGAAAGATAATTTGGCAGGAAAGCATAAAGCATAACAATATATAGATCATTCAATAGTGAAAAATGTGAGCATGAATCTTAAGGAAATGCATAGATTCCTACCCTTAGGGTTTGTCTGGATCAAGATTGTTCTTAACTTAGTATTTCTGCAAAATAAGAGAATATCCTGCCTTAGTCTCTTTGTTATCTCATTACAAAAAGGACTCCGTTAAATAATGGTTAGGTGGGGAGGGGTAAGTTAAATTAGTGAACACTTAAGTGAAATGAGGTGGAAGGCTCGGGCTCCCCTTTAGGGTGATATTCATCGGCAGGCAAGGAACAAAACTACTTGTGACTCAAAGTAGAGATATTCTAGAAGCTTCCATTTGGGCAACTATTAAGGCCACTCTCCTATTTTTGGGTTCCTTGAATATTTAGGGGTGGCCTGGTAATTTTCCAAAATTTTCCTACTTATAATTTATTTTCTGTGAATTTCCATTGTTTCAATTGTAAATAATTCATGGAAATTCACAGAAGTACCCAATTGCCCTGAAATTTTTAGGGTAACCTCTTACAGTGGTATAAAGGCTACTATAAAAATTTCAGGGTCATCGGACTTGCCACTCGCCTGAACATGCCACCAGTCGAGCATTGGGGTGGAAGGCTTAGCCTTCTTTTTCCTCCCGCACGACTAGCAGAGCTTCCAACTCGATTTTCGGCGATTCCCGACACCTCCTGGCCATGCATGTGCGACCCAGAGATTGGTAAGGACCTGGGTCACACACTCATGGTCAGAGCTTGGCCGGAGATGGTCGAAGATGGCCGGCATGGCCCGAAATGTCGGCTGCATGGCGAAACCCTAGGGTTACCGACCTGCAACCGTGGTTTTGGTCGGCTTCCCGTGATAATTTGGCCATGGTATGTTCACGACTTTTGTTCCTTGCCTAGAGACGATTCATCCCTAAGTGATCCAGTTGGCAAAGTTTGCCGGTGGCTAGAGTTACGATTTTCTGAAGCTTTTCCGGTAAGTACGACACTCCAGGAGGTCTTGGTGCATGCACAGAGGCAGTGGACCTCCCTAGGACACCTAGAAGGGGTCCTCGAGAAGTCCCAAGCCCCTATGACAACCCTCGGCTCCTGGGTTTGCCGAAGTGAGATGGTTCATGTTCCATCACGCTCATTATTTCTCTCTCGGCTCTCGGGTCCTACAGTGAGGCTGTGGGGTTTTTTGTACTGGGTTTATAAGGGTTATAGGGTGGTGAAGGTAGTCTCCTCACCTGGCTTTTGAATGATACAGCCCCAACTTGTTTCTTCCCCGCCTTCCCTTTCTTCTCTCTCTCGGTTTCTCTCTCTTTCTTTCACTATAACACTCCTTTTCAACCTTCTCTCGCACAACCCAATTGAGGGAATGGATGTGTGTGATTTATAGGGGCTGTGGGTGTGTGTACAAGGGTGACGAAGAATGAACCCTCTCTCTCTCTCTCTCTCTATAAAACTATACTCTCACAGCGTTCCTCTCTCTCTCTCTCTACAATACTCTGAGTGTATAGCCCCTTCCCAGGCATGGGGTGTATCGGAGATTCCTGCTCGAAGCTTTCTCCCAACATTCCCCTCGGGTTATCTCCCTCTTCTTCCTCGGTTCCCTCCTCCTCTTCTACTTTTGAATCTCATTGGTTGTCTAGGCAGCCATGTCTTGTAGTTGTATAGAAATGGTTTTAAAATATCGCCAGTTTATTGTGATATGTGTGTGTGCGTTTAAAATATGTGCCTTAGTTGCGTCTTGTCCAATAGGATAGGCGTACATGTATATATATACGTATATATGCAGGCATGCATGCATTTTTATATACATATACGCATGCATATGTGTTACCCAAGCCATTAATGAACAGGCCATGCAAGTTGGTGGGGTGGGGGCAATTTCGCAATAAGGAAAGGAGTTTGTAGTTTAAAGTGACTAAGTTTAAGGTTTCAATTTTTCGTTGAATGTGAAATCCGAAACTGTAATTAGAAGGCTCTCGAAAATTTAATTGATTTAGGATTGAATTTCGTGCGATTCTGACTCCAGGTGAGAGAGAAAACTCAAAACGAAGTTTCGGGGAAGTCGGGTGGGAATTTCTAGGTACAGCGGTGTTTGGGGGCTTTCCGGGGAATCGAAACTCTACGAAGTGGAGTTCTGAGATTACCAAGGCATTGGGCTCGAAAAGATAATAATTTTAGACATCTAATTCATCGAAATCTGACGAAAGACTCGAGAGAAAGCTCCGCTTAAAGTTAGGTTGCTAGTTGATGCGAATTGTCTGGTAACGAGATTCGAACTCTTTTCCGGGGAACTGAGTTTCTACAGACGGATGGGGTTGGGCTTGAAAAGGCTTTGCTTATAACTTATGACCCTATGGTGGTGTCTTAATCAGTCTTGTTAGGGTTAATGTAGACGAGGAAAAATAGAGGGTATTACAGCCTTACCTCCTTTAGAAAATTTCGTCCTCGAAATCAGTCTCGAATAGGTGCGGGTACTTTACTCTCATATCTGTTTCTGCTTCCCACATTGCTTCCTCCTCTTCGTGATGCTGCCATAACACCTTGACTAAGGGAATCTCCTTGTTTCTCAATACCTTTACCAGGCGATCCACTATCTTGTTGGGTCCCTTGTCATAGGAATGGTCAGGTTGCACTGTCACTGTCTCCTATTGAATTATATGTGTATTGGCGGGGTGGTATTCCCTTAACATTGATACATGGAATACATTATGTATCCGATCTAAATCGGGAGGTAATTCCAGTCGTACGCAACTGGTCTAATTCTTTCTAAAATGCGAAAAGGTCCAATGTATAGGGGTGCAAGCTTCCTTTTCTTACCAAAACACACCACACCTTTGTGGGGTTTTACCCTTAAGAACACTTGGTCACCTACTTGGAATTCCCAAGGCCGTCTACGCTGGTTTGCATCGCTCTTTTGTTGGCTTTGGGCAGTCTTGAGTCGTTCTTATATGAGCTTAATCTTTTCCGTGGTCTCCCAGATGATCTCAGGTCCATATAAGCATACATTGCCCGCCTCTAGCCAACAGTTAGGTGCTCGGCAAGGTCGTCCATACAATGCTTCGTAAGGGGTCATTTCTATGCTCACTTGGTAACTATTGTTATAGGCGAACTCGGCCAAGGGTATATGGTCACTCCAAGTTCCTTGGAAATCTAATACGCAAGCGCGAAGCATATCCTCTAGGATTTAGACAACTCGTTCGGATTGGCCATCCGTCTGCGGGTGGTAAGCGATGCTCATGCACACCTGGGTCCCTAATGCCTTCTAGAGGCTTTGCCAGAATCGCGACGTGAACCTTGGGTTGCGATCTAATACAATGGTTCTAGGTACCCTATGTAATCGTAGTACTTCCTTCAAATACAGTCGACTTAAGGTACTAAGACTATTGGTAGATTTGATGGGCAAGAAATGTGCGGTTTTTGTCAAACGATCTATGATTACCCAAATCATGTCACACCCTTGTCTGTTCCTCGGTAGCCTAGTAACAAAATCCATGGTGATATGTTCCCATTTCCATTCTGCTATGAGTAAGGGTTGTATTAGCCCACTTGGTCGCTGGTGTTCTGCCTTTACTTGTTGACAGGTGAGACAATGTGCTACAAACTTTGCGACGCCCTTCTTCATTCCCCTCCAATAATACTACCTTTTAAGATCTTGATACATTTTGGTGTTTCCGCGATGTATTATAAACTTAGAATGATGTACTTCAGCTAGAACGCTTCATTTCAACTCTTCCTTATGCACCACCAAATACCTACCCTTATGTTGGAGCTCACCTTCGGCGTTAATGGTCCATCCCGGTTCCACTATTCCTTTTTCCATTTTCTCCTTTATCCCTTGCACTTCTGGGTTCCCCTGTTGGTGCTGCCGAACTTCCTCTAGGGTCTGGGATTGTATCTGAAGGCTAGATAGTATTCCTCCCCTCTCTTCTAGCCCTCCATAAGATTCTAAGAATTTCACCGCCTTCCATTTCTCTAATACAATGCTACTCATAAGGCCTTGATTTTTCCTACTTAAGGCGTCTGCCATGACATTTGCCTTACCGAGGTGGTACTGTAAGGTGAAGTCGTAGTCTTCCATGTATTCTACCCACCTTCTCTGCTTTTGGTTTAAGTCCTTCTAGGTGGTGATGTACTTAAGACTCTTGTGGTCCATAAATAAGTCAAACTTTTCTCCATACAAGTAACATCTCCAAATCTTAAGGCCAAAAATTACCGCGGCCATCTCGAAATCGTGAATTGGGTAATTTTGCTCATGTTTCTTAAGTTGCCGTGACCCATAAGCAACTACTTTTCCTTCTTGCACCAAAACACACCCTAACCCTTGATGAGAGGCATCAATGTAGACTATATAAGGCTTCCCACTTACGGGAAGGGTGAGAATGGGTGCGGTAGTGAGTTTTTCCTTCAACAGTTGGAACGTTTCCTCACACTTGTTTGTCCAGACATACTTCACTCCTTTCCTAGTTAACTGGGTTAGAGGGCTTGCTATCTTAGAGAACCCTTCCACAAACCTTCAGTAATACCCAGCGAAGCCTAGGAAACTTCGAACTTCGGTTACAGTAGAGGGCTTCCTCCAATCCATTACTGCTTCTATCTTGGCAGGGTCTACTGTTATCCCTACTTTTGACACTACGTGCTCTAAGAACGTTACTTCCTTCATCCAAAAGTTGCATTTACTCTTCTTAGCATAAAGTTGGTGTTTCATTAAGATCTAAAGGGTGATTCTTAGGTGTTCCTTGTGGGTTTCCTTATCTGACGAGTAGATAAGGATATCATCTATGAAGATAATCACAAAATGGTCTAATTGAGCTCGAAACACTCTATTCATCATATCCATGAAGGCAGTAGGTGCATTAGTCAGTCCGAAGGGCATCACTACAAACTCAAAGTGATCGTAGCTGGTTCTAAAGGATGTTTTGGGTATATCAGCTTCTCTCACCTTTAATTGATGATACCCTGATCTCAAATCTATTTTAGAAAAATATGTTACCCCTCTAAGTTGGTCAAATAGATCATCAATCCTCGGGAGTGGATACTTATTCTTAATGGTAACCTTATTTAACTGCCGATAATCTACATATAACCTGAGGGTTCCATCTTTTCTTTTCACAAACAACACTAGCGCTGCCCAGGGCGGCGTACTAGGGCGAATATACCCTTTCTCCAAGAACTCATCTAGCTGAGACTTTAGTTCCTTGAGTTCTGCTGGGGCCATTCTATAGGGTGCAATGGATATAGGTGCTACCCCTGGATGTAATTCGATTGTGAATTCGATTTCCCGATCCGGAGGTATCCGGGGTAGATCTTCAGGGAATACATCGGGAAACTCGTCCACTACGGTTAGTGGCTTTGTATTGACCGGGTTCTCATTTTCTTTCGATAGGGTGCTAAGGAAATAAAAACACCCTTCTGATCTTTTCTGCTGCTCCTTAAGAGTCACAAGGGGTTTTGCCCAGTTGGTGTTCACCTCATCGGGAAAGTGCGCCATACACCCACTATGATGCCATAAAGTTAGGGTTTTCTGACTACAGTCCATAACTACCTTATTCTTGGCTAACCAATCCATCCCTAGGATCACATCAAATCCTTTCATATCTATCTGGACCAAATCAATCGTAAATTCAAAGGTATCTATTTGAATAATGCTGGATGGGCATCCTACTTATACTATAACTATCCCACCAGTAGGTGTCTGAATGCTAAGTGGTGTAGTCAATAATTCAGTAGTTATCCCTAGATCATCTACACATTTCTCAGAGATAAAGGAATGCGTAGCTCCAGAATCAAAAAACACTAAGACCCACGAGTTTTAGAGTAGGATCACACCTTCGATCACGGCATTGGGGTCCTTGCTACTTTCTCCGGCAGTAGGAATGGCATACATCCGAGGTGGACTGGCATGATTGACTTGTTTTCCTTTGTTCGTTGTTCTCAGGTTCACTCGGTTGGGGTTGTAGGTGGTAGTTGTAGGTCTTCCGGTCATGGTCTATCGGGGCACTGAGGTGGGTGTTGCTTTGAAATTTCATACAGGCGGTATTTGTGGAGGAATCCGGTTGCCATTACCGTTCCCACTTCGCATGCCCTGAGGGTGTAAGTACTCCATTTTTGACTGTTTGGTAGTCTACGGTCCGTCTAGACTTGTACTCAAGTCAATATGGACGTATTCCAATCGAAGTCGTCTCTTTAAGTCCAATACCATTTATTTATAGCTTTGCGGGCCCCATCGGGCCCAAATAAAGGTAAAATAACCAAAATGCCCCTGGGGGCATCATTCGTTCCAAATCCAAATCAGGCACGTCTTTCCGAAGACGGTAAGTCCCCTTTCCAATTTCGAATCAGGCACGTCTTTCAGAAGACGGTAAGACCCCTTTCCAATTCCTTTTCCAATTTCAATTCTAATCCCTCTCTCGAGACAGTTGATTCCTTGAGACGGTAAATCTATCCAATCAAGCGCGTCTTTCTGAAGAAGGAAAGTCCCTTTTCTAATTCCAAATCAGGCACGTCCTTCCAAAGACCATAAGCCCCCTTTCCAATTCCAAATTAGGCACGTCTTTTCGAATACGGTAATTCCCCTTTCCAATTGCAAATCAGGCCCGTCTTTCCGAAGACAATAAGACCCCTTTCCAACCTCAAGTCAGGCAAGTCTTTCCGAAGACAGTAAGTCCCCTTTCCAATTCCAATTCCAATTCCAATATCTCTCTCGAGATACTTTATTCCTCGAGACGATCCGGCGCGTTTTTCGAAGAAAATCTCTTCTAAACGGTAAGTCCCTTTAAACCTATCGACCGGGACGAGACCCCAAGTCCCCTAGATGGTAGAACGGTCCACCTTTGGTGCCTGCTAGCCCGCCAATACAGAAATGTCCATTTAGGCACGCCTTTTGAGAAAGTTGATTCTCAGGCGCTAAGTCCCTTTAGCAGCTTCCCGAGATCAGGCAGTCTCGGGAATGATCGCGAACCGTCAGAGTAGCAGAAATACTCGCAAACATTGCAACCGTCAGAGTATAAAAAATACAAGCAAACAGGTCAATATAGGGAATTGCCAACAAACTCCTATATCACGTGACCGCTGTCAAAGTGGCGGAAACACTCAAAACCCAGGTCAACACTAGTGCCTGCTAGCCCACTTTGGTGAAAAATGACCAAACTGCCCCTAGGGCCATTTTCCGGTACGTTTCTTGAGAACACATTTGAATCCTCAAAATGGTAAGTCCAACCTTCCAAGATTGTCTTAAAGGCAATTTGGCTTGATTAGGTGGCTTCTAGTCAGTTTCGAGCCAATTCCGAGACTTTTCGGTCAAGATGACCATTTTGCCCCTAAGCATTCAAATGCCTCGGGAGCCACACCGGCTATGGATATCAAACCGGTAACCTCCTGAGAATGCTTCTTATAGTATTCCCAACCTTTCTTTACCTTCCTGGATCATTCCGAGTCAATTTCGGCAAACCCAGTACAAAATGATCGTTTTGCCCCTGGGGGCCGGTCACCTTTTTCGACCACACCGGCTCTGGGTATCAAACTGGCAACCTTTGGGAACATTCTAAATAATTTTCCCCAAGTCTCGAGTCTTTTTCCGGGACATTCCAAGTCCGTCCCAGTACCTTTCTAACCCGATTGACCGTTTTGCCCCTAACGGCTCGGTCAATCCTTCCGACACATCCTATCCTCATTTTTTAAGTCAAATACCTCCGGGACACTATTATAAGTGTTCCTGACCTTTTCCAGCTCTCCGGGTCATTCCCGGCCTCTTCAAATCATTCCTAGACTTTCCGGAGTCACTCCTAGTGAAGTCAGACTAAAAATTGCATGGTAGTCACTAGTACAGGTGCCCAAATCTTCCAAAGATACGTTGCTTGCCGACCTTAAAACTTTCCTAACTGGCTGGCACCACTAGCAGTGGCGCCAAGAGAAAAATTGGCCTAGCGCCACTATAACATGCGCTAGGTCTATCCCATCTCTATAAATATAGAGCCTCTTCCAGAGTGAAAGAGGTCTGCAAACTCAGTCTAAAAACCCTAATTTTTGATACACAGAGCTCGTACAGTTCCTAAACCCTAGCTTCCTTAGGTTTTCCAAACCCTAGCCACCATACACAAACCTTAGCCTCATATACACTCATACACACCCCTATACACTTATACACTAGCCTCCAACCCTCCATTGAAGACTTGGAGTTTTGCAACTACGAAGATTTGAAGACCAAGACAAAGCTCTCAAAGACTGAAGCGAAGACTGAAGAAAAAGCAAGAAAGCAAGGCGCGCAAAGCCAAGCAAAATAAAGAAGACACAAGGTAGGCTTTCTATTTAAATTTTTGCACTTCCCCCCTCTCTCTTCTCTCTCCTAAACCACTTGGGTTTTCTCTATTTTAATCCCCCATCTCTTTCCCCCCCTTCTTTGCATGCTTGAAACAAGAGGACTCTCGGTCCATGTGTAGGATTAGACTATTGGAGGGTCACCGTGTCGAGGGCTTTCTTTAAGTTTAACTGGAGACCAAATGGGTTCGGCCCCCTTGATTATGTGGTAAAGCCTTAACCTTGTATGTTCACGATCCTAATTTGCATTATGTATATCATTATCTTGCGTTCTTCCAAAAATTGTTTTCAAACTCGTTTTCAAAACTTGCATTAAAACTTGTTTTCAAAATTGCATCAAAATCTTCTTTTTCAAAACTTGTTTTCAAAATCACAATCCTATGGTGATTCTAGCCTTTCCATGGATTGGGTTGCTTTAAGAAAGTGTTACATTTAAAATGACTTTTATGGTCCATATGTTCAAATCTTGTTGTTTTTAAAACCACTTTCTTAAAGTGGTTCTAGCCTTCTTATGGTTAGAATCGCTCTAAGAAAGTGAGACATTTTTATACCTTCTAAAAACTCTCTTTTCAAAAGTCTCTCTTCCTAGAAATCTCTTTTTCAACATACTTTCCTAAAAC
This sequence comes from Euryodendron excelsum, assembly GCA_033060915.1. NCBI lineage: Eukaryota > Viridiplantae > Streptophyta > Magnoliopsida > Ericales > Pentaphylacaceae > Euryodendron > Euryodendron excelsum. The sequence continues at coordinate 12,999,370 of CM065399.1, forward strand.
TCTTCTTTCCAAAATTGTTTTCCAAAAACTCTCTCCAAAATTTTATTTTCCAAAACTTCACTTTCAAACTCTTTTCCAATACACTTTCTTCAAATTCATTTTTCAAAAACTCCTCTCTAGGTTTGCCTTCTAAAAATCTTCATTGGCAAAAATTCACTTTCCAAAAATCTCTTTTCTTAGATGTCCAAGTCAAGCCCTAGAGCTAACAATTAGGAAACTCAAATTTTCATCCCAAAAATATGATTTTCAAACTTGCCTTAAAACCTAGGTTTCCAAAATCTCCCTTTTCACGTCAAAACCTATTTTTCTACGCCAAAACTATGGTTTTCCAAATCTAGGGTTTTTAAAACCTCCCTTTCCAAATCTTTGTCAAATCAAATCTTCCCTTTGGAAAACCAAATCCAATCTCCCGTTTAGGAAACTAGATCCAATCCTCTGTTTTTGAAAACAAAATCAAATCTTCTCTTTTAGAAACAAAATCCAATCCCTTCCTAATCCAAATCTTTCCTAATTCAACTCTTTTCTAATCTTCTACTTTCTTAAATCTTAAGTTTCCAAAACTTGAACATAAAAAACTTTCCTAAATTTTACAACTCAACTTCCACATCTTTCCTAATTCAACCATTTCCTAATTCTATCTCTGTCCAAATCTTAATTTTTCAAATCTAAGTTTTCAAATCTTTTCCAAGCTCAACCTTTCCTAATCTCAAGATTTTCTAAAACTAGAACTCTAAAACTTTCTAAATCTTAAATTTTCTAAATTTCAAATCTTTCTAAATCCAAAGCTTTCTAAACCCAAAACTTTCTTAATCCAAAGCTTTCTTAAGTTGAAACTTTCTTAATTCAAACATTTTCTAAATCTTTCCTAATTTAAAATCTGTCTATAATTCTAAGTTTTCCAAATTCAAAACTTTCTTAATTTGAAACTTTCCAAATTCTAAACCTTTCTTAAACTAAACTTTTCTTAATTCAAAACATTTCTAAATTCAACACTTTCTTATTTCAAAACTTTTCTTAAAACGAAACTTTCCAATTTCAAAACTTTCTTAAACCTAAAACTTTCCTAAGTTGAGATTTTCCCAAATTGACAACTTTCTTAATTCAAAACTTTCCCAAGTTGAAACTTTCCTAATTCCAAAACTTTCCTAAAATGACACTTTCCTAATTTGAACTTTTCCTAAATCGAATCTTTCTTAAATCTAGTCTTTCCTAATCTTTCCAAGTCCAACTTTTTGAGTCAAATCTTTTCTAAAATCCTTCCAAGTCAAGTTAATCTTTTCTAAGTCTCAAGTCTTTCTAGGTTTCTTAAAACCAAGTCTTTCAAAACCAATCTTTTAAAATCTTCCAATCAAGGTTCAGTCTCTCAATTTTCCAATCCAATTTCCAATTCAATCTCTTTCTTCCAATCATACCTTCTATTTTCTATCGGACTCTTGTCCGAACTACGACTGACCTGATTCCTCCAAAAGGATACGTAGGCAACCCTCGTGGGTGCGGTCTCCACATTTTTCAAATCTCGAATTCTACAACATTTTTCAAATTTCCAATTCCACAACGTCTTTCAAATCTCCAATTCTACAATCTTCTTCAATCTCCAATTCCATATCTATTTCAAGTTTCCAATTCCAAAAATCTATTTTCAAATCTCTATTTTCAATTTCTAAAACTTTTCAATTTCAAATCTATCCTTTCAAATCTCTTTTCTAAAATCAAATCAAATTCTTCTATTCAAGTCTATTTCCAAATCATGTCTCTTTTCTTGCATTTGCATATAATGCATCATGTTAAATTTTTTTTTAAACATTCTTTTTCAAAGTGGGTAGGATTGGTCATTGGCTAGTTGAAGACTCTCGTAGGTGAATCTAGGGTAGATTGACATGTAGGTACCGCAAGGGCAGGGTAGGGTGATGGCTTAGTGGGTCTTTCCTACACGTAATCAACCTCCGAACCTAGAATCACTGTTTTCAAAGACCAAAATGGAGTTGTTTTTCAAAAAAGGGCTAAATGTTTTCTAAAGGTTGCCAAACAACTTGTTTTTCTTAAAAACCCTCTCTTAAGGAGATATTTTCAAAATCATTTTTCAAAAACCCTAAGTGTAGTTTGCGGATTATGCTTAGTTTTTTAGGTGACCTAACTCACCTTAATCAAGTTAGGTGGCGACTCCAAATCTTTTCTAAAAGCCCTTTATTTAAATCTATTTTCAATTCAAACCTAGTTGCACTCATTCTTCTAGGAGGGTGAGTTCTAACGAGAGAGTATAACATTTTTCCCGCTTGTGTGTGTATTCCTCGAGTGCGAAAAATCTTAGCGTGACAACTGGCGACTCCGCTGGGGATACTTAGAGGGTTAGGCCGTAGTCATGTCTCTTTACCCTTCACCCATGTAAAGTCTTCAATTAACTTGGTTCAATCCTCTTCACTTTAACTTTTGAAAACCAAATTTTCAAAATTGTTTTCAAAACACATGCATTTATTCATATTATCTTGTATTAAGTTTGCCATCCACATACTAACTCTTGCATTTTTGTTTTGTAGCTGCGCTTTATGTTTAAACATTATTAATTGTTATGCCTGAATGTGATGAACAGTATGGATGGGAGTTGTTGGGCTCTTTCCTCCACTTTTTAAAAATCACACACACACACTGCATGTGCACCTGCATTCTGCATACTTGCATTATTACCCTGATATGTCCTTTCTAGTTAGAAAGGGGGAACGGTATATTAGTTGTGGGTAAGATGCTGTGTCAGTTTCTTCGCCTATGGCCTTTTGATGGTTCTCCCGCTCGGATCACCAACCGATCATGGCACCACCTCGGGGAGTGGGCCTAGGTTTGAAGATCCGGGGACCGAGCCTTTTTAGGACGCATTAGTCAACCCTCCACCTCATACTCATACAAACACCATGCATAGTCGAACCTCTGCCAGATTTAAGACACGAGCACCGTTTTCAAAATCACGGAGGAAAGGGCGACTGCTCTTACTTTCATTTATACCTGCTTATTTCTATTGTTATAATGCCTGTATTCTTACTGTTATAATGACTATCTAACTGCTCATGCATGCACGTTTACCTTGCTATTGCATTCTCTCTCCTTATACTCTTTGCATATCCATGTTCATGCATTCAATATCCTATGTCAAGACAAGAGTTCCAACTAACTCAAGTCACTGCATTCTCATGCATATGATCAACCCATTGAGAGTGACACCAAAGTCACTCTCCCTTGCATTAGACCTACCCAAACCCTAAGGGTTCCCATGTTAACCCTAAGGAATCATTACATGCATTTTAAGTCATTGCATAAGAAGGGCCCCAATCCCTCTATACTCACGGAGATAGGGTTGCCAAGTGTCGCACCCAGATTTTTCGCATTCGAGGAGTACTCACACAAGTGGAAAAAATGTTGTACTCTCTCGTTAGAACTCACTCTCCTAGAAGAATAAGTGCGACTAGGTTTGAATTGAAAATTGGTTTGAATAAAGGGTTTTTTAGAAAAAGTTTGGAGTCGCCACCTAACTTGATTAAGGTGAGTTAGGTCACCTAAAAACTAAGAATAATCCGAAGACTACACTTAGGGTTTTTGAAAACGGTTTTTGAAAATATCTCCTCAAGAGAGGGTTTTTAAGAAAAACAAGTTGTTTGGCAACCTTTGAAAAACATTTAGCCCTTTTTAGAAATATAACTCCTTTTTGGTCTTTGAAATCAGTGATTCTAGGTTCGGAGGTTGGTTACGTATCGGGAAGACGCACTAAGCCATCACCCTACCCCGCCCTTTTGGTACCTACATGTCAATCTACCCTAGATTCACCTATGAGAGTCTTCAACTAACTATTGACCAATCCTATCCACTTGGAAAAACAATGTTTGAAAAGAAACTAACATGATGCATGATATGCAAGGGCAAAATAAGAGAGAGTTGGAGAATAGATTTGAAAATAAATTGGAAAAGAATTTGATTTGAAAGTAGATTTGAAGAGATAGAATTGAAATTGGAAAGTTTGAAAATTTGGAAATAGGAATTTGAAAATAGAAATTTTGAAATTAAAAATTTGAAAATAGATTGGAATTTGAGATTTGAAAAATGTGGAGACCGCACCCATGAGGGTGGAATTGAAAGTTTGAAAAGTGTTGTGACCGCACCTATGAAGGTTGCCTACGTATCCTTTTGGGGGAATCAGGTTAGTCGTAGTTCGGACCGGAGTCCGATTGAAAATAGAAGATTTGATTTGAAAAAGCGATTGAATTGGAAATTGAATTTGATTTGAAATTAGAAGAGGAGATTGGAAATTGAAATTGAGAAGATTGGACTTATTTTGAAAAGATTGAGGTTTAAGAAACCTAGACTTAGAAAAGATGAGGTTTAGGAAAGACGTGAGAGTTAGAAAGATTTGACTCGAACGTTGGACTTGGAAGATTTAGAAAGATTGGATTTTAGAAAATGTTCGAATTAGGAAAGGTCTGATTTAGGAAAGTTCTGAATTAGGAAAGTTTCAACTTAGGAAAGCTTTGAATTTGGAATGTTTCAACTTAGGAAAGTTTTGAATTAAGAAAGTTTCGAATTTAGAAAGTTTTCGAAATAGGAAAGGTTTTCAAATTAGGAAAATTCCCAAATTAGGAAAGTTTTGAAATAGGGAAGTTTTGAAAATTGGAAAGTTTAGAATTTTGGAAAGGTTTGAAAAATGAAAGTTTTCAATTTAGGAAATGTTTGAATTAAGAAAGTTTTAAGTTTAGCAAAGTCTTAGATTTGGAAAGTTTAGAATTTAGAAAGTTTGGAAGTTTAGAAAAATTTAACTTAAGAAAGTTTTGAATTTAGGAAACTTTGAATTTGGAAAGATTCGAAATTTAGAAAGTTTAGGATTTAGAAAGTTTTGAGATTAAGAAAGGTTTGAGTTTAGGAAAGATTTGAAAACTTGGACTTGGAAAGTTAAGATTTGAAAAGAGGGTAGAATTAGGAAATGGTTGAATTAGGAAAGATTTGAAAGTTGAGTTTTAAAATTTAGGAAAGATTTTTACGTTCAAGTTTTGGAAACTTACGATTTAGGAAATGAGAAGTTTAGGAAGGAGTTGAATTAGGAAATGTTTGGATTAGGACGGAATTGGATTTGGTTTCTAAAAGAGAAAGTTTGATTTCATTTCCAAAAACGGAGGATTGGATTCGGTTTCCTAAACGGGAAAATTTTGATTGGTTTCCTAAAGGGAAAATTTGATTTGGCAAGGATTTAGAAAGGGAAATTCTAGAAACCCTAGTTTTGAAAGTGTAGAATTTTAACGTAGAAACGAGGTTTTGGAAATGTGTATAGTTTTGGTATAGAAAACAAGAGGTTTTGGAAACCTAGGTTTGGGGCAAAGTTTGAAAATTATGTTTTTGGAAAGAAAATTAGGGTTTCCTAATTGTGGGTTCTAGGGCTTGACTTGGGCTCTAACGAAAGAGGACTTTTGGAAAGTACATTTTTGGAAATGAAGGTTTTCTAGAAGGGAATCCTAGGGAGGAGTTTTTGAAAAGTGAATTTGAAGATAGAGTTTTTGGAAAAAGATTTTAAAGAGAAGGAGTTTTTGGAAAGCATGTTTTTGGAAACGTAGATTTTAGAAAGAAAATCCTATAAGAGAATTTCTAGAAGGAAGATTTTGGGAAGAGAGTTTTTAGAAAGATTTTTGGGGAGAGTTTTTCTAGGAAAGAGACCTAGGGAACGTTTTTGGAAAGTGAACTTTGGGGAGAGGATTTTGGAAAGGAGTTAAAAAATGGAGTTTTGAAAAATAAATTTTGAGAGGGAGTTTTTGAAAACAATTTTGGAGAGGAGAGTTCTAGGAAAGTATGTTGAAAAATAGATTTTTAGGAAGAAAGACTTTTGAAAAGAGAGTTTTTAGAAGGTGTAAAAACATCTCACTTTCCTAAAGCGATTCTAACCATAAGAAGGCTAGAACGACTTTAAGAAAGCGGTTTTGAAAACAATAAGATTTGAAAATATGGACCATATTGGTCGCTTTTAATGTAACACTTTCCTAAAGCAACCCTAGCCATGGAAAGGCTAGAATCACCCCAGGATTGTGATTTTGAAAACATGTTTTTGAAAAAGAGGATTTTGATGCAAATTTGAAAACGATTTTTGAAAACGATTTTCCGAAGATGCAAGATCATGATATGCACAATGCAATTTTGGGGTCGTGAACATACAAGGCTAAGGCTTCACTACATAATCAAGGGGGCTGGACCCACGTGGTCTCTGGTTAGACTAGAAGAAAGCCCCCGACACGGTGACTTTCCAATAGCCTAATCCTACACATGGACCGGGAATCCCCTTGTTTCAAACATGCAAAGAAAGGGGGGGAAAGAGATAGGGGATTAAAATAGAGAAAACCCAACTGGGTTAGGAGAGAGAAGAGAGAGGGGGAAGTGCGAAAATTTAAATGGAGAACCTACCTTGTATCTTGTTTATTTTGCACGCCTTGCTTTTTTCAGTCTTGTCTTGATCTTCGCCTTCGATCTTCAAGAGTTGTCTTCAAGCTTTATGTTGTAACTCTTCAAGTCTTCAAAGGAGGGTTGAAGGCTAGTGTATGAGTGTATGGGGGTGTGTATGAGTGTATATGAGGCTAGGGTTTGTGTATGGTGGCTAGGGTTTGGAGAACCTAAGGAGGCTAGGGTTTAGGGAGTGCATGAGCTCTGTATATCGAATTATATGATTTTTTAAGTTGAATTTGCAGATCCTTTTCACGTTGAATGAGGCTCTGTATTTATAGAGGTTGGACAATACTGGCGCCTGTTGCAGTGGCGCTAGGCCAAAGTTTACACTAGCGCTAGGCCAAAGTTTACACTGGCGCCACTACGAGTGGCGCCAGCCAATTAGGAAATGTTTAAGGTCGGCAACCAACGTATCTTTGACTAGATTTGGGCGCCTGTACTAGTGACTACCATGCAATTTTTAGCCTGGCTTCACTAAGAGTGGCTTCGGAAAGTCCGGGAATGATTTGAAGGAGCCGGGAATGACCCGGAAGGCCGGAAAGGAGCTGGAACACTTAAAATAGTGTCCTGGAGGTATTTGACTTGAAAAGTGAGGATAAGATGTGTCGGAAAGGTTGACCGGGCCTTTAGGGGCAAAACAGTCAATCGGACCAGGAAACTGTCGAGACAAACTCGGACTGTCCTGAAGAAGACTTGGGATCTAAAAAAATTATTCAGAATGTTCCCAGAGGTTGCCAGTTTGATTTCTAGAGCCAGCGTGGTCGGAAAAGGAGACCGGCCCACTAGAGGCAAAACGGTTATTTCGCATTGGGTTTGCCAGAACTGACTCGGAAAGATCCGAAAAGGTAAAAGGAGGTTGAGAACACTATAAAAAGTAGTCTCAGGAGGTTACCGGTTTGATACCCAGAGCCGATGTGGTTGAAAAAGGAGACCGGCCCACTAGGGGCAAAACGGTCATTTTATACCGGGTTGGCCGGAACTGACTCAGAATGATCTGGAAAGGTAAAGGAAGGTTGAGAATACTATAAGAAGTAATCTCAGAGGGTTACTGGTTTGATACCCAGAGCCGGTGTGGTTCCCGGGGCGTTCAGATGCCTAGGGGCAAAATGGTCATCTTGACTGGAAAGTTTCAAAAAAGGTCCAAAAGGCAGTTTGGTCATTTTTCACCGAAGTGGGCTAACAGACACTGGTGTTGACCTAGGTTTTGAGTGTTTCCGCCACTCTAACGGCGGTCGTCGTCACACAAGGGTTTGTTGGCAATTCCCTATATCGACCTATTTGTGAGTTTTTCCGCTACTCTAACGGTTTTGTGAGTAGTTTTGCTACTCGGACCGTCTCGAGGAATAAACTGTCTCGAGAGAGGGATTGGAAAGGGGACTTATCATTTCCGAAGAGGCGTGCCTGAGTTGGAACTGTCTCGAGGAATAAACTGTCTCGAGAGTGGGATTGGAAAGGGGACTTATCATCTCCGAGGAGACGTGCCTGGATTGGAACCGTCTCGAGGAATAAACTGTCTCGAGAGTGGGATTGGAAAGGGGACTTATCGTCTCCGAGGAGACGTGCCTGGATTGGAACCATCTCGAGGAATAAATTGTCTCGAGAGTGGGATTGGAAAGGGGACTTATCGTCTTTGAAAAGACGTGCCTAGGATTGGAACCGTCTCGAGGAATAAACTGTCCTGAGAGAGGGATTGAAAAGGGACTTATCGTCTTCGAAGAACCGTCTCAAGGAATAAAATGTCCCGAGAGAGGGATTGGAAAGGGGACTTATCGTCTCCGAAAAGACGCGCCTGGGTTGGAACCGTCTCGAGGAATAAATTGTCTCAAGAGAGGGATTTGGAAAGGGAAAGGAAAAGACAATGCCCCCAAGGGCATTTTGGTCATTTTGCCTCTATTTGGGCCTGACAGGCCCGCGAAGCGATGGATAGACGGGATTTGGACCTAGAGAATTGGTTTCGATAGGAATATGCCCATAATGACTTGAACACAAGTCTAGATGGAGTGTAGACTGCCGAGCGGTCAAAAATGGGGTGCTTACACCAAGAAGACAAGGGGCAATCAATCAAAAAGATCTCTCAGCGACCTCCTCGACATCAACTCCAACAAAGGCGAATCCGAAGACTCAAGAGTATTTTAGGTTTTTCCTTTGTAAAACTAGATGGGCGGAAGTCCAAAGGAAAATGTTCGCCCTTCCCCCTATTAAAATGTATTTTAATTCTTTTGTATCTTAAACCTCAAAATTCAATGTACTTCTTTATTTTTGCAAATGAATTGAGGGATAATTGTATGAATGAATGAAGATTCCTGCTCGACGGTAAAGTACCTGCATACAGGGGCAAACCCCCTATCTCCAAAAGTGAGCCAATACATCATGCTTAGCTTCCCTCCTGAAAGAGGGGCACCTTAGGACAAGTATTGCATAAAGCTCTCTAAAAACCAGAAACTGACTTGTACATTGTGTTCTTGTCTTGTTGTCTTTTCCTTTTTATTTACAGAGGTCACCTTGCACTGAGTCAACATTGCTCCCAAGAAGGGGCAACATCCACCTAGGGATCCTATTATCACCCGGCAAAGAGCATTACTGATGGTTGCTAACCCTAAAGAATCCTCTCAAGTCTCGCGGGAAGAAGTCAACGAAATAAGGACCAAGATGGATGAGATGCTTAAGCTCATTCAAACTATGGCTATGAAAGATGTTGTTGCAATCCCATCATCATCTATGACTTCATCCAAGGACCCCGAACCCTCTAATCTAAGGATTGTGCTTCAGTCTGGCAACGCTGGGAGAAATAAGGAAGATGCCAAAGGGGCCAACACTGAAGAAGAGGAGACCACATTGCTTTCACTTGCCGCAAAGAAGGTCCCCCTAGACCCTCTTAGTCTGAAAATCCAAGGGTTTCCACCCGAGACCTGTCTGGTTTGAAATGCCCGACTTCTAGAAGTACGACGGTACTGGTAACCCCGTTGCTCATTTTCGTCTCTATGCTGGAGCGCTAAGTGGTCATGGCAACGATCCGAAACTCCTCATGCAGCCATTCCAACACTGTCTTACGAGGTCTGCTCTACAATGGTTTGCTCGTTTGGACTTAAGGAAGATCACAACTTGGATTGAGCTGGTCAATGCATTCAAAGCCCAATACCATCACAACATCGACCTTACTTCCGATCGACGGTCCTTGATGACGATGAGCAAGGGAGAGAAGGAAAGCTTTAAAAGATATGCCCTAAGATGGAGGGAGGCCGCTGCACAAGTTAATCCCCCGCTGGAAGAGAAGGAGTATGTACAACTGTTCATACATACTTTTCAAGGTATATTCTACGAGAAGCTCTACACAAGTGTGGGAAAAATCTTCTCTGAACTGATCATGCAAGGGGAGATGATAGAAAACGGTCTTAAGACAGGGAGGATTACGGACCCCTATGCCAAGACTAGAGAAAGTACCGCCAACATAGCCAAGAGAGTGGCTACCACAAGGGGAACAACGAAAAAGGAAAGCGAAGTATCTGCCATTTTTCCCGGCTAACCACCCCAATACCGTCCACCATTATAGTCACACCCTGTCCTGCCCTTATTCACATTGACCATGCCTGTTCCAACCCCTAACTATGGTCCCGCTGGGGCACGGCCCAACTTTAATAGATTTGCTTGACACATCCGTACCTTCGACGCCTTAGCCTGTACCCAAACCGAGGCTTACCACAGCCTTCTGAAGAACAACATCTTGAAGCCCATATTTGCTTGCTCGTTGCCAAGCCCTCTGCCCCCGACCTTTAATACCGCTCTTACATGTGAATACCATTCGGGTGGCCAGGGGCACGACACCAAAAGCTATTTTGCTCTCAAGCACCAAATCCAAGACTTGATCAACAATAAGACCATTGATCTGCAGCCAGTAAAACCTGCTCCTGCTCCCAATGTGACCACTAACCCTCTGCCGGATCACACTGTCAACATGATACTAGTAGAAATGGAAGGCAAGGGAGAGTTCAACGAGCTCAGAGCCGAAGGTTACGAGAACTGTTGGGAGGTCGATGAAGAAAACGACTGGGAGGAGGATCTCCCATTGTGCCCGATTTATCTTTATAACCCTGAGGGGGTGCCTGATGCTTCTGACTGGCCCATTAAGGAGCCAATGTTTCTGGAAGATGAGATGATTGAGAACATAGCTGTTGATGATTGGGGTGCTGAATTTCTACATCCAAAATATGCCACGACGGAATGTAACTTACTAGAAAACCCTTGGCGCGCAACTGAGTATAACTATGAAGACATGGGCTGGGAGCTAAAGGAGTCAAGAGAGCAGATGGAGCCGTTCGAGTTGGAAGGCTGTGAACTTGTCAACATGTTTACAAAAGAACCCGTTGCAAAGAATAAGAAAGAGGTTGACAACCGCGCCAGCAGCATTAACATCTTCGAAACTCTAGGAGAATCCTTAGCCTGTCTCGCCTTGGTTGAGGATCTAGATCGCGAATGGAGCATCGAAGATGTGGGAATTGTTTTAAAGCCTTACTAAAATGGTTTCCCTTCAAAAGCATACAAGAGAGGGGTGTTTTCACCCATTTTCTTTCTATCCCTTTTACTTTTTGTCTCTAAATTGATGTTTACATTCTGTTTTTGCTTAGAAACTCTATGCTTTCCATAAGAATGATAAATAGTAGTTAAATGATAGTCTTTTGTTTCATCGCTGTTGTCTTATCTTCTCTTCGGAATGGTAGGTACTTTCTACACAAGGGGCATGGCCTGTCTCATGGAATGATTTGACTTGAAAGGATGATAGCATTAGCTAACTACTCACCAAATGATCAACTTTCCACAGAGAGAGAGGATAAGGATGAGTGAGGATACTAACCAAAGGCAACACTTACATGACACTGAAGCTAAGCGATGTGTGGTCAGTCTATCAAAATGAAGATGAGCCATCTTTCATTTCCCCACATATAAATAAGAGAATAAATAACTAAGTGAATAAATAAACAAATGTGATTATATTCCCTTTGCTTAACCCCTAGTGCCTTACAGAAAGCGAAAATTTTCTTTGTCAACCCCGATCTAAGACTGTCCTCCCCACACTAGGGCAAACAATAGTTGAGAACTCTAGAAATGGTATCCATCTTCTATCATGTTATTACAGCAGTGAAAGCTCTATAGGTCAAGCAATCTAATTCAAAGTGAAGAGAGGCCTTCATTTCGTTTCCCATACAGTCAAAAGCAACCCCTTGCCAAACCCGTTGAGTCGTATGTCTTTTCTTAACAGAACCCCAACCTAGGGATCACCGCCCACATTTGATAGATTGAACTGTCAAGGAAAAGGTCTAAAGAAAAAGGGTCGAAGAATTATTCGTTTCATAAAAGAAAAAGAGATAAAAAGGACAAAGTGAAAGTGAAGAATTGCCAAGGGGCAAGAGTCCAAAAAAAAAAAAAAAAACAAAAAATTCCTTTTAGGAAAGGCCTAAAGAAAACTATGATTGTGCCATAATAAGAAGAAAAGGAAGTCATGTTTATCTCAGAAAAGCAAATAGAAAGGGTGAAAGAGAAGAGTCATTTTCATCCTGAAAAGTATGTAGCAAAAGCAGGAAGGAAATTCAAAGGTGATCCTAGGCTGCAAAAAAACCCAGTAGAAACAATAGGATTGAGCTTTTATCCTTTCTTACAAAATCCCAAAACCATGGCCTACATTACAACCATACTAAAGTCCACTCTGATTGAAAATGGATTGCTTGGTCTAAATGAGTTGAACGAGCTGTCGAAGCTAAGAAGAATGCTAGCCTTACTGAGAAAATGGTCAAGGACGGTGTGGATCTAAACCCTGCTAAAAACAACATCGAATTTGGGCCTATATATCTTGTTGTTTTGAAAACCCCATAACCTAGCCCACATTACGATCCTAAACAAAGTCTCCTTAGATTGAAAGGACTAACCACTTATCGCTCCGCCAAAGGTCAAGTAAGCTGTTGCTAAAACCTCGAGAATCGAGAGTTTCAGCCCAGTAACCCCATACACTAACCTCGAGGCAGAGAGCCAGAAGCAATCAAAAGGTTGAGAAAGGTGTGAAGTGCTATCATCTAATCAAGATAGGGTTAAGTCAGAGGAGAGGCTAGACCCTTCGAAAGGAAGGAGTTATTATTCCAAAGACTACAAGTTTAACAGCACCCTGTGTCATTCTATTAATGTATTTCTAACATGTGCATACATTTGAAAAAAAAAAAAACAATCAACATGAGTTTTGCACACATAGGATATAACTCACTGTAAAAATAGAAGTCACCAACGTCAACTCATATAATATATACACAACATCATCATCCATCACATGCATCTGATCATATACTTAGTTGAAAAGATCGTAAATGTCTTTGTCTATCCATGCATCTGAATACCATAAATATCCATTTTTGTACAAGATATCAAAATAAAACTGTCTAACATAAATACATCTCAGGAATAGGGGCAAAAGAAGATCGGAGCCTTCATAAGGGGCATCTATCACAGGTCAAAGCCAATGTCATCTGGATCAAAATCCCCGAAACTCGGCATCGAAGGAGGCGGATAGCTACTCGAAGCACCAGCAACCTACAAAGAAGACATAACCAAAATCAGCCGCATGGAAAGAAGAACTAAACAACAGTATAGCAAGAAGAAGGAGGGGAAAGATAACATACCCCCCCACCGCCCAGTTGAGATAACCGAGCCGTCAGGGAAGCTACCTCGACTTGGTACTAATCCCGCTCCATCTAGTACTGATCTCTCTAGTCTCACATAGCAGTAAACTCAGCCTAGGGCACATATCATCTGACTTGGCGCCACAAGTCAACCACCTCCTGGCCAAGAGCGTACCCGCGACTATTACCTTATACAGGGTGAAGGCAACGACCGAATGAGCCCCAAAGTGTGCAGCGTAATCTGTGTCTAGGGGAAGTAGGAACTCGACACCTGGTTGATGCTCCTGATAAGGGAAAGGCACTCCCGCCACCAGGGCTCCAAACATATACTTCGACGAAGCTCCTGCTGATCACAACTCTTCATGAAACTGCTGCCAGTGTCGCTCTCCAAGATAGGACTCCCAAGTGTTATCATTGAGAAAAGAAGCTCTCGACAGGGACAACGGGACCAAGTACCGGACTGTTTCATAATGGACTGATCCAATGAAGGGCCGCCAAGTCACATCCCTCGCTTCAATCAGCTCTAGGTTAGCCCGGAGTGTCACAAAATTAGTAATCATTAATCGCTGAGCTACTCGGTCACGAGCCCACCTTAAAGCACGAGGATAGAGGTCATCCTCAACAACTACAGGGCGACAAACAAGAAGGCACTCGTAGCTCCACCAGACGAGGAAAGGCCAGAAACTAGTCATGCTGCCCCAACGGGAAGAAGTTCGGACCCGCATCGACCAAAGAAAGCAGCCAAAGGAGAAGGGTCCCCAGTTCAGCTCAGATAAAGCTCCAAGATCAGCTACTATACTCACCAACCGACACGGCACGAGTGACTTGTTGTTGTTGCAGAAGCAGCTAAAGATGATGTACAAAACAAGTTGTTGTCTCATGATGTCTCGCTTGGCAGGCGATGGCTCAGTAGCAACAGTACGGTCACCCTGACTGATTCAAGAGATTGGGAAGGCAAAACGCTCAGGAGGAGGCAAGTCCAACAGCAAACAGGTCTTGTCCCTACTAACTGATTGCAGGGTGATCCGCCGGCTGACAAAGGAAAGCCCAGTAATAATTGCCCAATCCAAGGGAGTGGGACCTAACTTAAAGCCGACAAAATGGAAGGTCTCAGTCTCTCCAAACCACCACTCAACCAGCGCTAGTACCAAATGCCAGTTCAGGCAGTTAGCCTGTAATCCCATGAAGGCGCCAAATCCGATCTTTGCCAAGAAGGCACGATATGACGGGGCAGCTCGCTACATAGTCACGAAGACCTGATGAATAGCCCCTCTAAAAGCTGTGTGTACTCAAAGAGAGGGCAAATGTTGTCTGGAGTATATGCTGGGGTGATAAGCCAAATCCCCGAGCGGGGGAATATCCAGTACCTGCAAATCTCCCAAGTCAGCATTTGTCTGCCTATGCTTGGAGGAAGCTCTCCCATAACCGGTCACCTGATCCCTAAGGCTCGGTACCTCCTCCTCAGCGCCAATCTCTTCTACGAAAGCCTGCTCAACTAGGGGAACGGGGTCGACAGGTGGCCTACTCTCCCGACCACTCTGACTAGATGCTGCTTGCCCAGTAGACCGTCAGCTACCCTTAGATCGACTGGAGCCGCTAGTGGAATATGTCCGAGCCGCCTTCCCCGAGCAGCGTCTCCTCTCAGAGCAATCATCACCCGCATCTGCCATCCTAAAAAAGTAAGCCAAGGTAAGAGGTGTTAATATATCGAGCAGGTAGTTGACATAATAAAGTAAAATGAAATAAACAACTAACGCAAACAAAAAAAATAAAAGATTTCTAATGATAAGTCAAAACAAATTTCCTACGCACACCTTTTGATCTCAAGGGTTTTCTGTCTTTTTTCTTCAAAAAGATTTTATTTCTAAAAACCTTTTCTAACTCTTTCCCTAATTTCTAAAAATTTCGGCAGAGTTTTGTTTAAAAATAGTACCTACAACACCCATGACATCAGCAAAAAATACAAAACGTGCACTCCACAACGTTACAATCACATAACATTCACACTCGCGCACATTTTTCAATTTTTTGAAATTTTCAAAACATATGTTTTATTTTTCCAGTAAATCAATAGTTTTCAAAGTTATCCTAAAATTTTTCAAAATCACCTCAAATGTTTTCTAAAATATTCCAATATTTTTCCAAATTTCAAACTCTAAAGATTTCATCAATCTCTCAAGTTTTCTTAATTTTCCTAATTTTCTAAAAATTTTTCTATTTTTTAAAAAATCAAAAATTCACCAAGTTTTCAAAAAATCATGAAACTTCACATGATTGTTAAACACATTTTTCTAAGGCATATTGCACAAAAATCTAGCCAAAAAGCGCAATGCCCAAGCCTGTAGGAACAAATTCACTATTCCTGCAGAAAACCCTCTTCACATAATCATGTAAAATACTCAAATTCAATCATACAAGCACCAAAATGCAAAAATAACATCACCATAATGTTCAAAACATGTCAAAACATCAAATCCCATCTATTCACATGATTCAAACGAAATTCTACACATCAAAATCAACAAAAATTTGAAAACTCACTTTTTGGAGTTCTCCGAAAAAATCTTCTTTTCCGGCGACTTTTCCAGTAATGTGGTCTCCTTCTGGCAATCACCTGTGGTCTCTAAGAAGTGCTCCTTCAATGTCCAAGTCAGCTTCCTTGCAATGTCTCTCGGATTTGCGAAAAATCTCCAAAATGCCGCAACTGTGCGAACCAGAAAATTTTCTGGTTTTGTTCCCAAGCCTGGCGCCACTAGCAGAGGCGCCAAGCTTCTTCTGTCAAAGGCGCCACTGCTAGTGGCGCCATTGCTAGTGGCGCCACTGCTAGTGGCGCTAGTTTCTAATTTTGGGCAGCCTTGCCCTATTTCCCGCCAAAACTCATTTTTGAAGGCCTTTTGGGCCTAACATTCATTTTTCGACCCCCGTTGTCAAAAAATTCCTAATGTCTGTCCCTCCGACCGCCTCACAGTCAACATAGGGCTCTTACTTTTTCATTTTCTGTCTTCGACAAGCAAAGACAGAAAAAGAGAGACAGCTGTAAGCACCCCATTTTTGACCGCTCGGCAGTCTACAGTCTGCCTAAACTTGCACTCAAGTCAATATGGACGTATTCCAATCGAAGTCATCTCTTTAAGTCCAATCTCGTTTATTCATAGCTTCGCGGGCCCCACTAGGCCCAAATAGAGGCAAAATGACCAAAATGCTCCTGAGGGCATCATTCGTTCCAAATCCAAATCAGGCACGTCTTTCCGAAGATGGTAAGTACCCATTCCAATTCCGAATCAGGCACGTCTTTCCAAAGGCGGTAAGACCCCTTTCCAATTCCTTTTTCAATTTCAATTCCAATCCCTCTCTCGAGATGGTTGATTCCTCGAGATGGTAAATCTATCCAATCAGGCGCGTCTTTCCGAAGACGGTAAGTCCCCTTTCCAATTTCAAATCAGGCACGTCCTTCCAAAGACGGTAAGTCCCATTTTCAATTCCAAATTAGGCACGTCTTTCCGAAGACGGTAAGTCCCCTTTCCAATTCCAAATCATGCCCGTCTTTCCGAATACGATAAGACCCCTTTTCCAACTCCAAGTCAGGCGCGCTTTTTCGAAGACGGTAAGTCCCCTTTCCAATTCCAATTCCAATTTCGATTCCTCTCTTGAGATAGTTTATTCCTTGAGACAGTCCGGCGGGTTTTTCGAAGAAAATCTCTTGAAAACGGTAAATCCCTTTAAACTTGTCGACCGGGACAACACCTCAAGTCCCCTAGATGGTAGAACGGTCCACCTTTGGCGCTTGCTAGCCCGCCAATGCAGAAATGTCCGTTTAGGCACGCCTTTTTAGAAAGTTGATTCTTAGACGCTAAGTCCCTTTAGTAGCTTCTCGAGATCAGGCAGTCTCGGGAATGATCGCGAATTGTCAGAGTAGCAGAAATACTCACAAACAGGTCGATATAGGGAATTGCCAACAAACCCTTGTATCATGCGACCGCCTTCAGAGTAGCGGAAACACTCAAAACCTAGGTGAACACCAGTGCCTGTTAGCCCACTTTGGTGAAAAATGACAAAACTGCCCCTAGGGCTATTTTCTGGCATGTTTTTCAAGAACACATTTGAATCCTCAGAATGGTAAGTCCAACCTTCCAAGATTGTCTTAAAGGCAATTCGGCATGATTAGGTGCCTTCTGGTCAGTTTCGGGCCAATTTTGAGACTTTTTGGTCAAGATGACCATTTTGCCCCTAAGTATTCGAATGCCTCGGGAACCACACCAGCTCTGGTTATCAAACCGGTAGCCTCCTAAGAATGCTTCTTATAGTATTCCAAACCTTCCTTTACCTTCCCGGATCATTCCAAGTCAATTCCAGCAAACCTGGTACAAAATGACCGTTTTGCCCCTTGGGGGGCTGGTCACTTTTTCCGACCACACCGACTCTGGGTAGCAAACCGCCAACCTTTTGGGAACATTCTAAATAATGTCCCCAAGTCTCGAGTCTTTTTTCAGGACATTCCAAGTTCGTCCCGGTAGCTTTCCAACTCGATTGACCGTTTTGCCCCTAACGGCTCGGTCAATCATTCCGACACATCTTATCCTCATTTTTCAAGTCAAATACCTCCAAGACACTATTCTAAGTGTTCTTGCCCTTTTCCGTCTCTCTGGGTCATTCCTGGCCTCTTCAAATCATTCTCGGACTTTTCGGAGTCACTCCTAGTGAAGTCAAGCTAAAAATTGCATGGTAGTCACTAGTACAGGCACCCAAATCTTCCAAAGATACGTTACTTGCCGACCTTAAAACTTTCCTAACTTGCTGGCGCCACTACTAGTGGCGCCAAGCCAAGAATTGGCATGGCGCCACTCCTAGTGGCGCCAAGAGGAAAATTGGTCGGGCGCTACTGCAACAAGCGCCAGGTCTATCCCATATCTATAAATACAGAGCCTCTTCTAGCGTAAAAGAGGTCTGCAAACTCAGTCTAAAAATTCTAATTTTCGATACACAAAGCTCGTACAGTTCCTAAACCCTAGCTTCCTTAGGTTTTCCAAACCCTAGCCACCATACACAAACCTTAGCCTCATATACACTCATACACACCCCTATACACTTATACACTAGGCCTCCAACCCTCCATTGAAGACTTGGAGTTCTACAACTACGAGAAATTGAAGATCAAGATAAAGCTCTCAAAGACTGAAGCGAAGACCAAAGAAAAAGTAAAAAAGCAAGGCGCGCAAAGCCAAGCAAAATAAAGAAGACACAAGGTAGGCTTTCTATTTAAATTTTCACACTTCCCTCCTCTCTCTTCTCTCTCCTAACCCACTTGGGTTTTCTCTATTTTAATCCCCTATCTCTTTTCCCCCTTTCTTTGCATGCTTGAAATAAGGGGACTCATAGTTCATGTGTAGGATTAGACTATTAGAGGGTCATCGTGTCAGGGGCTTTCTTTTAGTCTAACCGGAGACCACATTGGTTCGGCCCCCTTGATTATGTGGTGAAGCCTTAACCTTGTATGTTCACGACCCTAATTTGCATTGTGCATATCATTATCTTGCATTCTTTCAAAAATCGTTTTCAAACTTGTTTTCAAAACTTGCATTAAAACTCGTTTTCAAAATTGCGTCAAAATCTTCTTTTTCAAAAATTGTTTTCAAAATCACAATCCTAGGGTGTTTCTAGCCTTTCCATGGCTTGGGTTGCTTTAGGAAAGTGTTACATTTAAAGTGACTTTTATGGTCTATATTTTTAAATCTTGTTGTTTTCAAAATCACTTTCTTAAAGTGGTTCTAGCCTTCTTATGGTTAGAATCATTTCAGGAAAGTGAGATATTTTTATACCTTCTAAAAACTCTATTTTCAAAAGTCTCTCTTTCTAAAAATCTCTTTTTCAACATACATTCCTAAAACTCTTCTTTCCAAAATTGTTTTCCAAAAACTCTTTCCAAAATTTTATTTTCCAAAACTTCACTTTCAAACTCCTTTCCAATACACTTTCTTTAAATTCACTTCCCAAAAACTCCTCTCTAGGTTTGCCTTCTAAAAATCTTAGTTTCCAAAAACTCACTTTTCAAAAATCTCTTTTCTTAGATGTCCAAGTCAAGCCCTAGAGCCAACAATTAGGAAACCCAAATTTTCATCCCAAAAATATGATTTTCAAACTTGCCTTAAAGCCTAGGTTTTCAAAATCTCCCTTTTCACATCAAAACCTATTTTTCTATGCCAAAACTATGGTTTTCCAAATCTAGGGTTTCTAAAACCTCCCTTTTCAAATCCTTGTCAAATCAAATCTTCCCTTTGGGAAACCAAATCCAATCTCCCATCTAGGAGACTAGATCCAATCCTCCGTTTTTGGAAACAAAATCAAACCTTCTCTTTTAGAAACAAAATCCAATCCCTTCCTAATCCAAATCTTTTCTAATTCAACTCTTTCCTAATCTTCTACTTTCCTAAATCTTAAGTTTCCAAAACTTGAACATAAAAATCTTTCCTAAAGTTTAAAACTCAACTTCCACATCTTTCCTAATTCAACCCTTTCCTAATTCTATCTCTTTCCAAATCTTAATTTTTCAAATCTAAGTTTTCAAATCTTTTCCAAGCTCAACCTTTCCTAATCTCAAGATTTTCTAAAACTAAAACTCTAAAACTTTCTAAATCTTAAATTTTCTAAATTTCAAATCTTTCTAAATCCAAAGCTTTCTAAACCCAAAACTTTCTTAATCCAAAGCTTTCTTAAGTTGAAACTTTCTTAATTCGAACATTTTATAAATCTTTCCTAATTTAAAATCTTTCTATAATTCTAAGTTTTCCAAATTCAAAACTTTCTTAATTTGAAACTTTCCAAATTCTAAACCTTTCTTAAACTAAACTTTTCCTAATTCAAAACATTTCTAAATTCAACACTTTCCTATTTCAAAACCTTTCTTAAAACAAAACTTTCCAATTTCAAAACTTTCCTAAACCTAAAACTTTCATAAGTTGAGATTTTCCCAAATTGACAAATTTCTTAATTCAAAACTTTCCCAAGTTGAAACTTTCCTAATTCCAAAACTTTCCTAAAATGACACTTTCCTAATTCGAACTTTTCCTAAATCGAATCTTTCCAAAATCTAGTCTTTCCTAATCTTTCCAAGTCCAACTTTTTGAGTCAAATCTTTTCTAAAATCCTTGAAGTCAAGTCAAATATTTTCTATGTCTCAAGTCTTTCTAGGTTTCTTAAAACCAAGTCCTTCAAAACCAATCTTTTAAAATATTCCAATCAAGGTTCAATCTCTCAATTTTCCAATCCAATTTTCAATTTAATCTCTTTCTTCCAATCATACCTTCTATTTTCTATCGGATTCTTGTCCGAACTACAACTGATCTGATTCCTCCCAAAGGATACGTAGGCAATCCTCATGGGTGCGGTCTCCACATTTTTCAATTCTCATATTCTACAACATTTTTCAAATTTCCAATTCCACAACCTCTTTCAAATCTCCAATTCTACAATCTTCTTCAATCTCCAATTCCATATCTATTTCAAGTTTCCAATTCCAAAAATCTATTTTCAAATCTCTATTTTCAATTTCTAAAACTTTTCAATTTCAAATCTCTCTTCTAAAATCAAATCAAATTTTTCTCTTTAAATCTATTTCCAAATCAAGTCTCTTTTCTTGCATTTGCATACCATGCATCATGTTAAATTTCTTTTTAAACATTCTTTTTCAAAGTGGGTAGGATTGGTCATTGGCTAGTTGAATACTCTCGTAGGTGAATCTAGGGTAGATTGACATGTAGGTACCGCAAGGGCGGGGTAGGGTGATGGCATTGTGTGTCTTCCCTACACGTAATCAACCTCCGAACTTAGAATCATTGTTTTCAAAGACCAAAACGGGGTTGTTTTTCAAAAAAGGACTAAATGTTTTCTAAAGGTTGCCAAACAACCTGTTTTCTTAAAAACCCTCTCTTGAGGAGATATTTTCAAAATCATTTTTCAAAAACCCTAAGTGTAGTTTACGGATTATGCTTAGTTTTTTAGGTGACCTCACTCACTTTAATCAAGTTTGGTAGCGACTCCAAATCTTTTCTAAAAGCCCTTTATTTAAATCTATTTTCAATTCAAACCTAGTCGCACTTATTCTTCTAGAAGGGTGAGTTCTAACGAGAGAGTACAACATTTTTTCCACTTGTGTGTGTATTTCTCGAGTGTGAAAAATCTGGGCGCGGCAGAGAGCAGTCCCGCTTTAGATGCCCTCTCCATTGGCAATTAAAGCAAATGGGCCTGTTATCCAATACTCCCGTAGAATTCAGAGGGTAGGGTTCCTACCTCGAGTTCGGGCGTCTATGGTTATTAAAGTGGGAGGAATTTCTTACATTTCTGCAAGGTACCCTCGAGTTTAGCTTTTGTTGTTCCCTTTCCAACTCTTGTTCTATCAACATTGCCCGATCAATTACCTCCGTGAACTTTTGTCCCATAAATGCAACTACCTGAGATCGGATTGTGGGTTTCAATCTCTTAAGAAACCTTCAAGTCTTTCTTTCTTTAGTAGCCATAAAATCTGGGGCAAGTCTTAATAACTCCAAGAATGTGGCCACATACTGACTCACAGTCAAATTATTTTGTTGGAGCTGTACAAATTCCTCCATCTTATCGTACTTAACTATCTCTCAAAAGTAATGGCTATGGAAGAGGACTACAAATTCCTCCTAAGTCAGGCTTTTCACATCCCTTATGCGTTTCACTGAATCCCACCAAAAATCTGCCTTTCCCTCAAGTCGGTAAGTTGTGAACTCCACTTGATACTTGGCTGGGGTTCCGACGATATCTAGTACCTTTCGAATATGTTTGAGCCATCGCTCCACAACTAAAGGGTCGTGTTCTCCTACGAATCTTGGGGGGGTTTTGCTTTTGGAATTCTCGAAGTAGCTTTGTTTTTCTCTCCTCAGGGTTCGGATGGGCATCGGGTTGGGTGCTGCCTTCAGAGGCTTGGGGGCTGGTGGAGGCAGTTGAGGAATTGATGGTGTTTGATGATTTTGTTACTATTGTTGCAGTAGATTGGTCATGGCCTGCAGGTTTTGTAAAATCTGGTCCAATTGGTTGTTGGGTGGGTTTTCGTTATTCCCATTAGTTCCAGCTCCGGTCCTAGTCCTTGCCATCTAGAAGCGTTATTAATTTAAGTTAGATTGCTATTTTGTTAAGTCAGAAATCAAGACATTATTATAAGGTCTACTAAGTCTATAGTAGTTACTGAGGAAAAGATAAGTACATACAGTGTTAGATAAGTACAATAAAATAATCTAACACATCCCGGTTCGCTCCTCACATACACAACTATCCTAAAATGTGGAGGACCATAGGTACAATCAAGGATGCTAGAAAAGACACATACAATCACATATCTATGTCTTCCTTGGGATCTTGCTCACTATCCAAGACATCTATCACAGCAGTGGCCGAGGTCATAGGTACGATGGGGCTAATCGCTGGGGTGGGGTCGTCTACGAACATCTCTTGGGTCAAAGGATGGTACTCTGGGGAGGGTGGCTGGTCAGTTGGGGCTGGTGCTGTGTGTGGAGTAGACTGCTGCCCTTGGGCAACTGGGGGTGGTGGAGGCGGCCTGGTGGGGACATGGGCCCCGAGTAGCGGTAACTCTTTGGCTAACTGTATCTCTAGTATCAACTGCTGATACTCAGCTGGGCGCCTCACTATCTCAGATATTTCTTGGACTATCCCTATCAAGGAAGTCACCCTATTTCAGATGATGTCATCTTGCAGGCCCCTAGAGAGACATCCCCAACGCTGTGCTACCCCAGAAATCTCAGCTCTTAGGAGGGTCTTGGCTTGGGCGCTAGTCACGATTCTATGGTTGTTTCTCATATCTCTCTTTACCTCGAGCTAGTGTAGCAGCAAGTCATCCCATATTGATAGATTCATCTGCACATGAGATTTAGTATTAATATACAGTTGAGACCAGTGATACGAAGTAACATAAGGAGTGCATGCTACATGCAAGTGGTTTTCTCCTCTAATGTCCTAAAACCGTGCTCTGATACCAACTTCTGTCATGACCCGACTTCACCCTCACTAGGTCGCGACAGTGAAGAGTTTAAGGTTGGGCTTACTGTTAGGCGATGGGGTTTATAATTTTAACACAACAACATAAACATGAACATAACATAGATGGACTAGAAATATTACATCAAGACTGTAAAACCAGTACAAGTCTCATAACATTACAGTCCAGTATAAACTAACTCAAGAGTTTAAAGGAAATAAAATAGCAAGGGGACTTGATCTCATGTGCTCACTCCCTGGGAAATCAATTTGGTGTCTCTATTCTTGAAAATGTCCTATAAGATAAGAATGATAGGCAAAGCCCAGTAAGAGATCTACGATTTCTATAAGGTACAGGAAAAGAATGTCATGGCATGCATATGACCCTTGTAATTTCTTTTTCTTTTCATCAATATAAGGATCCTTGCAAGTATGTTCTGCCCAGGCCAATTCAAGCCAATGGGGCCCACCAATGATTCATCCTCCATCATCGAGTCTAGTGGGGCCCATCCATGATCATCTAGCCTGATATCAAGCCAGTGATACCAACCCATGATAGCCCCAAATATCAAGCCCGTCAGGTACACCCATGATATAAAACCCGAGGTCTTTTCCTTTCTGGTTGTACCGCCCTTATACCTCCTTAGTGATGCAATCATGCAAGCAATACTTGTATATTTTGAAGTTAATGATAGAAAAACATTTAGAATATAAAGATAATTTGGCAGGAAAGCATAAAGCATAACAATATATAGATCATTCAATAATGAAAAGATGTGAGCATGAATCTTAAGGAAATGCATAGATTCCTACCCTTAGGGTTTGTCTGGATCAAGATCGTTCTTAACTCAGTATTTCTATAAAAGAAGAGAATATCATGCCTTAGTCTCTTTGTTATCTCATTACAAAAAGGACTCCGTTAAAATATGGTTAGGTGGGGAGGGGTAAGTTAAATCAGTGAACACTTCAGTGAAATGAGGTGGAAGGTTCGAGCTCCCCCTTTAGGGTAATATTCATTGCCAGGCTAGGCACAAAACTACTTGTGACTCAAAGTA
The DNA here is from genome assembly GCA_033060915.1 of Euryodendron excelsum. Lineage (NCBI taxonomy): Eukaryota > Viridiplantae > Streptophyta > Magnoliopsida > Ericales > Pentaphylacaceae > Euryodendron > Euryodendron excelsum. The sequence continues at coordinate 13,023,554 of CM065399.1, forward strand.
AAGATATTTTAGAAGCTTCCATTTGGGCAGCTATTAAGGCCACTCTCCCATTTCTAGGTTCCCTGAATATTTAGGGGTGTCCTGGTAATTTTTCAAAATTTTTCTACTTATAATTTATTTTCTGTTAATTTCTATCATTTCAATTGTAAATAATTCATGGAAATTCACAAAAGTACCCAATTGTGCTGAAATTTTTAGGGTAACCTCTTGCAGTGGTATGAAGGCTGCTATAAAAATTTTAGGGTCATCGGACTTGCCACTCGCCTAAACACGACACCAATCGCACGTGGGGGTGGAAGGCTTGGCCTTCTTCTTCCTCCCGCGTGACTGGCAGAGCTTCTAGCTCATTTATCGGCGATTCCCAGCACCTCTGGCCATGCATGTGTGACTCAAAGATTGGTAAGGACCTGGGTCACACACTCATGGTCAGAGCTTGGCCGGAGATGGTCGGAGATGGCCGGCGTGGCCTGAAACGTCGGCTGTATGGCAGAACCCTAGGGTTACTGACCTGCAACCATGGTTTTGGCCGGCTTCCCGTGATAATTTGGCCATGGTCCCTTCACGAATTTTGTTCCTTGCCTAGAGACAATTCGTCTCCAAGTGATCCAGTTGACAAAGCTTGCCAGTGGCCGAAGTTACGATTTTTTGAAGCTTTTTCAACGAGTACGACACTCCAGGAGGTATTGGTGCACGCACAAAGGCCATGGACCTCCCTACGACACCCAGAAGGGGTCCCCGAGAAGTCCCAAGCCCTTGTGATAGCCCTCAACTCCTGGGTTTTCCGAAGTGAGATGATTGGTGTTCCATCACGCTCATTATTTCTCTCTCGGCTCTCGGGTCCTACAGTGAGGCTGTGGGCTTTTTTGTACTGGGTTTATAAGGGTTATAGGGTGTTGAAAGTAGTCTTGTCACCTAGCTTTTGAATGATACAGCCCCAACCCATTTCTTCCCCGCTTTCCTTTTCTTCTCTCTCTCGGTTTCTTTCTCTTTCTCTCACTATCATTCTCCTACTCAACCTTCTCTCGCACACCAGAAATGAGGGAAGGGATGTGTGTGATTTATAGGGGCTGTGGGTGTGTGTATAGGGGTGACAAGGAATGAATCCCCTCTCTTTCTCTCTAAAACTATACTCTCACAGCGTTCCTCTCTCTCTCTTTCTCTCTCTCTCTCTCTCTCTCTCTCTCTCTCTCTCTCTCTCTCTCTCTCTCTCTACAATACTCTAAGTGTATAGCCCCTTCCCAGGCATGGAGTGCATCGGAGATTCCTGCTTGAAGCTTCCTCCGGACATTCCCCTCGGGTTATCTCCCTCTCCTTCCTCGGTTCCCTCCTCCTCTTCTACTCTTGAATCTCATTCATTGTCTAGGCAGCCATGTCTTGTAGTTGTATAGCAATGGTTTTAAAATATCGCCTGTTTATTGTGATATGTGTGTGCACGTTTAAAATATGTGCCTTAGTTGCATCTTTTCCAATAGGATAGGCGTACATGTATATATATGTATATATGCAGGCATGCATGCATTTTTATATACATATACGTATGCATATGTGGTACCCAAGCCATTAATGAACTGGCCATGTAAGTTGGTGGGGTGGGGGCAATTTTGTAATATGAAAAGGAGTCCCTAGTTTAAAGTGACTAAGTTTAAGGTTTTAATTTTTTGTCGAATGCAAAATCCAAAACCGTAATTAGAAAGCTCTCGAAAAGTTAATTGATTTAGGCTCGAATTTCGTGCGATTTTGACTCCGGGTGAGAGAGAAAACTCAAAACGAAGTTTCGGGGAATTCGGGTGGGAATTTCTAGGTGCAGCGGCATTCGGGGGCTTTATGGGGAATCGACACTCTACGAAGTGGAGTTCTGAGATTACCAAGGCATCGGGCTTGAAAAGGTGATAATTTTAGACATCTAATTCGTCGAAATCCGACGAAAGATGAGAGAGAAAGCTCCGCTTAAAGTTAGGGTGCTAGTTGATGCGAATTGTCGGGTAACGGGATTCGAACTCTTTTTCGAGGAACCGAGTTTCTACAGACGGACGAGGTTGGGCTTGAAAAGGCTTTCCTTATGACTTATGACCCTATGGTGGTGTCTTAATCAGCCCCGTTAGGGTCAATGCAAACGAGGAAAAATTGCAGGTATTACAATTGAGGCTTACAAAAAATCTCCGCTATAATTGGCACTGTTTGTGGGAAGCCTTAGACAAAGATGAACACGGGGAGCATAGCAGAGGTTCCTAAAGCTTTAGACTTGAGAAACTATATAGGGTGGAGCCATGCTGCTCCTGATGGCGAAGTACCCTGGGAGTTCCCAGAGGACTCAAGTTGTCGTTGGGTCTGGGGAAACTGACGGCTCTGTTTCGGAGGTGCATCACGTAATACTTGATTCACCAGTAGAGGAAAACTGGAGAAAACCTCTTATAATAGGGAGCCCTCTGTGGCCCAACAATCCTCCTCAAAGGAGCTCAAATCCAAGAGTTTTTTAGAGTGAGTTGAGAAGACATGACCAGGAGATCTCTGACTTGAGAACGGAGATCAGGATAATCAGAGATGAGGTTACTGATCAAGGAAATCAAAGAGAAGGGCTGAGCCAGCATTGGTGCAGAAATGAAGATCAGCACAGGCATCGCTCAAGTTGCCAGAAGAGGATGGATTCTAGAAGACTGAGTGTCCCTTCTGCCGGGCATCCTAGAAGTCACACCTCTAGTATTGGCTATAGGGCGGGTTTCGGCACTAGACACTAAAATCAAGAATGAGGTTGGTCGCACTACTAAAAAGATCAGGAAGTGCTTACATTGTGCAAAAAACTCTGGAGTAGATAACGTCTTCCTCATTCACGAAGGAGATAGAAAAGCACCTACCTCCCCAGAAATTTATGCCACCAAAATTCACTCCCTACGATGGGAAGTCAGATCCTTCAGTCACGTCAGGCACTACACGCAGATGATGGCCCTGTGTAGCAGGGATGAATCCCTAATATGCTGAGTTTTTCCATCCAGCCTAAGGGAATTGACCCTTCATTAGTTTGACAAGTTGCCCTCAGGGACGGTCGGTAACTGGAAACAGTTGGCCTAGCTCTTCACTGCAAGATTCATAGCCAACGACAAGCAATCAAAGGAAGTAGACTACTTACTAAAGATAAAGAAGAAAAAGATGAAGGATTGAGGTAGTATGTGAGGCGCTACTGGGAGGCTTATAATGAGATTGAAGAGTACAGTGAGCAACTCACAGTTGCACAATTTAAGATTAGTCTGCCGAGGGAGCATCGCTTGAGAAAATCCCTAACAAAACGACCAGTGCTTGACATGTTCGAGCTCATGGAGAGAATTGGGCAATACTCCAGTGTGGAGGAAGATCTATTGCCACCTGACTAGGGGAACACCAATGACGAATCGGCAACATGGAAGGACTCAAGGGGGGCCAAGAAGCCCCAACGAGAAGAGGCCAATAATGGGGGCAGAAAGGCCTTTGAGGTCATGAAGACGGTATTCAAAGAGTTGATCTACAAGATATTGCCCCAGATAAAGGACAAGCCCTACTTCAAGTGGCCACCAAAGATGGGAGGGGCCCCTAACAAGAAGGATCAGAGGAAATTCTGCTTCTACCACAGAGAGAGGGGCTACATGATAGAAAGTTGTAGGTACTTTAGGGATCACTTGGAGCACCTGGTAAAAATAGGGCACCTAGGCCAATACATTGATCACGCAAAAATGAAGGAGATCCCCTAGTGAAACCTGAGCAAAAACCAAGACCTTTCCTTGTATGTCTACATTTAACGATTAGTAACTCACTAGCAAAGATGCTGCGCTTTTCTTTAGTCAAGTCTTTTCAATAAAGCTCGAAACTAATTAAGGGTGACAAACTATTAGAGAGGAAAGGGAACGCAGAAAAACCCAAGCGTTCACTACTTAGTCCTACCTAAGTCTGGCAGGTCGGTCTAAGAATGGCCAACCCTAAAAACTAAGTGTCAAAGCTTGGCCCTGCCTAAGTCGAGCAGGTAAAAAAGGGATTTGAAAGGAAGTTTTGGAAAGAGGAACTTTTGGAAAAAAAAGTTTTAGGAAGGAGATTTTTGAAAAAGAGTTTTTAGAAAAGAGATTTTAGAAAGAAATTTTGGAAAGAAATTTTAGAAAGTAGATTGGAAAAAAAGATTTTGGAGAGGATTTAAAAAGAAGTTTTGGAAAGTAAGTTGAAAAAAGATTTGAATGTGGACTTTTGCAAGCCTCTAAAAATATCTCACTTTCCTAACCATGGAGGGATTAGAACCATTTTAGGATTGTGGTTTTGAAAACAACAAGGATTTAAAAATATGAACCATGAGAGTCACTTTAAATGTAACACTTTTCTAAAGTAACCCTAGCCATGTAAAGGCTAGAATCACCTTAGGATTGTGATTTTGAAAATAAGTTTGAAAAAAGAAAATTTAATACAAGTTTTGAAAACAATTTTCGATACAAGTTTTGAAAACAAGTTATAGAAAGATGCATAATCATGATATGCACAATGCAAGTTGGGATCGTGAACATACAAGGTTAAAGGTTTTACCATATAATCAAGAGGGTCGAACTCACGTGGTCTACGGTTAGACTAAGAGAAAGCCCCTAACACGGTGACCTTCAATAGCCTAATCCTACATATGAACTGGGGAGTCCCTTGTTTCAAGCATGCAAGAAAGGGGGGGGTAGAAGATAGGGATTAAAATAGAAGAAAACCCAAGTGGGTTAGGAGAGAGAAGAGAGAGGGGGAATTGCATAAACGAAAAAACCAACCTTGCGTCTTCTTTGGTTTGCTTGCTCCACTTGCTTCGGTCTTCGAAAGCTTGGGAGTTGCAACACTTTAAGTCTTCAATGAATGCTTCAAAAGTTCGTATATGAGTGTATAAGAGTTGGGGTTAAGTGTATAGGGGCTAGGGTTTCGTATATTGAGGCTAGAGTTTGGAGAACCTAGAGAAAACTAGGGTTTGGAAGGACTTCGAGCTCTGTATATATCAAAGAGCAAGGTTTTTGGAGTGTGTTTATGGACCCTTTTCAGGTTGGAGGAGGCTCTGTATTTATAGACAGAAGACTGCACTGGCGCCTACTGTAGTGGGGCTAGGCCAAAAATTCCATTGGTGGCGCTAGGCCATTTTTTGGCTTGTAGTGGCGCCAGCCATTTAGGAAATGTTTAAGGTCGGTAAGCAACGTATCTTCAAAAGATTTGGGCACCTGTACTAGTGACTACCATGCAATTTTTAGCCTGGTTTCACTACAAGTGATTTCGGAAAGTCCGAGAATGATTTAAAGGACCGAGAATGGCCCAAAGGGCTGAAAAAGAATAGGAACCCTTAGAATAGTATCTCGAGGGTAGTAGACTTGAAGAATGATGTCAGTATGTGTTAGAAAAGTTGACCGGGCCATTAGGGGCAAAATAGTCAATCGGACCAAAAAACTATCGAGATGGACTCGGAATACCTCAGAAGAAGGCTCCAGGTTTGGAAACATTATTTAGAATGTCCCAGGAGGTTACCGGTTTGATACCCAAAACTGGTGTGTTTGAAAAAGGCAACTGGTCCACCAAGGGCAAAATAGTCATTTTACATCATGTTTACCGAAACTGACTCAGAATGATCTGGAAAGGTAATGGAAGGCTGGGGATACTATCAAAAGCATCCTCGCAAGGTTACCAGTTTGATACCCAGAGCCAGTGTGGTTCTCGGGGCGCTCGGATGCCTAGGGACAAAATGGTTATTTTAACCAAAGGTTCTCGGGCTAGCATAGTACAAATACTTCTAGACAATAAATACACCTTCCAGGACCATCCCCAAATAGTCTAGCATGCTTAACATGCTATTCCAACCCATCCTGACTCTTTTAGACCAATTTTGGTCAAAATAACCATTTTACCCCTGGTGGCCCAAGTACGCCTCAAAATCACACCTGCTCTGGGTATCAAACCGGCATACCCTATTATACACCCATGTCCATTCCAAGGTGAGTGTCCTGACTCTAAACACTTCCAAGTCAACGAATGTCCCCTGGAGCGTCTCAAAGACGCTCTGTTAGGGTTGTCTTTTCTCCTGATTCCCTGATTATAACGTACAATCAAACGACTTGAGAAATATATAAAGTAGGGATTTCTTGAAAGTATTTCTAGAGCACTTTCCATCAGTATGGTCCGATTGGAGAGATTATCCCCCGAAAGCCCCGATCACGTGGCCCAAAAACCCTTACTTTTGAAGATCCGTGGAGCGTATCACAGACGCTATAAAAAAGTGTGTTTTCATACACGCTTCTCAAGGTAATATCTCACTTTTTGGAACACTTTTGAAGCTCCTTGAAAGTTTTTGGTTCTTGAAAAACAATAAGAGAACATCGTGAACGTTACAGATTTCCCGGAATCTTTCCTAGATTGCACAATTATTAAGGCAAAGTGAGCATGAAAGTTCTCAGCAACAGAGTGTATGCTACATGCGCCCAGATTGTGATCAGATCGATCAAAACTTTGCTTGCCCCCTAAGCTAGTTTAGTACAGAGGGTACCACGTGGCATTCAATCACTAGAACAGTACTGACGCATGTACTATATGTGCCAGGGAAAATATTGCATAGGCACATGTAGCATATGCGCCAGTGCCCAGAAGCTTTGCCTATAAATATAGGCCTCCCCTTCTGCGTATTCTTGAGCCAAAAACAGTAGCAAAGCCATGCTAAAATAGCCTCAGAACTCCGAAATACTCTATATACTTCACCTTCCAAGCATTTAAGTTAGATTCAACCTCTCTCTAGCCTATACACTCCATCTACAAAGCCTTAAATGCCATGAAAGAGCCTTTTCTAGTCCCCTCAAGCCTTTCCAAAGCCATTCAAGTTCAAGACAAGTCATCCATGGAAGGTTGAAAGTGGTTTGAAGATAAAGGTGGTATTCCCTTTTGATTTATGTTCCCCCACTCTTCTCTTCTCCCTTTTAGCCTACTTAGGCTATTCTTTATTTTTAACCCTCATTTTCTACCCCCTTTTTCTTACATACTTGGAACAAGAAAGCTCCTAGATTATGCCTAAAAGAAAGCTTGTGGGAGCCATAGTGCAGGGGGATCTCTCACAAGCCTACTTTAAGATGGTATGGCCTTGGAGCACCTTGCAATGTGGTGTGGCTATTTAGCCTTGTATGTCTTTAGGACCCCCTTTGTATATGACTCTTATACTCATGGATTGCATGCTTGGCTTTGCTCTTACTATTGTCATCCTTATAAAAATGTTTTTCTAAAATTGCTAGTTGGTTCTATGAAGCCTATGATGAAACCCCAAGTTTTCATGTTTTAGAAAGCCCTTCATTAGCCTCCAAACCTAATTTTGCATGCTTGCATTTCTTTACATTTCATGTTGCATGAAAATGACTTTTAAACCCTTCTCTTCTATATTGATTTTTAAGGATCTACTCTCTTGAGCTTTATGGTTGAAATGGTCTATTGGAAGCCTCTCCTGAGTGATTTTCCCATTATCTTGACCATATGAACCCTAGTTCATTAGAGTTGGTCTTCTTCTTCACCCTAAGGATGATTTTCAAAATAACTCTCTTTAAGAGAGGTTTTCAAAAGGACGTTTGTCTTCATTATTATTAAAATGGTTTTCAAACTCTCTCTTTCTATGTGAATTCCTAAGACTTGGCTCTTTTGAGTTATAAGGTTGGAATGGCTCCCATGGAGCCCTCTTTTAAGTGGTCTTCCCATCATCTTGGCCATGGGAACCCTAGCTCATTAGGTTGAGTTTTCTACACTCAAAAAAGGTTTCTAAAACACTCTTTTCAAGCAAGGTTTCCAAAAATTCATTTTCTTCATTTTGCATAAAAATGGTTTTCCAAAATCATCATTTTCATATTGGTTTTCAAAGTTTTCACTCTCTTAAGTTAGAGTTTGGAATCGTCCCATGAAGCCTTCCTTAGAATGGCTCCCTATTCTTGACCATATGAACCCTACACTTACTAGAGCCAATTTTTATGGAAATGATATTATTTAAATTTGCATAATGCCTTGAATTTGTTTTCCAGAGTTCTTCACATTTACACCAAGGTTTGCAAAACCCATTTTCAAAGTGCTTGCACAAAATCACCTTTCCAAAACCACTATGTCAAAACCTTAGTTCAAAACCCCTTCCAACCCTAGGTTAACTTGACCCTAGTTGTCAAACCTTAGGTTAACCTAACCCAAGTTAGTTAACCCTAGGTCAACCAAGCTCTATGTTAACCTAACCTTAGTCAGTTAACCCTAGGTCCCCTTAACCCTAGGTTAACCTAACCCTATTTAGTTAACTTTAGGTCATCCCAACTAAGTTTAGTAAGCTTCAAGGTTCCCATTCAAAAACCCCTTTTCAAATGATCTTTCAATTCAAAACCATTGTCATAGCATACTTTTAAAAACATCATACTCTCTTGAGATTTCAAAAATCAGCTCCAAAATCTTTTCAAATACTTCCATACTCTATCCCCAAAATGTTTCCAAGAGTTCTCTTAAACTTGTCTGAACTAAAATAGCTAGACACTTAACATTTTTCAAAAACTATTTTCAAAATGTTTTAAAAAACTCACAACCCTAAAGTGTCCTTAACCCTTTATGGTTAGAGATTCCAAGAGAAAGTGATACATTAAATACAACCTTCAAGGTTGTCCATATTAGGGTTTCAAAAACCTAAGTGTTTTCAAAAACTCTTTTCAAAAATGATTTTCAACCATCACATTCTTGAAGCAACCCTAATCCTTCCATGGTTAGGATTGTTCAAGTATAAGTGAGATATTCAAGAATGGTTTTATAACTCTGAAGTTTTAAAAAATCAAAGGGAAGACACTAGCCCCTTTTCACAACATGCTTTCAAAACTCATAGCCCAAAAGGAGTTTAGTACTTTAATGACAAACTTCTTAAACGTGATGAAACGTTAAACATGCCTTTCATAAGGAACTTAAAAACTACTTTCAAAAGCTTTTCGAAAACAAGTTCATAAGAGCATTTCCAATCCAAACTCTACCTCCAAAGTTTTAAAAACAAGACTTCAAAACATTTCCAAAACTCCATTGAGTTATTTTAAAAACCTTTCTAAAAATTCCCTTGAGTTGTTTCAAAGCGCACTTCGAAAACTTTCTTGAGTTAATTCCAAAAATATTTAAAATCATCTTCAAACCTGATTTCAAAACACTTCAAACATCATAAGTCCTGCTTCAAGGGCATTTTTCTAAATTCTCAAGTTCTCTTTTTCTAAAGACCTCAAAGTGTCTTTAAAACTTTCCAAAGACCTCAATGCGTCTTCAAAGTCCCCAATGACCCTAATGTGTCTATTTTTCAAAACTGGACCCCAATGTGTCTTTCCAAATTAAGACCCCAACGTGTCTTCCAATGGCCTCAATGCGTTTATTTTTTATTGGGCCCTAGCCCGAACTACGAATGACCTGATTCTCGCCAAATGAGATAAGTAAGCAACCTAATATGGCGCGGTCATAACCTTTATTTCAACTTAAGTTCCCTTCTCAAACATTTCTATCAAGTTAAGATTTCCATTTCAAATCACTTCAAAACTTCTTATTTTTTTAAATATCTTTTCCAAGACTTTCATCATGTATCATTCGACAAAACCCATTTTTCAAAGTTCTAAAGTGGATATTAAGCGGATACTAATAACCGGCTATTCAAGCGAGTGAACCAATGGTGAATAGACATGTAGGTATCGAAAGGGCGGGATAGGGTGATGATCTTAGGATCTCTTCTCTACACGTAACAACCATTGGACCATAGTTTTCTAGTTTTAAAGACCAACCTGGAGGCCAGCTTTCTAAAAGGGCTTCACAAACATTTTCAAAAGGTTGCTAAAAATCACTTTTCTAAAAGCCTTCTCAAGAAGGACGTTTTCAAAACCTTTTTGAAAAACCTAAGTCTAGTCTATGGATTATACTTAGTTTTAGATGACCTTACACATCTTTAATCATGTTAGGGGGGACTAAAAACTTTTTTCAAGAGCCCTTGTTCAAATCAATTTTCAATTTAAATCTAGTCGCACTCATCCTTCTAGGAGAATGAGTTCTGATTAGAGAGTACTGTGCATTTTCCCACTTGTTTTCTCAAGTGCAAAAAACTAGGACGTTACAGCTGGTGACTCCACTAGGAACACTTAGAGGGTTAGGTAATTGTTTTGTCTCTTTACCCTTCACTCACCCAAAATCTCCGATTACTTTGTCTAGTTTTATCCACTTTTTGAATTTTTCTAAGTTCCCAAAAAAATTTTCAAAATCCTAAGTTCGTAAAAACAAACGTTATTTGCCAAAACAGTTTTCAAATAAGTGTCATCAATTGCATTTATTGCTTTTGCATTGACATCCATTTGCATGCTCTCGTATCGCTTTCCATAATCATGCTCATGCATCATTCTCACATTGCTTGCATTTATTGTCCATTTCATTTTATATTGAGTTTTTGTTGAAAAAAATACTAACTCCTTGCATTTTCTTTTGTAGGTTGGACATTTTGTTCATACTTTATTTTATGTCATATTAACTGTCATGTATGTGATGAATGAACAGAATGGGATGTGTGTTATTGGGTCCTTTCCTCCATTTTTTTTTAAAAAAATCTGCACACACTTGGTGCGCTCACTTGCATTTGCATACGTGCATAACTACATGGTTACTACACTTCTAGTTAGAAGGGAGAACAATATATTGATTGTGAACGGATGTTGTGTCAGTTTCTCAGCCTACAATCTTTTGATAGTTCTCACGCTCGAACCACCAACCAAAGATGGAGTTCATCCTTTTGAGGGTGGACGCCGAAGGTTTGAAGGTTTGGGAACTAAGCTTTTTAGGAAGCATTAGTAAACCCCCTAACATCATACTCATATAGCATCCCATGCATAGTTGAATCTTTGCCGAATTTAAGTCACGCGCGTCAATTTCAAAACCAATGAAGAAAGGGACTGCTTTACTTTCCCCCTTACATTCTGCTCAATTCATGTTTTTATGCTACTCAATTCCTGTTGTTATGCTATTCATGCATCTTTTTGCATCATAACTGCCCATGCATTCGTATCCATCTTAAGACAAGAGTTCCCAAAGTAACTCAAGTCATTGCATCTTTATGCATCTGATTAACCCCTAGAGAATGGCCCAAAGCCTTTCTCATTCAAATCAAGCCAACCAAAACTTCTAAGGGCACCATGTGATCCTAAGAACTCATGACATGCATCACCGTCATCTCATAAAAGGGGGGCCCCAATCCCTCTTCGCTTATAGAGATAGGGTTGTCAAGAAGACAAGGGGCAATCCAAAATCAAGGTCTCTCACCGACCTCCATCATAGAAGGCGAATCCGAAAACTCAAGAGTAGTTTAGGATTTCAAATATAAAATAGAATAGGCAAAAGTCCTAAGGAAAATGTCCCATCTCCCCATTTCAAATGTACTTTTGAAAATTACATGTATAAAGAAAATTCACCTCAATAAAGTCATTATTCCTGTTGAATGAATGAGTGCACAAATGAATGACTATAGGCACAGGTATAGTATTGCATAATAGGGGAAAGGACCTATCTCCATAGCCTGAGCCAAAACATTATGATTAGTCCCCCTCGAAAGGTAGGGGCATCCCTGAGGCATGCATTACACAAAGAATTCCAATCCAAAGGCACTAACTTCTCCTTTTTGTTTTTCTTTTTACATTCTCTTGACTTCTCTCTCATCTCCAAAAGCTAAGAAGTCCAGAGGCTAAAGCAAGGACAAGAAAAGGGGTCTTCTAAAACTGCTTATCTACTGCCATTATGCTACTCACATATTCACTAATATTATGCTCATGCATTGATATCCATCCCATGACAAGAGTTTCAAAAAACTCAAGTTATTGCATTCTCATGCATTCAATCAACCGTAGAAAGAAAATGATGATCCAATCTCATGCTAATCAAACCTACCTAAACCCCTAAGGGTTTCTCCAACCCTAAGGATCCATGGCATGCATAGAACCATATCTCAAGAGAGGCCTAAATCTTTCTCCGTCCATGGAGGCAGAATTGCCTAAACAAAGAAGCATCAATCGGCCCATGCCGAAGAGGTATTGTATTGTGTACAGGGGTAAAATCCCACCACTAAAATAGACTCAGCATCATGCCTAGATTCCCTCAAAGAAGGGACCTCCATAGGACATGCATTGCATAAAATCTTTAACTCCACGTGCTAACTATATTTTGTTTTCTTTTTCCAGGTCCAAGAGCATAATTAAATCGATATAATCCCTCCAGCATCCCACCCAATTCATAATTCTTGCAAAGCCATAACCTCGACACCATATTTCCACTCCACCAGACCTCAAACTCCTGAATCCAACCCTGTGTAATCAAATAACACGCACGGCAAATAGAGTGTGAAGGATACCAGTGTGATTCCAAAACCAGTCTGGAGGGTTTATTCCAAAAAAGAAGGATTTCTTTCAAACCCGTCTTTTAACTTTCAATTCAAATTTGAGCATGAAAATAACAATATCTAAATGAAAGAGATCCAAATTTTTTACGTTTATATCATTATATCGTGGCACTTCATGAATGATGTTTTCTTCTCCAAGAATTTTTCCTTCGAAATGTTTTACCCTGACTTGGAGGATGGGATAGCATAAGCACCATCTTCAACAGAGACAATCTCTAACTCCGAAAAGAGGGGAGAGAGGAATAGGAAGTATAGAGAAAAGGAAAATACAAAGGGGTGAGAGATGTCAACTAATCAATTAGCTCGCCCAAAGAGTGACCCCAAAGGATCTCCTAGCAAAGCAGCAAGTAGCTATACCTTCAAAAGGAAGATTAGCGCACATTGGCAAGCCCAAGTTAATTGAATCTTTGAAAAAAATTAGAAAAATTAAAAAATATTTTTATAGTATTTGTCCTACACGTGAACAATCACTGGGGCAAATATTCAACTATGAACAAATTGATGTGCATGCTTGTTTAAGATTGAATCTTGTGTGCATGATCACTTGCATAAATATGAGTCAATGGTTTTGATGATCATTACCATATTGGTGATTCATGTTCAACTTAATGCACACTTCTCGAGACTTCGTAGAATCTAGAATCTGCCTTTATGATCTATTTTAGCTGGTTCTGCCATTGTTAAAAATTTACAAATTATCGCACACTTAGATTGACCTTTTGTCGATGCCCCTCTCCCATCACTTATGAAAAGGGCTACCAGTGAGTGTGAGTACAACTACCATTGTTATGTGACAAGAGGAAAATGCTACCTACTCATGTGTGTGGAAGCCACAATATCTTTATGTTTCAATGTTTCCATTATTGGAGAGATAGGGCTGGAATTCAATCCAAAAAAAAGGGATCATGGGATGAGACATGTTTAACTTTTAGTTGTGTCAATCTGTAAGCTATTAGACATGGTACATGATCCTAGATCTTGCCTAGGGTCTATATTCTCATTAGTCTCTATGAAGTTCACGCTTACACCATTACATTGTCATTGATATGGTCTTGATCATCTCACGATTAATTGTGCTTCTTTTGTGTGGTTTCGTGTATATTTGATGATGATCTTTTCAAGGTAAGCTGCATCTTGATATTTATGAATCTATATTTGCCTTACATTGATTGATCAGGTCTTTATAGTGCTCCCATAATTTGAAAAGTTCAATGGTTCTACAAAAAATATTCTAAGCTTTCATACACTTTTAAATAGCTTTCAAAGTCTTATCGGACTAAGGACAGAAACTACGTGCTGCTTTGCCAAAAGGCGATGTTGGCCATCACCAAATCCCAAAAGAAATTCTTAGGAAGAGCCGAGAGCCCTTCCTTTCACAAGATAGAAAAAAAAAAAGAAGAGAAAGTCAATGGGTTAAATCTCTGAAAATGATGCAAATGCTATCACATTCTGGCAAGAAAAGAGCGAAACCTATAAGGAGAATCCCAAGAGAAGAACTGAAGTTCAAAAGACTACCTGATCTTGAGATATAATGCTCATAACTGAACATGAATCTCGGGCCAACCTTGGAGCATGCATTCATTTTCATCCATTATAAAACATGTGCATTCATCAAAAAGTATGACGTACATTTAATTCCATTCTTGTGTGAACATTCATTAAAAAGTATGAAGTGCATTCAACTTTATTCTTGTATAAACTTGTGCATTCATCAAAAAGTATGACATACATTTAGTTTCATTTCTGTATAAAACATTTGCATTCATAAAAAATAAAAAATAAAAAAAAGTATAACATGCATTCATTTCAATTCTTGTATAAACCGTACATGTTCGTGCATTCATAAAAAATTATGACATGCATTAAATTCCATTCCATGTATAAAAGCTGTGCACTCATTTTTGTACCTGTATCAATTTGTATGATATGCATTCATTTCAATTCTTATACAAACCATATCTATTCATCAAAATGTATGATATGCATCCAAAATTTCATCTCTATGCATTCATCAAAAAGCATGGCATGCATTCAAATTCCATCTCTATGTCGACTTGTGCACATAGCTTATACATACATTTATTTGATAAACTTGTTCATATAAGTGTCTAAGTGACTACAAAAGAAAAGCCTCCTGAAAATGGATGCACAGTAAGGAGTGGTGTCCTCATCCAAATCAGAGTCCTTAGACGCCTGGCTCATATGAAAAAGATTAACTAAAAGAAGCTCCCATGCCAAATGGGTCCTAAAAAAGAAGAAGGAAAAAAATAAAAGAGAAAAGAAACGACACGCATCCCAGAAAGCCTGGATTGCCATTCGTAGACAATGAGAAACAAAGAATGTGGTAACGTCCCACCTTGACCTCCCAACCAACTGTAAATAGCCTGATTCAACCTTTTCAAACCATAAAAAAATGGGGCAATGACCGACCATCGACCTCCCCTATTAATTTTGAATAGCCTGTCTTAACCTTTGCAAATCATAAAAACTAGGGCAATGAACCACCCTACACTTCCCATTCAGTTTTAAACTAGTTGATCCATTCAAGAAAAACCGACCTACAGACGTTCGACCTTTCAGATACCTCAAACCTTTCAAAAGAAGACCTCACCCCTTCTAAAAACAAATTCAAGACATTCGACTTCACAAAAGCACAACCCCTCATAAGATATATTAGCAAGAATCCTATTATGCCTAGCAAAAGTAGAACTCAACAATCAAGCAAGTATCGAGTATTCAGATCTCAAGAAATCTCAATCTAAGAAGCCAAAAATGTCTCCTATTCAAGCTCCAAGATAGAAGAATTACAAGTATGGAGCAGTCTCTGATGATTTCCCAGGCTCAACCATCTCCAAAGCTTCAAGGTAAAGCCCAGGTATAATTTTAACCGAATTGTCTCAAAATCAACCTTTAAAATAAAAGCCAATGCTTTCTTTCAAATCCAAAATTCAGTTTTTAAAAGCCCAAAAACTTTCAAGACTTCGTATACGAAAACTTTCAAATTTCAAAGTCAATTTCAAAAGCTTTCAAAACTGTTTATGCAAAAGGTTTCAAATTCAAAAGATCAAAACTCTTGCTTTCTTTCAAATCCAAAATTCAGTTTTCAAAAGTCCAAAAACTTTGAAGGCTTCATCTACAAAAACTTTCAAATGTCAAAGTCAATTGCAAAAGCTTTCAAAACTTTTTCTACAAAAGTTTTTAAATTCAAAAGATCTAAGCTCTTGCTTTCTTTCAAATTCAAAATCAATTTTCAAAAGTCAAATAAGTTTTTCTAAAAAATATTTTCAAAAAGTTTCAAGTTTCGAGTCAAAAAGAATTTCCTAAAGGTTTTGCTTTCAAAAAAAAAAAATCAAAAGTTTTGTATACATTTTGTCTTCGACAATTCAAGTCTCAAGTCAAAATGAGTTTTCTATATATTTTGACTTTGACAATTCAAGTTTTGAGGCAAAATGAATTTCCTAAACATTTTGTCGTCAAGAATTTAAATTTCTAGTCAAATTACAGTCACTAACCATTTTGCCTTCAACAAAACAAGTTTCAAGTCAAATCAATTTCGAGGTTTTCTAATATTTTTCCTTAAAAAAGTTTCAATTCTAGTCAAATTCTAGGTTTTTCAAACTTTTTCCTTCAAAAAGTTCCAACTCAAAATCAATATCTAAGTTTTCTAAACTTTTTCCTTTAAAACGTTTCTATTCTAATCATTTCACTAGTTTTCCAAAGCTTTTTCCTTTCAAAAGTTTATTCTCAAAAACATTTCTCGGGTTTCTCAAGCTTTTTCCTTTAAAAGTTTCATTTTCCAAAAATCTTGGATTTTTTAGCTTTCGCCTAAAAAAAGTCTAGCCTTCCAAAATTTTCGGGTTTCCCGAGCTTTCTCCTTGAAAAGCTCCACTTTCAAAACATCTTTTCAGGTTTCTCGAGCTTTTTCCTTCAAAAGCTCTATTTTTCAAAAATCTCGAGTTTTCTAACTTTCGCTTAAAAAAGCCTAGCTTTCCAAAATTTTTGGATTTTCGAGCTTTCTGTGAAAAAGTAGATCAGGTTTTCGAGCTTCCTCTAAGAAAGCAGATTGGATTTTTGAGCTTCCTCCATCAAAAGCAAATTGGGTTTCCGAGCTTTCTCTGTAAAAAATAGATTTGGTTTTTAAGTTTTCTCCTATGCCCAAAACACTTTTCGACCTTAAAACTTCAAAACTCGAACCTTATATTTCAAAATACTTCAAATTCAGTCCCTCCGATCACTTCGCAGTCAATATGGAATCCTTCTTTTTCATTTTCTGTCCTCCACAAGCAAAGACAGAAAAAGAGAGGTAGTTGTAAGCACCCCATTTTTGCCCGCTCGATAATCTCCGGTCCACATCGGTCTTCCAGTAAAACGTCACAACACTATCAAGCCCAAACTGACTTTTCAAACTCGAGTCCATTCAATTAGTCACTTTCCGGGTCCATAGGGCCCAATTGAAGCCAAAAATACCATATTGCCATCAAGACCAGGCAGTCACGCGAACCATTGCCATCTAAGCAGCTTTCCGAGACCGAGCGATCTCAAGAACTAACACCATCCAGGTAGCTTCTTGAGATTTGGCGATCTTGGGAACCAACACCTTATCAAATTCTAGAAGGTTCATTTTTGGCACCTGCTAGCCCGCCAATTTAGAATGTCTGTTATCTAGTAGTTCTTCAAGACTAGGTGATCTCGAGGACCAACACCACCCTTCAGTTAGCTTTCTAAGACCAAGCGATCTCAGGGACCAACACTGCAAAGGTAGCTTTTCAAGATTGGGTGGTCTCATGAACCAACACCTAGGTCAACACTGGCAACTGCTAACTTGACTCGGTGAAAAATGACCAAACCTGCTCCTTGGGCCTCGAGGCCTGTCTTTGAGAAAATTTAAAATCCTTCAAGATGGTAAGTTCATAATTCCAAAATGTCTTTAGACAATTAGGTGTACTCAATGCACCATCCCGATCAATTCCAATCCCGTTATAGTCAACTTTGATCAAAATGACCGTTTTACCCCTAAGCACACTAGCTCAGTACAAATCCTTCCAGACAGTAAATACACCTTCCACGACCATCCCCAAATAGTTCGACATGCTTAACATGCCATTCCAACCCTTCTGACTCTTTCCGACCAATTTTGATCAAAATAACCATGTTACCCTTAGTGGCCTAAGTGCACCCCGAAATTACACCGGCTCTATGAATCAAACTAGCATACCCTATTATACACCGATGTCCAATCCAAGGTGAGTCCCGTGACTATAAACACTTCCAAGTCAATGAAGGTCTCTTGGAGCGTCTGTGAGACACTCCGCTAGGGTTGTCTTTTCTCCCGATTCTCTTATTATAACGCACTATCAAACGACTTGAGAAATGCATAAATCAGGGAATTCCCATAAGCCTGTCCATAAGTTTTTCCATCGATGTGGATCGATTCAATAGATCACTTCTCGAAGCCCTCAATCACGTGGCTCGGAAGTTTTAATTTTCGAAAACCCCTAGAGCGTCTCACAGACGCTCCAGTAAGGTTGTCTTTTCTCATGATTCCCTTATTATATCGCATTGTCAAACGATTTGAAAAATGTGTAAATTAGAAAATTTCAAAAAGTATTTCTAGAGCACTTACCATCGGTACGGTCCAATTGGAGAGATTATCCCCCGAAAGCCCCGATCATATGGCCCAAAGACTACTACTTCTGAACATCTGCGGAGCGTATCACAGATGCTCTGAAAAAGTGTGTTTTCATACAAGCTTCCCAAGTTAATATCTCATTCTTTCAAACACCTTTAAAGCTCCTCAGAAGTTTTCGGTTCTTGAGAAACAATAGGAGAACATCGTGAACGTGACAAATTTCTTCGTATCTTTCACGAATTGCATAATTATCGAGGCAAAGTTAGCACAAAAATTTTTTGTGGCGGAGTGTATGCTACATGCACCCAGATTATGATCAGATCGATCAAAAATTTGCTTGCTCCATAAGTTGAGTCAGTACACAGAGTGTCATGTGGCCTTCAATCACTGGAACAGTACTAGAGCATGTACTACATGTGCTAGAGCAAAAATTGCCTAGGTGCATGTAGCACATGTGCCAGTACTTAGAAGCTTTGCATATAAATACAGGCCTCCCCCTCTGCGTATTCCAGAGCTAAAAACAGTAGCGAAGCCATGCTAAAATAGCCTCAGAACTTCGAAATACTCTATATACTTCACCCTCCAAGCATCTAAGTTAGGTTCAACCTCTCTCTAGCCTATACACTCCATCTACAAAGCCTTTAATGCTACAAAAGAGCCATTTCCAACCCCCTGAAGCCTCTCCAAAGCCATTTAAGTTTAAGACAAGTCATCCATGGAAGTTTGAAAGTGGTTTGAAGACAAAGGTGGTATTCCCTTTTGATTTATGTTCCTCTTAGCCTACTTAGGCGATTCTCTATTTTTAACCTCCATCTTCTACCCCTTTTTTTTGCATGCTTGGAACAAGAGAGCTGCTAGATGGTATGGGGATCTCTCACAAGCCTACTTTGAGATGGTATGGCTTTGGAGCATCTTGCAATGTGGTGTGGCCTTTTAACCTTGTATGCCTTCATGACCCCCTTTGCATATGGCTCTTATACTCATAGATTGCATGCTTGGGTTTGCTCTTACTATTGTCATCCTTATAAAAATATTTTTCTAAAATTGCTAGGAGTTGGTTCCTTGAAGCGTAGGACGAAACCCCATGTTTTCATGTTCTAGAAAGCCCTCCATTTGCATATGGCTTTTATACTCATAGATTGCATGCTTGGCTTTGCTCTTACTATTGTCATCCTTATAAAAACGTTTTTCTAAAATTGCTAGGAGTTGGTTCCTTGAAGCCTAGGACGAAACTCCAAGTTTTCATGTTTTAGAAAGCCCTCCATTTGCATATGATCTTCTTTAAATTTGCATAATTCGTTGAATTTTTTTTCCAGAGTTCTCCACATTTACACCATGGTTTTCAAAGTGCATGCACAAAACCACCTTTCCAAAACCACTGTGTCAAAACTCTAGTTCAAAATCACCTTCCAACCCTAGGTTAACTTGACCCTAGTTGTCCAACCTTAGGTTAACATAACCCAAGTTAGTTAACCCTAGGTCAACTAAACCATATATTAACCTAATCTTAGTTAGTTAACCCTAGGTTAACCAAACCTGTAAGCACCCCATTTTTGACCGCTCGGCAGTCTACACTCCGTCCAGACTTGTACTCAAGTCAATATGGACGTATTCCAATCGAAACCAACTCTCTAAGTCTAAATCCCATCCGTCCATTACTCCGCGGGCCCACCAGGCCCAAATAGAGGCAAAATGACCAAAATGCCCTTAGAGGGCATTGTCCTTTCCAATTCCTATTCTAATTCCAATCCATCTCTCGAGACAGTTGATTCCTCGAGACGATAAATTCTTTTCCAAATTAGGCACGTCTTTCCAAAAATAGTAAATCCCCTTTCCAAATCCAAATTAGGCACGTCTTTCCGAAGACGATAAGTCCGCTTTCCAATTCCGATCCCTCTCTCGAGACAGTTGATTCTTCGAGACAGTAAATCTACTCCAATCAGGCGCGTCTTTCCGAAGACGATAAGACCCCAATCCCTTGTTTTAGGAAATAGGAATCTTAACCCTTCCTAATCTAAATCTTTCCTAATTCACCTCTTTCCTAATTTCCTACCTTCCTAAACCATAAGTTTCCTAAAACTTTTAAATCTTTCCTTAAACATTAAGCTTTTAAATCTTTCCTAATTCAACCCTTTCCTAACTCTACCCCTTTTCAAATCTTAACTTTCCAGAACTAAGTTTTCAAATCTTTCCTAAACTAAACCTTTCCTAATCTCAAGATTTTCTAAAACTCTAAAACTTTCTAAATCTTAAACTTTCTAAATTTCAAATCTTTCCACATTCAAAGCTTTCGAAATTCAAAACTTTCTTAGGTTCAAACTTTCCAAACCCAAAACTTTCTAAATTCTTAACTTTCCTAAACTTCAAATCTTTCCAAATCTAAAACTTTCTAAACTCAAAACTTTCTTACTTTCAAAACTTCCCTATTTCAAAATATTCCAAATTCAAAACTATCCTATTTCAAGAACTTTCTTAATTCAAAACTTTTCTAAGTTAAAACTTTCTTGAATTGAAACTTTCTTAATTCAAAACTTTCCTAATTCCAAAACTTTCCTAAGATGACACTTTCTTATTTCGAAACTTTCCTAATCTGAATCTTTCTTAAATTCCAAGTTTCCTAATCTTTCAAGTCCAATATTCAAGTCAATTCTTTTTGAAAATCTTTCCAAGTCAAGTCCAATCCTTCTTTTCTAAGTCCTTAAGTCTAGGTTTCCTAAAACCAAGTTTTCCAAAGTCAAGTCTTTTCAAATCTTCCAATCAAAGTTCAATCTCTCAATCTTCCAATCTAATTTCCAATTCATTCTCTTTCTTTCAAATCAACTCTTCTATTTTCAATCGGACTCTTATCCGAACTGCGACTTACCTGATTCCTCCAAAAAGATACGTAGGCAACCCTCATGGGTGCGGTCACAACTCCTTTCAAATTTCAAATTCCTCCACATTTTCAAAATCTCAAATTCCACAATCTTTCCAAATCACCAATTTATTTTCAAACTTCCAATTTCAAATTTCTATTTCCAAATCTCTATTTCTAATTTTTCAAACTTTTCAATTTCAAGTCTATATTTTCAAATCAAATTAAATTCTTCTTTTCAAATTTATTTTCAAATCAAGTCTTTTTCTTGCACTTGCATATTATGCATCATATCATTTTAAACATTGTTTTATAAAGTGGATAGGATTGACCATTAGTTAGTTAAAGACTCTCATAGGTGAATCTAGGGTAGATTGACATGTAGGTACTGAAAGGGCAGGGTAGGGTGATGGCTTAGTGCGTCTTCCCTACACGTAACCAACCTCCGAACCTAGGATCACTGATTTCAAAGACAAAAAACAGAGTTATTTTTCAAAAAGGGCTAAATGTTTTCCAAAGGTTGCCAAACAACTTGTTTTCCTAAAAACCCTCTCTTGAGAAGGCATTTTCAAAATCGTTTTCCAAAACCTTAAGTGTAGTTTTCGGATTATGCTTAGTTTTTAGGTGACCTAACTCACCTTAATCCAGTTAGGTGGCGACTCCAAACTTTTTTTTTTTTTTTTCTAAAAATCCCTTTATTCAAATCTATTTTCAATTCAAACCTAATCGCACTCATTCTTCTGGGAGGGTGAGTTCTAACGAGAGAGTACAGTATTTTTCCCGCTTATGTGTATATTCCTCGAGTGTGAAAAATCTGGGCCCTTAGGTCCTATGTTAACCTAACCTTAGTTAGTTAGCCCTACGTTCCCTTAACCTTAGGTTAACCTAACCCTAGTTAGTTAACCTTAGGTCATCCCTACCAAGTTTAGTAAGCTTTAAGGTTCCAACTCAAAGACTCCTTTTCAAATGATCTTCAATTCAAAACCATTGTCATAGCATATTTTCAAAAACATCCTACTCTCTTAAGATTTAAAAAATCAGCTCCAAAAGTTTTTCAAATACTTCCATACTTTATCCCCAAAATGTTTCCAAGAGTTCTCTTAAACTTGTCTCGACTAAAATGGCTAGGGATTCCAAGAGTTCTCACAACCCTAAAGTGTTCCTAACACTTTATGGTTAGGGATTCCAAGCGACTGTGATACATTAAATATAACCTTCACGGTTGTCCATACTAAGGTTCCAAAACCCTAAATGTTTTCAAAAACCTTTTTCAAAAATTACTTTCAAAAATCACATTCTTGAAGAAACCCTAATCCTTCCATGGTTAGGATTGTTCAAGTATAAGTGAGATATTCAAAAAGGGTTCTATAACTCTAAAGTTTTAAAAAAGCAAAGGGAAGTCTCTAGCCCCTTTTCACAACATGCTTTCAAAACTCATAGCCTACAGGAGTTTAGTACTTTAATGACTGACCTCTTAAGGGTGATGAAACGTTAAACATATCTTTCATATGGAAATCAAAAGCTACTTTCAAAAGCTTTTCAAAGACAAAGTTCACAAGAGCATTTCCAATCCAAACACTACCTCCAAAGTTCTCAAAACAAGACTTCAAAACATTTTCAAAACTCCCTTAAGCTATTTTCAAACCTTTCTAAAAACTCCCTTATGTTGTTTTAAAAAATTTCTAAAACTCTCTTGAGTTAATTCTAAAAACATTTAACATCATCTTCAAACCCGATTTCAAAAACAATTCAAACATCCCAAGACCTACTTCAAAGACATTTTTCTAAATTCTTAAGTTCTCTTTTTCCAAAGACCTCAAAGTGTCTTCAAAACTTTTCAAAGATCGCAATGCGTCTTCATAGTTCCCAAAGACCCTAATGTGTTTATTTTTCAAAACTGGACCTCAATGTGTCTTTCCAAATTAAGACTCCAACATGTCTTCTGATGGCCTCAATGTGCCTATTTTCTATCGAACCTTGGCCCGAACTATGAATGACCTGATTCTTGCCAAATGAGATATGGAGACAACATAATATGGTACGATCATAACTTTTTATTTCAACTCAAGTTCCCTTCTCAAACATTTCTATTAATTCATGATTTCCATTTCAAAGCGCTTCAAAAGTTCCTATTTTTTTAACTATCTTTTCCAAGACTTTCAGCAAGCATCATTCATCCAAACCCATTTTTCAAAGTTCTAAAGTGGATATTAAGCGGATACTAGTAACCAGTTGTTCAAGAAAGTGAACTAAGGATATCTTCCCTACACGTAACCAACTGCCGGACCATAGATTTCTAGTTTCAAAGACCAACCTGGAGTCACATTTTCCAAAAGGGCTTTGCAAACATTTCCAAATTGTTGCTAAAAACCTCTTTCTAAAAGCCTTCTCAAGAAGGACGTTTTCGAAACCTTTTTGAAAAATCTAAGTCTAGTCTACGGATTATACTTAATTGTAGGTGACCTAACACATCTTTAATCATGTCAGGTGATGACTCTAAACTTTTTCCAAAAGCCCTTATTCAAATCAATTTTCATTTTAAACCTAGTCGCATTCATCCTTCTAGAAGGATGAGTTCTAACGAGAGAGTTGTAGTGCCCTGATTTTTTGCACTCAAGAAAGGCAAGTGAGAAAAACATAGTGCTTTCTTGTTAGAATTTATCCTCCTTGAAAGACGAGTGCAACAAGGTTTGAATTAGAAATTGATTTGAATAAGGGCTTTTGGAAAAGATTTTGAATCGCCACCTAACTTTGTTAAGGTGAATTAGGTCACCTAAAACTAAGTACAGTCCAAAGATTAAACTTAAGATTTTTGAAAAACTTTTGGAAGACTTCCTCAAGAGAAGGTTTTTTTTTTTTTTAGAGAAAATAGGTTGTTTAGCAACCTTTGGAAAGATTTTAGCCCTTTTGAAGATAACTCCTCCTTTTGTCTTTGAAAACAGTGATTATAGGTTCAGAGGTTGGTTACATATATGGAAGATGCACTAAGCTATCACCCTATCCAACTATTGCGGTACTTACATGTCTATTCATCCTAGGTTCACTCACTTAGAATCTCTTATTGTCCGATGTCCAGTACTATCCACTTTCAAAAAAAATTTTGAAAAAGATTTGATATGATATAAGACATGCAAGTGCATGAAAAGAACTTGAAAAGTGATTGATTTTGAAATAGAGAATTGGAATTTAAAAAAGGTTATGGAAATTAGAAACTTGAAGAAGGTTGTGACTGCACCCATGAGGGTTGCCTAAATATCCCTTTGTTGGAAATCAGGTCAGTCGTAGTTCGGACTCGGGATCTGATTGAAATAAGACACTTTAAGGTCTTTGAAAAGTTTGATTTGTAAGGATTAGAAATTTAACTTTAATTTGAAATTGAACTTTTATTTGAAATAGAACCTTGAATTAACTTTGGACTTGATTTGAAAATATTAATTTGAACTTTGAAGTCATCTTGACTTCAATTGGAGTTTGAAAACTGTCGCGCCCAGATTTTTAGCACTCGAGGAATACACGCACAAGCGAAAAAAATGTTGTACTCTCTCGTTAGAACTCATCCTCCTAGAAGAATGAGTGTGACTAGGTTTGAATTAAAAATTGATTTGGATAAAGGACTTTTGGAAATCATTTGGAGTCGCCACCTAACTTGATTAAGATGAGTTAGGCCACCTAAAAACTAAGCACAATCCGAAGACTACACCTAGGGTTTTTGAAAATGATTTTGAAAGTACTTCCTCAAGAGAGGGTTTTTAGGAAAACAGGTTATTTAGCAACCTTTAGAAAATATTAAACTCTTTTTTGAAAAATAACTCCATTTTGGTCTTTCGAAAACAGTGATCCTAGATTCGGAGGTTGGTTACGTGTAGGGCAGACGCACTAAGCCATCACCCTACCCCGCCCTTGCGGTGCCTACATGTCGATTCACCCTAAATTTACCTATAAGAGTCTTCAACTAACAAATGTCCAATCCTATCCACTTAAAAGAATGTTTAAAAAGACATGATGTATGATATACAAGTGCAAGAAAAGAGAATTGATTTGGAAATAGATTTGAAAAGAGGAATTTGATTTGATTTTAGAAGAAATATTTGAAAGGATAGATTTGAATTTGGAAAGCTTAAAAAATTAGAAATAGAGATTTAGAAATAGAAATTTGAAATTGGAAGTTTGAAAATAGATTGGAGATTTGAAAAGATTGTGAAATTTGAGATTTGGAAAATTGGAGACTGCACCCATTAGGGTTGCCTACGTATCCTTTTGGAGGAATCAGGTCAGTCGTAGTTCGGACAAGAGTCCGATAGAAAATAGCAGATTTTGATTGGAAGAAAGAAACTTTGAATTGGAATTTGGATTGGAAGATTGAGAGATTGAACTTTGATTGAAAGATTTGAAAAGATTGGTTTTAGAAAACCTAGACTTAGGAAAGAGAGAATTTAGAGAAGACTGGATATTAAGAAATATTGGACTCGAATTAGGAAAGGTTCGAATTAGGAAAGTTTCATTTTAGGAAAGTTTCGTTTTCGGAAAGTTTTGGTTTAGGAAAGTTTTGAATTAGAAAAGTTTTTGAAATAGGAAAGTTTTGGGTTAGGAAAGTTTCGATTTAGAAAGATTTGAAGTTTTAGGAAATTTAGAATTTAGAAAGCTTGGAAGTTTAGAAAGATTTAACTTAAGAAAGTTTTGAATTTAGAAAATTTTGAATTTAGAAAATTTTGAATTTGGAAAGATTTGAAATTTAGAAAGTTTAAGATTTAGAAAGTTTTAAAGTTTGAATTTTAGAACATCTTGAGATTAGGAAAGGTTTAAATTTAGGAAAGATTTGAAAACTTAGATTTGGAAAGTTAAGATTTGAAAAGGGGTAGAATTAGGAAAAGATTGAATTAGGAAGGATTTGAAAGTTGAATTTTAGAATTTAGGAAAGATTTTTATGTTCAAGTTTTGGAAACTTAAGATTTAGGAAAGTAGAAGATTAGGAAGGAGTTAAATTAGGAAAGATTTGGATTAGGAAGGGATTGGATTTTGTTTCTAAAAGAAAAGGTTTGATTTTGTTTCCAAAAAACGGAGGATTGGATCTAGTTTCCTAAACGGGAGATTGAAATTGGTTTTCTAAAGGGAAGGTAGGATTTTTGGAAGGAGAAGTTTTAGAAACCCTAGATTTGGAAATGTATAGTTTTGACGTAGAAAAATAGGTTTTGGAAACCTAGGTTTTAAGGTAAGTTTGAAAACTATGTTTTTGGAAAGAAAATTAGGGTCTCCTAATCGTGGCTCTAGGGCTTGACTTGGGCTCTCTAAGGAAAGGGATTTTTGGCAAGTCTGTTTTTTTGGAAACAAGTTTTTGGAAGGAAATCCTAGAGAGGAGTTTCTAGAACGAAGATTTTGGAAAGAGAGTTTTTAGAAAGATTTTTGGAAGGAGATTGTTGGAGAGAGTTTTTAAAAAAGTGATTTAGGAGTCATTTTTAGAAAGTGAATTTTGAGGGGAGTGTTTTGGAAGGGAGTTTAAAAAAAGAGTTTTAAAAAATAGATTTTTAGAGGGAGTTTTTAAAAAACAATTTTGGAAAGAAGAGTTTTTGAAAAGCATGTTGAAAAAGAGGGTTTTAGAAAGAGAGACTTTTGAAAATAGAGTTTTTTTTGGAAAGTATAAAAATGTCTCACTTTCCTAAAGTGATTCTAACCACAAGAAGGTTAGAAACACTTTAAGAAAGTGGTTTTGAAAATAACAAGATTTAAAAATATGGACCATGGAAGTCCCTTTAAATATAACACTTTTCTAAAGCAACCCTAACCATGGAAAGGCTAGAATCACCCTAGAATTGTGATTTTGAAAATAAGTTTTGAAAAAGGAGATTTTGATGCAATTTTGAAAACAAGTTTAATGCAAGTTTTGAAAACGAGTTTGAAAACGATTTTTAAAAGAATGCAAGATAATGATATGCACAATGCAAATTGCGATCGTGAACATACAAGGTTAAGGCTTCACCACATAATCAAGGGGGCCGAACTCGCGTGGTCTCCGATTAAACTAAAAGAAAGCCCTCGACACGGTGACCCTCCAATAGTCCAATCCTACAAATGGACCGGAAGTCCCCTTCTTTCAAGCATGTAAAGAAAGGGGGCGAAAGAGATGGGGGATTAAAATAGAGAAAACCCAAGTGGGTTAGGAGAGAGAAGAGAGAGGGGGAAGTGCAGAAATTTAAATAAGAAGCCTACCTTGTGTCTTCTTTATTTTGCTTGGCTTTGCGCGCCTTGCTTTTCTTCGGTCTTCACTCCACTTCAGTCTTCAAGGGCTTGTTTACGGTCTTCAAATCTTCGTAGTTACAGCAATCCAAGTCTTCAATGGAGGATTGGAGGCTAGTGTATAACTGTATAGGGGTGTGTATGAGTGTATAAAAGGCTAGGGTTTGTGTATGGTGGCTAGGGTTTGGAAAACCTAGGGAAGCTAGGGTTTTGGGAGTATACGAACTCTGTATATCAAATATTAGGGTTTTTAGATTGAGTTTGCAGACCTCCTTCACGCTGGAAGACGCTCTTTATTTATAGAGATGGAACAAACCTGGCAACTGTTGCAGTGGCGCTAGGCCAAAAATGCTTCTAGCGCCACTAGAAGTGGTGCCATGCCAAATATTAGCTTGGCGCCTATACTAATGACTACCATGCAATTTTTAGCCTAGCTTCACTAGGAGTGACTCCGGAAAGTCCGGGAAGGAGTTTGAGAGACCGGGAATGACTCGGAAGGCCGAAAAAAGGGCAGGAATACTTAGAATAGTGTCCCGGAGGTATTTGACTTGAAAAATAAAGATAGGATGTATTGGAAGGATTTGACCGGGCTATTAGGGGCAAAATGGTCAATCGGGTCGGAAAGCTGCCGGGACGGACTCGGACTGTCCCGGAAGAAGACTCGAGATTTGGAAACATTATTAGGAATGTTCCCAAAGGTTGCCGGTTTGATACCTAGACCCGGTGTGGTCGGAAAAGGCGATTGACCTTCCAGGGGCAAAATGGTCATTTTATACCGAGTTTGCCGGAATTGACTCGGAATGATCCGGAAAGATAGAGGAAGGCTAAGAATATAATAAGAAGCAATCTCAAGAGTTTACCGGTTTGATACCCAGAACCGGCGTGGCTAAAAAAAGCGATCAGCCTTCCAGGGGTAAAACGATCATTTTGCCCCGGGTTTACCGGAATTGACTTGGAATGATCCAAAAAGATAGAGGAAGGTTGAGAATACTGTAAGAAGCATTCTCGGGAGGTTACTGGTTTGATACCCAGAGCTGGTGTGGTCAATGGGGCGTTTGGATACCTAGGGGCGAAATGGTCATCTTAACGGGAGAGCCTCGGAACTGACTAGAAAGCACCTAATCGTGCCCGATTGCCTTTAAGACAATCTTAGAAGGTTGGACTCACCGTTCTGAAGACTCAGGTGTATTCTTGAGAAACGTGTTGAAAAAGGCTCAAGGGACAGTTTGGTCATTTTTTACTGAAGTGGGCTAGCAGGCACCGGTGTTGACCTGAGTTTTGAGTGTTTCTGTCACTCTGACGGTGGTGGCATGATACAGGGGTTTGTTAGCAATTGCCTATATCAACCTGTTTACGAGTATTTTCGCTACTCTGACGGTTGTGATGTTTGCCAGTATTTCTGCTACTCTGACAGTTCACGATCATTCCCGAGACTGCCTGTTCTCGGGAAGTTGCTAAAGGGACTTAGCGCCTGAGAATTAACTTTCTCGAAAGGCGTGCCTAATGGACATTTCTGTATTGGCGAGCTAGCAAGCGCCAAAGGTGGACCGTTCTACAATCTAGGGGACTTGGGGTCTCGTCCTGATTGGCAAGTTTAAAGGGACTTACCGTTTCAAAGAGATTTTCTTCGAAAAACGCACCGGACCGTCTCGAGCAATAAACTGTCGAGAGAGAAGGATTGAAATTGGAAAATGGTCTTATCGTCTTCGGAAAGACGTGCCTGATTGGAGTAGATTTACCGTCTCAAGGAATAAATTGTCTCGAGAGAGGGTTTGGAATTGAAAAGGGGTCTTATCGTCTTCGGAAAGACGTGTCTGATCGGAGTAGATTTACCGTCTCGAGGAATAAACTGTCTCAGGAGAGGGATTGGAATTGGAAAGGACAATGCCCCTAAGGGCATTTTGATCATTTTGCCTCTATTTGGGCTTGGTAGGCCTACGAAGCGATGGACAGACGGGATTTAGACTTAGAGAGTTAGCTTCGATTGGAATACGTCCATATTGACTTAAGTACAAGTCATGGACGGAGTGTAGACTGCCTCGCGGTCAAAAATGGGATGCTTACGACTGCCTCTCTTTTACTGTCTTTACTTGTCAAAGACAGAAAATGATAAAAGTAAGAGTCAAATGATGACTGCGAGGCAGTCGGAGGGATGGACATTGGGAAGTTTTCGACAACGGGGGTCGAAAAATGGATAACGGGCCAAAAAAAGTCTTCGAAAATGAGATCTGACGGAAAAGGGGGCAAAGCTGCCCAAAATTGGACACTGGCGCCACTAGGAGTGGCGCCTTTGGTGGAAAATGCTTGGCGCCTCTGCTAGTGGCGCTAGGCTTGGAGTTAAAACCAAAAAAATTCAGGTTCGAACAGTTGCGGTATTTTGGAGAACTTGTGAAGAACCAAGAGTCTCTGCGTGGAAATCAACTTGAACCTTGAAGAGGCACTTCTTGGGGATCGTGGGTGATTGCCAGAAGGAGGCCACGTCGCCGGAAGAGAAGAATTCGCCGGAAAACTTCAAAAAAGTGAGTTTTCAAGTTTTGTTGATTTTGATGTGTAGAATTTCATTTAAATCATACAAATAGTGGAATTCAATGTTTTGATATGTTTTGAACATGATGGTGAAGGTATTTTTGCATTTTGGTGCTTGTATGATTGAATTTGAGTGATTATATGTGAATATGTAAAGGGGGTTTTCTGCAAAAATAAGGGATTTGTTCCTACAGGCTTGGGCATTGGGTTTTCTGGCTAGATTTTTGTGTAATGTGCCTTAGAAAAATGTGTTTATCAACCGTATGAAGTTTCATGATTTTTCGAAAACTCGGTGAATTTTTTATTTTTGAAAAAATAGAAAAATACTTAGAAAATTTAGAAAAATGAGAAAAATCAAGAAATTGATGAAATTCCGTAGAGTTTAAAATTCAAAAAATGTAGGAATGTTTTTGAAAAACATTTGAAGTGGAGTCGAATATTTTTTAAAAACATTTGAAATGCTTTTGAAGAAATTTAAGGCATTTTTGAAGAGCATTGATTTATTGAAAAAATAAAACATGTGTTTTGAAAATTTTAAAAAATTGAAAAGTGTGCACGGGTGCTAATGTTATGTGATTGTGACAATGTGAAGTATACGTTTTGTGTTTTGTGTTGATGTTATGAGTGTTGTAGGGGCCATTTTTGAAAAACACTGCCGAAATTTTTCGAAATTACGGAAAGAGTTAGAAAAAGTTTTTAGAAATAAAATATTTTTGAAGGAAAAAGACACGAAACCCTTGAGATTTGATTTAGAAAATCAAGATGTGTGGAAATTTCGTTTTTGACTTATCATTTGAAATTTTTTTATTTATTTATATTTTTTTTTGTGTTAGTTGTTTATTTTATTTTGCTTTATTCTGTTATTATTTATTGCATATATGGTACATTCACACCTCTCACCTTGCCTTACCTTTTCAGGATGGCAGATGCGGGCGATGATGGCTTTGAGAGGAGACGCCGTTCGGGGAAGGCGACATGGACAAATTCCACTAGCGGCTCCAGTCGGTCTAGGGGTAGCCGACGGTCTACTGTGCAGGCAGCATCTAGTTAGAGTGGTCGGGGGAGTAGGCCACCTGTCGACCCCTTTTCCCCAGTTGAGCAGGCTTTCGTAAAGGAGATTGGTGTCGAGGAGGAGGTACCGGGCCTTGGGGATCAAGTGACCAGTTATGGGAGAGCTTCTTCCAGGCATAGGCAGACAGATACTGATTTGGGAGATCTGCAGATACCGGATGTTCCACCACTCGGGGATTTGGCCTATCATCCCAGTGTATACTCCAGACAGCATTTGCCCACTCCGCAGGTACAGACAGCTTTCAGATGGGCCGTTCATCAGGTCTTTGTGACTATGCAGCGGGCTGCCCCGTCATATCGCGCTTTCTTGGCGGAGATCGGATTCGGTGCCTTCATAGAATTACAAGCTAACCGCCTGAACCAGCATTTAGTACTAGCGTTGGTTAAGCGGTGGTTTAGAGAGACCGGGACCTTCCATTTTGTCGGCTTTGAGCTAGGTCCCACTCCCTTGGATTAGGCGATCATCACAGGGCTTTCCTTTGTTGGCCGGTAGATCACCCTGCATTCAGTCAGTAAGGACGAGGCCTGTTTGCTGTTGGACTTCCCTACTGTCGTCTCTAGATTTTTCGCACTTGAGGAATACTCACACAAGTGGAAAAAATGTTGTACTCTCTCGTTAGAACTCATCCTCCTAGAAGAATGAGTGTGACTAGGTTTGAATTGAAAATTGATTTGAATAAAGGGCGTTTAGAAAAGATTTGGAGTCGCCCCCTAACTTGATTAAGGTGAGTTAGGTCACCTAAAAACTAAGCATAATTCGAAAACTACACTTAGGGTTTTGGAAAACAATTTTTGAAAATATCTCCTCAAGAGAGGGTTTTTTTAATAAAATAGGTTGTTTAGCAACCTTTGGAAAACATTTAGCTCTTTTTAGGAAAATAACTCCATTTTGGTCTATGAAAACAGTGATCTAGGTTTGGAGGTTAGTTACGTGTAGGGAAGACGCACTAAGCCATCACCCTACCCCACCCTTTCGGTACCTACATGTCAATCTACCCTAGAATCACCTATGAGAGTCTTCGACTAACTATAGTTCAATCCTATTCACTTTGAAAAACAATGTTTAAAAAGAAACTAACATGATGCATGATATGTAAGTACAATAGAGGAGACTTGATTTGGAAAAAGATTTGAAAAGAAATTGATTTGAAAAGAAATTGATTTTATTTGAAAAGAGATTTGAGGAGATAGAATTGAAATTGGAAAGTTTGAAAAATTAGAAGTAGAGATTTGGAAATGGAAATTTGAAATTGAAAGTTTGTAAATAGATTGGAGATTTGAAAAGGTTGTGGAATTTGAGATTTGAAAAATATGGAGATAGAAATTTGAAAAATATTGTGGAATTTGATATTTGAAAAATGTTATGCTGGAGATTTGAAAAAAATTGTAGAATTGGAAATTTGGAAAGTGTGGAGATAGAAGTTTGAAAAATGTGAAGACCGCACCCATGAGGGTCGCCTACGTATCCTTTTGGAGGAATCAGGTCAGTCGTAGTTCGGACAAGAGTCCAATTGAAAAGGGATTGATTTGAAAGATTGAATTGGAAAATTAAAAGATTGGATTGGAAAATTGAGAGATTGAACTTTGATTGGAAGATTTGATTTTGAAAGAGTTGGTTTTAGGAAACCTGGACTTAGGAAAGGGAGAATTTAGAAAGGACTTGAGATTTAGAAAGATTTGACTCGAATGTTGGACTTGGAAGATTTAGGAAACGATTGGATTTAGGAAGATTCGAATTAGGAAAAGTTTTGAAATTAGAAAAGTTTTCAAATTAGGAGAGTTTTGAAATTAGGAAAGTTTTGAATTTGGAATGTTTCAACTTAGGAAAGTTTTAAATTAAGAAAGTTTCATTTTAAGAAAGGTTTTGAAATTGGAAAGGTTTTGAAAATAAGGAAGTTTTAAGAAAGTTCTGAGTTCAGAAAGTTTTAGATTTGGAAAGATTTGAAGTTTTAAGAAAGTTTAGAATTTAGAAAGTCCTAACTTAAGAAAGTTTTGAACTCGGAAAGCTTTGGATTTGGAAAGATTTTAAAATTTAGAAAGTTTAAGATTTAAAAAGTTTTAGAGTTTGAGTTTTAGAAAATCTTGAGATTAGGAAAGGTTTGAAAACTTAGATTTGGATAGTTAAGATTTGGAAAGGAGTAGAGTTAGGAAAGGGTTGAATTAGGAAATATTTGAAAGTTGAGTTTTAAAATTTAGGAAAGATTTTTATGTTCAAGTTTTGAAAACTTAAGATTTAGGAAAGTGGAAGATTAGGAAGGAATTGAATTAGGAAAGATTTGGATTAGAAAGGGATTGGATTTTGTTTCTAAAAGAGAAGGTTTGATTTTGTTTCTAAAAACGGAGGATTGGATTTGGTTTCCTAAAAGGAAAATGGGATTTGGTTTCCTAAAGGGAAAATTGAATTTGATAAGGATTTGGAAAGAGAGGTTTTAGAAACCCTAGATTTGGAAGACTATAGTTTTGATGTAGAAAAGAGGTTTTTGGAAATGTGTATAGTTTGGATATGAAAAGGAAGATTTTGGAAACCTAGGTTTCAAGGCAAGTTTGAAAACCATGTTTTTGAAAAGAAAATTAGGGTTTCTTAATTGTGGGTTCTAGGGCTTGATTTGGGCTCTAAGGAAAGAGTTTTTGAAAAGTGTATTTTTGGAAACAAGTTTTTTGAGGGAAATCCTAGAGAGGAGTTTCTAGAGGGAAGATTTTGGAAAGAGAGTTTTTTAGAAAGATTTTTGGAAAGAGATTGTTGGAGAGAGTTTTTAGGAAAGTGAATTTAGGAAGCGTTTTTAGAAAGTGAATTTTGAGGAGAGAGAGTTTTCGGAAAGAGATCCTAGTGAGAAATTTTTCTAGAAAGAGATTTTTTAAGAGATTCAGGAAGAGGTTTTTCTAAGAAGGAAACCTAGGGAACGTTTTTGGAAAGGAGTTTAAAAAGAGAAGTTTTGGAAAATAGATTTTTGGAGGGAGTTTTTGAAAACAACTTTGGAAGGGAGAGTTTTAGGAAAGTATGTTGAAAAAGAGATTTTTAGGAAGTGAGACTTTTAAAAAGCGAGTTTTTAGAAGGTATAAAAACATCTCACTTTCCTAAAGCAATTCTAACCATAAGAGGGCTAGAACCACTTTAGGAAAGCAGTTTTGAAAACAACAAGATTTGAAAATATGGACCATATTAGTCACTTTGAATATAACACTTTCCTAAAGCAACCCTAGCCATGGAAAAGCTAGAATCACCCTAGGAATGTGATTTTGAAAATAAGTTTTTGAAAAGGGAATTTTGATGCAATTTTGGAAACAAGTTTGAAAACGATTTTGAAAACGAGTTTGAAAACGATTTTTGGAAGATGCATGATCATGATATGCACAATGCAATTTTGGATTCATGAACATATAAGGTTAAGGCTTCACCACATAATCAAGGGGACTGGACCCACGTGGTCTTCGGTTAGCCTAAAGGAAAGTCCCCCAACACGGTGACCCTCCGATAGTCTAATCCTACACATGGACCGGGAGTCCCCTTGTTTCAAGCATGCAAAAAAGGGGGGGAAAGAGATAGGGATTAAAATAGAGAAAACCCAAGTGGGTTAGGAGAGAAGAGAGAGAGGGGGGAGTGCAGAAATTTAAATAGAAAACGTACCTTGTATCTTGTTTATTTTGCGTGCCTTGCTTTCTTTGGTCTTCGCTTCACTTCCGTCTTGATCTTCGAGGGCTCGTCTTTAATCTTCAAGGTTTGGTTCGCAGCTCTTCAAGTCTTCAAAGGAGGGTTGAGGGCTAGTGTATAAGTGTATGGGGAGGTGTATGAGTGTATATGAGGCTAGGGTTTAGTGTATGGTGTCTAGGGTTTGGAAAACCTAAGAAAGCTAGGGTTTAGGGAGTGCATGAGCTCTGTATATCGAAATATATGATTTTTAGACTGAGTTTGCAGACCTCTCTTACGTTGGAAGAGGCTCTGTATTTATAGAGAAAGGAATGCACTGGCGCCAGGCCATTTTTTGGCTTGGCGCCACTAGTAGTGGCGCCAGCCATTTAGGAAATGTTTAAGGTCGGCAAACAAAGTATCTTTTACTAGATTTGGGCGACTATACTAGTGACTACCATGCAATTTTTAGCCTGGCTTCACTACGAGTGACTCCGGAAAGTCCGGGAAGGAGTTTGGAAGACCGGGAATGACCCGAAAGGCTGAAAAAGAGCAAGAACACTTAAAATAGTGTCCCGGAGGATTTTGACTTGAAAATTGAGGATAAGATGTGTCGGAAGGGTTGACTAGGCCATTAAGGGCAAAACGGTCAATCGGATCTGGAAGCTGTCGGGATGGACTCGGACCATCCCGGAAGAAGACTCAAGATTTAGAAACATTATTCAGAATGTTCTCAAAGGTTTTCGGTTTGATTCTCAGAGCCAGCGTGGTTGGAAAAGGTGACCGGGCCACCAGGGGCAAAACGGTCATTTTACACTGGGTTTACCGAAACTGACTCGGAATGATCCGAAAGGTAAAGGAAGGTTGAGAATACTATAAGAAGCAGTCTCGAGAGGTTACCAGTTTCATACCTAGGGCCGGTGTGGTCCTCGAGGCGTTCGGATGCCCAGGGACAAAACGGTCATTTAGCTTCAAGTGGGCCCTACAGGCCCGGGAAGCGACTGGTGAACTAAATTCAAGTTAAAAAGGTGGGCTTAGAGTCTAAACATGCATGTGATGTGTGAAATTGAGCTTGGTCAGCTCGAAGATTGCCGAGCGGGCAAAAATGGGGTGCTTACACCTGCTTCTGAGCGTTCTGCCTTCCTAGTCTCTTAGATCAGTCAGGATGACCGTACCTTTGCTATTGAGCCATTGCCTACCAGGCGAGACATCATGAGACGGCGACTTGTTTTGTACATTATCTTTAGCTGCTTCTGCAACAACAATAAGTCACTCGTGCCGTGTCGTTTGGTGAGTATAGTAGCTGATCTTGGAGCTTTATCTAAGCTAGATTGGGGATCCTTCTCCTTTGGCTGCTTTCTTCGATCGATACGGGTTTGGACTTCTTCCTGTTGGGGCAGCATGACTAGTTTCTGGCCTTTCCTTGTCTGGTGGAGTTACGAGTACCTTCCCGTTCGTTGCCCTGCAGTCGTTGAGGATGACCTCTATCCTCGTGCTTTGAGGTGGGCTCGTGACCGAGTAGGCCAGCGATCGGAGATTACCGATTTTGTGATGCTCCGGGCTAACCTGGAGCTGATCAAGGCAAGGGATGTGACCTAGTGGCCCTTCATTGGATCAGTCCATTATGTGACAGTCTGGTACTTGGTCCCGTTGTCCCTGTCGAGAACTACTTTTCTCAGTGATGACACTTGGGAGTCCTATCTTGGAGAGCGACACTGGCAGCAGTTTCATGAGGAGTTCTGATCAGTAGGAGCTCTGCCAGAGTATATGTTTGGAGCCCTGGTGGCGAGAGTGCCTATCCCTTATCAGGAGCGTCAGCTAGGTGCCGAGTTCTTACTTCCTCCGGATACAGATTATGCTGCGCACTTTGGGGCTCATTCGGTCTGTGCTTTCACCTGGTTTGAGGTAGTAGTCGGTGGGTACACTGTTGGCCAGGAGCTGATTGACTTGTGGCGCCGTGCCAGAGGATATGTGCCCCAGGCCGAGTTTACTCCTATGAGAGACCAGAGAGATCAGTACCAGATGGAGCGAGATCAGTACCAGGCCGAGGTAGCTTCCTTGACGGCTCAGTTATCTTAGATGGGCGGTGGGGGGGTATGTTATTCTTTCTCTGCTTCTTCTGTTCACTTTGCTGTTGTTTAGTTATGCTTTTATACGGCTAATTTCGGTTCTATCTTCCTTGCAAGATGGCAGTGCTCGAGTAGTTATCCGCCTCCTTCGATGCCAGGTTTCGGGGATTTCGATCCAGATGACATCGACTTTGACTTGTGATGGATGCCCCTTGTGGAGGCTCCGATCTTCTTTTGCCCCTATTCCTGAGATGTATTTATGTTAGACAGTTTTATTTTGATATTTTGTACAAAAATGAATATTTATGGTATTCAAATGCATGGATAAACAAAGACATTTACGATCTTTTCAGCTAAGTATATGATCAGATGCATGTGGTGGATGGTGATGTTATGTATCTATTACATGAGTTGATGTTGGTGACTTCTATTTCTACAGGGAGTTATATCCTATATGTGCAAAGCCCATGCTGATTTTTTTTTTTAACATATGCACAGGTTAGAAATATGTTAATAGAATGACACAGGGTGCTATTAGACTTGTAGTCTTGGGAATGGTAACTCCCTCCTCTTCGGGGATTTAGCCTCTCTTCTGGCTCAACCCTACCTTGATTGGATGATAGCACTTTGCACCTTTCTCAACATTTTGATTGCCTCCGGCTCTTTGCCTTAAGGTTAGTGTATGGGGTTACTGAGCTAAAAACTCTCGACTTTCGGGATTTTAGCAACCGCTTGCCTAACCTTTGGCAAAGCGATAAGTGGCCAGTCCTTTCAATCTGAGAAGACTTTGCTTGGGACTATAATGTAGGCTAGGTTATGGGGTTTCAAAAACAATGGGATATATAGGCTCAAATTCGATATTGTTTTTAGTAAGGTTTAGATTCATACCATCCTTGATTGATTTTTAGTAGGGTTAACGTCCTTCTTTAGCTTCGGCATCGTATCCAGCTCATTTAGATCAAGCAATCCATTTTCAATCAGAGTAGACTTTAATAGGGTTGTAATGTAGGCCACGGTTTCGAGGTTTTGCAAGAAAGGGTAAAAGCTCGAACCTATTGTTTCTACTGGGTTTCTTTGTAACCTAGGATCACCTTTGAATTTCCTCCTTGCTTTTTACATGACTTCTCAGGGTGAAAATGATCTTGTTCTTTCACCCTTTCTATACGCTTTTTGAGATAAACATGACTTTCTTTTCTTTCGATTCTCTTATTATGCTTTTGAAGATGACTCAATTATGATTTTCTTCAGCCTTTCCTTAAAGGATTTTTTTTTTCTTGGCCTCTTGCCCCTTGGCGACTCTTTTCCTTTGCTTTTTTCTTTCTATTCCTTCATGAAATGAATAATTCTTCAACCCTTTTTCCTTAGGCCTTTTCCTTGGCAGTTCAATCTCCCCAATGTGGGTGGTGATCCCTAGGTTAGGGTTTTCTAGGGAAAAAGATAGATGACTCAACAAGTTTGGCAAGGGGTTGCTTTTGACTGTATGGGAAATGAAATGAGGGTCTCTCTTCACTTTGAATTAGATTGCTTGATCCATTGAGCTTTCGACACTATCCTAGCACGATAGAGGTGGACACCACTCCTAGAGTTCTCAACTATTGTCTGCCCTAGTGTGGGGAGGACAGTCTTGGATCGGGGTTGACAAAGAAAACTTTGTTTGTTGCGAGGCTCTAGGGGTTAAACAAAGGGAATATGAGCATATTTGTTTATTTATTTAGTGATTCATTCCTTTTATTTATATGTGGGGAAGTGAAAGATGGCTCCTCTTCATTTTGATAAACTGGCCACACATCGCTTAGCTTCAGAGTCTTGCAAGTGCTGCCTTTGGATAGTATCCTCACTCATCCTTATCCTCTCTCTCTCTGTGGAAAGCTGATCATTTGGTGAGTGGTTAACTCATGCTACCATCCCTTCAAATTAGATCATTCCTTAAGATGCACTATGCCCCTTGTATAGAAAGTAGCCACCATTCCCAAGAGAAGATAAGACAACCGTGATGGAATAAAAGACTATTATTTGATTATTATTATCATTTCTTCTAGAAAGCATAGAGTTCTTAAGCAATAAGAAAATATAAGCATTAATTTAAAGACAGGAAGTAAAAGGGATAGAAAGACAGTGGGTGAAAACACCCCTCTCTTGTACGCTTTTGAATGGACTCCTTTTTCAGTAAGGTCTTGGAATAATTCCCACATCTTTGATGCTCCATTCGCGACCCAGATCCTCGGCCAAGGTGAAACAGGCAAAGGATTCTCCTAGAGCTCTGGAGATGTTAATGCTGCTGGCGCGATTGTCAGTCTCCTTCTTTTTCTTTGCAGCAGGTTCTTTTGTAAACAGGGTGGCTAGTTCACCGCCTTCCAACTCGAACAGCTCCATTTGCTCTCTTGACTCCTTTAGCTCCCAGCCCATGTCTTCATAGTTATGCTCAGTTGCGGGCCAAGGGCTTTCTAGTAAGTTTCGTTCCACCTCGGCATATTTTGGATGTAGAAATTCAGCACCCCATCCATCAACAGTTGCGTTCTTGGTCATCTCATCTTTCAAAAATATTGGCTCCTCAATGGGCCAGTCAGAAGCATCAGGCACCTCCTCAGGGTTATAAAGATAAATCAGGCACAATGGGAGATCCTCCTTCCAGTCGTTTTCTTCATCGGCCTCCCAATCATTCTCATAACCTTCGGCCTCGAGCTCGTTGAATTCTCCCTCGCCTTCCATTTTTACTAGTATCATATTGACGGTGTGATCCGACAGAGGGTTAGCGATCACATTGGGAGTAGGAGCAGGTTTTACCAGCTACAGATCAATAATCTTATTATCGATCAGGTCTTGGATCTTGTGCTTGAGAGCGAAGCAACTTTCAGTGTCATGCCCCTGGCCACCTGAATGGTACTCACATGTAAGGGCAGCATTAAAGGTTGGGGGTAGAGGGCTTGGCAACGGGCGAGCAGGTACAGGCTTCAAGATGTTATTCTTTATAAGGCTATGGTTAGCCTCGGTTTGGGTACAGGCTAAGGCGTCGAAGGTACAAATGCGTTAAGCAAGTCTATTAAAGTTGGGTCGTGCTCTAGCAGGACCATAGTTAGGGGTTGGAACGGGCATGGTCAAGGTGGGTAAGGATAGGACTGGGAGTGATTGTAGCGGGGGATGGTATTAGGATGGTTGACTAGGCAGAATAGCGGACACTTCACTTTCCTTCCCGATCGTGCCCCTTGTAGTAGCCACCTTCTTGGCTATGTTGGCGGTATTTTCTCCAGTCTTGGCATAAGGGTTTGTAATTCTTCCTGTCTTGAGGCCATTTTCTATCATCTCTCCCTGCATGATGAGCTCGGAGAAGCTTTTTCCCACGCTTGTGCAGAGCTTCTCGTAGAATATTCCTTGGAAAGTATGTACAAACAGTTGTACATACTCCTTCTCCTCCAGTAGGGGATTAACTTGTGCAGCAGCCTCCTAACATCTTAGGGCATATCCTTTAAAACTCTCCTTCTCACCCTTGCTCATCATCATCAAGGACCATCGATAGGAAGTGAGGTGGATATTGTGACAGTATTGGGCTTTGAACGCATTGACTAGCTCCATCTAGGTTGTGATCTTCTTTAAGTCCAGACGAGCAAACCATTGCAGGGCAGACCCTGTGAGACTATGTTAGAATAACTACATGAGGAGCTTCGGGTCGTTGCCGTGACCATTTAGCGCTCCAGCATAGAGACAAAGATGAGCAATGAGGTTACAGATGCCGTCGTACTTCTGGAAGTCGGGCATTTTGAACCTAGCTAGTCTCGGGTGGTTAGGGAAGAAGCAAAGGTCATCGTAGGAAGTGAACCCGTAAGCGTTGTGGCCGTGGAGACTTCGCAACGAATCTTCCAACCCTTGGATTTTCAGACTAAGAGGGTCTAAAGAGGCCTTCTTTACGGTAGGTGAAAGCAATATGGTCTCTTCTTCTTCAATGTTGACCCCTTTGGCATCTTCTTTAGTCTTCCCAGCATTGTCGGACTAAAGCATGATCCTTGGATTCGTGGGTTCCAGGTCTTTGGATGAAGTCATAGATGATGACGGGACCGCAGTAGCATCCTTCATGGCCATAGTTTGAATGAGTTTGAGCATCTTATCCATCTTAGTCCTCATTTCATTGACTTCCTCTCGAGAGACTTGAGAGGATTCTTTAGGGTTAGCAGCCATCAGTGATGCTCTTTGCCGGGTGATAATGGGATCCCTAGGTGGATGTTACCCTTTCTTGGGAGCAATGTTGACTCAGTGCAGGGGGACCTCTGTAAATGAAAAATAAAAAGGGAGAAAGAATAAGACAAAAACACAAATCGCAAGTCAGTTTCTGGTTTTTAGAGAGCTTTATACAATGCATGTCCTAGGGTGTCCCTATTTAAGAGGGAAACTAATTGTGATCTATTGGCCCATTTTCGGAGATAGGAGATTTGCCCCTGTATGCAGATACCTTACCATCAAGTAGGAACCTTCAGCCATCTATGCATTCATTCATAAAAGTAAAGAAGTACATTAAATTTTGGGTTTAAGATACAAAAGAATTGAAATACATTTTAATAGGGGGAGGGGGAACATTTTCCTTTGGACTTCCACCTATCTACTTTTACAAAGGAAAACCCTAAACTAATCTTGAGTCTTCGGATTCGCCTTCCTTGGATTTGATGTCAAGGAGGTCACTGAGAGACCTTGCTGATTGGTTGCCCCTTGTCTTCATGGCAATCCTATCTCCGTGAGCATAAAGGGATTGGGGCCTCGCTTATGGAATGAATTGAGATGCATGCAATGAATCCTTAGGGTTATATGAGAATCCTTAGGGTTTAGACAGGTTTAATGCAAGGGAGAGTGGCTTTGGTGTCACTCTCAATGGGTTGATCATATGCATGAGAATGGAGTGACTTGGGTTGCTTGAAACTCTTGTCTTGTCATGGAATATGGAATGCATGAACATGGATATGAAAGAGTATAAGGAGAGAGAATGCAATAGCAAGGTAAATGTGCATGCATGAGTAGTTAAATAGTCATTATAACAGTATAAATACAATCATTATAACAACAAGAATAAGCAGAGATAAATGAAAGTAAGAGCAGTCGCCCTTTCCTCCATGGTTTTGAAAACAGTGCTCGTGTCTTAAATCCGGCAGAAGTTCGGCTATGCATGGTATCTATATGGGTATGACGTTAAGGGTTAACTAATGCATCCTAAAAAGGCTCGGTCCTTGGATCTTCGA
The DNA here is from genome assembly GCA_033060915.1 of Euryodendron excelsum. Lineage (NCBI taxonomy): Eukaryota > Viridiplantae > Streptophyta > Magnoliopsida > Ericales > Pentaphylacaceae > Euryodendron > Euryodendron excelsum. The sequence continues at coordinate 13,065,190 of CM065399.1, forward strand.
ACCTAGGCCCACTCCCCGAGGTGGTACCATGATCGGTTGGTGATCCAAGTGGGGGAACCGTCAAGCAGTCGTAGGCAAGAAACTGGCACAACATCTTGCCCACAACCAATATACCATTCTCCCTTTTTAACTAGAAAGGACATATCAGGGTAACATGTAAGTATGCAGAATGCAGGTGCACATGCAGTGTGTGTGTGATTTTTAAAAAGTGGAGGAAAGAGCCCAACAACTCCCATTCATCCTGTTCATCACATTCATGCATAGCAGTTAATAAAATTTAAACAAAATGTGTACCTACAAAACAAAGATGCAAGTGTTAGTATGTGGATGACAAACTTAATACAAGATAATATGGATAGATGCATGTTGTTTTTTTTTTTGAAAATTTGATTTTGAAAATTTAAAGTGAATAGGATTGAAAAAGTCAATTGAAGACTCTACATGGGTGAGGGGTAAAGAGACATGACTATGGCCTAGCCCTCTAAGTGTCCCCAGTGGAGTCGCTAGCTGTCGCGCCCAGATTTTTCGCACTCGAGGAATACACACACAAGCAGGAAAAATGCTATACTCTCTTGTTAGAACTCAGCCTCCTAGAAGAATGAGTGCGACTAGGTTTGAATTGAAAATAGATTTGAATAAAGGGCTTTTAGAAAAGATTTGGAGTTGCCACCTAACTTGATTAAGGTGAGCTAGGTCACCTAAAAACTAAGAATAATCTGAAGACTACACTTAGGGTTTTTGGAAAAGGTTTTGAAAATACTTCCTCAAGAGAGGGTTTTTAAAAAAACAGGTTGTTTGGCAAACTTTAGAAAACAGTTAGCCCCTTTTAGAAAATAACTCCATTTTTGGTCTTTGAAAACAGTGATCCTAGGTTCAGAGGTTGGTTACGTGTAGGGAAGATGCACTAAGCCATCACCCTACCCCGCCCTTTCGGTACCTACATGTCAATCTACCCTAGATTCACCTATGAGAGTCTCCAACTAACTAATGTTCAATCCTATCCACTTTTGAAAATAATGTTTAGAAAAACATGATGCATGATATGCAAGTGCAAGAAAAGAGAGTTGATTTGTAAATAGATTTGAAAAGAGAAATTTGATTTGATTTTAGAAGAAAGATTTGAAAGGATAGATTTGAATTTGGAAAGTTTGAAAAATTAGAAATAGAGACTTGGAAATAGGAATTTGAAATTGAAAGTTTGAAAATAGATTGGAGATTTGAAAAGATTGTGGAATTTGAGACTTGGAAAATGTGGAGACCGCACCCATGAGGGTTGCCTACGTATCCTTTTGGAGGAATCAGGTCAATCGTAGTTCGGACAAGAGTCTGATAGAAAATAGAAGATTTTGATTGGAAGAAAGAAACTTTGAATTGGAATTTGGATTGGAAGATTGAGAGATTGAACTTTGATTAAAGATTTGAAAAGATTGGTTTTAGGAAACCTCGACTTAGGAAAGAGAGGATTTAGAGAAGACTGGAGATTAAGAAATATTGGACTCGAATGTTGGAATTGGAAGATTGGAGAAAGATTGGAATTAGGAAAGGTTCGAATTAAGAAAGTTTCATTTTAGGAAAGTTTTGGTTTAGGAAAGTTTCGAATTAGGAAAGTTTTCGAAATAGGAAACTTTTGGGTTAGGAAAGTTTCGATTTGGAAAGATTTGAAGTTTTAGGAAAGTTTAGAATTTAGAAAGCTTGGAAGTTTAGAAAGATCTAACTTAAGAAAGTTTTGAATTTAGAAAACTTTGAATTTGGAAAGATTTGAAATTTGGAAAGTTTAAGATTTAGAAAGTTTTAGAGTTTGAATTTTAGAAAATCTTGAGATTAGGAAAGGTTTAAATTTAGGAAAGATTTGAAAACTTAAATTTGGAAAGTTAAGATTTGAAAAGGGGTAGAATTAGGAAAAGGTTGAATTAGGAAAGATTTGAAAGTTGAATTTTAGAATTTAGAAAAGATTTTTATGTTCAAGTTTTGGAAACTTAAGATTTAGGAAAGTAGAAGATTAGGAAGGAGTTAAATTAGGAAAGATTTGGATTAGGAAGGGATTGGATTTTGTTTCTAAAAGAAAAGGTTTGATTTTGTTTCCAAAAAACGGAGGATTGGATCTAGTTTCCTAAACGGGAGATTGAAATTGGTTTTCTAAAGGGAAGGTAGGATTTGATAAGGATTTGGAAGGGGAAGTTTTAGAAACCCTAGATTTGGAAGTGTATAGTTTTGACGTAGAAAAATAGGTTTTGGAAACCTAGGTTTTAAGGCAAGTTTGAAAACTATATTTTTTGAAAGAAAATTAGGGTCTCCTAATCGTGGCTCTAGGGCTTGACTTGGGCTCTAAGGAAAGGGATTTTTGGAAAGTGTGTGTTTTTGTAAACAAGTTTTTGGAAGGAAATCCTAGAGAGGAGTTTTTAGAAAGAAGATTTTGGAAAGAGAGTTTTTAGAAAGATTTTTGGAAGGAGATTGTTGGAGAGAGTTTTTAAAAAAGTGATTTAGGGGTCATTTTTAGAAAGTGAATTTTGAGGGGAGTGTTTTGGAAGGGAGTTTAAAAAGGGAGTTTTAAAAAATAGATTTTTGGAGGGAATTTTTAGAAAACAATTTTGGAATGAAGAGTTTTTGAAAAGCATGTTGAAAAAAAGGGTTTTAGAAAGAGAGACTTTTGAAAATAGAGTTTTTGTTGGAAAGTATAAAAATGTTTCACTTTCCTAAAGTGATTCTAACCACAAGAAGGTTAGAACCACTTTAAGAAAGTGGTTTTGAAAACAAAAAGATTTAAAAATATGGACCATGGAAGTCCCTTTAAATATAACATTTTTCTAAAGCAACCCTAGCCATGGAAAGGCTAGAATCACCCTAGAATTGTGATTTTGAAAGCAAGTTTTGAAAAAGTAGATTTTGATGCAATTTTTAAAACAAGTTTAATGCAAGTTTTGAAAACGAGTTTGAAAACGATTTTTGGAAGAATGTAAGATAATGATATGCACAATGCAAATTGGGGTCGTGAACATACAAGGTTAAGGCTTCACCACATAATCAAGGGGGCCGAACCCGCGTGGTCTCCGGTTAAACTAAAAGAAAGCCCCTGACACGGTGACCCTCCAGTAGTCTAATCCTACACATGGACCGGAAGTCCCCTTCTTTCAAGCATGCAAAGAAAGGGGGGGAAAGAGATGGGGGATTAAAATAGAGAAAACCCAAGTGGGTTAGGAGAGAGAAGAGAGAGGGGGAAGTGCAGAAATTTAAATAAGAAGCCTACCTTGTGTCTTCTTCATTTTGCTTGGCTTTGCGCGCCTTACTTTTCTTCGGTCTTCACTCCACTTCAGTCTTCAAGGGCTTGTCTTCGGTCTTCAAATATTCGTAGTTGCAGCAATCCAAGTCTTCAATGGAGGATTGGAGGCTAGTGTATAACTGTATAGGGGTGTGTATGAGTGTATAGAAGACTAGGGTTTGTGTATGGTGGCTAGGGTTTGGAAAACCTAGGGAAGCTAGGGTTTTAGGAGTATACGAGCTCTGTATATCGAATATTAGGGTTTTTAGATTGAGTTTGCGGACCTCCTTCACACTGGAAGAGGCTTTGTATTTATAGAGATGGGACAGACCTAGAGCCTGTTGCAGTGGCGCCAGGCCAAAAATGCTTCCTAGTGGCGCCAGGCCAAATATTGGCTTGGCACCACTAGTAGTGGCGCCAGTCAATTAGGAAACTATTAAGGTCAGCAAGCAACGTATCTTTGACTAGATTGGGGCACCTATACTAGTGACTATCATGCAATTTTTAGCCTGGCTTCACTAGGAGTGATTCTGGAAAGTCTAAGAAGGAGTTTGAGAGATCGAGAATGACCTGGAAGGCCGAAAAAATGGCAAGAACACCTAGAATAGTGTCCCGGAGGTATTTGACTTGAAAAATGAAGATAGGATGTATTGGAAGGATTTGACCGGGCCATTAGGGGCAAAACGGTCAATCGGGTCAGAAAGCTACTGGGACGGACTCGGACTGTCCCGGAAGAAGACTCGAGATTTGGAAACATTATTGAGAATGTTCCCAAAGGTTGCCGGTTTGATACCCAGAGCCGGTGTGGTCAGAAAAGGCGATCGGTCCTCCTAGTGCAAAACTATCATTTTGTACCGGGTTTTGCCGGAATCGACTCGGAATGATTTGGAAAGATAGAGGAAGGCTTAGAATACCGGTTTGGTACTCAGAGCCCGCGTGGCTAAAAAAAAGCGACCGGCCTACCAGGGGCAAAACGATCATTTTGCCCCTGGTTTACCGGAATTGACTCGGAATGATCCGGAAAGATTAAGGAAGGTTGGGAATACTATAAGAAGCATTCTCGGGAGGTTACCGGTTTGATACCTAGAGCCGGTGTGGTTCCCAGGGCGTTCGGATGCCTACGGGCGAAATGGTCATCTTAACTAGAGAGTCTCGAAACTGGCCCGAAACTGACTAAAAGGCACCTAATCGTGCCGGATTGCCTTTAAGACAATCTTAGAAGGTTGGACTCACTGTTCTGAAGACTCAGGTGTATTATCAAGAAACGTGTTGGAAAAGGCCCAAATGACAGTTTGGTCATTTTTTACTGAAGTGGGCTAGCAGGCACTGGTGTTAACCTGGGTTTTGAGTGTTTCCGTCACTCTAACGGCGGTCGTGTGATACAGGGGTTTGTTGGCAATTCCCTATATCGATCTGTTTGCGAGTATTTTCGCTACTCTGACGGTTGTGATGTTTGCAAGTATTTTCGCTACTCTGACGGTTCGCAATCATTCCTGAGACTACCTGATCTCGGGAAGCTGCTAAAGGGACTTAGCGCCTAAGAATTAACTTTCTCAAAAGGCGTGCCTAAAAGGACATTTCTGCATTGGCGGGCTAGCAGGCGCCAAAGGTGGACCGTTCTACCATTTAGGGGACTTGGGGTCTCGTCCTGATCAGCAAGTTTAAAGGGACTTACCGTTTCGAAGAGATTTTCTTCGAAAAATGCACCGAACCGTCTCGAGCAATAAACTGTCTCGAGAGAGGGATTGGAATTGGAAAATGGTCTTATCGTCTTCGGAAAGACGTGCCTGATTAGAGTAGATTTACCGTCTTAAGGAATAAATTGTCTTAAGAGAGGGATTGGAATTGGAAAGGGGTCTTATCGTCTTTGGAAAGACGTGCCTAATTGGAGTAGATTTACCGTCTCGAGGAATAAACTGTCTCAAGAGAGAGATTGGAATTGGAAAGGACAATGCCCCTAGGGCATTTTGATCATTTTGCCTCTATTTGGGCCTAGTAGGCCTAGGAAGCGATGGATAGACGGGATTTAGACTTAGAGAGTTGGGTTCGATTGGAATACGTCCATATTGACTTGAGTACAAGTTATGGGCAGAGTGTAGACTGCCGAGCGGTCAAAAATGAGGTGCTTATAGTAGAGTGCCAAGCGGTCAAAAATGGGATGCTTACAAAAACTATCTTGGTTTAGACTTGTGTTTTAGTAAAGAATTGAAGCTTCCTAAGGTTTATGCAACCCAGGGTTGAAACATGCACTTGAAATAGAAAAGTTTGATTTTAGAAAGCTTGATCTTAGAAAACTTAGAATTAGAAAAGATAGGACTTAGGAAATATTGGAAATGGTTTGATTTAATTTAAAAACAATTGACTTGGAATGGTTGGAGAAGATTTGACTTGAATATTTGATTTGAAAGAATTTAGAAAGTTAGAGTTTAGGAAAGATTGGATTTAGAAAATCTTTGAATTAGGAAAGTTTTAAAATAGGAAAGTTTCATTTTAGGAAAGAATTGATTTTGGAAAGATTTGTAATTAGAGAGTTTTGAATTAGGAAGGATTTGAACTTAGAAAGATTTGAAATTTGAAAAGATTTGGAAGTTTGAAATTAAGAAAGATTTGAAAGTTTAAAATTTGAAAAGATTTTATCTCTATTTCCTAAAGTTGAAGATTGAGTTTTATTTCCAAAATTGGATGATTTGATTTTGTTTTCAAAGTTGGAGGACTTGATTTGGTTTCCTATATTGGAAGATTTGATTTGACATGAAATTAGAAAGGTTGAATTTTGAAAGTCTTGAATTTAAAAATCTATGATTTTATGTAGAAAAATAGTTTTTGGAAATCTATTGTTTAAGGCAAAATAAGAAGTCATGATTTTAAGAAAGGAATTAGGGTTTCCTAATCATGGATTCTAAGATTTTGACTTAGACTCTAAGATAAAGAGTTTTTGAAAAGTAGATATTTGAAAGGAGTTTTTAGGAAATAGATATGCAAAATTATTTGGAAAAAGGTTTCATTATAGGCTTTTACAAGTCTCTTAAATATCTCACTTTCCTAAAACGATTCTAACCATGAAAAGATTAAAAGAACCATTACAAGGTTGTGATTTTTTACAATAACAAGGGTATGAAATATGGATCATAATGATCACATTGAATGTTACACCTTCTTAAAACAACCCTAACTATGGAATGACTAAAATCATCTTAAGATTGTGGTTTATTGAAAAATAATTTAGGGCCATGGAATGGTTAGAATTATCTTAGGAGTATGATTTTGAAAACAAATTTGAAAAAAGGCGATTTTGAATGCAAGTTTTGAAAGAGAACTTTGATGCAAGTTTGAAAATAATTTTAAAAACAATTTTGAATAGATGTACGAATATGATATGCATAATGCAATAGGGTCGTGAATATACAAGGTTAGGCTTCACCAAATAATCAAGAGGCCCGAACCCACATCGTCTTTGGTTGAATTTGAAGAAAGCCCCCACCATAGTGACCTTCAACAATTCTTCCTAGGTATGAACCGGGACATCCCTTGTTTCAAGCATACAATAAGATGAGATAGAAGATGAGGATTAAAATAGGAAAAAACCCAAGTGGGTTAAGAGAGAAAAGAGAGGGGGATTACATAAAAGTAAATAGAAAACCAACCTTGTCTTTTTTTTTGCTTTGATTGCTTTGTTTACTTCACTTGACTTGAACTTTGAGAGTTTTAAAGATGCAGCACTTGGTATTCAATGGAGGCTTGAAGGCTTGCGTTTGAGTATATGGGGTATATAAAGGCTAGGGTTAGAGTGTATGAAAGCTAGGGTTTGAGGAGGCTTGAGAGTATTAGGGTTTGAAAGGATTCGAGCTCTGTTTTTAGAGAGACTGAGTTTGCTGCCCTAGAATACGTAGGGGGATGGTTTGTATTTATGGGCAAATCGAATAAGAACTGGCGCCTATTACAATGGTGCCAATCCAAATTTATCCTTAGCCCCACTAGGAGTGGCGCTAGATTATTTTTTGACTTGGCGCCAGCTTATTTGAAAAAAATTTTAAGGTGGCAAGAAATAGATCTTTGACCCTTGTGACACAAGCCAGAAGATTTAGGTGTCTGTCCTAGTGACTATCATGCAATTTTTAGTCTGGTTTCAGTAGGAGTGACTCCAGAAAGTCCTAGAATGATCTGAAAAGTTTTGAGTGACCAGAATTGGCTGAGAATGGATGGAATTCTTGAAAGAGTGTCTTAGAAGTAACGAGTTTGAGAAATAATGATGGAATAGTTAAAAAGGTTGACTGGCCCACCAGGGGCAAAACGATCACTTGAATTGGGAAAATACCAAAATGGACCTAGAATCACTCATGAGAAGGCTTGAAGGATGGAAACACTAGGAAGAGTGTTATAAGAGATTACTGGTTTGATACCTAGAGCCGGTGTGGTTGGAGAAGGCTACTGGCCCACCAAGGGCAAAACAGTCATTTTGTACCAGGCTTACCGGAATAGACTCAAAATGGTCTGGAAAGGTGTTAGAAGGTTGAGAATGTTATTTAAAGTATCCTCGGAAGGTAACTGGTTTGATACCTAGAGCTGGGGTGGTTCTTGGAGGTGATCGGATGTTTAGGGGTAAAATGGTTATTTTGACCGGATGCTCTCAGAATCGATCCGAAAGCCACTGGAAAGCGCTTAAACGTGCTAAATTTTCTTTGAAAAAATCTTGGAATGATAGACTTACCACTTTGAGAACTTAGGTACTTCCTCGAGAAATGTGCCAGAAGGGCTTAAGGGGCAGTTTGGTCATTTTTTACCAGAGTGGGCTAGTAGGCACTGGTGTTAACCTGAGTTTTGAGTATTTTTGTCACTCTAACAGTGTGTGACTAGTTGGTTTCCAAAGGTATCCCGTCCTTCGGTAAACGTGTCATGGCCAATAAGCGTGTTCAATCCCATGATACAGAGGATTTATTAGCAATTCCCAATGTCGACTTATTTACGAATGTTTCCATCACTTTGATGGTTTGCGTTCATTCTGGAGACTGACTGATCTCGGGAAACTGCTGGATGGTCTTATAGTCTAGGGGCCTTAGGTACTTTCCCGATTGGCGTGTTAGATAACGGACATTCTACATTGGCAGGCTAGTAAGCACCAAAAGTGAACTGTTCTACCATTTCAGGGACTTGGGTTCCGTCCCGGTCAACAGGTTTGAAGGGACTTATTGTTCCAAGGAGTTTTTTTGATAAACGTACCGTGCTGGATGGATTTATCGTCTAAGGGATCAGCTTTCTCGAAAGACGTGCCAAATTTAGTTTAATTGGTTTAGATTAGAATTGGAATTTCAAATTGAAATAAGGACTTACTGTCTTTAGGAAGACGTGCCAATTGGAATTGGACCAGGCAATGCCCCAAGGGCATTTTGGTCATTTTGCCTCTGTTGAACCCAGCGGACCCGCAAAGCAGTTGACTGACTGGATTGAGTCTGGAAAGCTAGTTTGGGCTTAAATATGTCTATGTCAGTTTGAATGTGAGTCTAGTCGGGCTAGAGACTGCCGAGCAGGTAAAAATGGATTGCTTATAAAAATACCATGCATTTTCTCACTTGTTTTCTCGAGTACAAAAAAACCGGGGCGTGACATAAGTTATGCGATAAAGTAGGATGTATTTATAGGTGCTGAGCAACTAACCAAAGGGGTCGACTCCTTACTTTAAGGTGTTGACACATCTTCTGTTAAAACACTTCCTAAGCAATCTGTTAAAATAGGTCAACTCCTTGGATATGAGGGGTTGACACATTTCAACAGAGTCCATCAAGAGCCATTTTTTAGAGTACATGGGTCGACTCCTTGACGTAGTGGTTGACTCATTTTCTAATGACATGCATAAATGACTTATGGATGGTACCTCAATGTAGCACATTATTACACATCAATTTTGAATGATTCAAGCATATTTTTCACAAGAATTAATTAAGATAATTGATTGCTCCTTCCTAATTCTCTTCTAATAATACAAAATCTATCCTCATTCAAAGGTTTTCTAAATATATCAGCAAATTGTTGATCTGTGCTAATAAAATCAAATTTAATATCACCTTTTTGCACATGATCACGTATAAAATGATATTTAATTTCAATACGTTTTATGCGTGAGTGCTGAATGGGGTTCTTGGTCAAATTGATAGCACTTGTGTTATCACATCTTATTGGGATGTGTTCAAAAGTCAGTCCAAAGTCCTCTAGTTGGTGTTTGATCCAAAGGACTTGAGCACAACAACTTCCAGCTGCAATGTACTCAGTCTCAACTGTGGAAAGTGTAAGTGAGTTTTATTTCTTACTAGACCATGAAACAAACATATTACCAAGAAATTAATAAGAGCCACTTGTGCTTTTTCTATCAATTTTTCTACCAGCATAGTTAACATCAGAATACCCAATCAAATTGAAAGATGTACCCTTAGAATACTATAATCCAAGGTTAGGTGTGTGCTTGAGATATCTAAAAAATTTTTTAACAGCAACAACATGTGATTCCTTAGTATTAGATTGAAATCTAGCACATAGGCATACACTAAACATAATATTAGGCCTACTAGCAGTTAGTTAAAGTAATAAGTCAATCATACTTCTATATAATTTGATATCCACAGAGATACCTTTCTCATCTTTGTCAAGCTTTGTTGCAGTACTCATGGAAGTGCTCAATGGCTTTGCATCCTTCATACCAAACTTCTTGAGTAAGTCTTTGATGTACTTAGCTTGGTTTATAAAGATACCAACCTTTTATTTGAAGTCCAAAGAAGAAGTTGAGTTCTCCCATCTTACTCATGTCAAATTCACCCTGCATACATTTAGCAAATTCCTTGCAAAACTTCTCATTAGTAAAGCCAAATATGATGTCATCCACATATATTTGCACAATAAGCATATCATAGTCTCTAATTTTAATGAAACGAGTTGTGTCAGCCTTTCCTCTTGTAAAACTATTTTTAGTAAAAAATTTGCTTCAGCTTTCATACTAAGCCCTTGGGGCTTGCTTTAAACCATAGAGAGCTTTTGTAAGTTTGAAACACATGATTTGAAAATAAAGAATTTTCAAAACCAGAAGGTTGTTCAACATAAATCTCTTCATATATAAAAAATTAAAAAATGCACTTTTGACATTTAATTGATAAAGTTTTAAATTTTTAAAATATGAAAGTGTAAGCAACATTCTAATAGCCTCTAATCTAGCTACAGGTGTAAAGGTCTCACCAAAATCAATTTATTATTTTTTACTATAGCCTTGAGCTACAAGTCTTGCCTTATTCTAACTACAGTTCCAGATTCATTCATTTTGTTTCTAAACACCCATTTTATTCCAATTATAGTATAATCTTCAGGCCTAGGAACAAGGTTCCAAACCTCATTCCTTTCAAATTGGTTTAAATCTTCTTGCATGGCCATAATCCAAAACTCATTATTTTCATCATCTTGAAAACATTTTGGTTCAATTTATGAAAGAAAAGCAAGATGATTACATACATTTCTAAGAGATAATATTGTTCTTACCCCTTGTGATGGATCACCCAGTATTTATTCTATTGGATGGTTGTGGACAAATTTTCATTACTTTAGCAGCCCTTCATTCAGATCTTGTTGGCTTGAAGAAGTGTCTTGGTTTCCTTGCAATTGTGGTGGAGCTTCACTTTGAGTTGGATTGATATTCAACTTGTCCATGCTATGTTCCATATCATTTACATCATCACTCATAAGATTTCTAGGCAAAGAATTTAGTTCATCAAAGGTAACATGAACTGATTATTCAACAACTAAAATTCTCTAATTAAAAACTCTATAGGCCTTGCTATGTGTGGAATAGCCAAGAAACACACCCTTATTAGATTTTGCATCAAACTTATCAAGGTTGTCCTTATTGTTATTCAACACAAAATATTTGCATCCAAAAGCTCTAAAGTATAAAATATTTGGTTTCTTGTCTTTCCAAAGCTCATATGAGGTTTTGTTTAAAAATTTTATCACCAAAACTCTGTTTAACACATAGTAAGCCGTGTGAATAGTTTTAGCCCAAAAATATTTTGGTAAACTGTTTTCACAAAGCGTTGTTATCCCCATTTCTTCTAAAGTCCTATTTTTCCTTTCAACAATGCCATTTTGTTAAGGAGTTCTAGGTGCTGAAAAATTGTGTTTAAAACCATTTTCATCACAATATATTCTAAAAGGTTTACAATCAAACTCACTGCCAAGGTCAATCCTAATTGCTGTGATTGTAAATTCTTTTTCATTTTGAACTTTTTTACAAAACTTGGTGAAGAAAACAATTGTTTCATTCTTGTAAGTTAAAAAGAATGTCCATGTGAATCTTGAGTAATCATTAACAATAACAAGAGCATATTGCTTGCCACTTAAATTCAAAGTTCTAGTTGGTCCAAACAGATCCATATGCAATAGTTGTAGTGGCCTAGAAGTAGAGAGCATGTTTGTAAATTTAAAGAAAATTCTGGTTTGCTTTCCCATTTGACATGCATCACAAACTTTTTCTTTTTCAAATTTGAGTTTGAGAAAACCCTCTACTAACTTATTTTTTAAAATTTTTAAAAAGAATACTCATACTAATATGGCAAAGCCTTCTATGGCACAACCAACTATTCTCACTATTCATAGCTAAAAAGCATTTGATTTTGCACGAAGATAAATCATTTAAATAAAAAATATAGATATTGCCTTGTCTATGACCAGTTAATGTGGGCTTGTTGTTATTTATGTTTACTACAATACACTTAGAAGATTCAAACACTACTTTATAACCTTTGTCACACAATTGAGTAATGCTCAACAGGTTATGCTTAAGGCTTTTAACAAGTAAGACATTCTTAATAGAGGTTGAAGAATTTTTACCAATACTACCTATACCTATGATCTTCCCTTTGCTATTGTCTCCAAAAGTGACCAAACCTCCATTCTTTGGTATGAGAGATGTGAATTGAGCTTCATCTCCAGTCATATGTCTCGAATAACCATTATCCAAGTACTAATGATCTTTTTTAGACTTTGCATGAAGACATATCTACAAAAACATCAACTCAAACATTGACCTTTGGCACCCAAATCATTTTGGATCAATGGGAGTTAGTCTTCAATGGTTCTCTTGGAACCCATGCAATTTTAGAAGCTTGTGATTTTTACATGGCAAAACATTGATTTGCAAGATGACCTCTCTTATGGAAATAGAAGCAAGTAATTTGAGTTTTTCCACTAGGAGATGCAAACTTCGTTTTTAAAAAATCTCTTCTAAAAAGGATTGTATCCAAGGCCAGCTTTATCAAGACAACATTTATGTTTGCAAAGCATTGCATTAAGTTTTTCTTTTTCATCAACACATTTCGAAAGAGATTTTTCTAAATCATTGACTTTTTCTTTCAAAACATAATTTTTCTTTTTCAAAATTTCATTTTCGTTTTGTAAATTTTCACTTTCCTTGGTGAGAGTGGATACCATTGTTTTTAGAAGATTGTTTTTTATGCCCATATTTTTAAATTCAGCAAGCAAGTCATCAAAAGTATTGTGTAGTTAATCAAATGAAAAATTGGATGAGTTAGAGAGAACTATCTCAGGTTCTTCTTGGGCCATGAAACATATATTTGCAACCTCTTGATGTTCAACTTCTTTATCAGAGCTACCTTCCTCATCATCACTCCAAGTAATGGCAGCCAAAACTCTTTTTCCAAATTTGCTTTTCTTGCCCTTCTTCTTGAGCATAGGATATTTAGCTTTCATATGTCCTGGTTTCTTGCATTCGAAACATACAATGGTTGAATTCTTGTTGTTAGATTCTCCTTTTGCCTCAAGCCTCTTTTCTCCCTTCCACCTTCTTGTCATGAATTTCTTAAATTTTCTAGTGATGAAAGCAAGTTCCTTCTCATCTTCATTTTCATTCTTAGATTCATTTTCTTGTGTGGTGGAATTGAATGCAACAGACTTGTTTCTCTTATCCTCCTCTTTCTAAGCATTCTGTTTTTGGGTAAGCTCATAGGTCATGAGAGAACTAAGAAGCTCTTCAAGAGGTAGAGTATTAAGGTCTTTAGCTTTTTGTATGGCTGTCATCATAACTTCACATGTCTTTGGCAATGATCTCAGGATTTTCTTTACATGTTCACTGTTAGGAAAAACTTTTCCAAGAGATTTTAAGGCATTAACAATGCCAATAAATCTAGTAAACATTTCTGTAATTGATTTATCAGTTTTCATTCTAAATAATTCATAATTATGCACAAATAGAAATTCTATTGAATTCATTTGGTTCTAAGGCACAATATAAAATGTTTATAGCTTTAGCATTAAATTGCATAAGCTTTAAGTCATCCTCATCTCATTCACTTTCAGGTTTGGGCACAATTACCTTCTTTATGGTCTTGGTGGGATGCTTAGAACCATTAACAATAATCCTCCAAAGTTCATAGTCAACCGATTGAATATGAATTCTCATCTTATTTTTTCAATAATTGTAATTAGCTCTATTAAACATAGGAGGTCTGTTGGTGGATTGACCCTCACCTAGAGAGCTTCCAAACATGATTGTCATGGATCAACTCTAAGGATGTTAAACTTCTAAAATAGAGCACTAGCTCTGATACAAATTGTTGACCCAAAGATGCAACTTAAGAGGGGGCTAAATTGAGTTTTTTAAAAATTAATTACAAAATAATGGAATCAAAATCAAGTTAAGCAATGGAACAGTGAATCAAGGTGTGTGTGTGTGTGTGTGTGTGTGTGTGTGTGTGTGTGTGTGTGTGTGTGTAAACAAATAGTGCAATAGCAAACAAGGAATAGAAAGCAAGCAAAAAACAGAACACCAAGATTTACTAAGGTTTAGTCACAACGTGTGACCTACGTCCTCACCCTCAAGAGCCCCTTGAAACAAAGGCGGAACCAGAATTTTGATTTTTCCTAGGCTAGCTAAAATTTAATGAATTACCAAAAAAAAAATTATATAACATGTATATGCAAAAGTTATATAGACCAAATAATTTCACAACTAATATGTAACAAAAGTGTACACAAACAGATAAATATTAAAAAATATTCAAGAAAAAGTACCTATTAAAGTTGTGGTCGACGATTTTTCAGGGAATAAAAATCATTTATTATCGAATCTACATCGATAGGTTTAGAAAGTTCTCTTTCGATATAGACAATCATAAAATCTAAAAGAAACGCATATAAAGAAAAGAGAAAATTTGAGAACACAAAGTACATGAGTAATGGAGGCCTTCAAGGGTGAAGGTAACGGGAGTAAGAACTCTGCTCTTCACATCTTCCCTTGTCTCTCTCAAGTTCATACAACTTACTTGAGGTCAAAACCTAATTTAATGGGTTAAAATAATTTTTTTCTTTACGAAGATAATAAAAAAAAATTAATAGTTAGACAACAACATAAAGCATGTTAAATAATTTTTTTTAATGGTTAGATTGTAACTCTACCTCTCTCCTATGACACTTTTTTTAATGGTTAATTAATTAATTTAATTTTTATTAGGTTTAAGTATTAAGATTGAAGTGAGCTGTGTTAGGTAATTGAGTTAGGTATTGAGCTAGACAATATAAAAGGGTGGGACGAACAGGGCAATAATAAGGTGAGCTAAAATTAAATATTAAAAAATTTTGTACATAAAAAATAGGAGTTAGGCTGGGCTCCCCTGGGGTACATCCTAGGGGAGCTTTCATAGTGGCTCCACCCTTACCTTGAATACTCTTCCACTATACAAATAAAGATTACACAACAAGTGCTAGTTTTTCAAGTGACCAGCTCACTTTTTACAAGAGTTCTTCCTAAGCTCTAGTCATTCTAAGTGATTTTTTTCTAACTTCACTCAAACTTACAAGTGTTTCCCCAAGAACACTCAGCCTTACAAACCCTTACAATGAAATGAATAAGGATTACACAAAGTATAACTCTCTTAAAGAGTAGATATGGAAGTGAAAGATCAATAAATACCCCGAATTCCCAACAAAAAGAATGTTTCTGATGTGGTTCAGGAATTTCAACTCTCAATCACATGTATAGCACTAGAATATTTTGTATTCTTATGTATAAATGCTGTGGGGGTCTTGGTTTTATAGTCTTGCATTCATTATAGTTGTTGAAGGTAGTTGGAGATGCATTTAATGCAAGATTAGTCGAGCAAAATGTTTAAAAATATAGTCGTTACAAGCAATACGTTGACCACTTTTCTGCATTTGTCGGCCCTTTTTGTTCTGTCCCCAGCTTCTTAGTAATCTGCTTCAATGTGTCGACCTATGCAGACAATGTGTTGACCCTTTTGTGTTCTCCAACAGATGTCATCAAAACTTTGTTCTAATGTGTCAACCCTTTTAAAATGAGGAGTCGGCTCTTTTTGGACCTTTTCCAAGCCTCTAAACTGTACCAATGTGTCAACCCTTTTTGTAGAGGGGTCAACTTATTTCTCTTTGGCAGATTCCAATTCAACTCACTATTTCAATGTGTTGACTCTTCTGAAGCATATGTCGACCCTTTTGCTCAGAGACTTTAACTTTGTAAGACTTTTTCAATTCTTTACAGAACTCTTCAAGCTCTTCAAGGATCATCAACTTGAGACTTCTAATGCTTGAAAGGTCTTCTTCAAGGCATATGGATCTTCAAAAACATTTCCAATATTCATTCTTCCAAGTATTCATCAAATCTCTAATGGGACTTATTATCTTGACTTTGCTTGATTCTTGACTTCTTTGAACACCTTAAATCTCTTCATAATTCCAAGTCTTTATCAAATATTCATGAAAGCTTTCAAGACTTGTGAAATGATATTGTTGTATCATTCCATCATGTTCTTCATTCCTTTTTAACAAGCCTCAATACATAAGTAGAGTAATATATGCCAAGTGTCAAGTTTCAAGTCATTTAAGAGTAAATCAAATTTGCACACTAATTAAAATTATTAGACAACTTAACACATAGTTTTGTGATCATTAAAATGAAGACATGGAGTCAACAATTAGCACAATACAAGCCTTGACACACAAGCTCCCAAATAAGGCGCAAGGGCTGGGAGGCTTACTAAAACAAACTCACGGGCAGCCTGCCCCCTATGCTAAGTGGTATTAAACTATTTGTATTTTACCTATGAAAGTCCAGTTGCATGGGGAAAAAAAAAAAAACAAATATTTTGAAAAGAAGGCAGTTGGAGTCATTTGAATTAATGGTCATCTCTCACCTTAATCGCTATTGCTTGAAGGTGTTGAAGACATGAGTTTGAAACCTTAATTCGAAGCCATCCACAGTCAGATCCAAGGGCACCTTAAAACCCCAATATTGAAAGCCATATCAGGTTGTAAAATTCAGCAGCCAAAGGAAAACAAATTAATAAAATCAGTTGTTTAAATTTTCTTTATGCGGAAATCCGCATACTTTCCAGGCATGGATTCTTACCGTGGTGAATTATCCCCAAATATCCCATAATAATTGATTTTGAGGTACATAATCTCGAGTCAAATAAGAATTTTTTTTTTTTGAAATCATTAATTAATGTATTTAGGCAATGTCATGCACACGAGATGTGTATGTAATTCTCTATTTGACAAAGAAAAAATAACAGTAACAACTCCGGTAATTCAACCAAAAAAAAATCTGTAAATTGGTTATTGAAATTGTCAGTTTAAATAAGCCAAAAAAAATTTTTTTTTTCCAATTCACCCAATGTCATGTGGAGATCAATCTTAATATGAGCTTTATAATAGTATATATGTATATAAAGTTTGTTTTTATGTCCAAATCACCCAATGTCACATGGAAATCTATCTTAATTTTAGCTTTGCCTATGTCACCACCAAACTCTAACCTACTGGTATCTATATTTTAAAAATTGAATGGGGCAGCAATTCCCGTATAAGTTTAATTGAGAGTATAGTATGAATCCTGAAGTAAAAAATATAGAACTTAAAAGTATTAAATATAAATGCTCCAATATATGAAAAAGTTTGGCACTTTCAAATAATGAACAGGTTATCGCCTTGATGGATAAAGATAGACTCAGCGTTATGAAAGAAGTCACAGGCTCTGTTTCGAGTTTAACAGACAGGTCGACAGTTCCGTCACTGGATAATAATTGCTGCACCGTGATAGTAAAAAATGCTGTCAGATTCTTCTTGACTTTTGTTTTTCATGATTCATGCTTTCCATTCGTGAATCACTGGTACGCTGCATTGGGTTACAGTCGTTGAGGGAGAGATATTTGATAAGCAGTAAGAAACTAACTGAGAGTTGTGCTAGTCGTGAGTTCTTCTTTATTGTGAAAAAGTAATTTTTTAGCGAGTATTACATAATTATCTCTGGACAAAGTTTTTGTTTTGGATATTTTTTGTCAATTAAAAAAGCTTCATCAAAGTAGAGGTTTTACCAAATTGGAAGCTTCACCAAATACAATGATTTGCTTTATAATACTAAGTATAGATAGATATATCAGTGCTTATATACATGGAAGACTCCTCTCTCTCTCTCTCTCTCTCTCTCTACCTTGTCAACCTCTCTGAAGACCCTTTAGGGTGGACATCGATGCCCCATGCCGTTTGTGACGTCTTTGGGGACAATCGGCTTCAGAGCCGCACCACCAACACCTTCTTAGTACTCCTTCGTGGCCATCGTCGGAGGCTACCTCGTACACAACTACAAAGCCTTCCCATTCACTGCAACACAAACCTCAAGAGCTGTTTCTTTCTCTCAATTGCTCTGTTACTCGCTCTAAATATATACCATAGCTATCACCCTGTTTCATTCAATGCTTCGTAGCAATCGCTCTATGACACAACACCTTCACATGAGGTGCAAGCAAGCAACCCACAAACATAAACCTCATTGTCCTTCACGAGAAGCAATTGAACGTCAGACCATGATTTGTTATTCTAAAATGAATGACCAATTATAAGAAAATAACTGGATACAATCGGTCCAACATTATTCTGCTAATTTGAAAAATAGGCATGTCATATTAATGCGATGTGTGGAAAAACAAAAAAAAAAAAAGAGGCCTGCGCCAACACAAAAAAACAGACAATGAACTATACTATCTGTAGACATATTTCAAGGCTATTCACCCATATGGATGTAAGGATGGCTCAAAATTTTTATAGTGAAACCTGGGAGTAGTTAGCACAAATATTATTCAAGCAAATAACATAACATGCACAACTAATGTTTAGGCACACTTATAGACAAGGAAAAGCAGTTGATTTTTTTTTTTTTTTTTATCAAAATGTGGTCAATCAATTTGAGCTATTGCAATTTAGGATCAGAAAGGGAGCATTTTTTTTATTTTTTTATAACAGTATGCTCTTTGTTAGCTAGCCTCATATGATCATATTGAGAAAGTGGGTACTTAATTCTTCAGAATTTAGGGCAACCCATTTGGTTGGCATCTACTGGACTCTTCCACTACGTATGAGTTATGTAGAAAAGTAAGGTGCAGAACTTCACTCTGGGTATTCTAGTATTGCATATATGCATGGGAATCTTAAGGAGTGATTTTTGTATTGATGCCTAGAAACGGTATTTGCTGTGCCTGGGCCTGTTGAAATCATTGAATAAATAGCTTGTGATGTGATGGAGTACTCAATTTAGATGGAACTTAGCATTCAGAACATAACGGTTTGCACTCATCTTTGGTGAGAAAAGGTCCCTTATCATTGCATGTAATGCTAAATTTTTGTTACTCAAAATTTGAACCCTGTGCTAGAGATAGAGACAGACGGAGAAGGAGAGATTATAAAAACTCTTACTTACAGACGGGTCACCATTGTATGTAATGCAAGTTGTGTCAAGCGAGATATTCATCAACTGAAAGTGAAGGTGTCGAATCGCTGTGCTGAAGTACTTTCCTAGACTCAAGGGTTACTGCGGGTGATCGAAATTGTTTGAGTTTTGCCAATGGAGGTTGAAGGTTTCAGTCATGATGGCCCAGATGGTTGAACTTCGGTTATGGGGCTTGTGACTTATAGATTTTGAAAGAAGGAGAGACATACTAGCGCGCGCGCACACACACAAAGATGAAGACTATACTGATAGATTGGTGACCAAGACGAAAATTTCTTATTTTGTGTTGAGGTTAAAAATGTGAACTTTTATTTTCCGTTAATGGTGTTAACTCAGGCCAAATTTTGATACTTAAGGTGTACAAATAGAACAGTTTTAGTTTAAATGATATTAAATCATAGTTACGGGGTAAAAGTATAAGTAACCCTTAAAAAAAAAATTTTTTGAGCATGTCAAGATATGATGTTGACAATCACACCAATGGCAAAAGTCAAAAATGAAAAATCAACCTTATAAAAGCATTTTGTGCTGTATCCTTGTTTATAAGAGAGAAATGGTAAATATATATAATAACAAAATGGAAAATTTTTACTTTTATCCTCTTAGTTTACTCTATATTCAGTTTTGCCCTTTTAGTTTAAAATTTTTTAATAATGCCCCTCCGTTATCATTTTTGCCCCACATTCATAATGACACTATACAAATGGTTTTTTTTCTAATTTAACCCTAATGTATTTTATGATTAACTAAGAGTTAATCCACTCTAATATCATATTTTTGTACCCCATTTATTTCTAAAGACAAATATATCAATTTAATTATGTACTTGCTCTAAAATCTATATTAAACTATAACATTTATAATAAAAAAAAATTCTAAAACAATAGCACTCTTGTGTGAAGCTAATACAGTAGCACTCAAATGATTAGTGCCTTAAGCCTAATATAACGTGTCAAGTATTGTGGCACCTATATCAATGTTCAAATTGCACAAATTGTTAAAAATAATAAAGCAAATAGTACTTGAGCAAATAATTTTTAATTTTAGCTTAATATTATTTGCAACATGAATTTATAGAAACCAAATTGACTAACTACATAAAAATAATATTGAGTTGTTTTTAATACCTATTTTAGATTAAGTTTATAACTTGAATTGATTTTTAAAATAAGAAAAAGGGTAAAAAAAATCCATGACTACTTATACAAGAAAGTTGTAAGTTAAGTAGAAAGTTTAAAATTAAATATTAGAAAATTTGAGGTTTACCTTCCTTTTTTGTTTACTAATAATTAAAAAAAATACACTATGATTTAAGAATAAATTAGAGAAGCAATTTTTCCTATTGTATGTTTTTCTTATGTAGAAGAAAGAGAAAATAGAATAAAGACTTGCCAACATGTACTTTTGAAAGTGTGATTATAAGGTTTGAAGGAAAAGAAGGGCAAAAATGAGAGACGTGGGGTATTTTTAAAGTATCTCAAAATTAAGAGGGCAATATTAAATATTTGTTAAACTAAGAGGACAAAAGTAAAGTTTTCCCTAAAATAAATAAAACAAAACACCTCATTTACCCTTAATGCCAACAAAGGCAAGAAAAATAATAATAATAATAAAAGAAGAAGATCTTATCATCTTCCGCGAAAAAGAGTAAAACTTGCAAACTAACTTATTAGTGTTGTTTTGAGACCAAAAATAAAAATAAAAAAAATAAAAATTACTTTATCATGTTCTAAATTGCGGTTCACTTTGCATATTTGATCATCCTCATTCCATCAATTAACAAACCAGATTGTTAGGATATATATTAGTCAATTTCCTAATATGTTTAGTTTCTTCTTTTCTATTCCTTGTTTAGCCGCTATGTATAAAGGCTTTCTCTTAATATAATAACTATTTCACAATATATTATGACACAAAAATTCTATTATAGGGTTCTCTCTCTCTCTCTCTCTCTCTCTCTCTCTCTCTCTCTCTCTCTCTCTCTCTTAATAGTATATGCTATCAGAGCCCTCTTGCTTGTGATATTTCAACATGGTATTAGAGCTATCGAGTTGTGGCCAATATTTCGTAAGCAATCTCCCTAAAAACAATTTTACTTTGTCATATGCTTGCATTGCACACGCTGCAGTTCTTCTCCACATGCCTCGCTTATCTAATCACTGAGCCTCTATGAATTTTCTGATTCCTCTGTCCTTGAGCACCTCGAATCTTTTGACTCTTTACTCATGCGGCATCTCCACGTGTGTATACTCATGCGCTCGCTTAGTCTATTCGGTTTCAGTTAAAAAATTCTCTTGTCCTGTTTAATCTTTTTGTGGCATTGTCAAAATTGTTTTCAAGATAGTTTTCAAATTTCCCTTGGTCCCAAACTAAAGTTGGTATTAATTTTACCTCATTGAGTTTGAGAATGTTTTCATTTTCTAATATGATTAGTTTCCATGTTTCTATTCCTTGTTCAATACTCTATATATAGAGGTTCTTTCTCGATATAATAAATTCTTCACAATGCATTGTAATACAAAGATTTTGTTTTAGGGTTACTCTCTCTCTCTGTCTATTCTAATATAGTACCAAGGCCTTGTCACTATCATTTCAACATAGATGAACCACATCAAATGTGTTATCAAAAATACGTCATTTCATATTAACAATTATTTCTTTATATATAACAACAAAGTTACTTGTTTTGAAAAAAGTTTTTTAAGTCTTAAGTTCAATTGGCCTCATCTCATCCCTTTATTTTTATTTTAAATAACGTATCAATTACATAATTAATAAAATAGAGATCATTATTCCAACGAAAAAATAGAAAAGATATGCATCCGATTTTGCCACCTCAAATGCCAAATTAGACGAGTTGTTGATGGATTGCCGATGATTTAACCTTAAAAGCTTCACAATTGAAGCACCAGCATTTAACAGCTTCTTGGTTTAATAGCAACTACAAAAATATGCAAAAAGGAGTTCAACAAAAATTCAATATTTTCTATATTTTTTATGAGCTTTTAGTTTAAATCATTATATTTTTTTATATAAAATTAAAATTAGAAGCTAATAGAAAAGAAAAAACTAGTTTTAAAAAAGCCAGTAAAAAAATACTCAAGTGTAAGAGTTGCCCATAAAAAATTTATCTCTTGTGAATACCTTGATAGATGACCTGCCTTTAACTAGACTAAAAAGGGACACTCAAACTGATCGAGATACCCTTTACCATTGAACCCAACCAAAAAAAAGGAAAAAGAAAAAGGCTTATCCAAACTATGTCGGACCATTAACCATTTTCCCCTCTTTCTTGATAAGGGAAGTCACTTGGTGGTGTTTGTTTGGCAAGCCTACTGGCTAAGTGATCTCAAATCCTCACTCAATAGTAAACATCTAGTTGCTTTGCTTCCATTTAGAATCTATACATCCTCAAGCGGCCTAAGTGAAGTGAGGCATAGATAGCAAAATTAAGAGATGTTAGCTAAAATGTCCTATGTGTGTTAACATGTTATCCACTTCAACAGAGAACGAAAATGATTACTAACAACAAAATGTCAGATTTTCCAAACAGGTATGGATGGTCGATAAGTGGATGGATTTTTAACAACTGCAGCAAACATTGAATATAAAAAGTAAAGAAAATGAAATATTGAAGACCGACAAATGTAATTTATTGATTTTCAAAGTCTGAGTCTTGGAAAAATGGTTACACTATTCCTAGAATAAGCTATTCCTACTCATACCCTTATATATACCCAGCGATGGGAAAGAAAGTCCAAGTTAGTACTCATGCTTTTAAATATTATTTTCGCTATGATCTCTTACCCTCCATATAATGGTAGATATACTATTTTTGTTATGATCTCTTGCCATTCATATAGTGGTAGATTTGACACTGTAATGCTTAAAATTTAGTGACAATAATTAAAATAAATATTGGGTATAACCTTGTACTACTTCATCATATTAATATAGTACAACGATCTAATGATAGGTAACCATATGATATGTTATTTAGTTTTGGGAGAAAAATTTAAAGTTTTGAATCCAATAGTCTTGATGATTAATATTTACATTGTCATACAGCTGTAATTTATTAGTTTAATATATTATTGAACTGCTGTACACATCAGCATGATGATGCAGTATAATAGTTGTAACTACTTTTTTATGTAATAACTAGTACTTCCCATAAATACGGTACATATATTTTCTGCAAGAACAATTCAAAATCTTTTATAGATCTTGATAATCCAAAAACATTTTATTTGAGCCCTTATCCACCTTTGGTAAATAAATTAGTAAAATTAAATTCTCATTTTTACCCCTTGGAGTTATTTTTGTAAAGAGAAATAATGTTTTCACTTCTTTGACTACATCAATCTTCCATATATACCCCTAAACCAGTTACTCATTTTACCGGTACGTATTTTATACCCTTTTGACATTTCTGACCAATTACTCCCTTCTCTGATCATAATTAATGCCTCTAAAAATATTTACGTATTTGGTCTTATTTTGGAGTAACTGTGACCACACCTACCGATAACTTTGTTCACATTTCTTGATAAAATTGATCATTCCACTGGTAACCAACTTTCAACCTTTTTTCTCTTTTCTTCAAAACGATCTCAAAGGGGGTGAAAATGAAACCAAACATTAGGCAACTATACTTGCAAATGAGCATACTATTTTGGGAGATTCGTCAATATTTTTTCAATTCAATTGCTTTAGATTTAATGAATTTCATGAGTAGCTAAATTTATTTCTTGGTAAAGATTGTGAAGATTACTTGAGCATCATGAGAATTCAATAAATGTAATTCAATTCGTATATTCTATATTTTCTTCTTATTCAATTCTTGATAATTAAACCCTTTTTTTGAAAACTTAGATTCCTAACTAAGCTTAATAAATTTCTATACACAAATTCTAGGTCTGGTATATTAATTGTATAGATCGATAGTATGAATCAATAATTTGAATGGATTATAATTCTAGAGTTAATTATCATTAAACTCATCCAAAACTTGTGTTCTTGACTAAGTCCTTTAATGTTCATGCACAAATCTTGAATTTAATATGGAGGTTGCTTAGATTGATGATTTGAACACAAGAATTTTATCACTTACAAATCTAAGTTGATTATCATTGATTTCATTATTTTTAATCGCTAAATTTGCCAAATCAATTACTCGAAACAAAACCGATAATTTAAGTTATAAAACCGTCATTGAATTTTCAGGTGATTTTCCAGGTGATTTGGTGATCAAATCAATTAGATCCAAAACTTCTTTTCCTAGATTAAAACTTCAAATTTCAATTGCAATGGTTTAGTTAAATCCAATCTTTTCAAACGTACTTATTTTTAGAAGTGAGATTTTTTAGGTATACTTTAATTGACAGATCTCTTGGCAATCCACGTCTATTACTTTTTTTGTGTTGATCCCTGTGAATTCGACCCGGACTCACTGGGTTATTACTACATCGCCAATCCTCCACATCGAAAGGCGAAGTCACAACTCAATTCGTTCATCGTACTAGTTCCCTTAGAAGTTTCCGATTCGATCAGTCGGCTTTACAAACTCAAACTAGCTAGCTAGGCACAAAAAGTTTTATGCAAGGACCAACAAAGATATCTTTTTCAATCTTGTAGTTAGCTGGAATTTCGATTCAAAATTGAAGCGTTGTATATTTATTTTAGACTGTTAATGATAATTTCGTAGTGTTATAAGTTGGGTAATAGAAACTCTAATAGCATAAGGTCCAGACGGATTGATGACCAAGTAGCTAGTAAAAATGATGATATATACATTTCAAGGAAACAAAGGTAAAATTAACTAAATGGAGGAAAGTAAAAAAGCAAAAAACAAAAGCAAAACAAAACACAAGGCCAGCGAATAATAACACAATTAGACCAGCATTGTTGTCTTGATAAACCATGCAAATTCAAAAGATACCTTAAAATACTAAAAAGTGGTGACTGAAAGACTGAAAAGCGGACATATTTGGGTATAATAGCGATAAGATGGAATTACGGGAGGGCTATATCATAAAACAATTCCATTCAAGTCAATTATGGAGGAATCCACAATATTGATTGACAACTCTAAAACCTGAACTTTGCAACACGACAGCTAAATCGGAAAGTGCCAGTAGTTCTCGGGACATTAACTTACTTCATAACTAGGGAGGCAATATAAGCACACCACGAGAGGCATTGTCTTCATTCACCTTTCCAAGAGGACAATGGTGGAGTTTCTGAATTTATCCACGTAGTTGACATATACAAATGCCTGTCACCCTTGACTGCATCGGCTGAAGCATAGGATTCGAGTTTAGCCATTTCTTCCGGCGTCAGCTTTACAGACAATGCACCAATGTTCTGGTTGAAGTTTGCAATCTTGGTGGTACCAGGTATGGGGGACACGTCGTTACCTTGATGATGGACCCATGCCAATGCCAGCTGTGATGGGGTGCAGCCCTTCCTTGCTGCCATATCATTGACCCGCTCAAATATCTTTTTATTATGCTCGAGATTTTCAGGTTTGAACCTTGGAAAATTCTACACAAGAAATACATGTTTTAGAATTACAACTACATATCTAGGATACAGGAGGACCTTAATAAATCTGGTTCTAATTGGTGATATGACATGAAGGTCAATAACTCTTTAACAAAAGCAAAGTATCACTGCGTATAGTTTTAATGTCAGTATGCTATTTTATTGAAGTATGTGCATCATATGAGATGAGCGATAAGATCAAACCAGCTTCTTCCTTGATAAGTGACATTCCAAATTCAAAAAGGCTCAAAGGTTGCACACTGGGTTCCAGATCAAAATCATGCTCAAAACAAGATGTTCTCTAATTTCCTAAAGTGATTTCACTTCAAACAGATAATATACTAAGAGCATGCAGACCAGATCCAATATAGAGTTGGTAATGCAAGAAAAAAAAAGAAAAATAATCAACTGCATAGAGTTTGTATGTTAACACAAAAAAAATAAAATAAAATAAAACTTGGGGTGCAACCACTAAAGCAATGTGAGTAGTCCAAAATCATATTATAAATTCCTAATTACCAAATAGAGCTTTAAGTACTTTGTAGACAGCTTTGCTTCCTCATCCCTTCTTTACCCTCCAAATGATTAAAAACATATCCAAATTTGGCGAACTAGAAAAAGAGCTAGAAGGACCTATTATCAACATCTCTGAAAGTTTGTTCTTCAGTCACCTCTTGTGCTTGAGCTGCATGAGAAAATTTGGCTTGCTGACACAAAGACTGTTATTCAGCAGAAATTCTACCAAACACACATAAAGAACTTGGCGATGTTTCATGG
Organism: Euryodendron excelsum; assembly: GCA_033060915.1. NCBI lineage: Eukaryota > Viridiplantae > Streptophyta > Magnoliopsida > Ericales > Pentaphylacaceae > Euryodendron > Euryodendron excelsum. The sequence goes on from CM065399.1 coordinate 13,091,556, forward strand.
AACTTCAATGGAGCCATTTCAGCACTGTTTGATATGATAAATAAGTATATTTAATGGTGTCTAAGGGTCGTAGCAAAAATTTTCCTCATAGAGATTGGGAGTTCTACCACCTGGCTGAAAAAAAGAGAAAAGATACAAATGGAAGAAATGCCTGTAGCATGTCTTGGCCATATGCCAAACATGATAGCACTCATGGGCACCGTGAATTTAAACCATCCCATCATTATCACAGCAAGGATTGCACAAAGAGGAGCTCTTCTTCACCTATAATCCCAAACTAGAAGTTTAACAGACAGAAGCTCCAGATAACTACATTATTGCCAAAATAGTTTTGCAGTCAAAATCCAATTGCAGTTAAAAACTTGGACATGCGCTTAGACATCATAATTTCGGGTTACCTTGTGCATCTATAGGCAGGGACAAGACATGGGAAGGAGAGACAGTTCTATACATAAGATGTCTATGGAATATTGACTATCATGGCACATAGACAGGGACAATGAAATTTCACAAGCTTCAGATGGTATATTACTTTGTAAGCCATGCACACAGATTAAATCCAGATTGGTGAACATGATACAGTAATAATTCCAAACAAATATTCACCCACACTGCACATTAATTTTTTTGAGAAGGGAAAACAAAACAAGTACATGCACAGACCTTTCGGAAATCATCATCTGGTAAGTTTGCAATCAAGCTGGCACCTTGTGAAAGAAATCCCCTTGCCAGAGGACTGTATGGAACAATCCCAATGCCAAGTTCTCTGAAATTGACAAGAAGAGTTGCAAAAGAGATGGTCAAAACTTTAGAAAACTTATTATCATCCAATCAGATTCATTAGCACAAATGACTCGTCACCTGCAAGTAGGAACAACTTCTTCCTCTATATCTCTTGACCACAAGGACCACTCCATCTGCACAGCGGTTATTGGATGCACAGCATGTGCTCTTCTGATTGTTGAAGCAGAGGCCTCAGACAGGCCTATGTACTTTATTTTACCCTCTTCAACCAGTTTCTTGAGCTCTCCCACCTTGCAGAAAGATGTTATAAACAGGGTCAAATAGCACTCAACACGAAATTCATTCTAAAAGAAATGGTGCAAAGAACAGAAGAATTATGGAGTAGTCAAATCCTCCTCATAAACATATTAAGGGAAGAGAGAATTATGCAAAAGATAGTAATCCATCTCCCGCGCTGCATATAAATGTAATCACACAACTTCAAATTGCAACCTAATTGCTCCTACAATGGGGACTACTACCCTGAACATAGCCTGAAAAAGAATGATAATGTCTATTCATTCTTAAATTGACTCCATAATTACAACTTTCCAAGACCAAAGCAATTCTGAGCGAAGTAAAAAGTCGACCATTGCAGTAATTTGGACATGAGATCAAAGGATCATTATTGAACTGCTGAACACTCATATTAGTCCTTCATCAGAATATCATTGAGACAACAGGAGATTCATTAAGTCCACTAACTCGATATGTGATTCCTCGTGACTTCGACCTCTAATTCAAAGAGGGGTACACTGCTAGTCAATAACTGACATAAAAAGTATAAAATCACCCCAAAATGAGGAGCAACAACATGATCGTTCACAATGTTATGAATATTCATATTGGGAGGGAGGAAAAAGAGGTCAAACCGTGACTTCAACGGGAACGCTAGTGTCAATCCGATGCTGGTAATAGAGATCGATGCAATCAACGTCGAGCCGCTTCAAGCTGGACTCGCAGGCCGCCCGCACATAAGCCGGTTCGCCGCGGATCCCTCTCATACCGTCGACGCGGCTGATCCCAAATTTCGAAGCTAATTGCACTTTCTCTCTCCACCCTCCCTTCAGAGCCTATAAACCCAATTCAATCAATTGCCCGATCAATAGAATAGACACTGTGCCATACTAGTAGGGCACTGATAATTGAAAAGATTTCAGTAACTCCAACAAAATCGAAGTACATAGGAGAACGATGCGTGTGTTACCTTGCTGAGAAGGAGTTCGTTGTCGCCATAGGCGTCGGAGGTGTCGAGGAAGGTTACGCCGGAGTTGATGGCGTGGTGGATGAGTTTGATCATGTCTTCTTCGGGCTTTGGAGGGCCGTAGTTGGATGACATGCCCATGCAGCCAAGTCCCTGTGCTGACACCTCCAGACCTTGTGAACCCAACTTTATTCTCTTCACTAGTGCCATTTTTCTTCCTTCAATCTTCTTCAAAATCCTCTTTTATCTTTCTCTCCACACATACTCTCTCTTTCTCTCTCTTTTTCTATATATATATATATCTATATGGACACAAGTGTAATGGCAAAGCAGAGAAGTGCAGACTGTGCAGTGATTCAGCACGGAGCTGTGGATAGATAACTATGCTCGGTTTTGGTCAAGACGGAAAGCGAGTGGTGCGTGAAAGCCACAAAAGGTTCATTAGAGCTGACGTCACGGATTACGTTAAAAATAGATTGGGCAAAAAAGAGTTAATAGCGTCGGTTTGACCTGGGGGTCATCTACGGGCTGGGTTGGTTGGATTTGTGACGGGCACCCGGCCAGAACCCAGGCCTATTGGGTCAGCTCATGGTCACTTGTTAAAATCCAGACCCAGCCCACAGTCCTAGGAAAGATGAGTTTGTGGGCTCGGGCGGAGTTTGGTCCCGTATGGGCCTAACTATGGGTATATATTCATTCTTTTTTATTAGATTCGAAATTACTTGAAAAACATAAAAAATTATAATACAAAGTTTGAAAGGAATTGCACAATGAAATTGATAATTCTTTATGCTCTGTTTTGACTATAGTAACCTATGATTATTTTTCTTTTCTTTCCCACCAAGGCAAGTTTTTTTTTTTTTTTTTGGCCTCTTTAACTCTTGAGCCCTTAGATTTTATAGAACTTTAGATTGACAGCATTTGTGTTACTATTGTGTAGTTTAAGCAGGACCCTCTCGTAGAAATGAGGTCTATATTATAGCTTTATTAGAGAAATAAACAAGAATAAGCAGTGTGCCTCCGCAAATTCTATATAATAATTTAACTAATGCCGGAATTTTGCATCCGTTACTTTTACGTGAACGCATGAAGTTTGTCAGTGTATTTTTGGTTGCTTATTTTTGTCTTAGTAATAGATCTTTTTAAGCTGATTTAAAACTTAATTTGTCTCATCTTGCATTTGAGGCAAAAATATGTTTGTATTTTCAGATTATGCCTTGGAAATTCGGAGGAATATAAAACATAATATAAGACAAATTATGTTTTGTATTTCATCAAATTGGGCATAAATATAAGGGTTCACTAACCGCATAACTAAAGCATCATTAATTATGACTAACAATGATAGAATTAACCTCTCTCTATTCTTGTAGAAAAATGGAGTTTCTTAAAATTGGTTGAAATAGTGAATTTGTAAATAGAGGATTTATGTGAGTTCATTGTTTTTTGGCTTCAGCACAAATTCCTATACTGTTTTTGTTTACATTTAATGGAGTTGAATATCCCTTTTCATTCAACCAACCATTTTTTAAATCACTAAAAATACGAAATGGTATAAAATTGGGAGATCATCATTGCAAGAAACTTGATTCATTAATAACGAATTCATGCTAATTGAAGTTCTAATTATTTTTGGCTAAAAGCAACATAGAAACTACGATTTATATTAAACACGGTTCTTGTTTTTAGATTGTTTGACCACATTCGAGGATGAATAAAAAAATTTATTTGTAGTGATGGCATATCAAAATTAAAACCACAAATAAATTACAAAAAAGAAAAGCTCATGCAGTTATTAGTGCAATATTTTACTTTCTTTATCTTATTATTTGGAAACAAAACACAAAATATTGGTATAAATATTTAAAATGCAAAAGGAAAATTTTAGCTACTTAGCATAAAATATATATTAAGAAAATTATATAAGACAAAAGTAGAACAGACTCTACATATGTTTTCTCTAAATAAATTAGACTAAGATCTTGGTATCATATTTTTTTTTTTTTAAATGTTATCAACCCCCAATATCAATGATCTAATATTTTACCAAATGGCAGACATAGGATTTTTGTTGAGGGGTGAAGGCAAATTTTTTTAAATTTTGAACAAGCCAAGATAAAATTATTGAATTCTATGATAGGCCAACACATTATATCTAATCTAAATACTTTAAGAACGTATATAGGACGTAATGCAAAATTTGAGATTTTAGAGGGGTCATGGCCCCAGCCAGCCCTTGCCTATGTCGACCAATGTATTTTACACATATCTATACATATATACTATTGAAGAAAAGTTGTATTCTTATAAAATTTTTACAAGGAATACATCATCAATGGTATTTTTTGAAACTAATGTCAAAATATTTGATTGAAATAAAAGAACCATAATCAATCACGTTTTCTATACGAAACTCATATTAAGAAAATTTTAATACACATACTATTATTCATTACTTTAATATAATGGCTATTTGCGGTACGATAAGGATAGTCTCCCAACTCGAGTGAAGGGGAGATGTGAACCGGGTCTTTTCATATTATACCAAGAAACTTTAGGAAATCTTGTGGGTAACGTGGCATGCATCAGGAGGCCCATCCAAGGAATTGGGGGAGAGCGTATACACAGAGAGAGGAGCCAAATCCAAATACTAGTGTTAAACACGTTGCTGCATATTTTGCTCATGCGATGCATTCATGGAGACATGCAGATGAACACCCAGCAAGGACGATGCTCGAATATCAATCATATCAGGCGTCTAATTCTGTGCAATTTACATCGAACGGCCCATAACCAAACATGACTACCGATAGAAGGTTGAGAGATTAACACTAGTACCAAGGACACACATCAAATAATGTGTGCCATACAGCTCTACTCGGTATATATTCTCAAGTAATCATGTGCCGTGGAGGACACAAATATTCTCAAATAATACACATGTTCAAAAACAATAAGCAAATAGATCCATACATATATACATATATAATAATAATAACAATATATGCAATAATCTATAAAAAAAATAGCGTGGTAAAAGGTGGCCTAGTGGCGTTGATGCAGACCCGAGATGAACGGTTAATACATGATTATGAGGAGTTTATTCTGTAAAGGTGTAATCTTGGGTTTTTGAAAAAAAAGATAAAAATAAAAAATAAAAACAGCAGAGTGTGTTTGAAACTTTGAAGTTTGAACTACACTATTTATTAAAAAAAAAATTTTTAAAAAATCATGTGCCCATAAGAGTGGAAGGTGTGACCTGCCTTTTTATATTTGATCAAAAGAAAAGAAAGGAGAAAAAGAGAAAAAAAGAAAAAATAGAGTGAGGCAGTGGCAAAGCTATCCTTATGGCACCCTCATATTTTGTGCAATACCCTTATATAATATATTTATATATAGTATTTGAGCAAAATTCTAATATTTTGATACTCTGATTTTGTATTGGCACCCCCTAATTTTTGGTATAATCTTTCTTTATGTAGTATGTATATATAATTTAAAAAAAAAATCTATTGGATTTTGATCTCAATAGTTTAAACTAAAGCTCTAACCTAATATAATATTAAGATTTTTGTATACTGGACTATGAGACTTATTCCTTTTTTTACTTGTACAACCAAATTTCTAACTATTAAATTCAAAAGATTGTGTATTTCTAATAAGCACTATCTAAAACTTAAAAAATCAATAGTCTGTGGGTTTTTAATGTGCACTCATCCAACAAGTAGGTTTACTTATCAAGTACACAAAACAAAAAATCAAAACAATAAATAAAACCATATTTTTCTAAAACTAAATAGAACTTAATTTTTATTTTTCGTGTAAAATTTTTTCTATTGCATCAATTTAGAAATATGTGCAAAGAATATTTAAAACATAATTATTGTATGACGTGAAATTTACATGATATATATGAGTTCTGTATAAACTTGAGAAAGTAATCGACTGAAGATCCAAATACTTTACAGCAAGAAATGTTTTTTTCGGCACCCTCGAAACAAATTGCTGCCTCTGCCCTGCCCCAGGAGTGAGGCAATCAAATTAGTGGCGCGGATTTCACCAAAAAATATTAAGTGATATGTTTACAATAGAGTCACATTATTCTGTATATTTTATGTGCAAGTATATTGTCATCCTTATTCCGTTCTACTTATAAAAACTTGTCATTTCTCTCTCTCTCAGAGTCAATATAACGAAGCTGACAACTTCTTTGGAAATTAATCTATAATCTCTACACAATTCATGGAATCAATAACATCTAAAGTGGAGAAAGTTTGGGTGGAGGTTGATGACATTTGTGTTGATTGTGACGATGGAGGAGGTTCCACTCGAAAGGAGAAGGCAATGAAAACAGGGGAGATTAAAGTGCTTGATAAAGATGATTGGGCAGGTGGAAGTGCTGGTGCAGTTGGAGGAAAAGGAGATTGTAGCGGCCTTGGCGGTGGTGATGGTGGTGGGACTATTGTTGGTGGTGGCAATGGTTGGTCTTTGCAAAACCCAGCCCCAAAATGGTCGGAGGGACTGCACAGAGCCTGTACTCCTCCTCCATTTTTGAGGAAAACATTCGAAATGGTGGGAGACCCAGAAACAGATGAGCTCATATCATGGAGTGTTACCCGTAAGAGCTTCGTCATATGGGACCATCACAAGTTCTCTTGCAATCTGTTGCCCAGATACTTCAGGCACAGCAATTTCTCTACCTTCGTTTGTCAGCTGAACGTCTACGTGAGTTCCAACTCATTACATTTCTGCAATAGTTAACTTCCCCGATCATATATAATTCTACTACGGTTTTTGCATTAGTACTTTGAGGTCTATAGATTATACAGATATAATTGCTGAAATACTTGTAATTACTCATCTGGGTTTGGCTTTTAGTTTCTAATAATTGCGTGATTGATTTCTTTTGTTTCGTTGTCAAAAGGGTTTCAAAAAGATCCATTCAGACCGATGGGAATATGCAAATCAATGGTTTCAAGCAGAGAAGCAGCATTTGCTGATGAACATCAAGAGGCGAATACCATATTCTCAGACTATGCAGCGAAAAGAAGAGACAAGAAGTTGGCTTGCAGATTCTGCAAGACATAAATCAATGGTGGAGGAGCTAGAAAAAGTGAAGAATGATCAGAACATGTTGAAGATGGAAATTTCGAAGATGAAACAGCGACAGGAGAGCCTGGATCATCGCTTGGAATTGGCTGCCACCAAAGGGTGCAAAGGAATAAGCACCAACAGCAAGCAACAAGAAATATTCACCTTCATGGCCAAAGCATTTGAAAACCCTGAACTTCTTCAGGAATTTGTCCAGCATCTGAGCAAGGAACGAGAGGTGAGGAATGGTGAAATCGTGAAAAAACCGAGACTGGACATGCCACAAAGCACCAAGAGCTTTGAGGGGGAGGAGGCTGTGGATTCTACTGTTAATGGCAGCAACCAAAGTCAGGAAGAGCTGAAAATGCAGAGAGTGGTCACGCCAGAAAGCACCGAGAGCTCAGTGCAAGTTGTGGACTCTACTAACGAAAACCATCATGAAGAATTGGCAGTGGATGAGGGAGGCAATCCTCTTCAGCACCAGAAGACCACCGCAACCCCTCAAACAACTAATCCGGCAATGCACTCTGAGAATTGTATCTTGTTGGAGAAACTACTCGAGGATGATTTGGACGGTGAGAATGATGCCGGAGAAGATCTGGCACAGCGTCAATCCAATATTTTGATTGAATTGGAGGATTTGATTCCAAAGCCACCGGATTGGGCTGAGTATGTGAAGGAGCTAGTGCAGCAAGGTGGGTCGTCTTGAATCGTAGCCATTATCTCAGAGGTATTGTCTTTTCATCCATTCTTTTTAATAGATCAAACATTGAACTCCTTATTATGCAGAAAATGTATGAGTAGACTACATTGTGTTTGTTATATAAAATTCAAATTTGCAGTAGTACCTTTTTTTCTGCAGCAGGTAAGAGAAGTAAAAAGGTGTAGATGGGATCAATTAATGGACAGGTGTTCTGTTTTCTTAATTGGACAAAACAGTTCACACTCAAGCTGTTGCCATCCCCAAAGTTCATGCTTAGTAATAATTTTTTTCCTTTTTCCTTTTCCTTTTCCTTTTTTTTTTTTTTCCAGTCATTGTAGAGTTTGCTCCTTATCAGATTCCTCAGCTTGGTAAATTTTACAACAAATAGATACAGTAGTTCATATAGGTTGAGTTCATGGCATATATATGAAGTTTACTATATATATATATATGTTTTTGGTGAATTATGTTCCATTCCTCACATACCAAATATTGTCTGGTTTGTTCATGGCATGCATATGTTCCTCACAGCTTATTTATTTGGAAGCCCTGTTGATACAATCAAGCAGTGCTCACTCAAGATCCATGCACAATCAGCAATGCTTGAACTTCGATCGCTTGACATCAATTTTTACATTTTCTATTTAACATGTCCATGTAGATACCTAAATTGCTGAATTATTTATGGGGTTTAGTTTTGATTCGCTGATATTGTAAATTATTTACACTTGCGAGACTTCAAAATGCGATATGTGGTGCGTCCCCTCAACAAAATTCCTAAGTCCACTATGGCTATTAGCATTTCTTTTTATATCGTGCGTCCCCTCAACAAAATTCCTAAGTCCACTCTAACTATTAGCATTTCTTTTTATATTGTGTGTAAAAAAATTTTGAATTTTAAAGGATTAAGGGAAAAAAAAATTTCAAATTTTAAGAGGGCCGCCAATACACTATTTCTTTCATAATAGACAAAAATTCATACGGCCTAAAGGAAAATTTGAAATTCAATGGGACCCGAGCCCCCTTGGCCTGAGTCTAGATTCGCAATCGCTAATAACGACATGTCGTAGTTTGGTGACCGCTTGTGTCAATAAATTTTGCAATATTAGTGGATCAAAATTAAACTGTAATACTAAACCGAGTAATATTTCTATTTATGTTGTAAGAAAATAGATACCTTCCAATTTAATTTAATGTTTCTCATTTTGGAAAGCTTGTAATTAATATAGGATTACAAAGATCAAGCCCCATATTAATGATAACAGGGGCAAACTCCTCTCTAGACGAGTTTGACTGTAGGCTTAAAATGTTCATCATTGAGTAGCTTACAGCTAACCAAACAGTTGAGACAAATAGGACCAAATTCAATTAAATTTTGAACAGTTGCCCATTTCTAGTTATGACAGCAAGATTTTTATTTTTTCATTTTTAAATGAGTCGAGAAACATAAGGGCTCAATCCAATTAATGTATAACCTTCAAATTACAATAATTGTAGAAAACTTATTGCTAGATGGAATTGATTTATAAGGCTAATTGGGTGATAATATTTTTCATTAACAAAAGTTCAACTAGTTTTGAAGGGGTTAATTTTCTTTCTCTTCTTTTCTTCTTTGTCTTTCGATGCATAAATCAAATGGCCTAAAATTCATTCACCACTTAAGCGTTTTGAGTCCTGCACGAAGGACAAATTAAAATATGTCAAAATTATCAAGAATTGTAAGTTAGACCATGCCACAGTTTTCTTATATAAGATTTTTAGCCAACGTTTATATATGTAAAAAAAAAAAAATTATAACTGGTTATCACATATATAGGTTATAAATTACCTTAATCAATAAGCATCCATAAGATGATATATATATATATATATAGTCATTATGAATACTCAATGTTATTCTCAATTCTCTAATGTGCATGAAAAAGCAAATGAGAAATTTTTAATTATGCAAAACAATTGTTCCTCAAGCATGCACACTGACTAATTGTTGAGATTAAAAACTAGAATAGCCTAACAAAGGTTTTCTTTAAAAATATTTTCTCTTCCAAAACATAAAGTCCACCAAGTTAAGGCCCACATTATTTCAATATTTATTTGCATATATCATTTACAAGGTAAACTCGATACATCCCTTATACTTTTTCTTTTATATTTTTCCCTACTGAAGAACTCCAACTAACCAAGACAAACTCCGGAATATAGACAAACTCCGGAATATTTTTAACAGAAAACTTATTTGCTCAGCTAAATAAAGAATTCACCCAGCCTAGAAATTCGATCCTATACTATAAATGCTATGTTAATGCTTGCTATTATTCAATAACACTCAGTCATATTTCAATTATAATATCACATTAAATAATTTAGCTTGTACACTCCAATCAAAATGTCCATCCATATCTAAAGTTTAAACGACCATAAAATGCATATTTTATACTCAACTTGTAACATTCATAAAATTATTGTCCCTTCGTGTCAAATAAAATATTATTTAGTTATAATTCATTGAACTAAATTTGTTTTACACCGAATAAAATTGCCCATATCATGGGCGAGTTACGATGGTAAGCAGTGTTGAAACATAATAATAAATAGCAAAAAAAATATATTTTAGAGGCATCTTTCCAATTAAAAATAGTTGGAGGACTCTGTTCTATCAATCTATAATGGTTTTTAAATAAACACAACACCATTACTATCGTTCTAGCAATCACCATAGGATCCAATTTTGAACACAATAAGACCATTGACCTTATATTGAACCAGTCTTCAAGAAACCACCTAAGAGAGCAAAAACATGCATACAAGCTTCAACAATCTTAATGTAAGGAGTCAAATTCAAAAGACGGGCTAATGCGAGATAAGGTATAAAGTACAAAGTGCTAAGTATAATTTTTTCTTAATAAAATCGGTTTAATATTTAACAACTTCTACCTCTACTAAGTAGACCTAGCAAAATAGGATTTAGAACCGATCAAATGTTTTTCAGTAAGTAAACTTTGGTAACTTGCTGATAAATATATACACACACATATTCACTTGGTAATGGATTTTCTTTTGTTTTCTTTTGGGGGAGGAGAGGAAGGGAGGGAACTTATTTGCATGTAAGTTATATAGATATATATTTACATTTGTCGTGTAATTATATAAAAATCTCACCAATTGAAATCATTTTTCACTTTGTCCTCGGTCCTCCATAATTACTTTTTAAAACCAACTATTCCTCATCTTTATGGTTGTTTTCTTTTTGTAGTTTTTCCTCCTCTCTCCCCCATAATTCATACTACTTACATATAATTAATAAACTGTGCGGCTGGTTGCACGCACACATTTTGCTATACAAACCGTTAGGAAATCAAGAATCAAAATCCTAAAAAATACATTCAAAACAAGGATAAAGTGATGTAGGGTGGTTGTAGTTGTCTACAGGTTTTCTGCTGAGAGAAAATTAAGATAATTTGGTGGCGCAGTCTAAACACACTACTAAAAATTGTAGTATTTGCGACGACAGAACGCCGTCGCAAAAGCTTGTTATGCTGGTGCAAAAGCTCAATTGCGTCGGCTGTACGACGGCATTTCCGGCGACGAATCTACGGGCGTCGCAAATACTATTTGTGATGGCCAAGCGACGGCATGGGTTGCCTTTTGCAACAGCAATCCCCCATCGCAAATACTTGTCGCCAAAAGTAAAATAGTATTTGTGACCGTTGCAAGGCCGACACAAATAAACTATTAGCAACGGGTTGGAGCCGTTGCAAATAATCTTTCACTGCAATTATTAGTGAGAGCCTGAACCCATAGAAATTGATAGATTTAGCGACAGTGCGAGACCGTCGCAAAAGGCCAACACATACGCATATGCAGGCATTTTTACTGACAGTTTTACCGACAGTTATGTAACCGTCGCTAATACTTTTCACACTGCCTGGTGAATACTTTTGTAGCTTTTTTCAACCTGATAAAATGTAGAATTAATATTATAGGAATGAAAAAATTAAAGCATTCATTCAAATTCAAATATTTATAAATATGCGTAACAACGTAAACTAACAAATTTTAAACATTGTTTCACATTAAAATTCATAAAATAAAAAAATATTTATAATGCCTCGCAAAATAACATTACAAAGCCATAATCCATAGACCAAAATGGAGTTTTAAATGTATCGCAAAATATGCTGACAAAAAAACACCATAGATTGATTTATTCCTTGCGAACAACCTGAAAAAAAAATATAAATATTAGATAAAATAATGAATATATTATAGACAATGAATAAATATGCATATAAATAAATAAGCTTGCTGAAAGAAAGATTCGGGATTCAAGTATTTAAAAAGCACTGAAGACAACCGTGCCATTTATTCCCACATGTCACTCGTGCCTAAACCTTTCTACGTGTCAAGTTTGATAGACTTCCGATACCGTTTCGGCATTTTAGTATCCAAACGGCTCGAAAAATAATGATTTTTTTTTTAAGGTTAAAGTGAAAAAACGTCACTCCGTTTAACGTTTGTTCCGACACGTCACTCGTGCCTAGACTTTGGTACTACTTTTTGTGAAAAGGATTATAGTGAATACAATCGAAATGAAACAAAACAAAGGAAGAAAATGTCATCATCTTTATAACATTGGAGTGCAGAGAAATAAAAACATAGGAAACAACACATAAAACAATATCTATTATACTACGACTCATACTCGAAAAAATTAAAATTAAAAAATAAAGAAAAAGAAAAGGCTTTGATTTAAAGCACATATACACGGGAGAAGAACAAAGAATTGTGGTTTCTTAATTACCTTCCAAGATCAACATTAATTTTCAACCCTGTGATGCCACCTTGTGCAAACTGGAGCAACTCTTCCTGTTTCACCTGACAAAGATAAGTGCAAATGAACTTATAAGCTAGCATTCTACACTTTAAAATATAGGAATACGAAAGAATGCTTGTCCAAGAATGGAATATATAATTGGGTCACCCTTAAAGATCACCATCTGCAATTTAGCACTCAGTATCACCTTAGCTCCTCCTCCTCCTTCATGTCTCAGTCTAACACTGCTTCCAATCCAAACTCAAGGCTGGTGGTATTTACAAACTTTGACAAACTGCCCCCAACATGGTGGTATTTGCTTGACTCACAAGGGGATTCACAGCCAAAAGGCTAAAATATATGCTTTGCTCTTCACTACATGGCACTCTAGCTGAACCATCTTCCACAGGGGCCATGCCGGGAGTTTGTTGCAGCCATCCAATATCATCAGAAGAACCACACAAAGTTTTCCTAACTTGAGAGATGACACTGAAGATGCAAGAATGACTATTAATAATCTGTAGAATTCAAACTAGCAGATGAGAAATGTAAAACATAGAATGCATGAGATGTATGACATTGAGAATATGTCTACTCGTTCAATAGAATCTGAAAGTCAACATGCGTGGACTCTCCTATATTAACTAAACCATAAGTTAAATAAGTATGCCTTTCACCTGTGAACTTGAACTTGAGCGCATCTAACATAACAGAATGAGAATTTCCAAGAGACTATTACTTGCCTCCAGGCAAGTCTCAAACCAAATAATGGGAGCATCAACCTACAAGCATATGAACAATAAGGCAAATTAATCAACAGTTGATTATGGAATAGGGATATATTACATATGACATGCTCTGCAACCTACATTCATGTTAGGGAATTGTGAAATACCTCCATTGTGTCCATGTTGTCCGTATTACCAAATAGTGTACATGCACAATTTTCATCAATTCTACATTGGAGGATCCACATGGCACAATACACATCCATGCATGGACTTACAATTACATAAAAATGAAAAATTGATAAAATACATCTAACACAAAAAGGAAAAAAGAACCAAAACAATCACATAAATGTAATAGAGTTAGTAATTCATTTAGGATTCATTCTACTTAACAATGATTCCAAATCAAATCACAAGTGAAGGATTTTCTATAAAGTCAACATTTTCTAGATTAAAAAAAACATTGAAGGATAACATAGTTCTTATGTGAAGGAGGAAGACTGAAGCAGATGACATGTAGATAACATAGATCCTTCCATTATGAGAAAAAATATAGAAATAGATCCTTCCAAATTTCTAGTTCAGCACATTTCTTGAAAGATATATGAATTCCCCAAGTATAAACTAATGGTTTTAAGTAAAGTCACAAGCAATAGAAATATAGCACCAACTGAAAAACTAATCCAACAACAACCAAGTTCAATTTCACATTTTTACCAAGAAAAGAAAACTTAAAAGCACTGAAATATAGAGAAAAAATCAAATGTAGAAAATAACAACCAAACTCTGATGAACAAATAAAACAAATTCTAGAAAGAGTTTCAATGAATAGAAATGATGGATGCTTGAAATTTTGATACAAAAGTCAGATAAAAGCAATCATCTCATGGGCTTAACCATCCTCAAAGTCCAAATTCATTGCTTATGCTGCATGTATTTGAATCAAACCGATAGTTGTATGTATCAACCTCGCATTTTCGTCACAATTAGATTCATTTCAACTTTAGTAAGCTCAAGTTTGCCACGAAATGAATCCATTTCCACTTGTGTGTGTGCTCCTACCCTTTTTGTTTTTCCATATATGCAATTTCCACCAATATTTTTCTATATAGAATTTTGGTCACTCAGAAATTTCTTCTGTACAATTGATAGCAGAGCCTATGCTAAAGCTCCAGATTCATTGACCACAAAAACATGTGAGAAATAAACTATATATACTGATAAGTGAGAGAGAGAAACTACATGGAAGAGCCAGAGGTTTAAATTAATAAACTCAAGATTCAGTTTGGCTAAAGTAGAGGTGCTGATCCTTTACCAGAACCATGAAAACCACCCCCTCCTTTTATATGATTAGAATATCCACTAAAACACAATAAAGTAGTCAAATATGAACTTCATAGATTCACAATCACAATATGAGAGAGCAGTGGGTGTCCGTACCAATGACATATGAAGGCACTTTTATTGGCATGTTTGTGCATTAATCAAAACTGTCAAACCAAAATTGAGTCACTAGAAAGTAAATTCCATTCCATAAAATTTTCATATTCCAGATTGAAAATTATTGCAATTTTAAATGTTAACTTCATAGCTTCTACCTCACCACCCACCTAGGCAGGCTATTAAATCTGAGAGCACCACACTTACAAATCAAAGCTATTCTATTGCTTTCACCAAAAGAAATAATTTTAAGAAGGCTTACATTTCCTTTGGCAACCAAAACATAAAGATAATTAACAGAGAAGAAAAAGAACGCCTATGTTCAATGATAAGATTCATTCCATATGTTGCAAGATGCCCAATATATCTAAGCATGATGTGCTACCTACCCTGGAATTCTTACAGATTCCTCATTTTCCTTTCTTGAAGTTGAACTTAACACCCAAAGTTCATTAAATAGCAATATGCCAAGAACAACAATTGTAACTCTAGAAGGGCTATATAGTGCATCTAATAGGCTATCAGCAGACGAATGAGAATCCAGTGATGCTATTTTGAAGACAAACTTTTGAAAGTGAGTAAGAAAAAAAAAAAAAGCGTAGATAGTGCGACTTAGATAGGCAGAACTTTCAACATCACTACCAATAGTTCAAATAAATCCAGTTATAATTATGATGGTGGTGGCTATGGGGTATATAGTGTCCAACATTTCAAATTCTCGGCCAAGCAAGTATTCTGGAATTACCCGACTTACTTGAACTATATTCCTAATCCCCAAATAGTTTGAGTAAATTTTCATCAACAGTTCTAAAAGGTCAATTTTTTTGCCTCACACAATCCCAAATTTCAATTATAAGAACTATAAAACGAAAAATTAAAACAAAGTAATACATGATGCAACATATGATACAGAAAGGGAAAGTAACTATGGGGAATATATACAAATGTATATACATATATACACATTAATATACGGTGGGATTTGGGGAAAAACCTTGAGGGCAGGGAAGTAAAGCTTGCACTGGTGAAGGATCTTAAGGGAGTTACCGACCTCCCATTTGTAGACTCTTTTCTTGCTCTTGAGGAATTGATTCAACTGTTGTCTAACGCTGAGCTACCATCTTTGAAGAGCCTCTTGTACAGGGCCTCCTCCGAGTACTTCGACCGCTTCGCTACACTCTGTCTCCCGAAACTGCTGCATAAACACCATTCCTCCTCCTCGATCCTCCTTCCCTCACCTTCACACACACACACACACACTCTCTCAAGAGGTAGCAGAAACCACCTATCTGAAGTTCTAATCTCTATTTTGCTACATACCAAAATATATATATATATATATATAGAGAGAGAGAGAGAGAGAGAGAGAGAGAGAGGCTTACCTGGTGAACAAGTGGCCAGAAGCGGCGCCGCAGTGCAAGAATCAGATCGACACCGGCGTGAGGAAAGATGGAAGAGGGAAGGCTGAGACTGGCCTGAGGGAAGAAGGGGAAGATGGAAGAGATCAATATTGATCGATCCTAGGGCTGGGTTAAAGGGAAAGAGAAACAAAAAGGGGGAAAATAATTTTGGGGTTGAAACTACTGTTGTTTGACTTTAAAATGATGTCACCCTCGCAAATAAGTCACCGCAATGAGGGGACGCATTTAATTGCTTGATACGGCGTCATTTTGGAAAATTTTTTGCGACAGCTTCATTGCTGTCGCAATTGAGCAGTCGCAAAAGCTATTGTTTGCATCGGGACCGTTGTGGTCGCAAATAATAGGTATTTGCGACGGCATTTCAGCCGTCGCAAAAAAATCCGTAGCAAATAGCTTAATTTTTAGTAGTGACGGTGGTGGTTTTGGGGTTCTTTTTTTTTATTTATTTATAGAGAGAAAGAGTAATGAGAGGAAGTTGAAGAATATGAGAGGTGTTAATGGGTGCATTTTAGTCCAAATCACAACAGAATCAATTATTACCAGGGGCAAATATGCAATTTTAGCTTGTTAAAATTGCAAGCTGGTTTGCCTAGCTAGTTAACGCCAAACAGGCTTTATCACCTCCATGATCAAATAAAACAACATTTTAGGGTTCTATAGTTGGTAAATTAGCAACATTTCAATTTAGATACATGTACCAAAAAAAACTCAAAATTGAGAGAAACGACAAATTAAAAATTTCGAATTCCATTTACCTAGTCGGGAAAAATTATAATTTGAAAATGTAAAAACAAAAAGAAAGAACTTCAATCAACTTTTATGGTGGGTTGTATTGAAGTTTAATAACATTTGGTGAAAAGATTCAAATTTGGAAGAAGATATCTAGAAAAACAGTTCAATTATAAACTCAATGAATTAGCAATTTCCATTTTGATATCTAGCATTCATGACAAAAATGTTTTCTCACAATTCTTTTTAAAATGTCTACAAATGTCAAAGATTCAGTCTTAGGGGATTGATTGATTATAGCCTTCTAGATTATATTTTTAGAAGTCCCTCTCAGATGGATGAGTCCTATGGTATAAGAGATCCCTCCGGATATAGCCTCAAAGCCTATGGTTTTAACAACCTCCCTAATTTTAATATATTTTTCCCATATCATGGAATATGTTTAGAAACATTTATGCTTATCATGAAGCCAATTTTGTGAGAAGAATAAAAGATTAAAAACTATTTGCACTCATTTCTAATCTCCTATCAAAAGATTTGAGTATTAATTAACGTTAGTTTTTTAAGATACTGTTGAAGCGAGATACGGAGGGTTTATTATTATGTTTTTATGGGAAACCCAAATTATTAAATGACTTCTTCATTTCTTATTAGGATCATAAGCATTAAAATAAGTGCTTCCTCGAATCAAATTCATTTTCTTTCATATATAGAAGAAAAAAAATTGCCTTTAGCAAAGGATCTATAAAAATTTATGTTTAAAAGATCTATATGAGCAACAGAACTATTGCATAACAATATTTGTCATTGAGTCATGGCTCCCAAAGTTTGTCATGACCTCTTCATCTCCTGTGTTTTCCTTCTCTTCCTGCTCCTTCCCCATCTATCCCATGGACATTTATCAGACTCGGAAGAAGAAGAACCATCACCCTTTGCATTTATCAAGCAACTTCATGGATTCAAGAAGGGTGACAACGTGGAAGGGCTCGGCAAGCTCAAACAATATCTCGAATATTTCGGTTACTTGAGCTATCCCCATTCTAAAAACCAAACCCGTGCCAACGATGATGGTCTCTTAGAGACAGCAATCAAAACATACCAACTTAATTTCCGTCTTAATGTCACGGGAACCCTAGATGCTGACACGGTGGCCACGATGATGAAGCCTCGCTGTGGAGTACCAGATATCATCAACGGCACTAATTGGATGCAAAAAGGTTCTTATTATGTCTTCTTTCCAGGGCAACCAAAATGGCCTAAGCTTCGCCTCACCTACGCGCTTAAAAGCAATACCCATCGCGCTGTTTACAGCCCTATCAGGCAAGCTTTTGGAAAATGGGCTTCTGTATCACGCTTGTCATTTACCGGTGCCCAAAGCTATAGAAGTGCCGATTTAAGGCTTAGTTTTGAACGCGGTGATCATGGAGACGGTCACCCATTTAATGGCCGTAATGGAGTCCTAGCTCATGCTTATGCACCAACCGATGGAAGGCTTCACTTTAATGCAGATGAGCGCTGGGCTGTTGGTGCAGTTTATGGTGCATTTGACATAGGGACGGTTGCTTTGCATGAAATTGGGCATCTTCTTGGGCTTGGGCACAGTAAGGATCCTTATTCTATCATGTATCCATCGGCTGACATTGGGAGGACCAAAGGTTTGAATTCGGATGATATCCAAGGAATTAAGGCATTATATCGCAGCTGATAAGTGTGATTAATGTGGAATCGGACAACACATTTCTCATGTCTTAAATAGCATTGTGGTGATTAACAGAGCTTTTTTTTTTAAATAAATAATAATAAATCAAAATCAATAAATTATGTTTACAAGAAGTTATTGTCATTCCCCAAAAGCTTGTATTAGTGCTCTCTTGTTGTCTAAGAAGCATCGATACGGATACGGATACAAATATAGACACGAAACACGGCAATTTTAAAAAATAAGGGACACAGACACGGCAGGGACACTGCAAATTTTTTAGATTTATTTTTTATATATTTTATTTTCCATGTATATAAACATAACATGTACATACCACTAAAATATCTAAAAATCTAATAGTCAATACGCAATAGAATAAACAACAGGTCATCAATTCATCATCCATCAAGCATAAATAAAGAGACAAGTTAAAGAAGATCATCATCCAATACATCATTAGATTCCTTAGTGTCTTAAGCATGAACAAATAAGCAACCAACTTCCACAAAAAAAGGCCTCTCCCACAAAAAAAAGAAGACAAAAAGCGTAATTTCAAGTGTCAATCAACTCCTAAGTTTCAATTGGAACCAACTTCAACCAAGTCATCACCATCCCCATACCCATCACCTTCACCTCCATTATCCATAAATATCACAGCTTCCAAATCGGGTTCATCAAGTGAGAGGTTGGCAACGTCAAGTATCCCAACATCACCAAGTGAGTCAAATTGGTCTATTGCAATATCCCACATCTTAGTCTCTCCTTTACAGTATTGTGGGGTCCTCCTTGATAGAAGGCGAAGATTGCTATGGATAAAGACCAAGTCCTCATCACGTTGAGGTGTCATTTTGTTTCTTCTCACCGAATGGATAAACGAGTATGTGCTCCAATTCCTCTCACGACATGCCAAGGATGCAAGTTGTGCAAGTAGCTTGAAAGTCAACTTTTGGATCCTAGGGGCAATTGATCCATGCATGGCCCACCAAGTGTAAGGGTCCATTGTCTATCTACCTTCAATGGAATCTGCATCAAAAAATGGAAACATTTTGGTGGAGAACTTGCCACCCTCTATCATCGCCTTATTTCGCTCCTCTGGATTTTCAAAGTACTTTTTCAAGCACTCATTTCTCTCAACCATGATCTCCTCATCCCTATGTGGAGAAACTCGTTTTGGATTTTCAGGAAGCCATTAGTCGCTATAATATCTACAATCATAGAAATTAGATTGCAAAAGGTGAAAAAGTAATTTGTAATTCATAAATAAGTTTTGAAGTCTTATTTCTAAATTCTAAGTTTTGAAATTACCTTGGGTTCAAGGAATAAGCCAAGCAATGAAGTGGCGTGTTATTCTTGTTCCACCGGTCTACAAGAATTTCATGGACCACTTCATAAAAGATAGACTCATCTTTTGGCTGCTTCTGCTCATGCTTATATATTGCCATCTTCACTTTTTCTATCATGGTATCCCACATGTTATAAACCAAGTGAAGACAAGGTTTATTTGTATCACAAGCTCCAAGCATGTCATATATGGATGCAGTAAAGGAAAGAATAAAGTTAATGTGATCCCACCAAACATCATCCAACACCTTATCCTTCACAAACTTTACTTTGCCCACATCATCCTCCCTGTAGCTACCCCATTTATCACTAATTACCATTGTTTGAAGACCTTGCTTTATGAGTTTGAACCTCTTCAGCATCACAAGTGAGGAAGCAAAGCGTGTATCCCCAACCGAAAGAACCTTCAAAGGCACAAACTCATTGTATATTGCCAACCTCATGGAATGATTAGTGATGAAGTGTTTTACCATCATCACATCTCCAACAATATCACTAATCCAACTACATTTTCCATAGGCAAAAGAATTGCTCTCAATATTCTTTGCTGCACATTCTTCAACGGAAGATTTAGAGTATTGTCACGCCCAGATTTTTCGCACTCAAGGAATACACACACAAGCAAGAAAAATATTGTACTCTCTAGTTAAAACTCACCCTCCTAGAAGAATGAGTGCGACTAGGTTTGAATTGAAAATTGATTTGAATAAAGGGCTTTTGAAAAACATTTGGAGTCGCCACCTAACGTGATTAAGGTGAGTTAGGTCACCTAAAAACTAAGCACAATCCGAAGACTACATTTAGGGTTTTTAAAAACGATTTTGAAAATATCTCCTCAAGAGAGGGTTTTTAAGAAAATAGGTTGTTTGGCAATCTTTAAAAAATAGTTAAGCCCTTTTTAGAAAAATAAACTCTATTTTGGTCTTTGAAAACAGTGATTCTAGGTTCGAAGATTGGTTACGTGTAGGGAAGACGCACTAAGCCATCACCCTACCCCGCCCTTGCGGTACGTACATGTCTATTTACCCTAAATTCACCTATGAAAGTCTTTAACTTACAAATGTCCAATCCTATCCACTTTAGAAAAAAAATATTTTAAAAGACATGATGCATGATATGTAAATGCAAGAAAAAGAGAGTTGGAAAATAGATTTGGAAAAGAAGAATTGAAGTTTGAAATTGGAAAGAAAGTTTAGAAATTGAAATAGATTGAAAATAGATTTTTAGAATTGAAAGTCGGAAATAGATTATGGAATTAGAGATTTGAAAGAAGTTGTGGAAATAGAAATTTGAAAAAGGTTGTGACCGCACCCATGAGGGTTGCCTACGTATCCTTTTTGAGGAATCAGGTTAGTCGTAGTTCAAATAAAAGTCTGATAGAAAATAGAAGGTTTGATTGGAAAAAGAAATTAAATTGGAATTTGGATTTGATTTGAATTTAGAATAAAAGATTGAAATTTGAAATGGAAGAATAGAGACCCTAGACCTAGGAAGATAGGATTTAGAAAGGACTCGAGATTAAAAAAGACTTGACTCGAATGTTGGACTTGGAAGATCGAAAAAAAATTGGATTTAGGAAGGGTTCAAATTAGGAAAGATCTAATTTAGGAAAGTTTCAAAATAGGAAAGTGTCATTTTTAAAAGTTTCGTTTTAGGAAAGTTTCAATTTAGGAAAGTGTTGGATTAAGAAAGTTTTGAAATAAGAAACATTTCATTTTAAGAAAGTTTTGAAATTGAAAAGATTTTGTTTTAAGAAAGTTTTGAAATTGAAAAGTTTTGAATTTGGAATGTTTTGAAATAGGGAAGTTTTGAAAGTTGAAAAGTTTAGAATTTAGAAAGTTTCAAATTTGGAAACATTGGAAGTTTAGGGAAGTTTAGAATTTTAGAAAGATTCAAAGTTTGAGTTTTAGAAATTCTTGAAATTAGGAAAGGTTTTGAGTTTAAGAAGAGTTTGAAAACTTAGATTTGGAAAGTTAAGATTTGGAAAGGGATGGAATTAAGAAAGGAGTTGAATTAGGAAAGATTTAAAAATTTAAGTTTAGGAAACTTAAGGTTTAGGAAAGTACTAGATTAGGAAGGAGTTGAATAGGAAAGATTTGAGTTTGGAAGGATTGAGATTCCTATTTTCTAAAGCAAGGGATTGGATTTGTTTCTAAAAAGAGATGTTTTGATTTTGTTTCCGAAAGCGGAGGATATAATCAAGTTTTCTAAAGGGGAGATTGGGTTTGGTTTCCTAAAGGGAAGATTGGATGAATTTGGAAAGATGAAGTTTTGAAAATTCTAGATTTTGAAGACTATAGTTTTAATGTAGAAAAGAGGTTTTGAAAAAATATATAATTTTGATGTAAAAACCAAGAGGTTTTGAAAAACTAGGTTTTGAGGCCAAAATAAGGGATTAGAAATCATGCTTTTGGGAAGAAAAATTAGGGTTTTCTAATCGTTAGCTATAAGGTTTAACTTGGACTCTAAAGGAAGAGTTTTTAGAAAGTGAGTTTTTAGAAATTTTTGGAAAGATTTTTATAAGGAGATAGTTGGAAAGAGCTTTTAGGAAAGAGATTTAGAAAAAAGAGTTTTCTAAGAAGGAAAACTAGGGAGTATTTTTAGGAAAGGAATTTTGAAGAGAGCTTTTTTGGAAAGGAGTTCAAAAAGGAGTTTTTGAAAATAATTTTTGGAGGGAGCTTTTGAAAACAATTTTGGAAAGAAGATTGGAGAGAGTTTATGGAAAGCATGTTGGAAAAGAGATTTTTAAGAGGAGATTTTTGAGAAGAGTTTTTTTTATAAAGTATATAAAATACCTCACTTTCCTAAAGCGATTCTAACCATAGGAAGATTAAATCCAATTTAAGATAGTGGTTTTGAAAACAACTATGTTTTGAAAATATGGACCATATTAGTCACTTTAAATGTAACACTTTCCTAAAGCAACCCTAGCCATGAAAAGGCTAGAATCACCCTAGGATTGTGATTTTGAAAGCAAGTTTTGAAAAAGAAGATTTTGATGTAAGTTTTTGAAAACGAGTTTGAAAACGAATTTTGAAAGAATGCAATATCATGATATGCACAATGTAAATTGGAGTCGTGAACATACAAGGTTAAAGGCTTCACCACATAATCAAGGGGGCCGAACCCACGTGGTCTCTAGTTAGACTAAAAGAAAGCCCCCGACACAGTAACTCTCCCATAGCCTAATCCTACACATGAATCGGGAATTCCCTTGTTTCAAGCATGCAACAAGGGGGAGAAGAAGATAGGGGATTAAAATAGAAGAAAACCCAAGTGGGTTAGGAGAGAGAAGAGAGGGAGAAGATGCGTAAACGTAAATAAAAAGCCTACCTTGTGTTTTCTTTATTTTGCTTAGCTTTGTGCGCTTTGCTTTGCTTGTCCTGCTTCGGTCCTCACTTCAGTCCTTAAGAGTTTATCTTCAATCTTCAAAGCTTCAGATTACAGCACTTCAAGTCTTCAAAGGAGGCTTTGGAGGCTAGTGTATGAGTGTATAGAAGTGTATGTGAGTGTATAGGAGACTAGGGTTTGTGTATGGAGGCTAGGATTTGGAAAACCTAAGGAGACTAGGGTTTTGGGAGGCTACGAGCTCTGTATATCGAAAAGTAAGGTTTTTAGACTGAGTTTGCAGACCTCTTTCATGTTAGAGGAGGCTCTGTATTTATAGACAAGGGAATGACCTAGAGCCTGTTACAGTGGCGCTAGAGCAAATTTCCTCTTGGCGCCACTAAGAGTGGCGCCAGGCCATTTTTTGGCTTGGCGCCACTACTAGTGGCGCCAACAACTTAGGAAAGTTCATTAAGTCAGCGAGCAACGTATCTTTGGAAGATTTGGGTGCCTGTACTAGTGATTACCATGCAATTTTTAGCCTAGCTTCACTAGGAGTGACTCCGGAAAGCCCAGAAAGGACTTAAGGGACCGGAAAGAGCCCAGAAGGCTGAAAAAGATCAGGAACCTTTAGAATAAAGTCCCAGAGGTAATGGACCTGAAAAAGAATGACAAGATGTGTTGGAAGGGTTGACTGGGCTATTAGGGGCAAAACGATCAATCGGGCTGGAAAGCTGCCGGGACGGACTCAGAATGTCCCGAAAGAAGACTTGAGATTTTAGAAACATTATTTAGAATGTTTCCAAAGGCTACGGGTTCGATACCCAGAGTCAGTGTGGTTGGAAAAGGCGACCGGCCCATTAGGGGCGAAACGGTCATTTTACACCGGGTTTACCAGAACTGACTCGGAATGATTCGGAAAGATAATAGAAGGTTGAGAACACTATAAGAAGCATTCTCGGGAGGTTACCGGTCTGACACCCAGAGCTGGTGTGGTCCCCGAGGCGTTCGAATGCCTAGGGGCAAAATGGTCATCTTGACTGGAAAGTCTCGGAATTGGCCCGAAACTGACTAGAAGACACCTAATCATGTTGGATTGCTTTTAAGACAATCTTGGAAGGGAGGACTTGCCATTCTGAGGACTTAGGTGTGTTCTCGAGAAACGTGCCGAAAATAGCCCTAGGGGCAGTTTGGTCATTTTTTTACCGAAGTGGGCTAGTAAGCACCGGTGTTGACCTGGGTTTTGAGTGTTTCTGCCACTCTGACGGCGGTCTCATGATACAGGGGGTTGTTGGCAATTTCCTTTATCAACCTGCTTGTGAGTATTTTCGCTACTCTAACGGTTGCGATGTTTACGAGTACGACCGGGACTTAGGGCCTGAGAAGTCAACTTTCTCGAAAGGCGTGCCAAAACAGACATTTCTGCATTGGTGGGCTAGCAGGCGCCAAAGGTGAATCGTTCTACCATCTAGGGGACTTGGGGTCTCATCCCGGTCGATAGGTTTAAAAGGACTTACCGTTCCGAATAAGCTCTCTCTAGGAAACGTGTCGGGTTAGATAGACTTACCGTCTCGAGGAATCAAATTTCTCGAGAGAGGGATTGGAATTGGAATTTGGAAAAAGGGTTGGAAGGGAGACTTACCGTCTTCAGAAAGACGCGCCTAAT
This sequence comes from Euryodendron excelsum, assembly GCA_033060915.1. Classification (NCBI taxonomy): domain Eukaryota; kingdom Viridiplantae; phylum Streptophyta; class Magnoliopsida; order Ericales; family Pentaphylacaceae; genus Euryodendron; species Euryodendron excelsum. The sequence continues at coordinate 13,116,507 of CM065399.1, forward strand.
TTGGAATTAGAAAGGGGACTTACCGTCTTCGGAAAGACGTGCCTGATGGAATTGGAAAGGGGACTTATCGTCGCGGTTGATTTGAAATTGGAAAGGGGACTTACCGTCTTCAGAAAGACGCGCCTGATTTGGAATTGAAAAGGGGACTTACCGTTTTTGGAAAGACGTGCTTGATTTGGAATTGGAAAGGGGACTTACCGTCTTCAGAAAGATGCACCTGATTTGGAATTGGAAAGGGGACTTACCGTCTTCGGAAAGACATGCTTGATGGAATTGGAAAGGGGACTTACTGCTTTCGGAAAGCCGCACCTGATTTGGAATTGGACCGAACAATGCCCCTAAGGACATTTTGGTCATTTTACCTCTATTTAGGCCTGGTGGGCCCGCGAAGCGATGGATAGACGGGATTAGATTTGTAAAGTTGATTTGACTCAAAACATATCCGCATTGACTTAAATACAAGTCTGGACAGACTATAGACCGCCGAGCGGTCAAAAATGGGGTGCTTACAAATATGCACAACATAAGGCGTCCATAGAATGTGTGAAAACTATGCTTCAATTAGTTGCCTTGCACCCCTACAATTTGGAGCATTGTCCGTAATCACTTGGACTACATTTTTAGCTCCAACCTCTATAATTACTTCTTTCATCAAGTTGGCAATAAAATACTTGTCCTTTATTTCCTCTTAACAATCAACTGCTTTAAGAAACATTGGCCCACCTTCTGTCACTGCCATAAAATTAATCAAGGGTCTTCTTTGGGAGTCACTCCAACCATCACTGATAATGCTCACTCCTTTCTCACTCCATGTGCCTTTAATAGGTTCTAACAATCTATCAATGTTAGACCTTTCTTTTTTAAGTAATGTGGTTCTTAACAAATTATACCCTGGTGGTAGATATCCTGATATGTTGTGATTTGCAACAAAAGTGTAAAAACTAACATAGTAAGGATTTCTTGTCAAATGAAATGGCAACCCCCCTCAATAGAACATCCTAATAATCTCACTATAGAGTTGCTCGCAAGCCCCAAGATTAAAAGCCTTCCCAAGTGCACTATCACTTCCATTAGCACTCCTACTAGTCTTCCTCTCTTTTGATTCAAGAGCACATTGAGCTTTACTAAAATTTATCCCACCAAATGATGTAGTAAAAGGAGATAAAGGAACTTTCTTTGGTGTAGAATTTTCCTCTCTCGTTGCCATTTCTGCCTCTATTCTTTGGAATTTGACAATATCATTACCGGTCACTTTGGTACACACCATTATCCCTATATTCTTGATTTTTCATCAAATATGCCCTTACCCTAGTGTATGAGCCCTTATGTTCCCCATTGCAAAAGCTACGTTGAAATTTGTAATTTCCCCCTCTTTTTCCAATTTTTTCTAACTTGGTTACATATCTCCAAAGTGGCTTGCCTTCATCAACTTCAGAAATTGCAGAACTACTAGCAGTTGAAGACATGTTTCAATTGTATTATCCTATAAACAAGATAAAAGAAACCACACAAAGTTTACTTTTATAGGACAACAAATTAACAGTTTAAAATATTCAATGTAAAATTTATAATTTCACAATTTATTTATTTGATTTTGCAGGGCAATACGATATTGAACATAAAAGGAAAAGCAGCAGTGAATAAAAAAAGAATAACAAAAAAAAAGAAAAAAAAGGAGAATTGCAGTAGCAGCAGATTTGGGCAGAGAAGGAGAAGAAGAACAACAATAACAACAAAAATTTTGGGCACAAGAGAAGAAGAGCAGTAGCAACTACTAGCAGTAGAAGCAGCAATAGCAACAACAACAACAACAAAAAAAGAAGAAGAAGAAGAAGAAGAAAGGTGAAGAATAACTGAAATTTCGGTAAACAAAAAGAAGAACAAGAACAAGAAAAGAAAAAGAAGAATAGAAATTTTGGCAAAGTAGAAGAAGAACATAAATTTCAACAGAGAAAAAGAAGAAGAAGAGCTTACTTGGTCTAGTGGTGTGTTGCCGCTACTTTTTCTCCTTCACACTTCGCCTCTTTCTCCAACTGAGCAGCAGCTAGGCCTTCTAGAAGCTCCAACGATAAAATGTTTTTGATTTGGGATGTGTATTCTATATTGAAGATACAAAAATTAAAAAATATACCCCATTTTAAAATTTTCATAATTACACTTAGACCCTTACTGTGTCCTAAACTGATCCTGGCCATGTCCTAGACGTGTCTGCAGCTTAAAAAATAAATAAATAAATAAGACACGCCACCTGGCGTGTCTGACACGTATTTTGGCGTGTCCGCTGTGTGTCAGACATGCAAACGGCACCCTAACGGTATGTCCGTGCTTCCTACCTTGTTATTATATGGATACTTGTTGAGTGTGTTAATCCCTTTCTTTCTGTCTATCTTTTTCTTTTCTTTTTTAGTCCCAGTACATATTATTTTCCACATTTTCTTTCAAACAATTGTCTTAAATTTCATGGATTTTACCTTTCCAAAACATCTGAAGGTTCCCTCCAATGGCATGAGTTTGCGTCTTTCTTGGATTTTAGCTTTCAAAAGTTTCCTCCAGTCCTGAGAATTGAGACTAGAGTGATTTCAATCGTGCCTTCTGACTTCAGAGTTGATGTACCTCTTCCATAGTGAATACAGTTATCCTCAAATTTCCAAATCAACTCATTCTGCCACTTATCTTTAGGAATAAGAACTAAGAGAATGGCATTGGTTGCTAAAAGAGGGAATGTTAGCCTAACTTTTCTAATTTTTTTTGGGCTGAGTCCTTACCTGGACTTGACCAAATTAAGTAGCTCCTACCTTGCTTGCACAACCGCCCCCCCCCCCCAAAACAAAAAAAGTTTAGAATTTACCATAATCTCTGTAGATTTTTGGGTATTTTTAATAAAATATAGGTATTAGCCCCTCAAAATTTAAAAAAATTACCTAGGTCCGTACAGAATTTAAATTTTTTTAACTTAGTCTCCCTCGACACAAATCTTGGGTCCTCCACTGCTTGCTAAGTTCTTTAGAAAGGAGCGAGCGATAGTTAAACCTAGTCTTATGGAAGGTCCAATTTGGTAGAGGTCTCCTAAACATATGCTATAAGGTCTGCTACATGCAAAACATTATAGTTCCTCTGAATCCATCTTGCTCAAAGAGCTCTCAAATCTCCACGTGACACATTTTCAAGGCCAAGAACATTTCAGTTAGGCTTCACCGTCATGAATCCCCTTCTACAATATTTTGATAGCAAAACCTTACATATGGAGGAGTTTGGTCATTGCAAAATCCTCCAAGCTAATTCTAGACAATAAGGCTCTAATAAGTGCTTGGAAATATGTGCTCAAGTTTTCTTTTCATCTCCTCGTACTCGATAAATAGAAATCATATGCATTGAGTAGAGATATGTGTTCAATAAACACAATATAGGGGCTATGTTTTACAACTTACAAAATATATAAATATAGTATTGATTTTTTGCATGTAGTGGATTTCCTTTGACGGACGTCATTGCAAATCAATTCAAATTTGTGTTACTTTTGCTAGGTGGGCTTGGACTTGGGCTTGGTGGGCGGGCTTTAATAAATATTTCTTATTTTTGTCTATGACACACTATAATTGCAAAAATTGCTCCTCCAAAGCCAGCCATGATGAGGTCTGTAAAATGATCGTAAAATATCGAATTCCATATTTTAAGAGATCTCAAGAGGCCCTTATCAGATAAGCAAGAATTATAAGAATGACAAGAATCATCCATGAAGCATGAATCACAAACACACACTCCAAGATGCACACAGGATTCAACTTATATCATGCTCATGCCCTTAGCCATTCATGGAAGGTCCTTTAACAGGATGAGAAAGACAAAGAAATGTAGGTCACAATACAGATGCACACACACAACACAAACCAAACTAAAAGACAAATAAAAAAAATGAAGACAGGCTTGAGATAAGATGAAGCAAGAACCGAGCGTAAGCCTGAACCCTATCGCGACAAAACTACTCAAGAGAGCACACTCCTAGGGATTTTCGTAGAAATTCAATCCTAAGAGTGTCAAGGGGTTTAGTGAAGAGATCAGCAAGTTGTTTCTCAGTGGAAATATGCTCTAGAGAGATGATCTTCTCTTCAACTAATTCACGGATAAAGTGATAGCGAATGTCAATGTGTTTGGTGCGAGAGTGTTGAACAGGATTCTTAGAAATACTAATTGCACTCATGTTGTCACAAAATAAAGTCATAACATTCGGTTCAAGACCATAATCACACAACATTTGTTTCATCCACAAGAGCTTAGCACAGCAGCTTCTAATAGCTATGTACTCTGCCTTAGCCGTGGACAAAGAGATGGCATTCTGCTTTTTACTATGCCAAGCAACAAGGTTGTTGCCTACATAAAAACACCCACTAGAGGTGCTCTTACGATCATCGGCAGACCCTTCCTTCAAAAAGTTTCACTTTGAAAACATTGTCTCGGTTTTCTAACTTTTTTCCTTCAAAAAAGTTTAAACTTCAAAAATACTCCTCAGTTTTTCAAAGTATTTTTCTTGAAAAAGTTTAATCTCAAAAGCATTTCTTGAGTTTCTCTAGCTTTATTCTTCAAAAATTTTGGGTTTTTAAGCTTTCGCCTCAAAAAGCTTATTTTTAAAATTCTAGGTTTTCAAACTTTTTCTTCAAAAGTTTCGTTCTAAGTTTCAGAGATTTTCCAAAGCCTTCTAATTCAAAGCCAAATCAATCCATTTCAGAAAGCAATTTCAAAATCGTAAATCTCCCCAAAGGAGTGTCATTGCATTGATCGGAAAGACAGTTCAAGAAAAATCAAGTTTAACATCTTTCAACAAAAAATTATTTTCAATTTCAAAAACATGAATCCCCTCAAAAGAGTGTCATTCCATTAGAATTACCAATCTGCATCAGTATACCCTGCAATAGCAGCATTAGTGTTCAAGGTAAACCAAATACCATGCCTAATAGTATCATTGACATATTTAATAATTTTTTTGACTGCAAACAGGTGTGATTCTTTTGGAGATGCTTGAAAACGAGCACAAAAAACCACACTAAAGGCAATGTTAGGTCTACTAGTAGTTAAGTACAGTAGACTACCAATCATGCTCCTATACAAGGTTTGATCAACATCCTTCCCTGAAGCATCCTTACTAAGCTTAAGACTAGTACTCATGGGAGTCCTAGCATGCTTAGTGTTTTCCAAACCAAATTTCTTCATTAGGTCTTTAGCATATTTGGATTGAGATATAAAAATCCCTTGGTCCATCTGTTTAACTTGTAACCCTAGGAAGTAATTCAGTTCACCCATCATGCTCATTTCAAATTGACTTTTCATACGTTCAAAAAAATTATGAGCAAGCTTTTCAAAAGTAGAACCAAACACAAGATTATCCACATAGATTTGAGCAATAAGAATGTGTTTTGATTCTTTCTTTATGAACAAGGTTTTATTAACTCCCCCTCAAGTGAAGCCAGACTCTAGCAAAAAAGAAGTTAATCTCTCATACCAATCTCGAGGTGCTTGTTTCAGCCCATACAGAGCTTTCTTGAGCTTGTACACATAGTCAGGATACTTAGGGTCCTCAAACCCTTTGGGTTGTTCAACGTAGGCTTCTTCCTAAAGAAAGCCATTTAGAAAAGCACTCTTCACATTCATCTGATGAAGTCTAATGCCTAGATAACAAGCAATGACAAGTAAGATACGAACAGACTCTAACATTGCAACAGGGACAAAGATCTCAGCAAAGTCTATTCCTTCAATTTGAGTGTATCCTTGTGCTACAAGTCTTGCCTTATTTCTAGTGATAGTACCATATTCATCAGATTTGTTCTTAAATATCCATTTAATACCTATCACATTCACATTATGGGGTCTCAGCACAAGAGTCCAAACATCATTACGAACAAATTGACTCAACTCTTCATGCATAGCAGTAACCCAGTGCTCATCAGTTAAGGCTTCTTTTACATTTTTTGGTTCAAATGTTGAGGTATAGCATAGGTAATTTACCTCATTTCTTACCTAACGCCTTGTCTTCATCGGCTCTATGACGTTTCCAATCACTTGATTCAAATGATGATTTAGTTTCACTATGGAAGATGGCTTTAGGATGTTGTTAGGTCCATCTTCGGAGTTATTCAGGGAGGTCTCAGCATCATCCCTCTTTTTGTAATTTTCCTTCTTCAAATTTCTAAGACATGCACCATCTGAATCACAATCCTCATCAAGTGCAATGTCAGTGTGAACTAAAGAATCATCAATAACCACATTTATCGATTCCATAATAGTAAGAGTACGTAAGTTATAAACATGATAAGCTCTACTATTAATGGAATATCCAAGAAAAATACCTTCATTGCTCCGAGTGTCAAATTTACCCAGATGCTCTCTATCCCTTAGGATATAGCATTTGCTCCCAAACACCCTAACATATTTCACATTAGGCTTCTTACCTTTCCACAATTTATATGGCGTCTGTTTTGTACCAATTCTCAGATAGACTCGGTTTGCAATGTAGCATGCGGTATTTACCCCCTTAGCCCAGAACCTCTGTGAAACCTTCTTATCATGAAGCATAACTCGGGCCATTTCCTGAATCATTCTATTTTTTCTCTCCACCATGCCATTCTGTTGTGGTGTCTTTAGAGCAGAGAACTCATGTTTTATGCCCTGCTCATCACAAAAATTAGCAAACTCAGAATTCTCAAATTCCTTACCATGATCAGTATGTATTCTGCGAATGCATTTGGTTTTTGTGCCCTTTTCTACCTATGCTTTCAGACATAAAGCTTTAAACACAGACAAAGTATCAGATTTTTTCCAAATAAAATCAACCCATGTAAACCTAGAAAAATCATCAACAACCACAAAAATATATTTCTTTCTTTCAATACTCTCTATTTGAGTAGGGCCCAAAAGGTCTATATGCACAAGTTTCAAGTGTCTGGATGTAGCAATATGCTTAACTTTCTTATGTGCAGACTTAATTTGCTTCCCCAATTGACATGGTCCACACATACAGTTTGTGGTTCTTCCAAGTTTTAGAATTCCATAAATGAGTTCAGAACTAAACAGTCTAGAGAGATCATTAAAGTTAACATGGCCCAGTCTTTGATGCCAGAACTCAGTCTCGTTTAGTTTAGCAGAATTACAAATTACACTACTCTTAGAGGTGATCCCATAGCAATTATCAGGGGTACGCACACCTTTCATCACACAGGTACCCTCTTTATCGAAAATAGAACATTCAATTTTGGAAAACTGTACTTGGTGTTGTGCATCACACAACTGAGTAATGCTAATGAGATTAGCCTTTAAACTCTCAACTAGCAGAACGTCATTGAGGTTTGGTAACCCTTGAGATTTTATATTCCTGTTTCCTACAACTTTGGAGGTGCTGCCATTACTAAAAGTTACTAGACCTCCATCACATTTAGTTATAGTGTCAAAATACCCTTTATTTCCACACATGTGCCTTGAGCAGCCACTGTTTAGATACCACACATTAGAGTTGTGAGCCTTCAGAGTAGTGTGGATAACAAATCCTCTCAGTTCAACTTTCCTTATCCATACAGTCTTAGGATTAGCTCTTGGGTGCTTAGGACGAGACTGTTGGATGGGCTTTTGACCTTTTCTTGAGGTATGTTTGGTCACAGGTCTTGCCATATAGTTCCCATAGTATTAAGGTCGAGCATGACTTTGAAAGTTCTGATTTGTAAAATCCCTTTGCTCAGTCAACACATGGAATCTATTAGACATCCAACTATTGTATGATATATCTGGGTTTTGAAAATTTCGAGTTTGAATATATTCCACAGGTAATCCATACAATTTATGACATTGTGGCTTAATGTGACCTCTTATACCACTGTAGTGACAAATAGAAACAACATAAGGCGGCTTACTTTGATTTTGCCGAGGATTATACCTTTCTTTGGGGACAAATTTGGTGAGCTTGTTATACTGATGTTGCTTGGCCTTGGATGGTTTGGCCTCATAACCAATACCTCTCGTATCCCACGAATGTTTCTAATTTAAACATACTTTCTCGACTGTGGATGCACTTGTCTTGTACTTCTTGAAAGTCAGATTAGATTTGGCCAGATCATCCTTGAGTTTCTAAATTTTTTCTTTAAGTGTCTTCTTAAAACCTTCTCGCTTAAATGCATCCTTCTCAAGAAATTTCACTTTGTCTGATACGGTTGCTCGATGTTTCCTCAACTGACTTATTTCGGTTTGAGCATCATCATTCACCCTTTTTAAAGAATCAACTTCTTACTCAATTTGACATTCACATTGGTAAGTTTGTAAGACTGCTTGTACAGTTGATCATAAGCTCACTACAGTTCACTCTTGTCTTCATCATCTGATTTATCCTCATTTTCTTTGAGAGATCCCACTGTACCATCCGATTCCTTAGATTTTCTAATTCAGATATTTTAGAAGAAGTCTCAACTGCCCCTGAGGCTGCTGCCATGAATGCCGTGAAATTTTCAAACTCATCATCACTTTTCGCTCCTCTTCTTTCTCGAAATCACTCCAAGTGACTGTCAAAACTCTGCTTCCTTTATTTTTCTTTTTGTTAGGACAATCTGTAGCAATATGCTTAAAGCCATGACATTCGAAGCATTGCTTTTTTACCAGAATTTGTAGATAATTTTCTCACAAACTTCAATTTGTCAAAAGGTTTTCCTTTAAATTTATCAACTGAGGAAGATTGATCTTGTTGTCGTTTGTTGAAATTTTTTAAAACTTTTTGATAAACAAGGCCATCTTCTCGATACCCAGTTCCGAATCACTATCATCAGCCTCATTAGATTTTTCTTTAATGGAACTTAAGGCAATGCCTTTATGCTTTCTTGGCTGACGAAGATTTGCCTCAAAAGTTTGCAAGGATCCTTCTAAGTCTTCTACCTTCATGGCATCAACATCCCTACTCTCCTCTATGGCAGTAACCTTGGCTTAAAATCTCTCGAGTAAAGACCTTAGAATTTTTCGAACAATTTTTTAAGAAGAGATTTGTTCACCAAGGTTGAAACTTGAGTTGACGATGTCACTTGATTTAAAATAAAATTGATCAAACGTTTCATCGTCTTCCATTCTTAGGGTTTCAAAAGCAGTTGTTAATCATTGGAGCTTAGCAATTTTTATAGTAGTTTTACGCTCATGGGTAATCTGTAAAATATCCCCAGCCTCTTTAGCGAGTTCACAATGAGATATTCTATGAAATTTCTCAGTTGTGATCCCGTTAAAGATGACATTAATGGCTTTACTGTTCCATCCACAGTCATCAAAATCAACCCTATCCCAAACTGTAGTAGCTTTAGAGGTAGTCACTTCACCGGTTGTGACTGTGGGTGAAGTCTAACCATTAACAATAGTCTACCATACACGTTCATCTAACGATTTAAGAAAAACCCTCATCTTGGCTTTTCAATAGAGATAGCTAGTCCCATCAAGCAGGGGCGGTCGAGAGGTAGAACTACCTTCCTTAGGCCAATCCATAGACATAGGCAATCAGGACCTCACTCTTTAGAAAATCAACAATGATTTTGAGTGTCCCACTCTGATACCAATTGAAAAACCTAACCTTTATCTATATTTTGTCCGAGAAGCTAAACCCTACAAGATTGATTCAATATGTTATGGTAATAAGCAATATTGTACTTACCAAGTCACAAGAGAAAGTAAATCATTCAATCAGGAACACATCAGATTTTTGCCGTGGAAACCTTTAAATGAGAGAAAAACCACGTGTTCCCTTCGTCGGACAAAGATCATGCACTATATCTCATTGTTTAGACGGTTACAAGACTATTTACAATCAAAACTCATCAACTCCATGATCTAATGATTGTCTTGACCTTGCTCGTATCCACGATTCACCATCTCCGTGCTTGACCACCGTTTAGATCCCCTTACAACGGATTTCACGCCTTGAACTCCATTAAGACCTTTGATTTCTTTACCTGGATTGAAGAAGATTGTTGCTAAGATTTGTTTCTGAGCTTCTAAAAAGGTTAGAAAGACTTCTCTCAAGGAGTTTTTGATAGTGACGGCTTAGCTAACCCTTGGGGAAGTGTGTTGGGCTTCAGATAGGGGCAAAAACCCTGGCGGCGTGATTCTCGATAAATTTGATTTCTCCTAACTCGCTCCCACGAGGTCTCGCGAAGATCCCGTGAAGTGTCTCTCAATCCCGCGAGACTCTAGTGAACTAAATCCCAGATTTGACGTGCTCACTGTTTTTGTCCTCAAGATCTTGTGAGAGTCCCGCGAGGTTATGACCAAATTGCATGCTTACTGTTTTTACCTTCAAGATCCTGCGACATCCCACGAGCTCCATGATGTGTAGTCAACATACTGTTTTTACCCTCAAGATCCATCGAACTCCATCGACGTCTCTTAAAGTCCCTTATAATAGCCACAAAGTATCGTATAAGCCTCTCTTAGCATGAGCTTGCACAAGTAAGCATGAAACCTCTTTTGAATGCTTGTGATTGATAACTCAAGTGCCTTCAAAAAAACACAAACAAGACATGTCACGAAATTTAGCTAATTACATAACCTTATAGTCTTTGTCTTTTTTTTTTTTTATTTTATTTTATATGTTCATTGAACTTACAAGCCACTACTATCATTTAAATTTACAACCAATATTTGTGCGAAGTCCTCCGTATAAAATGTTGCACGATGATTACCATTTAGTTGACAAAATTTTCATTTATAAATAAATATATTAATAAAAATTAAGGCCAATAATAACTAGCTACACGTTTCCCACAGGAAGAAAGTACCTACGAAACAAACGAGTAATCTTTCAATATTTGCTACGATTATAAGGCTACTCTTTCCAGTCATAAACAATAATCTTAATAAGTTGCACAGTTATTATTTTTCGAAACTTGCCAACAGTTGAATTTAGAATTGGAGAACCAAGTTTAAAATGGAACAAAATCCAAATTGAAGGTTTTATTTAGTAGGAATATTCAGCTTATTTTTGAGAAAAAATTAACTTGCAATTTTAAAATAAAAAAACAGAATTTAATTTTTACGTTAACTGCTAAAATTAAAGAAACATCTGATTGTCCTAATGAAATAAAAAAGTTCATAAGCATAGCAATAAACGTAATCAGAAAAGTGAATTGGATTCTTCTTGAAACTTAAAATAATGGCTAAACTTCAGATCCAAATTTGACATGTAGAATTTATAACGAAATTTCTTTAAATATAAACTTTTGAGCATTTGCCAATTTCCCAAGTAACTTGACTGGTTGGCGGCTTCAAGAGTTTTCGACAGTATGGTTGTTTAGTAACTTAATTTTATATTTTCTTTTTATTCTATTAATTTATCCAAAATCCACGTCTATTTCTTATAACATATGACATGGAAATTCAAATCTAAATATAGACTATACCTAAATTTAAAATTATACTAACAATTTCTTAAATTACTATAATATGATAATATTATCAAAAAAATTAGAAGCTCTAACATATAATAATTAAATTTATTTATCACATCCAGATATCAAATAAAAACAATAAGTAAATTAGTATTGCAGTAAATTATAACTTAATAATATAATTGGCTATTAAATTGCATCATTTTTTAACAACTAGATGTTCAAATATTAATTTCAAATCTCAAAATAAAGAAGATAGAATTTTAATTTATTAACCTTTATTTTTTTTTATTATGGTCGTCAACACTATACAAGTTAGGGAAGTCGAATGGTTGAGACTTTTGTTATTTGTTTGAAATATGTTTTAGCTTTTATTATGGGAGTATATAAAGTTTCACCTCATTATATATTCTCCCATAGCCTTTCATCGATCTCATATTTGTGAACCCCACCATCTAAGAGGGAGACTACGGAAGAGTATAAAACAAAGATTCTAAGTTTTCTGAAAATATTGAGTTAGTTAAGTAACATGAATTATATTAAATTGGGGTATGCTTGAAGTGCATATTGTTTTTTAGTAGCTTACAGTACACTAAATTTACTCCTAACAATTATAAAATACAATTATTTTTTATTTTTAAATGTTTTAAATTAGTATTTTCTAAATGCATTCGAAAACATTGTCATACCAACGGGAAAAATATAGGGAACTGACATCTAATTGAATTGTTGAACTTGGACACCTCCAGAATTATTAAATAAGTACATAATCATACTTTATTGGTGAAGTGTTTTTATCAAACATTGTTAAGTTTGTTGGAGAAAACTCTTGCCTATAAATTAATTTTGTTATCATCGTCCAAGCTTACTAAGTAACTTGAAATTATATAGGCGTCATAAGACAAAAATGGATGAACTATGGTTGCTTCTCCTCGTAAAATCATATTTTTATAATTTAAATTTTTTTACATCCGATTAAATTTTGTATAAATATTATTAAAATAATATGGTCCAATAGTACTTGAAAAATATCCTTATATTGATCATTGGGAAGATTCAAATTTTCAAATAATTAAAAAGATAAAATGCAAATACTTCTGTGAAAAAGTAAACGTAAAACAAACAAGAATAAAATTAAAAAAAATTATTTTCGTTTTCTTTTAGTTCAAAAGATTTGTGATTAAAGTTAAACAAATTTATATTCACTTTCTTTTATTTCAAAGTGTCTGTTTTAATTTTTTTTTTAAATTTTCTTTTATAGAGGTGTGAGTTGAGGCAATTAAAAGAATGACAAACTGCTAATAATTTCGTAGTACGTGTCCTTCATGTTTCAGAAATTTAAGATTTAGTTTATTTTTAACTAAAGATACTGTAGAAGAAACACAACTAAAAGAAATTTGAGAATCTTACAATGTCAATCAAAACATTACTTTTATGAAGTTTAGAAGAAATATAAAATAAATAAATAAAAAAACACTAGAAAGACTAGTACCAATATGTAGGTTTAATCCTGAGGGGTTCAAATCCTCTCCATTTAAAGATGAATACATTTCAACTCTTCTCAAATTTTTTTTTTTTAGATTAAAAAATAGATATATAGATAGGCTACTCTATACACACGATAGGAAGCATTGTCCTTTAGCACCTATAATCATTTGCGGATATACCTAGCCCCAATGCACACAAAGGAGTTACAGTCAGGTGACCATGAGTTGAAGATTCTGTAGAGTACATTTAGTTCAAACTTTAGTATTACCACTTAAGAAAGTGAGTTCAACCCGATGAACTAACTATTTTGGTGGTCAACACCTCTCAATTACAACAAAAAGAAAATGATAATGAACCAATTCACAAAAAATAATTTATTGAGTGTTCCCTCTCTCAAGATAGTTAAATAGTCTAAATCTAACATGTTTGAAACATGAGAAAGAAAAATGAAGAGAAAAAGAAAAAGAAAAGTGTTTTATCTTTTTATTTAGTTTTGCAAAAAAAATAAAAGGAGAGAGAGAGAGAGAGAGAGAGAGAGAGAGAGAGAGAGAGAGAGAGAGAGAGAGTTATTCTTTTCTCTTTTCCTTGTTTTTCCCTCCTTTCTATTCTATTTCTCCCTTAGTTAGAATCAAAACGGAAAAGAAAAAAAAACAGTAATTTTTCTTCCGTTTCCTTCCCAAATTCTAAACTCGCTGTAAGATAAGCCAGCACTTTGGGCCCTATGAAGCCTCTGACATTAGTTTCAAAATCACAATCTTGAATATTAAATTGCCTTAAATCAACTAAAAAAAGAAACAAATAAGCCAAAATGAGGATGAAATAGAGGATGGACCAAAGTTATAAAAATCAAACCGGACGGGCCGGTGGAACCGGTTCAATCGAGAACCGAACTATGAACCGGTACGGTTTAATTAATTTACTGAAAATACCTATGAACGGGATTGAACTGAACTAACCAGTCGGTATTTTGAAAAACTAGTGAATCGGCTGGTTTTTGAAAAAAATCAAAATATCAAATATTTCACAAGATTTAAAACCATTTGTTTTTTTTTTAAAAACATGTTTTTTTATGATCTTTTGATGAAATATAGAATAAAAAAAGTAAAAACTTTAAATGAAAGTCAAAAGAAGAAAAAAAAAAGGGAAGAAAGAGGAGGAAAAAAAATAACTAGGTAAATAAGATACATTTCTCTCTTTCTTACATTGGGTTATCTCATCTTTAGATTTTTTTTATATTATAATTAGATATATTGAGATATGTATTATCAAAAAATAATCCAAGTGTAAAAACTATAAACTAAAATAAAAAAAATATTATGATGAAGAAAGAGGAGGGTATAAGAAGTAAAAAAAATAATAATAATAAATGTCATGCAAATAATGCACATTATTATCTTAATAATACATATTATTGTTAAACTTTATGATACTTCTTTTAAATATAAAAATACCAATAAGCAATAGTTTAAAAATATTTAATTGAAAAAAAAAAAATCCTTTTGAATGTTTTTATAATTATTTATTTTTATACTTTTTTTAATATTTATCATTTATACTTATGTTGAGTTATTGTGTAAAAAAAAAAGTATCTTTTAACTAATTTATAATTTTTTAATAATTATTTTTATTTAAATATATTTTTATTATTATTTTATTATATAATTAGTTGAACCGATTAAACCACAATTGAACTAATAAATCATCGAACCCGTAACTTAACTGGTTTAATTACCGATTCGATTCTGATAATATGGGATGGACTAGTGGCGCGTGCATAGGGGTCAATGGGTGGGGGTCGCGTTGAAACCAAAACTGAACTGTTCCAAGTCGGTTTAGTATTTTTAACCAAAATTAGGAATAGATATTGGATGAGTTGGGCCGGTCTTGATCAGACCGGGCCTGTGCTACAGAATAACATAGCCAAATGGCTCATGGCCGGTCGCCATCGGGTAAAACTTTAAAGCCCAAGCCTGTGAAGAAAAAATAGAACAATCTGCAACACGAAGAGAACAGAGATAACGTGGGCAAAATACTTGAAAATTAAATTTAGTTTTGTATATACGAATGTATCTGTGTGGACTCTGGAGAGAAAGAGAGATGTCTCGAAATGCAGTGGGCAGGACGATAGGCGAGCTCAAGAGAGAACGGACTGTCGAGAGAGAAACTAGTGGCATTTCCCATTAAATAGGGCCGGGTATTTGCAAAATGTCACTCATTGGTAAATGGCATTAGAAATTCCAACTTTATATGCAAAAGGAAAATAAAATTCGTACAAAATTTTCAGAGAAATGTGTATAAGAATAATATGACAGTGGCACTTCAAAATTAAGAGCTTAAATTGTAAGTGTATTGCAAATAAAAGGTGTAGTGCCATGTGGATTATATTAGTTTTATTTTTATTTTTTGTTTATTGTTCTATTTGATTTTGATATGTCCACAAAAAGAAATTCAAAACAATTATTTTTTTATGGATGCTAATATGTGTCCTTAGAGTACATTTTAAGCATATTTTCACAATTTTTAACATTTTGTAAAGAATGCTTAAAATGTGTTTTTAGGACATGTTAACAAGACCCATCTTTTATTGAATACACATCTAGACACAAAATTCAACTTTTACGAAGGGCAATTTTTAGAGAAGGATATCAAAATATCGTATGGACTTACACTTATTATAAGTGTCTTAAATGTGGTATTTTTTTTTTTCAAACATTGCATTCAATGTAGTTATCCTGCTGCCTATTTTACCAATCCCACAATGCATTATGCTTAAATAGAAAGGAAGTAGCCTTTTTATTTTATGACAATCCCCGTTACATATATATATATATACAATAGTAGACTTCGCGGATGAATGCTAGGATATCCATATACAGAAGGATGTCATTATTGTGGTTGCAACATGTGGTTTATCATGCTTTTTTTTTATTAATTTTTTTAATCTTCAGTCTCTTCGTAATTTATCCAAATTTAATTCATAATGAAATGTGGTAAACTCTAATCAATGAAATTAATTAATTTCTTAATACTGTTAATATAAAATTTGACGAGAATTTTGAGAAACAGTTAGTTATCTTCTTAATTCATCAACAAGTAACTAAAATATTTACATTTTGATATTTTTAATAACGTTTTCCAAGAATATATTTTACTGACTATACCTCATGCCAATGTGTATAGGATTTCTTAAATTCATATCAAATGCATTTATTTTTCTGCATATTTATAGGAATTTTGCATGCATATACTTTTCACTTAGGTTGAGTAAACCTGGCAGTTTACATTACATTCATTAAAATTCATAGAATATGCATCTTCAATATCTCATTAATTCCAACTATTACTTTGGAATTAAGATACATGAATTGTTAAAAGAATGACAATGATTAAATGCAATTAATGATATGCTTTTATTGTAGTTTGTCTAGATCTTTGTGTTTCTCAAGGCACAAAAGTTATTAATACAGCTGACCATGTTCAAAGAAGGCCGCCGTTCATTTTTTCAGCACCAATGTTTTCTTCTCTTAACTAGCATATCTATAAGTAGATCTAAACACACGAGCAATTGCAAGTACAAGTGCGTTATCCTTCACTTAGTCATGGAACCCAAACTTTCTCACCTCCTGTCATGCAGTTTCCTCCTCTTCCTACTCGTTTCTCTCTTGCCCCTTGCCAATTCGTCCAGCTCGAAGGATGAGAAATCATCACCTTTTGGGTCTATGAAACATTTCAATGGTTGTAAGAAGGGTGACAATGTAAAAGGGCTCCAGAATATCAAAACTTATCTTGGCAAGTACGGTTATATGAGCTATCACCACTCTAAAGGTGATTATTTTGATGATGCCTTGGAGTCTGCCATCAAAACATATCAAGTCAATTACGATCTTAATGTAACTGGAACGTTAGATCCTAATACATTGTCACTGATGGCGATGCCTCGTTGTGGGGTGCCAGATATCGTCAATGGCACCAATTTGATGGCATTAGGCAAGAAATTGCGCCGTCATGTTCCAGGAACTCTCCATGTCCATTCCTATTATGAGATAGGGAACACCAAATGGCCTACGTATAAACTCTCCTGGGCACTTAAACCTGGCACCCGTAACGATGCTCGTGGCTCCATCGCTAAGGCATTTAGCAAATGGGCTTCTGTTTCACCCTTCAAATTTGAAAACTCCAAAGATTTTACACATGCTGATCTGCATATCAGTTTCGAACGCCGTGATCATGGAGATAGTGGGCCTTTTGATGGCCCTGGTGGAGTCCTAGCCCATGCAGGTATGCCGCCGGATGGAAATCTTCACTTTGATGCAGACGAGACGTGGGCAGCCAGTGCAGCACCGGGGGCAATGGACATAGGGACTGTTGGCTTGCATGAAATTGGGCACCTTCTTGGACTTGGGCACAGCTCACTTCCACAGGCTATCATGTACCCATATATTGGTTGTTGTTCGACCAAAGGTTTGAATAAGGACGATATTGATGGGATGAAGGCTTTATACCATTACTAAGAATTTGCTACACTTCTTCCCATACTACAATGTGCTCTTACGTGTTTAATGTAAGCAAGCAGTATACATGGCTTTATGCAATCAAGATTATAAAATAATTACAATAATCTCTTGTCATAGCAAATTAGTAGTTGTGGTGCTACGACTTTAGGAGCAAGCTGTTGCTTATAATGTAATGAGATCATGGCATGTAAACAGCTTGCACGTAAGAAAATTAAATTAAATTAGAAAGTACAACTAATGAAATAAGAAATGTAATCTGGATTCCGCTTGAAATTTAAAGTAATGCTAAACTTTGGATGTGAGACCCCAACTTTTAATTTCATCAGTAATTAATTATAGTTTTGCATGGTTAAGTAAGATGTAATATTATATGGGTGTTTGATGTCTTAGGTTTACATGTGATATGTTGGCAAGTATAGTTTAATTTCATCAGTAATTAATTATAGTTTTGCATGGTTAAGTAAGATGTAATATTATATGGGTGTTTGATGTCTTAGGTTTACATGTGATATGTTGGCAAGTATAGTGAATATATACTATATCTATTAGTGGTCTATGTGAACTTCAATTAGAGTAAAAATAAGGTTCAACCACCATACATACAGAAAACAATTCATTTAATATGAATAAGATTATCTCAAACCCCTACCTGTCACCGTACACACACTACGCCAAAGATCACTTCTTGGTTGATGTTGAAGGATCTTGCTCTCCGCTAGCTCTTATTACCATAACCGTGTTTGTTTAAGAAACTCAATATATAATTTCGCAAAATAATCAAACATAATGGAGACACCCAAAATAAACTATAGAACTAAAATCAGGCAGTAGACATGCCATATGATAACCTCAATTACGTTCCCAATGGAATGTAAGAGCTTAAAAGTACCAAAATGCACAAAGTTCTCTAATTTACCAAAACTGACACAGACTTAATAATCTGAGCATAACTTCGTGAGCTTATACTAAATAATTTCAAATTTTGGGAAAAAAAAAATAGACATATCATAGAGTATCCAGAACAAATTTTACATTTTTTGAATATACTTAAGTATTTCTTTGATTTTTCTAAAACAGGACAGTGCTGTAGAAACGAGAATTCAGCAACAGATGGTCTATCTTTCATAAATCATTAACATAGATAAACGACATCTAAATGATCTAAAATTTGGTACAAATTATCATCAACCGTTCTCTTAGATACAGTAAAAATTTCATAATTTTTGGACGACTGTAACTTGGTCGAATACTCTGTCAAACCAGATTTGGGCATTAAACTTCTACAATGATAGCTTAACTTTGAAAAATCACCATAATTCGAATCTTAAACATTTTTGGCTGAAACCAAAGCCCAAATTTTTCTAAGATCTCAAAGTTCAAGTACACAAAAATTTAGCCACAAATCAGAGTTTTAAATAGGCCAAACGACCTCTGAAAATGGTTGTTTCTGCAGATTTTCGTAGCAGAAATTCCTCCAAACAAATAAGATGAATTTTATATCGAAATCGAGTAATTTTTCGAGATCTTTCCACAAATGGTCTTAGAATTAATTCAACTTCTCCCTAGTTTAAGCTGCTACGATGAAATGCAAATAGAGGCGTAGAGAGAGATTGTATACCTTCTTAAGCTTAATTTCAACTTTTAATCTTCTCTTTTCTTTCCTGTTGACCGAACCACAGCTCTCTTACCCCTTTTAGATTTCTTCCTCTCCTTCTCTTTTCTTATTTTCTTCCTTTGGCTATTGCATAAAGATGAAGTACCTAATAAAACCATAAACTTTACTATCCCACTTGAGTCTCACACTTGGAAAAAGTCTATGCTTTGACACCTCACCTAACCAATTACTCACTTTAACTCTTTGCAAGTCATAGTCCTAACAATACTAGATTCATATGAAGTGTTAAAAGTGTTCATACATGAGATGAAATTGGTATTTATATATATATAAGAAGTTATGTGGAGAGATTGATGATTATATATATGGTGACATTGTATACCATCCATATTGTATGCCTTGCATTGCACTGGAGAGAGTTAACCACGATGGGTTAACTAAGGCTTAGTCACGGTGGACTATCCTAGAGGTGCCATGGTGGGCATTTCTTGATAACGTGCTATTGATATATTGGGCCAACGTTATCTAAAATTGTGCGCGCATGTGGGTGATACATTTGAGGCATCCATGATATATATATTGATCATTTATACCTGTGTACATTGTGGGCGTTTATTACTATTCTCTATGAATTTGTTTATTTACCGTGAGCATGTTGAGTTTTAGCTTATGCCTACACAGACCTTTGTGACAAGTGAGCACTAGATGGAGTTCGGCTCACTACAGTCTTGGTCTTTGCCGTAGTGGCAATCATGTCGGTGTTAGGATGTCGAGTCTCAAGGCTTGGGAGAGCTCCATTGTCTTACTTTCAGTTTCATGGTTGTGTTTTTATATGGGATGTTGGGTCTTGGTGTTATGTTTTAATGTGGTACAATGGTAGAAAATTTTGGAAGGATGTTGATTATTTTTCAGTTGGTAATGTCTCTATGATTTATGGTTTTCTTTGATGTATCTTGGAGAGTTTATTACAATTTTCTCATTGTATTGTTTGTTCATTACATTCCGCTGCATTCTTTTATTTTTGAATATGAGTTAAGGTGTCGTTCGCAGGTATGGTGACTTGTGTGATCACGCCTCACCTAATGAGACATAATTAATGTCTAATTAGGTTGGAGGTGTGACAGTTTGTTATCAGAGTCAGGTTGTCAACCAAAGTATATAACCGAGGCTAGAGTGTGGAGTAGTTGTCTAGGATTGCAGTCAACCTTATGGTGTTGTTGATGTCTGTTAGTGTGGGTTATGTATCTTGTGTACTTATTCTAATTTAGTGCAGAAAGAATGGCACAATAAGAATCAGGAGGGGAGTCATGAGCTTCAGTAAGAGGTGCAAAGGAAATAGCTCATGAATCACATGTCCAGAATCCACTTGATGCAATCGATTGACTTGCAAATCTGATGGCACAGTATATGGAAGCTCAGGTGGCAAGATCGGTGCCAAGGAATACGACCTTACATGAGCAATTCATGAAGCTGAATCCACTAGCATTTATGGGGGAAACTGATCCATTGGTAGTTGAGGAGTGGCTAAGAAAGCTAGAAACAATATTTGAAATGATGGGGATCCCTGATGAACGAAAGCTATCACTATCCACTTTTATGCTAAGAGGTGAGGCACGAAACTAGTGGGAAGCCACGAGACAAATGGCAAATACTCAACCTGGAGGAGTAATAATCACGTGGCAATGCTTTGTGGAAGTATTTAATGATCAATACTTTCCTCTCATTTACCGTTACCAGAAAGAACAAGAATTTATTCTATTAAAGTAAGGCAAAATGTCAATGGTAGAATATGAAAAGCAGTTCACGGCTTTGTCTCGATTTGCACCCGACTTCGTGTATATTAAAGGTGCCAAGTGTAAAAGATTTCAACAGGGACTAGAGTTGTCAATTCAGTCTCAGGTTTTTGCATTTGAAATCACTAGATATGGGGGCTTGGTGAACAAATCCAAGATTGTGGAGTTGGATGTGAAAGAGATGACAGGGAGACGAGAACAATTTAAGAAAGAGAGGTTTGATTCAGAAGCTGGTACTTCACGACAGAGACCTTTAGAATCTGCTCCAACTGTGGACCAAGGACGAACACAATTTAATCTTGGATCGGGCGGTTCGCAATTCAATAATGCGAGAAGCACAAGAAGTTCTAAGGGCCAAAGAGCATCGAGACCAGTAGGTTGGTGTACCAGTTTGAGGCCCATGGGGAGTAACACTGGCGGAATCATTTGCTATTGATGTGGGGCTGAGGGGCATATTGTCAGAGATTGTCCAGTGCCATGGACCGACAAATGCTATCAATGTGGACAGCCGGTCACATAGTACGAAATTGTTCTTAGAATCTTGCGGCAGCATCATCAATGGGTAATGTGGTTAGCGGAAGCAGGGGAATAATGGGGGTTGCTCAAAAAGGGCCGACTACGACACCTAAACCGTGCATTTAAGCACGGGTCTATGCCATAACGATGAGAGATGCACAAGCTACTCCTAATGTGGTGACAAGTATGTTACCCATAGCTGATAAAGAAGCATATGTGTTGTTAGATCTGGGTTCCACACATTCATTTGTTTCTATAGCATTTAGTATGCATTTGGATAGGCTATGTAGTTCATTGTCATAACCTTCACTTATGTCTACACCGGTAGGAGATGTGATAGTAGTAGACAGGGTATATAAAGATTGTGTGGCAAAGATTGGGGATAATGAGTTGACAGTTGACTTGATTCCGTTAGCTATTCATGACTTTGATTTGATATTGGGAATGGATTGATTATCTTTGTCGCGCCTCGGTTTTTGGGTGTTCAAGATCCTTTTGGCTCAGACACCAAAAGCACGGAACTCTGTCACTAGAACTCATCATCCTAGAAGGATAAGTGCGACTAGGTTTGAATTGAAGATTGGTTTGATTAAGGGCTTCGTAGAAAAATAGGAGTTGCCACCTAACTTGATTAAGGTGAGTTAAGGCACCTAAAACTAAGTGCTAATCCGATGATTTAAACTTAGGGTTTTTGAAAAAGACTTTGAAAACTCCCTCAAGAGAGGGTTTTTAAGAAAATAGATTGTTTGGCAACCTTTGGAAAGATTTAAGCCCTTTTGGAAAATAACTCCATTTTGGTCCTTCAAAAATAGAAATATATGGTTCGGGATTCGTTACGTGTAAGGAAGATATCCTAAGATCATCACCCTACCCCGCCCTTTCGGTACCTACATGTCTAATCACCCTTTGTTCACTCACTAGAATAATCGGTTACCATTGTCCACTTAATATCCACTTTTAGAATTTTGAAAATAGGGTTAGTCATCACCTATTGGATGAATGATACATGATGCAAGTTTTGGAAGAAGTTTGAAAAATGTGGGAGTTTTGAAGGAGTTTGAAATGTGAACTTTGAATTGATTGAGAGTTTTTGAAAAGGGGATTGGAGTTGGAATAGAAGTTATGACAGCACCATTTTAGGTTGCCTACGTATCTCTTTTGACGAGAATCAGGTCATTTGTAGTTTGGGTAAGAGCCCAATGGAAGATAGGCACGTTAGGGCCTTTGGAAATTTTGAAGACACTTTGAGGTCTTTGGAAAAGTTTAAGGCACCTTGAG
Organism: Euryodendron excelsum; assembly: GCA_033060915.1. NCBI lineage: Eukaryota > Viridiplantae > Streptophyta > Magnoliopsida > Ericales > Pentaphylacaceae > Euryodendron > Euryodendron excelsum. The sequence continues at coordinate 13,139,101 of CM065399.1, forward strand.
GTCTTTGGAAAGGTTTAAGACACTTTGAGGTCTTTGGAAAGGTTTAAGTCACTTTGAGGTCTTTGGAAAGGTTTAAGACACTTTAAGGTTTTTGGAAAGGTTTAAGTCACTTTGGGATCTTTGAAAACTTTGACTCAAAATTGGATGGTAGAGTGCTTTGAAAATATTTTTGGATCAACTTAAGGGAGCTTGAGAGTTTTTTTGAAGTCTTGTTTTGAAAACCTTAGAGGTATGACTTTGGAATGTTATGATAAATTAGTCTTTGAAAGTGGCTTTTGAAAATGACTAAGGGTTTGGAATCCTAATAGGGACAACCTTGGAGGTTGCTCTTGCTATATCACTTTCCTTTGGAATCCCTAACCATAAGAGGGCTAGGGACACCTTAGGTTTATGATCTTTTGAAAACATTTTTGGAGATGTCTTGAAGATGGAATATAGGAGCATTTGAAGAGTTTATGAAGTTGGTTTTTTGAAATCAGGAGACTAGGAGGTTTTGGAAAAATGTGTTATAAGAATAATTTAAAATTGAGTGATCATTTAGAAAAGAGTTCAAGAGTTGGAACCTTGAAGTATACTAACCTAGGTTGGGTTGGCCTAGGGTTAGGGGTGACCTAAGGTTAACTAACTTGGGTTAGGTTAACCTAGGGTTTAGATGACCTATGGTTAACTAACTAAGGTTGGGTTAACCTAAGGTTAAGGTGACTTAGGGTTAACTAACTAGGGCAGGGTCAACCTAAGGTTAGGATGACTTAGGGTTAGGTTAACCTAGGGTGAGTGAACTAGGGTCAAGTTAACCTAGGGTTGGACGACTAGGGTCAAGTTAACCTAGGATTGGTCAACTAGGGTCAAGTTAACCTAGGGTTGGACCACTAGGGTCAAGTTAAGTTAGGGCTAAATTGGAAGATGATTTTGAAAAGTTGTTTAATGCATTTTTAGAAAGAGTTTTGAGAAACAAAACATGTTATGCAATGAACTCTGGTAAGGCATCTTTTTGAAGATTATTTCCATGAAAATTTTGATTCTAATCAAGAGTATGGTTTGTATGGGTAGTGCTTGGAGACCATTCTAAGGAAGGCTCCCTCATGGCCATTATAACCATTATCTTGGCAAGGGTGCAATGGGTCAAAAATCAATATGATGACAACTTTTTGAAGCACCATTTTTAATGCAAAGATGGAGAGAATGCATTTTTAAAAATCATTTTTGGAGAAGGATTTTGAAAATCATTTTTCAAGGGAACCATTCCATCAAGAGAGGGTTCATATGGCCAAATAAAAGGGAGACCACTCAAGAGAGGGTTCCATGTAGCCATTCCAATCACTACACTTAAAAGAATGGAAATCTTGAAAATTAGAGAATTAGAAACAACCTTTATGTAAGTTAAAATGTCATGATGCCAAAGTGAGAGTTAGGGGTTTAGTAGGAGATCTTCTAAGGCATGATTTCTAAAGTCTCATCCTAAGCTTCAAGAAGCCAACTCTTGGAATAATTTTTGAAAGAAATATAGAGTTTGGAAATAACATGGAGCTTAAGAGTAACGTAAGCATTATAGAACATGGCAATAAGCATAAAAATGAAACCAAGCACACAAGACATGATCAAAATAGTAATATGCAAGGGGTCATGATCACATATAAGGCTTTTAGGTTATACCACATAAACAAGGGGCTCCTAGGCCATACCATCTTAAAGTAGACTAGTGAGAGAGGTCCCCCTACACGGTGGCTCTCACTTGCTTTCCTCTAGGCATGATCTAAGAGTCCTCTTGGCTCAAGCATGCAAGAATGGGGGGTTATAGATGGGGATTAAAATAGAGAATAGCCTAAGTAGTCTAGGGGGAAGAAGAGAAGAGTAGGGGAAGACACAAAATGTAAAAGGAATACCACCTTTTGCCTTCAACACACTTGTAGTCTTCAATGGATGTCTTGATTGGAGCTTGAATGACTTCAAGAAGGCTTTAGGGGCTGGAATGGAGTGTGTAATGGTGTATAAGGCCTTATAGGTGAAGTGTATAGGCTTGAGGGAAGTAGACCCCAACCTAAGTGTTGGAGGGGTGGAATATATGTAAGGATTTGAGGTTCTGGAGCGATTTCAGCAAAGCTTCGCATCAATTTTGGAGATGGCATATGCAAGGAGGGGGGGGGGGTATGGTATTTATAGGCAATCTGGAATAGGCTTAGCTCATGTGCTACATGCGCTTGGCCAAAATTTGACCTGGCGCATGTAAACCATGCGCAGGTACTATTCCATTGCCAGAATAACACGTGGCACCTTGTGTACTAGTTGAATCTCGACTGTTGATCAAAATTTAGTTGATCTAATCAAAATTTGAGCGCATGTAGCATACGCTCCATCACCAGAAAGGTTCGTCCAAATTTTGTCTCGATAATTGAGCAAATCGAGAAGGTTTCGGGGGAATCGGTTGCACCCACAGTGTTCTCCTAGGGTTTCTCATGAACTTTCATGTTTTTGAAAAGTTTGAATTGTGTTCAGAAGCATAGGATATCATCTTGGGAAGCGTGCATAAAGGACATATTTGCGGAGCGTCTGTGATACGCTTTGAGGGTGTTCGAAAGTAGCTATTTTCGTGCCGTGTGATTGAGGCCTTCGGGAAGCGATCTTTTCGATCAGACCTTACCGATGGAAAGTACTCTGGAAATACTTTCAGGAATTCTCAGATTTACACATTTCTCAAGTCGTTTGACGGTGTGCTTTAACCAGGGAATTGGGAGAAAAGTTAACCTTGGCGAAGCGTCTGCGAGACGCTCCAGGGGTTGTCGAAAGTAGTAGTGTTTGAGTCGTACGATGAAGGGTTTCAGGAGGCAATCTATCCGATCGAGCCGTATCAATGGAAAGATCTATGAACGAGCTTTTGGGAATTCCCTGGTGTACGTATTTCTCAAGTCATTTTACGGTGCGCTATAACCAGGGAATTGGGGGGAAAGGGCAATTTTGGCAGAGCGTCTGCCAGACGCTCCAGGGAACTTTTATCGAGTCATGAGTGTTTAGCATCGTGAGGTCTTCCTTAGGTTAAACAGGGCTCGTGACGAGATCCGTCATTCAGTAACCAAGGACCGGTGTCGTTTTGGGGCGCATTTGGGTCGCCAAGGGCAAAATGGTCATTTTGGCTGGTTTAGGCTGGGAATGGTCAGGAATGGATCTGAATGTCATGTTAAGTGTACCGAGTCATTCAGGGATGTTTTCAAGAGAGTCTTTCACCGTTCGGTGGGGTTAGTGACGTGTTGGGATGTTTAAGGGCAAAACGGTTATTTTGACCAGAGTTAGCCAGAATCAGACCGGAATTGGACCAAATGGCGTGCGGGGGACGTCTAACAGTTTAGTAACAATTTAGAAGGGTGGACTTATCATTTTGAGGGATTTTGAGCTTTCTCAAAACGTGCCTGGAGGCCTAAGGGGCAGGTTTGGTCATTTTTCACCGAGTCGGGCTAGCAGGTGCCGGTGTTGACCTAGGTGTTGGTTCCCGAGACTGCCCAGTCTGGGAAAACTACCTGTGTGGTGTTAGTCTCTAAGAACGCCTGGTCTTAGAAAGCTACCTGTGGGGTGGTGTTGGTTTCTGAGAACACCTGGTCTTAGAGAGCTACCTATGAGGGTGGTGTTGGTCTCCGAGAATGGCTGGTCTCGGAGAATTACCGAATGACGGATATTCTACATTAGCAGGCTAGCAGGTGCCAGAAGTGAACCATCTGAAATTTTAACAAGGTGTTAGTCCCTGAGATTGCGTGATCTCGGCAAGCTACCTGGATGGCGTTGGTTCCCGAGACCGCCTGGTGTGGAAAGCTGCCTAGAATGATGGTGCTTATGGCTCCAGCGGGTCCTTATGGGCTTGAAAAGCGACCAGTTGACTGGATTGGAGATTTGAAGGGCTTGTCTTGAGCTTGCATGTGCTGTGGTGTTTGAAAACTAGACCCGGTCAGGCCGGAGATTGTCGGGCGGGCAAAAATAGGATGCTTACAATCTTCTTATCATGCGTCCATTGATTGTTTTAAGAAAGAAGTTATTTTTAGAATGCCGATTGAAGCAAAATTTAGATTCTAAGGGGAAAGAGATGTAGTTTCAACTTGTTTGATATTAGCTTTAGAAGCTAAGAAGTTGTTGCAGAAAGGATGTAAAGGGTGTCTTGCACATATAGTTGAAACAACCAAATCAGAACTGAAGTTATCTGATATCCCTATGGTTCGAGACTTTCTGAATGTCTTTCTAGATGAGCTTCCAAGAGTGGTCCCAAACAGAGAGGTGGAGTTTTCTATTGAATTGTTACTAGGAACAACACCAATTTCATTTTCACCGTATAGAATGGCACCATCTGGATTGCGGGAGTTGAAACTTCAATTGCAAGACTTGCTTGATAAGGGATTCATTCAGCCAAGTGTATCGTTGTGGAGAGCACCAATGTTGTTTGTGAAGAAAAAAGATGGTACCATGAGATTTGTGTATTGATTACCAACAATTAAATCAGGTTACTGTAAAGAACAGATATCCTTTACCTTGGATTGATGATTTGTTTGATCAATTGCAAGGAGCTACGGTATTTTCAAAGATTGATTTGAGATCGGGATATCATCAATTGAAAGTAAAAGACAGTGATGTACCAAAGACTACATTCCGTACTCAGTATGGTCATTATGAGTTCTTGTTGATGCCTTTTGGGGTGACTAATGCACCTGCTATCTTCATGGATTTGATGAACAGGATGTTTTGACCTTTCCTTGACTCCTTTGTGATTGTTTTTATTGATGATATATTTGTTTATTCCCATAATCAAGAAGAACATGAGATTCATCTGTGACTTGTATTGCAAACTTTAAGGGAAAAACAATTATAAGTCAAGTTTAGCAAATGTGAATGCTAGTTGGACAGAGTAGTATTCTTGGGCCATCTGATATCTGCGAAAGGAATTAATGTGGATTCAAAAAAGATTGAAGCTATGATTAGCTAGGGACAACAGAAGAATGTTTCAGAGGTGAGAAGTTTCTTAGGCTTAGCTGGTTATTATTGGAGGTTCATATAAGGCTTTTCATCTATTACGGTTCCTTTGACTCAGTTGACATGTAAAGAGGTAAAGTTTGACTGGATAGATGATTATGAGCGTAGTTTTCAAGATTAAAAATCAAATTGACTACAGCACCAGTATTGAATAGAAAGGTATGGGTGTCATGTTAGCTCATTTTCGGATGAGACCATTGTTACTTGATCGCATTCAGAACCTTCAAATGCAAGATGAGCGGTTGATAAAGATTAGGCAAGAGGTAATGGAAAAGGTGAGCACTGATTTCTCTATTCTTGATGATGGTACTTCGATGTTGGGAAATCGTTTTTGTGTGTCTAATCATTCGGCTTTAAAGAATGAAATTTTAGAGCAGGCACATCACTCATTATATGTTATGCATCCAGGGAGCACTAAGATGTACAGAAATATTCAGGAGATATACTGGTGGCCAGATATGAAAATGGATATTGTTGAATTTGTTGCAAAATGTTTTAACTTGCAAACAGGTGAAAGCTGAGCATGAAAGACCGGCAGGTTTATTGCAACCTCTCTCTATCCCTCAATGGAAATAGGAGCATATCACTATAGATTTTATTGTAGGACTACTAAAAACTCCTAGTGGACATGATTCAGTATGGGTTATTGTAGACAAATTGACCAAGTCAGCTCATTTTCTTCCAGTAAAGGTTACTTATACGTCGGATCAATATGTCAAGTTATATGTGAAGGAGATTGTCAGACTGCATGGAACGCCAGTATCTATAGTTTCAAACATAAATCTAAGGTTTACTTTGAGATTTTGGTTGAGTCTTCAGCAAGCTATGGGTACAACATTGAAATTTAGTACGACATTTCATCCTCACACAAACGGACAATCTGAAAGGACTATCCAAACTTTGAAAGACATGCTGCGAGCTTGTATGCTTGATTTTAAAGGTAGTTGGGGTGATTACATTGCTTTGATGGAGTTTGCGTATAACAACAATTATCAATCTAGCATTGGTATAGCACCATTCAAAGCATTTTATGGTAGGAGATGTAGGACTCCGGTATGTTGGAGTGAAGTCGGTGAAAGATAGTTATTAGGCCCAGAAATGATCCAAGACACAATCGAGAAAATCAAGACAGTTCAGGAGCATCTGAAAGTGGCACAGAGTAGGCAGAAAAGTTATACAGATAACCGATGGCGTCAACTTGAATTTAAGGTGGGAGATCAAGTGTTTCTTAAAGTATTTCCATGGAAAGAAGACATATTGAGATTTGGAAGGAAGGGTAAGTTGAATCCGAGATATATAGGGTCGTATGTTATTGTGGAAAGAGTTGGTGATGTGGCTTACAGGTTAGATCTACCTCTAGAGATGTTCAAGTTACATAATGTTTTCTATGTATCTATGTTGAGGAAGTATGTGCTAGATCCGTCTCATGTGTTGGTTAAACAATCAGTTGAGTTAGCCGAGGATTTGCACTATGGTGAGGCGCCAGTTCAGATTTTAGATTGAAGAGAACAAATACTTCACAATAAAGTGATATCATTGGTGAAAGTTTTGTGGAGGAGCCATACGGGAAGAAGTTACATGGGAGAGTGAAGAGTTAATGCAAAAACAATATCCGTACTTGTTTCCATTAGGTAAGAGAATTTTGGAACGAAATTCTTTAAGGAGGGAAGAGTTGTGAGACCTCAACTTTTAATTTCATCAATAATTAATTATAGCTTTGCATGGTTAGGTAAGATGTAAAATTATGCGGGTGCTTGGTGCCTTAGGCTTATATGTGATGTGTTGGCAAGTATAGTGGTCATATACTATATCTATTAGTGTTATACATGAACTTCAATTAGAGTAAAAATGAGCTCCAATGTGTGATAAAATTAGAATTATCTAGTATTGTTAGGACTATGACTTGCAAAGAGTTAAAGTGAGTAATTGGTGGGGTGAGGTGTCAAAGCATAGACTTTTTCCATGCGTGGAACTCAAGTGGGATAGTAAAGTTTGTGGTTTTATTAGGTACTTCATCTTTATGCAATAGCCAAGAGAAAGAAAAAAAGAAAAGAAAAGAGAAAGCTTGTGAGGAAAAGAGAGGGAGATGAAGAAATCTGAAAGGGGTAAGAGAGTTGTGGTTCGGTCAACAAGAAAGAAAAGAGAAGATTAAGAGTTGAAACTAAGCTTAAGAAGGTATAGAACCTCTCTCTCCGCCTTTGTTTGTATTTCATCATAGTAGCTTAAACTAGAGAGAAGTTAAATTAATTCTAAGACCATATGGGGAAAGATCTCAAAAAATTACTTAATTTCGACATAAAATTCATTTGATTTGGTTGGAGGAGGATTCTACTACGAAAATCTGTAAAAATAGCCACTTTCGGAGACTGTTTGGCCTATTTAAAAATCTAATTTATAGCTAAATTTTTGTACACTTGAACTTTGAGATATTAGAAAATTTAGGCTTTGGTTTCAGCCAAAAATGTTGAAGATTCGAATTATGGTGATTTTTCAAAATTAAGCTGCCACTATAGAAATCTAATGTCCAGATTTGTGACCCCTGGTTTGATAGAGCATTCGACCAAGTTACAATCGTTCAAAACTTATGAAATTTTTACCGTATCTAGGAGAACGGTTGATGATAATTTTTACCAAATTGCAGGTCATTTAAATGTCGTTTATCTATGTTAATAATTTATCAAAGATAGACCATCTGCTGCTGAATTCTCGTTTTTGCAGCACTGTTTTGTTTTATAAAATACCAAAGAAAAACTTAGGCGTGTTCAAAAATTGTAAAATTTGGTCTGGATACTCTCTGATATGTCCATTTGGTAGTCTCCAAAATTTGAAATTGTTTAGTATAAGCTCACGAAGTTATGTCCAAATTATTAGGTCTGTGTCAGTTTTGGCAGATTAGAGGACTTAGTGGATTTTGGTACTTTTAAGCTCTTACATTGCATTGAGAACGTAATTGAGGTTATCATATGGCATGTGTACTGCATGATTTTAGTTCTATGGTTTATTTTGTATGTCTCCATAATGTTCGATTATTTTGCGAAATTATATATTGAGTTTCCTAAACTAACACGATTATGGTAATATAAGCTAACGGAGAGCAAGATCCTTCAACATCAACCAAGTAGTGATCTTTGGCATAGTGTGTGTACGGTGACAAGTGGGGTTTTGGAATAATTTTTTTTCATATTGAATGAATTGTTTTTTATATGTATGATGGTGGTGAATTCATATGAAGTGTTAAAGGTATTCATACATGAGACGAAATTGGTATTTATATATATATGAGAAGTTTTGTGGAGAGATTGATGATTATATATATATGATGACATTGCATACCATCTATATTGTATGCCTTGCATTGTACTGGAAATAGTTAACCACAGTGGGTTAACCAAGGCTTAGTCATGGTGGACTAGCTTAGGGGTGCCACGGTGGGCATTTCTTGATAATGCACCATTGATATATTGGGCCAAAATTATCTAAAATTGCGCGTGCATGTAGGTGATACATTCATTACATTGAGGCATCCATGATATATATTGATCATTTATACCTGTGTACATTGTGGGTGTTTATTATCATTCTCTATGAATTTGTTTATTTACAGTGAGTATTTTAACTTCTAGCTCACACCCACACAGACCTTTTGTGACAAGTGAGCAATGGATGGAGTTCAGTTTACTACAGTCTTGGTCTTTGCCATGGTGGCAATCATGTCGGTGTCAGGATGTCGAGCCTCGGGGCTTGGGAGAACTCCATTGTCTTACTCTCAGCTTCATGGTTGTGTTTTATATGGGACGTTGAGTCTTAGTGTTATGTTTTAACGTGGTACAATGGTAGAGAATTTTGAAAAGATGTTGATTATTTTTTAGTTGGTAATATAACCATGATTTATGGTTTCCTTTGATGTATCTTGGAGAGTTTATTATATTTTTTTCATTGTATTGTTTATCTATTATATTCTGTTGCGTTCTTTTATTTTTGGGTATGAGTTGATGTGTTATTCGCAGGTACGGTAATCTGTGTGATCACACCTCGCCTAATGTGACATAATGAATGTCTAATTAGGTTGGGAGTGACATTGGATCCCACTTTAACATCTAGAAATTACATAAATTTTTTTCATGAATTTTTTTTTTCAATATTTTCGAGTTCCTCATGTTTATGTTGACCCTATCTTTGTGGCAAGGTGGAGGAGCTTTAAGGATCTCTGCTGCAACGGAAAGATAATATGGATATATACTTATAATAGCAGTGAATTAGTGTTATGCATATAGAATTATTAGTCAATTTTTTATAAGCAAAAGTTTTATAGGATCGTGTATTTAAAATATGATACTAAACGATCTATAGGATAATATTTGTCTTGAATGTTATTTGGATTAAATATGTTAATAATATTTGCTCTACTATAATAGCCATAACTAGAAAAAAGTTGGAAAAAACAATTTATATACTGACTATTAAGTTACACTTTTAATATATATTTGTTTATTGAAAGTAAATACATTAATTAAATTTCAACATTAAGTTTATTGAGTTATATTAAGGATTAAAAAGAAATAAATATAAATTATAAAAAAATGAATATATGTCTAATATCTATCAAGAAAGTCATTCAAATTAATAAAACAATGGTATTACACTTTTTTTTTAGAAAATATAAATTAATAGTGAAAGAAAATTAATTGAATTTCCATAGGTTAATTAAATAAAGATAGGCAAATCTAATTAAATAAATATACGTAAATCTTTTAATTCCATACATGAATAATGTTTGTCTGTAAAACTATTTAATAAAAAGTTAGTATACTTTATGAGTGTCAAATTTTGTATTTATTTTTTATTTTTTCTCTTTTTTGGGTAATTATTTAATATAACCGAATATGTTCATACAATATAAAATGAATTAGTGATTCGTTATTTGTTCCTAGCAATGAAACATCATTAATATTTTTGCATACTTATGTCATTTTTCATTATCTAAAGGATTATATGTTGTGAGTTTATTAAAATGAAACCATACTTATGCCAATATATAGGATGTAAGTATATTATGACATACACTTAAAAAATCGTAATGAACAAAGTAAAAGTTATTTATCTTTAATTATTATTTTATTTGCTTATTAACATTCCTTAATGTCATCTTTATTAGGGTTGGGTAAATATTATCCACATAAAAAATCAAAAATATATAAAAATTTTAAAATTTTAAATTGCTTTAAAAAGAGCATTACTTATAAGAATTTGAATAGATTGTTAGATTTAGTTATTATATTAATTACAAAAAATCCATGATATATTTAATTTTTATCTTTAATAACTTTTAAAGTTTCCATATTGAAAGGGTAACCATTCAAAAAATACTACCATATTAATTAGATAACCAATAATTTATGACATTTGAATTTTTATATTTTTCAAATTGAAAAAATTGAAAAAAAATTTTCGCCACTAATTGTTGCAACCATATTGTGGGTAGTCACCAATAGTTACATGTCTAGCAACTAAATAATAATTTGGTCACCATTATTAACATTTTAGCGACCATGGCTTTTTAGTGGCCAATTGTTATAGTTTTCGGCGACTAACTTGATGCATTGTTGCCAAAAGTTGAACATTAGGTGACTAAATTTTTTGTTGTTGCCAAAAGTTGAACATTAGGTGACTAAGTTTTTTTTTTTGTTGCCAAATGTTTAACATTTGCGACTAAAGTTTGGTTGCAATCTAAAATTTGATGAAAATTTATTTTGTCCAAATAAATCATTCTCGATTGGTTCTGTAGGTCAGGAAACCTTTGCAGCTTGCAACAAGCCATTTTTAATGTGTTCAACTGGGGAAAGAAAGATAAGCTAGACTTGCTTGCACTGGCATTAACTGTCAATTAAGCTGTTGTATGAAAGCTCGATTGTTGTAAGCTTTTGTAGCCCTAGGATCACATCTATAGCTCTATGGTGCCACTGAAGTTGTTGAAAGAAAGTACAAGGATATTTAGCCTTTTAATTTCAAAAAAAGATGTGGGAATAGGCCCTTCTAGTTTGTTACTATACTCAAATCCAATGTATCCAATGGATCGAGGCAATGATTCATTTGAAAATCTAGTAGTAACTTGACCACGAAATTGCATGGTTAATATTGGAAAATTGAATTTTCCATAGTGATGGGAGGAAAAATAGTGACAAGGGAATACTCCTATTGAATGAAATGTAAAACATGTCAATTCTCAATTAACCATACATATATCTTTCTCATTAATTAATGAATGAGTTGCAAATAAATAAGTTTTCAGGTAAGGTTGGGCTTCTTATAGCATGCGTACAGAAAGTAATCTCATACCAATCACCAATTCAAATATATTTAGTTTCATGCTAACTATAAGAAATCGAATAAAATGATGTAACTTGGAACTTTGGAGTAACTTAAGGCAAACGTATCTCATATGCATTCAATTGGTGTACTATAATTTGATGAATTAAGCTCACATGGCTTTTAATTTCAGCAAAGACAAATAAAAGATGGCTCATATTCACAAGTTTTAAAAACTGCCACTAGCGCGCGATCGCGGGCTCAACCGCGCAATCGCAGGCTCCAACAGTAGACTGGATGAAATCTCTGTGCTATTAGCGCGCTATTAGGCCGCGATCGCGTGCTTGCTGATTTCATTAACTGATATCATCCGCTTAACAGTTACCAAAGTAAACACAATCCATCAAAATACAAACATGTTCAATTAATACATTAAAAATCCCAAAATATACTACAAAACAAACATGAATCATCATTCAAACCGTCATATATATATCATCCAAACCAAATGTCCAAAACAAATCCGTTCGACAACATAACTACAACTAAAAACATAAAAACAACCAATCACACTATCACCACCACACAACCAAGCTACGAGATTCAAAAACAATCACCAAGCTAATCTCCTCCTTTTTATCACAAAAACACTGAGAAGCAGGAGGAGGTGGTGGAGGAGGTATGTGACCGTCTTGAATATAGGTGATCACAGAATCCATTGTGGCTTCCACATGCATTCACTGTTACATCATGTCGGTTCTATGCAAGGTTTACATCAAAGTCATCAAACTTTTCTTCATCATTTGGATTCTTTGGTAGTTCATCTTCCTGATCATGACGAAATGCTTCTTCTTCACCATCTTCTGCTTACTGAATCCTAGATTGTAAAATTGCCTCCTCGCTAATAACTTCTGGATCAACATCAGTCCTAAGCAAATCATTGGTAATGGGATCTTCAAGGATAATTGGTGCAATCTCGGTGCTCGTTTCTTGTTGGAACACATCAATGGGATCATCTGTTTGATCTATTTCATCTTTCTCTAGCACATCCCATATTCCTCGATGTTGGAATCGTTCTACAACTTTCCAATCTTCCTTGATTGACGTCTTATACTTGGTATCATTGACGTAGAAAACTTGATGGACTTGATTTGGTAACACAAATGGATCATTCTTGTACCATCTACTTTTGACATCAATACTTATGGCATGTTCATCCATCTGACAAGTCTTGTTGGTACCAGTATTGAACCATTCACATTGGAACCAAATAACTCGATATTCAAACAAATACGTCATTTCCCACACTTTGATCAATTTGCTGTAGAAATTCGTTAAGTCGCTTGGGTGATTTCCTTCCACTACCATACCACTATTTTGACTTTTATGGCGACTGTCGCGGTCGACGGTATGAAATCGCATTCCATTACAAATACACCCTGAATATGTCCTTACTATTGGACCCGGACCGTTGGCCAACGACCATAATTCATCTGTTGCTTCTGGGGCCTTATCTTTTCTCAATTGATTCATCTACACAAACAACGTAAATAATGTTAATTTTAGTATATCATTATCTTCACGTGCACAAGTAACTAGGACTTACTTTTTGTTTGAACCAATTTGGAAATTCTTTTTGTTGTTGCTTTTTGATGTATTGTGCATTTTTATTTCCAAGCAAACTGTTGCATTTCCTATTCGATCAATACACTTTCTTAATTATAATTACATAAATATAATCATATGTAAGAAATGAAATTAAGAACGTCAACGAAAATGTACTGTAGATAAGGTTCCACTTCTGAACAATTGAATAAGATAAACCAATGTGCCATTTCACGTTCTGTAGTGGCCACATCCGGTGCCCTTGTAATCAAGCCAAACGGACGGGCAGTTTGAGAAAATACTACTAACCCAGGACCACGCTCACCACCATCATCGTTCCTTTCCTGTCGGTTGAAAATAGTTTCTATTCCGTCAAGATACCTAGAACAGAAAGTAGTACACTCTTTGGAAAGGTATGCCTTTGCAATCGAACCTTCTGGACGAGCTTTATTGGCAACAAACCCTTTTAACATCCCAAGTAGCCTACAGACGAGATAATGAAAATTTTTCAAGAGAAAATTAGGCTTTCAAATCATCAAGAACATCCTCAATCTAGACAGCATAATATGATATCACACAGTATTATGTTTTTCGATGACGTAATAATTACTTTTCAATTGGATACATCCATCGATATTGCACTGGTTCTCCAAGCTTAATTTCACGAGGTAAATGAACAGCCAAGTGCACCATGACATCAAAGAAAGCCGGAGGAAATATCTTTTCAAGCTTGCAAAGTACGAGGATGATATGGCCCTCTAGCTTCTCTACATCATCTACCTTCAATGTCTTTGAGCACAATTGCTAAAAAAAATTACCTAACTCAAATGGCACGGTACCAATTTCCTTAGTAACATAACCGCGCATCCCAATCGGAAGAAGTCGCTGCAAAAGGACATGGCAATCATGAGTTTTAAGGCCAGACAACTTACCCCCCTTGAGTGCTCAGAGAGTTAGAGATGTTTGCTGCATAACCATTAGGGTACTTGATTGACTTTAAAAAATTATAAAAGCCTTGTCTCCCAGTAGGGGGCAGTGTGTACAATGCTGGAGGCTTCTCAAAAGACCCGTCATCACGCTTCTTGAGGTCTAACTCCTTTCGTATATTCAGGTTTTCTAAATCTAAGCGTGCCTTTTCCGTATCCTTATTCATACCGTCTATGCCTAATAACGTCCCAAGCAGATTATCACATATATTCTTCTCTATATGCATGACATCAAGGTTGTGTCGAAGCTGGAGGGTTTTCCAATATGGCAACTCAAACATAATACTTCTCTTCGTCCAATTTAAAATTGAATGCTCATCTCTTCGTCTTTTCCTACAACTTGGATGCTTTCCAAATGCCTTGTAAGTCCCTAAATCAATTTGCTCCAAAATTTGTTTGCCTGACATCTCCATAGGCCTTGATCGATTCTCCATCTCACCATTAAACAGCTTACTCCTTTGCCAACTGTGATTTTCAAGCAAGAAGCGACGAGCTCCCATGTACCCTATCTTGCTTATCAAACCCTGCGATGAATTGTCCTCATTGCATATAGGACAAGCCAAATAACCTTTTGTAGTCCAACCAGACATGTTTCCATATGCAGGGAAGTCATTAATCGTCCACATTAGAAACCTTTGCCCTTTCGAAGCATCATATGCTTGAACCCCATTCACCTATAATTCTTTCAGCTCGCTAATAAGTGGTTGCAAGTAAACATCAATATCTCTTTCAGGGGACAATGGCCCAGGAATCAACAATGACATCATAGAATAGGGCTCTTTCAAGCACATCCATGGTGGGAGGTTGTATGGCATCAAAATAACGAGCCACATACTATATGATGAGCTTCCATTGCCAAAGGGATTAGAACCATTAGTTGCTAACCCTAATCTCACGTTTCGCGAGTCTCCAGTGAATAATGGATATCGCATATCAAAATCCTTCCATTCCTTGGCATCAACCGGATGTCTTAATACTCCATCATCTAAACGTTTCTCCTTGTGTCATCTCATGTCAGCCTCTATTTTCTTTGACATAAACAATCTTTTAAGCCTCGGTGTTAGAGGAAAATAACGTAATATCTTATGAGAGATCTTCTTACCTTTATCGTCATTTACCTTGTATCTGGACTCCTTACACTTTGGGCAATGCTCCAAATCTGTTGTTTCTCCCCAAAATAGTGCATAATCATACTTGCACAAATGAATAGGCACATACCCCAAACCCAAATCACGTAAGTACTTTTTACATTCATAAAGATTCCATGGTACAGTATCATCAGCACTTGGTAGCATCTCCTTGAATGCATCCATCACCATGTCAAACGCAGCATTGGTCATCTTGTTGTACACCTTAATATGAAACATCTTCACAATGAACAACAAAATTGACTTTTTACATCCCGAATATACTTCACAATGAGCAGCATTAAACAACTTAGCAAATTTCTGCGCATCTTGACTTTCAAAAGTGTTAGGCAAATTGTCCATACCATCATTGAAGGCTCCACCCACGTAGATTTCTTCCAACATATTGGGCAACTGATCATTGTCCCAAAGAATGTCACCTTCCACTATATCTGAATTATCACCACCTTCGTATTGGTCATCATCGTTTCGTACACTTGGTTGACGCACATCAACAGGTTCACCATGATCTACCCAGGTCTTGTAAGAAGGATCGATCCCTTTTTGGATTAAATGAACATAAACTTCTTTCGCACTCAGTTGTTTTCCATTCAAACAATTTAAACACGGACAAGAAATCTTAGCCTCTTGGTCATCTAATTTTTCCCTCGCAAACTTTATAAACTTTACTACATCATTTTTATATTCTTCACTTCTCACTCTATCCTTAATCGTCATCCAACTTTTATCCATGACTTGTAACCTACAAGGATCAGAATAAAAATTAAAATGTAAAACTACCATAATAAAATGGTACTACCTATGTCACAACTCAAGTAAAATAATATAGTAGGTGACAAAATTATACTATAATTACTAGACTATAACAGTGGGCTGGACGAAGTCTCTGTGCTATTAGCGCGCTATTAGGTCGCGATCGCGTGCTTGCTGATTTCATTAATTGATATCATTTGCTTAACAGTTACCAAAGTAAATACAATCCATCAAAATACAAACATGTTCAATTAATACATTAAAAATCCCAAAATATACTACAAAACAAACATGAATCATCATTCAAACCATCACATATATAGATCATCCAAACCAAATGTTCAAAACAAATCCGTCCGACAACATAACTACAACTAAAAACATCAAAACAACCAACCACACTATCATCACCGCACAACCAAGCTACAACATTAAAAAATAATCACCAAGCTAATCTCCTCCTTTTTATCACAAAATCACTGAGAAGCAGGAGGAGGTGGTGGAGGAGGTATGTGACCGTCCCGAATGTAGTTGACCACAGAATCCATTGTTCCTTGAAAAACATCAAGACGTGCATTAATTTGAGTAAACTACTCATTGTTTGACTGCTGCATATCTTAAAGAAATCCCATCATAGACTGAAAATTCATTGAACCAGATGACGAACTCTCAGGTCCACCAGACATAGGAGGATCCCTAGCTCCCTCAAACTCATCATCATCATCACCATCATCACTATCATCTTCATCATCTTCATCACCTTCCTCGGCATCCATATCAATCATAGAAGCATCAACACGTGCTTTGTGAGGCTTACTACGCTCCAAAGACTTCTTATCAACAGGAGCAGCCAAATACAAAACTTTCTCACCCTGAAAAAGTGGAACATTTTGAGCCAAGAGGTATTGGGAGATGAAATAACCAAAGGGAAGACCGAGATTCTTAGGTTTATGCTTTGAGGCATTAATCATATGTTGCACCATGAGAGAGGGAAGATCTATAGTGAGACCAATACCAATGGCAAATAATAAACAACATCTCTCAGAATTTAGAGAAGTGGAATGAGATGTAGGCCAAATAGTGAATGAAGTGAAAGTGTTGAGAATCCGATACTCAGGTGTGAGAGAGAAATGACGAATTTGTTTGCCCATCACATAAGACTCAGAATTGTTTGTCAAAACAGATACAATATTTTTCATAAAAGCCACATCATCGTCCACATTTTGAATAGGAAATTAAGGATTATCAACACGAGGAAGATCATAAAAACGGCCCACAACATTAGCATTGATAAAGAAGGAAAAACCTCGACAAAAGGTTTTAAAAGACAACTGTTTTTTGTACACATTGTTAATGTGACAGTAAAATTCCTTAACCATCTCAGGATAAACATTGCCACTAAGATTCAAAATGAAATTCCAACCACGTTCATTAAAAGTTTTGTAAATAAATACATCCTTGAAATTGTGTGTTTTGAGGCCTCGTTCAAGCAAAACTTTGCGTGTAGCAAAGGAATCCTCAAAAATCTTTCTAAAAAAGTCATCCTTAAATTTTGGAGGGACGTAAGTGGACGATTCAACATGGGCTCGTTTCTTAGACATTGTAAACAAGAACAAATAATTTCAACAACCCAAATCTAAAACAATGAAACCCTAGAATGGAAAAAACATCAAACAAACAAGATTAACGAGGAAGAACCTTACCAAAATGACAATTAATCGGTACAAACCAACAAAGAAGATGAACTCAGTCACTGGGTGAAGAACCTAGGGCGCTATCGCGAGATGAGGAGAGAAAACTTGACGTAAAATAGAAGTGACCTCGAAATTGCCGATATCTGCATCGTGAGCGCGTGATCGCACGGTAATAAGCGCGCGATCGCGCGCTTTTTGCCTTCATATTCTCTTTTTCAATTGTTAAAATTAAAGTATTAACTAAGATAACAAAAATAATTTTTCAAATTAAGATAACAAATCTTGGACATGAACAAAAAGGAAGGAATTTCCATTATGACAACCAAAGACGCTATGCGGTCTTAATTTTGAATTAAATGTGTTATTTTTCAAAAATATGAGAAAAATTTCATGGGAAACATATATCATCATTAAAAATATAGGAAAAATATAATTTTGAATTACGCGTTACCATATCTAATCTCCATTTGTCATGTCTTATCCAACGCAATTTTTTCATAAAATTTTTTCTCTCCCAACTACATTTAAATTTTTTGTTTAGATTTTTTAAACTTTGAAGACTATAAAATGTGGTCATGGCTTTTGACTTATTAGGCAACTGATTTTAATTTCCTAAATTCTCTCTCGATATGGCATATCTAATCTCATCTAACATAATCTAACCTAATTTCCTAAATTCTCTCTTGATTATGTTGGGAAGAATGAATTTGAAATAATATTAAAATGTATTCAAACATCAAAATGTACAATTTTTTTTAAAAAATGTAAAATTAAAAAGCAATACAATTTATATTTAGGTACATGGTCTAAATTTTTTTTTTTAAATGTGCAATTTTCATTGACAAACCATTTGTATTCTTTCAACAAATGATATATTACAAAATGTCTGAGACAAAAGATTTAGATGAACAGAATAAATAATGCATATATAATCCAACGTTAATTAATTTAGGCCAATGATTTCTTTTCTACATAAAAAATAAAGAAAAAATGAATAAGAAAAGTAATAAAATCCAAGTACTGAAGTAATGCAATGATGAACTCCTAGTGAAAAGAAAAATGAAAGGAAAAATGAATAAGAAATAGAAAAATTCCAATTACTCAAAAATTCCTTGGACAACTGAATTCACGATAATAGTATCCACAAAAATTAAAGATTAGTAAATTAAAGATTAAAGATTAGTAAATACCAATAGTAAACAAATACCAAAAAAAAAAAAATTACGATAATAGTATACAAATACCAATAGTATCCAAAAAAATTAAAGATTAGTAAATTACACAAAAGCCAAAAAGATACCCAAAAAAAACAAAATTAAGTTTTTGACCAATAAGGTTTTAAAACTCTAACTTTTTTGCCACATAGCTTCGTCATATTTTAGAATTTTTAGAAAATTAGCATTGAGCTTTTAGAGGCCTCACAATCTCTGCCACTACATTCTTATATATATAAGTACTAGTGTTAACCCGCGCTATGCACGGGACCATTAAAAGTTAATAACTCACAAATCTATATAACTAATTAAAAATTTTAATGAAAGAATTTCTAGTAAGAACGTCCGAACCGGTAGCTTAAGGAAAGAATTAAAAGGTATCAATTAAGGACAAATTGAAAGATTTTCAAGAACTTCAGAATTAGCAACTTAGGAAAAGAATTATTAAAAGGTGCAATTTATTACAAAATATGCAAATTACCCAATTGTTCGTATGTGCTATTCAACTATATATGTATAAGCTCCATTACTATAATCTTAAGCGGCGTGTACACCATGACAAACATTAGAGAGAGAGAGAGAGACAAAGAGACTTAATTTCATGCAACGTGGAAGGAAAATTCTTGGTGGCTAAATTTGCAAATGAACGAAAATACCCTTAATTTGTATGACACAATGCACTTTTTATAGGCGATTGAGGAGGGATAGATTAATGCTTGAGCACTAAATCAATAAAATAATAGAAGAACTGAAAAATCAAAATTATGAGGTGGGTAAAAATGGGTACATCATTAAATTAATAAAATATGTAAGTTCACCTTAGATGTGTTTGCTAGTGGAAAAAGAAAAAAAGTAATACGCATTTAAAAAATAAATACAGAAGTACCATAAAATAGTCATACATAATTTAAAAAACAAATAACAATAGAAAAAATTAAAAAGAAATTAAAAACTAATAGAATTCACCTTACTCTTGATCTGAAAGGCGCGAGCAAATCTTGGATGATAAAAAACACCAATTTTTATAAGAAGAAGAAGAAGAAGAAGAAGAACTAAAACTCACCTTGTAATAAACTAATGGTGAAAGTGAGAGAAACATCTACACAAAACACACACCTCCAATATTTAGAGTGAGAGGGGATCAAAAAACTATTATTTAAAAAAAAAAAAATCCAGCGAGATCAAGAGAGGGAATGGCCGAGAGGATGGATTAGGGAGTGAGGGGGGAGATAGAGTTGGGATGAGGTGTAAACAGAATATATAGGGCTTTTCATAAGTAATAAGAAATCCAAAATGTTGAATTTAGGCTTGATTTAAATTCAATTGGGATTTCACAAAATTCGAGGTTGAGCAGGAATTTTAGGAATGAATTTATTGTAGGTAACAATTAGAGAAAGACATTGAGAGATTTTAAGAATCTTTAAATTTATTTTGAATTGTCCTTCTGTTCCTTAATTGTTTGAGGAAGATGGGAGGGACAATCAATCATTAAATTTGATTGATTTGTCCAGCAAGTAATTTGTAGATTTTGTTATATATGGTTATATATAGTTTTTTTTTTTCCATGTTCGATTGATTGTTTCAGCCAATGATTTTGTTTCCTTTATTTTATTTCATTTTGTTTTCATGTTAGAATTTAACTCCTTTAATTATTTTGTATTAATAATTGTTTGTTTAATTATTTTTTGATTTTGTTTTGCTTTCCTTATAGGAGAGTGAGAAAAGAGTCTGATTGGTTGAATAAGTTAGGTGTGCCACGTGGCTTCTTAGAAAATTAAGATTTTTAAAAAAATAAGTATTGATTTTTGGAAGCCTGTGAGCCTCCCACTACATTTGCATATATATATATATATATATATAGTATAGATATATTTTAATATATATTTAAAAAATAAATACTTGCTATAATTTTAGTTGACTATGTATTTTAGAATACATAAATTTCAAGCGGAACAAAGTTACTGTTAATTGGTGGCACTAAGCAAATTATTTACCATACTATTCCACCAATTAATGATTTCTCTCTATTGAGTTAGTTTTATCTCTTATAAGTTAATGCTATTTCTCTTTATTTAATTTTTGTTAATTTATTAATACAATTAGAATTCAATTACATAAAACCCTTCATATTTTGGGTTGTTTAATTTTTTATATGATTTCACATAAATCATTACAACTAAATAAAAAATAAATAAAGATACAAAGAGTTGATTGAAATTAATTTATTAAACTAATATTATGATTGGTATGAGTCAAAATAGTCTCGTCTGTATTTAGAATTAAAAAAAAAAACTCTAAATATAATTTATAGAATATATGGAGTATGGAAAAAATTTGTTTCCCAAATTTCCCTCAAAAAATATGGCGCAATACTTCTCACGTTTATTTTATTCAGCTTTGTCAGTCCCTGTAAACCCTTCTATCGATCTCAATCAAAACAAAACAATCTCTCTTCTCTATTCTCTCTCTCTCACAATCTTGTATGTCTGGCTACATATAGAGAGAAGAACAATCTCAATCCATTTCTCTCTTCCTCCTCCTTAGGTACGATACTTCTTATGGTTTGCAATCTGATTATTTAAGCTTAGATTATTTATTTGTTAATTCGATTCGTAGGAAACACTAGTTAGATGCTTTAAAATTGTTGCTTTAATTTGGTGTAATCAATTTCTAGACTGATTTGCCCATAAGGAGAGCCTCTCAACGCCAATTTCTAACCCTGAATACTACCTATCTTCTTCTCGCGCGATTTGTAATTTTGTGTTTGTGACCAGGCCAAGTAAGCCGTCAGAGCGCGCGATGGCGAGGTCTAGTGCGCGATCGCGCGGTCCTTCGTCCTGTGAAATAAGCCCTCTGTGCTATTAGCGCGCTATTAGTGCGCCATCGCGGGATACCCAATCTGTTATGTATGCACTGTTTTGACCTCTCTGTTTTCAGCTGCCATGAACATAGCTACATTTATATATGTATATGGCATTATGAGAGGATATAAAGGTAAGATTAGTGTTGGATAATGGAGGAGTTGCACCTTGTATACCAGTACATCTTTTTCCTACAATATATATTGAAACATGCTGTCATTCATTGTACATCAATACATAATGCATTTAGTTTATCATATTAATTACTTTTGAACATTTGATGTCTGTTATAGTTGCAGATATGTCAATGAAGCATAAGTTGTTTATCAAGCTTGGAGGCATGTCCCAGACGGTGATGGAGTACGAGATGCAAAGAAAAAATGCAATTGAAAGTCATAATACAAGCATGTCCCAGACGGTGATGGACTACGAGATGCAAAGAAAAAATAAAATTGAAAGTAACAATGCAAGGCTTGCAGATTTAAATTTAAAAGGATTGTCAAATTCATTGTTCAATTCAAGTACATGTTCTAAGCATGGAGGTAATCAGAAGAAAAATAAGAATAAAAATCATGATGATGATGAGTATCTACCTTCAGATGAGAAAGGAACATACTCATCAAGCGAAAACGACCATTCATCTCGATTTCGAGCAGATAAGGTAATATTTGTGACAACACTTGGTAATGACTTGGTTTGAAAGATTTTGTCAGCTAAACAAGTTGCCCCTGATCATGTTATACCTAAACCAAAGGAGTTTTTTAAT
Source organism: Euryodendron excelsum (assembly GCA_033060915.1). Lineage (NCBI taxonomy): Eukaryota > Viridiplantae > Streptophyta > Magnoliopsida > Ericales > Pentaphylacaceae > Euryodendron > Euryodendron excelsum. The sequence goes on from CM065399.1 coordinate 13,161,438, forward strand.
TAGCTGGTTCGTGATGCTCAATTTTATAATTCAGTTGTCACTAATAACTTTATTTATTTTTTTCATAACAATACTTATATATTATTTAATAACATAGTCGCTTTTCATATTCATGTTTTTCTAATGCATTGCATTTTAATTTTCTAGGTGACCATGCATTCGGGGAAGAAAAGAAGGAATACATCATCATCTTCAACCGGAAACTCACTTATGAATTTGCAATCCCTGAGTGAGCCACCACCCACCACTATTTTGCTGAGTTCTTTGCCTTCACAGTAGCTAGAACAGCCACTTGTGATGACTAATCAATCGCTCAATATTGATCACTCAGAACCAAGTGCACCAATTCCTATTGTTACGAGGGGTGTAGGTAAAATGATATATAGTTTCTTTATACTTGCTAGACCTACCGGTGTAACTATTAAAATAGTAATTGGTAAAATGTCTGCTTAAAAATATTTGCTAGGTGGGTCAAGGTCAAAGCGTGTGCGGGGGCCTAGTCTTGGAAAAGGATTAACTAAACTAATTGATGACAATTCCGGGGAAAGGCTCCCAGTGTGCCAATTTTTGAAGGGTTCAACACATTTTGCGGTCCTTATGCTCCCATGTGTTCAAACCAGCTGGGGACTGCAATTAGAAGGTATTGTCCTATTGAAGGATTTGCTGAGAGATGGAAACTTGTTGACCATATAGTTAAGGAAACTATTCTACAGTCTGTGCGGGTAATAGTTCTAGACTACTCAAATACAAATGTCTTCTATTAATAGGTTACAAACTATATATTCAACATTTTGCAAGTACTTTTAAATTATTGTTGTTTTGGTAGGACAAATTTTGCATCACTATTGACGAGGATTTAGATGAGAACAACCCTGTAGTCGTTGCTGTGATAAATAAGAGGGCTAATCTTTTGTGTAAAAATTGGAAAGGTAAGATGAGTAAGCATTATCACAAGTCAAAAAAAGCTATGGTTGATCCATATAATGAACCATACAGGGGGGTGACGGTGGATGATTGGAAGTACATGATTGATCATGTATTTAAGAGTAAAACATTTAGGGTAAGTTTACCACCATTTAATTTCAGTTTAAAATTGTAATGAATTGTGATCAATTCAGTTTGAAGTTTAAGTTTATATTTTTTGTTGTAGAAACGGTCAAGATCTGGTAGAAAGAATAAGAAAAATTTGCCGTACGGCCATTCCCTGGGATCGAGATCATTTGCTGCTACGATGACCAAAAAGGTGATTGTTGATGTTATGTAAAACACACTATAAATTTTGTATTTTTTAAGGTATATAACTCATATTTTCAATACAAGTAAATGGCTTATGTACATAGTTGATTGACTTTGCAGCCACGGGCCACAGATAAAGAAATGCTAGATTTTATTGATTATTTTAAGGATGGACATCAGTCAAAAAAGACAAAAGAGTGGCTGCACCCAAAATGCAAGAGGCAATACGTATATATTTAAGCCTTATAAAATCTTGTACAATACTAGCTCGACTATTAGTATTGTCAAAAAATGGTAACTAATTTATAACCTTTGTTTCTTTTTTGACAGGAAGAGATGGTGAAAATTCGTGATGATGCTAAGGCATCCGGCATACATATAACACCAGAAGAAATCTCAAGGAAAGCGCGTGGTGAGAGAAAGGGTACATCCTTGGGTTTGGGGTAGGTCCGAAGCCATCCTCCGGCTATGATAATGAATCTCGTTCAAATCAAAAGCTAAAGACACTTGCATCTGAATTAGAGATACTTCATGAGGAATGGGAAAGAAAGAAGGACGAGCGAGCTAAGGAGCGGGAGGAGCGAGAAAAGGAGCAGAAAGAGCAACTAAGAGAGAGAGAGGACGAGAAGAGGAGTCGAGATGAACTACAAAAAAAATTTGACAAACTTCAACGTTTGATGATACAGCAGATGAAGGCATGTGGAAATAGTCAAGGAATTTGGTATGAGTCCATCTCTTGCCACTCCAACTCTCTTTAATTATATATGCAGTTGAAAATAATATGTTTGCCAAAATGGTTTGTACTTATCTGATTCATGTTTAGCTGGTTAGATGATTCAACACTAATGCCCACTATAAGAACCTCTACCAAGTCTGTGTAATAAAACTCCTCTGAGTTTGGTCTAGAATATTATTATGATTCGTGGCTGATCATCTAGAGAAAACAATATAATCCTTAACAGCTATTGCTTTTTCAAAGTTGGTGGTGGCTTTGCTTTCTTTCTTCTTTTTCCTTCTTTCCCCTCATGTTTTTATTTTTTCAATTTGCTTCATGTCTTTTTTTTATCTGCTTATCTTATAAAACATTTTTATCTGAGCTGCTCGATAGGTTGTGGTTGTGGTGAATTGATTGATGTAGCAAATATTTTCTGATATTGAGTGTTCGGGTGGGTTCACATTATGTCTTATGGCAAGTGTTCTGTAAAGGTTCTTGACGAAGTTGTTTATTCAGCAGATTCCAGAGGAGGAGAAAAACCTTGGTCCTCATGATCGTCTCATTCATATTTCTCATTTTATGAAAGATACAGCTCAGAACCAAGTGGTAAGCTGTTTGCGTAGAAAATTGAAAAGTATTGATAACCCGTCAGAGCGTGCAATCGCACGGTCTAAGCCCGCGATCGCACAGTCCTTCGTTCAGTGAAAAAACCTCTCTGTGCTATTAGCGCGCTATTAGTGCACCATCGCGGGATCCCTAATCTGTTATATATGCACTGTTTTGACCTCTCTGTTTTCAGCTGCCACGAACACAGCTACATTTATATATGTATATGGCATTGTGAGAGGATATAAAGGTAAGGTTGATGTTGGATAATGGAGGAGTTGCACATGTGCGTACCAGTACATCTTTTTGCTACTCTACGAACACAGCTACATTTTTGGTATGGGTCCATGTCTTGCTACTCCAACTCTCTTTAATTATGCAATTGAAAATAATATGTTTGCCAAAATGGTTTGTACTTATTTGATTCATGTTTAGCTAATTAGATGATTCAACACTGATGTCCACTCTAGGAACCTCTACCAAGTCTGTGTAATAAAACTATTCTGATTTCGGTCTAGGATATTATTATGATTCGTGACTAATCATGTAGAGAAAACAATTGGGAAATCATTGAATTTGTAACAATATCAAATTGCCTCTCACTTCTGCTCAAAATCAAATTGACCGCTGGACAATGAATAAGGCACAATGGTTATTCATTTTTTTTGTTCTGCCTACATCAAGTTCAAATTTTGTAAGTCTTTTGTAATCACATTACAATTTCTATTTTAGGACTGTTACTAATGAAATATTTTGTTTTTTGTGTTTATTCTTTTATAGATTGCTGATGGCCATTATGGACGAAGATTTTGTGGGACGAAGTTTTGGTGGGACGAAGATTTTAGATGTTAATATTATGGCTAATTGCACATGTTATTTTAGGCTAATTCGTCCTGATGAATTATAAAGGTTTCCGATTGTGAATATTAGATTTGGCTGGATTAATTTACATGCATTTTAGAATTTTATTGTTTGCATAGGTGGATATAGTTTTGTGGATGTTGGCACTGATATTTTTATTGAAATTAAGTATATAGTTTCTTTATACGAAGCTCTGTGTAATTGTTAAGTTAGAATTGATCGATTGTGATTCATATAGGTTTCGGATAATAATGGTCGTCTCCAATATCTTCTTAATAAATGAGCAACTAATTCTTTGGCTACTAACATGTTTTGGTTGCGAAAGTCTTTATGATCGTGGAATTTGTAACTACTTATATTGGTCACTATAAGATGACTTTGGCGAACAATTAGCTATAGCGACTAATAATTAGTTGCAAAGTGTAGTCACTACTGATTAAGTATTGGCAACTATGGGAGTTTCGTGACTAACGTCAATGGTTGCCGTATGACATCTTTTGGTGACTAATTACCTTTGGCGACTACCAATTTAGTCGCCACGTTTAGTCGCCATTGATCACATATCAGCGACTAACCAAAACTTAGTTGCCATAACATTTAGTAACCTCTAATAGGCCACTAAATAATTTAGTCACCACCTTAGTCGCGAATTTATATTGGCAACTAAAAAATAACATTCAGTAACTATTTTATTTGTTACTAAATGTGTTTTTTCTTGTAGTGTTATGTACTTAAAATCCTGCTATATGACAGAAGGAGAGAAAACTATTTCTCTGCTTTTGTGCCACACACATTGTGACATTATTGATTCTAAACAAGGGTTTTAGCACATTTTAACAGCACCCATGTACAATTGGATGAATTTTTATTCTTGCTTTTATTTCTAATATTAATTTGTTAATTGAAGATGAAAATAAAAAAGAGAGAAAAGAAAAAGCAATTTCAATGGTTGAGAGAGAGAGAGAGAGAGAGAGAGAGAGAGAGAGAGAGAGAGAGAGAGAGAGAGAGAGAGAGAGTAAATAAGAATAAACTAGAGAAAAATATAGCCGTGTCTTAGGTGTGTAGTAGCTTTTTAAATTTGAAATTTTTTCACCACATAAATAATGTTACATATGTCACAGTTTAAAAGGATTGTCACCTCAGTAAGATGACGTGACATGATAGTCATCTTGGATAATTATTCCTATGTTCTGCAATCTTTATGCTATTATTTTATCCTCTTTCTCTCTTCTTTCTCTACAAATGATGCTCTAATGTTCTGTTTGGAATCTGAATTTATTAAAAAAAAAGTTAAAAAAAAAGAAAAAGTGAGAAAAAATAGAACAAAATAAAAAAAAATTTGTTCTCTTTTTCCTCAAAATTTTCTTTTCTTTTTCTTTTCAATCACTAAATTGTTGATCCAAATACAATATAAGTGTTTGGAGTGCACGCTAGGGAAATCAATTTGAAGGGAAAAACATTATTTTGTGGAAGACGCTCTTCTATAATGTGTACGAAACTTGTTTTGAAATTTTGAGAAAATGTTCCTGAAATATTTGGTAAATGTTTTGAAAATATCCATGAAAACTGTTTGGAAACTCCAAGTATTCATTTTTTTTAATATTTTTTTCTTTATGTTCTAACTAAATATCTAGTTAATTATTCATATAAATTTTCACTAAATTTAAAATTTTTTTTTTTAAGTTTTACAAAAGCTTTATACTAAGATTTCTATTAAATTTTCTAATAGATTCTTTATCATTTCCCCACTTTCCATTGCCCATATATTTTTTGGCTATGTTTTCAACTCCCATTTGACGCACAACCGCTTCATATTTTGATGAGTATGGTTATGGAGAAGGCTTTTAATCGAGTGTCACACGTACACTTAATTGGGTTGACTCGATATAAAATTTAAAAAGGGTAAGTAGCATTAATCACGTCACTTAAGTATCTTGATTAGACTAATGCGAATATAATTACACTTAAACTTAAAAATTGAATACAAAAGTATAGATGTCACAAGGACAGTCGTAGAGCCCGGTTGGAACAGGTATGGGTCCAAGTTCTTTGCTACAAAATTTATTGAATTTGGGTATTGAAATTTGATCAAATATTTTCATTTATCGGGAATGTTATTTTTACAATAATACTAAGGTCATTCCTACTGACCACCCATTTAACCACCACTACTGACTTAACACAAGCTTATAGGCATATGGAGAGAGAGAATGAGTGAGAATTGATTTGACTATTAGCGCATGTCAACTCAACATGAGTGGTTGGAGGAGTGATCGGTAGAAGTGTATCAGCATTATTGTTATTTTTAAAGCAGATAACTGATCAGTCAAAGCGTTGAGGTTGGTTATGAATCCTTAAATCCTATCTTCTCTCCTATCTTCTCTGCAAAATCGAAGAAAGACTACAACGGGCTTACTCTCAAATCTTATTTCGTGTAGGGCTAAATGTTTCAACTAAAAAACAAAAGGAATTAAAGTGACATTTAGAGTAAAGTACATGAGTGTTGTGTGTAGTTAATCCTTAATTAAATTCATATAAAATGCATTTGTTTCTATACATACAGTTATTCTTCATGCATATATTTTTCACTTAGGCTAAGTAAAACACATGCATTGTTTTTTTATTAAACTCATGATCTTCACCATCTCATTAATTCAAGCTATTATTATAGATACATAAGTTATTAAAAAATTGCAATGAAAAGTGATAAACATTTACAATAATTTTTCTTCATCTCTGTGTTTCTCAAACATAAAGTTCATTAATACAGCTGACAATATTCAAAGAACAGTTTTCAACACCCACATTCTCTTCTCTTGCCCATATTTTTTTTTTTTTTTAATCAGCAAAGAGAACTTTATTAGACAGGAGATAGATGTAAGTATCCTATTTTTGCCCGCTCGACAATCTCCGGTCTGATCAGACTCACATTCAAATCGATATCGATACATTCAAGTCAAAATCAATTTTTTAGACTCAATCTAATTAATTAATCGCTTCGCGAGTCTGCTGGGCCCAACATAGTCAAAATAAGCAAAATGCTCTTGGGACATTGCTCGGTCCAATTCTAGTTAGTATGTCTTCCTAAAGACGGTAAGTCCCTTTTTCAATCTCAAATCCAATTTCAAGTCCAATTCTAATTCAAATCAAATTTGGCACGCCTTTTGAGAAAGTTGATCCCTCATGCTGTAAGACCATCTAGTTCGACATCTTTTTTGAGAAAACTCTTTGAAACGGTAAAACCCTTCAAACTCGTCGACCGGGACAGAACCCAAGTTCTCGATATGGTAGAACGGTCCAACTTTGGCCCCTGCTAGCCCGCCAATAAAGAATGTCTGTTATTCGACTCGTCTTTTGAGAAAGTTAATTCCTTAGACGATAAGTTCACCTAGTAGCTTTCCGAGATCAGGCAATCTCCAGAATAACGCGAACCGTCAGAGTGGCGGAAACACTCGCAAATAGGTCGACATCGGGAATTGCCAACAAACCCCCTTTGTCAAGGGATCAAACTCGCCTCTTGGTCGTGACACGTTTACCAAAGGACGAGATACTTTTGGAAACCAACTCGTCACTGACTGTCAGAGTGACGAAAACACTCAAAACCTAGGTCAACACTAGTGCCTGCTAGCCCACTTTGGTAAAAAATGACAAAACTGCCCCTTGGGCTTTTTCAGCACGCTTTTTGAGAAAGTACCTAAATCCTCGGAGTGATAAGTATACCTTTCCAAGATTTTCCCAAAGACAATCCGACATGTTCCAATGCCTTCTAGTTGGTTTCGAACTAATTCTGAGACCATCCGGTCAAAGTGACCATTTTGCCCTTAGGCATCCGAGTACCTCCGGGAACCACACCAGTTTTGGGTATCAAACCAATAACCTTCCAAGAATGCTTCTAATAGCATTCTCAACCTTCCAATATCTTTTCAGAACATTCCTAGTCTATTCCGGCAAATCTGATGCAAAATGACCGTTCTGCCCCTAGTGGGCCGGTCACCTTTTCCAACCACGTTGGCTTTGGGTATCAAATTGGTAACCTTCCAGAATACTCTTAAAGGTGTTTCCAACCTTCAACTCCCCTCATGAGACATTTCAAGTCCATTTCAGTGGTTTCTTGGTCTAGTTGACTGTTTTGCCTCTAATGGCTCAGTTGACCACTTTAACAATCCTGACATTGCTTTTCAAGTTCGTCACCTCTGAGACACCATTTCAAGGGTTTCTATCCATTTCTGGCCTTCCGAACCATCCCCGGCCTCCCAAAACATTCTCGGATCTTTCGAAGTCACTCAAAGTGGAACCAAGCCAAAAATTACAAGTTAGTCACTAAAACAGGTGTCCAAATCTTTTTGCCTTGCATATCAAGGGTCGAAAGATACATTTCTTACCACCTTAAAATATTTCTTAAGTGGATGGCCTCACTAGCAATGGCGCCAAGCAAAAAATTGGTCTAGCGCCACTAGGAAATGTAAAATTTTCCCTAGCGCCACTGCAACAGGCGCTAGGCATCTTATGTCTATAAATACAGAGCTTTCCCCTATGTGAAAAGGGTTTGCAAACATAGTCCAAAAAGTCTGCTTTTCGAATTACAGAGCTCGAAGTCTCTTCAAAACCTATCTTCCATACACTTAACCCCAACACTTATGCACACTCCATTCATTCATACACAAGCCTCCAAAGCCTCCATTGAAGACTCAAAGTGCTGCAATTTGAAAGCTCTCAAGGATCAAGCAAAGTAAAGAAAGCAAGGCAATCAAAACAAGAAGAAAACAAGGTAGGCTTTCTCTTTATCTTTCGTACTTCCCCCCTCTCTCCTTTTTCTCCTGACCCACTTGGGTTTTCTTCTATTTTAATCCCTTATCTTCTACCTCCCTTTCTTGCATGCTTGGAACAAAGGAATCCCCGATTCATATGTAGGAAGGATTATTGAAAGTCACCGTGTCGGATGCTTTCTTCTGATTCAACCTTAGACCATGTGGATTCGACCCCCTTAATTATGTGGTGAAGCCAATCTTGTATGTTCACGACCTTACTTGCATTGTGCATATCATGTTCATACATCTCTTCAAAAGTGTTTTTAAAAGTTTGCATCAAAATCATCTTTCAAAACTTGCATTCAAAATCTTGTTTTCAAAATCACACTCCCAGAGTGATTCTAGCCAATTCATGGTTAGAGTTGCTTTAGAAAAGTGTTATATTCATTGTGACCATCAAGGTCCATATTTTGGATGTAAACCCTAGGTTGTTTTTCATCAAAACCAAAATCTTAAGATAATTCTAGCCATTCCATGGTTAGGATTGTTTTAGGAAAGGTGTGATATTCAATGCGACCATTTTGAACCATATTTCAAATCCATATTATTTTCAAAACCACCAACTTAGAATGATTCTATTCTCTTGATGGTTAGAATAGTTTAAGGAAAGTGAGACATTCAAAAGGTTTCCAAAAAGTCCATATTCAAACTCCTTTTCAAATTGCTTTTTAAACTCCTTTCCAAAAACACTCTTCAAAACCCTTTCCAAACTTGCTTTTCAAAAACACTTTCTAAGAAACTCTTTTCAACTTCCTTTCAAAAATTCACTTTCTAAAAATTCTTTACGTGTCCTTCCTAGAAACTCTCTTCACAAGGTCTACTTTCCAAAAATCTCTTTTTCTTGGAGTCTAAGTCAAGCCCTAGATCCTGTGGTTTGGAAACCCTAATTTTCTTTCCTAAAAACATGATTTTCTCTTTTGCTTCAAATAATATGTTTCCAAAAACTATCTTTTACATCAAATCTTAGATTTCTAAAATCTCTTTTTCTACACAAAATCATAGCTTTCCAAATCCAAGATTTTCAAAAATCAAACATTTCCAATTCCATGTCAAATCTAATATTTCAAATTAGGAAACTAAATCAAATCCTTTAATTTTAGAAACTAGATCAAATAATCTCTTTTTTGGAAATAATATCTAATCTCCTAATTTCAAATCTTTCTAAATTTCAACTTTTCAAAACTTTCCAAAATCAATACTTTTAAATTCAAATCTTTTCAAAATCAAATATTTTCAAATTCAAATCTTTCCTAAAATCAACACTTTCCTAATTTGATATTTTCCTAAAATCAAAACTTTCCTAAAATGAAACTTTCTTAAATTTAAATATTACCTAAATTGAAAACTTTCCTATTTTGAAACTTTCATAAATTCAAAGATTTCTAAAATCTAGTCTTCCCTAAACCTAATCCAGTGATTAAGTCAAATCATCCTAAATCAAATCAAATGTCTTTTCAAATCTTCCTTCAATCTAACTTTCCTAATTCGAACCTTCCCTAATTCAAACTTTTCCTAAATCCAAAATCCAACCTTTCAAATCTAAATCAAATCTTTCCAATTTAATTACATATTCTAACCTTGGGTTACTTAAATCCTAGGATACCTAAACCCTAATTCAACCCTAATCCTAGGCTAGGTAGCTTCTACTCTTTTCTAAATCAAGATTATTTTCCAACTTCAATCTAAGTCAAGATATTTTCAAATCTCAATCTTTCTAAATCAAGTCCAAATACTTTTTCAAAGTTCAAATCCTTTGTAGTCAACGTCAATTCTAATTCTAAGTCTAAGTTCAATTTCAAATCAAATCTCGATTTCAAATCTTCCATTCCAAATTCAAACCAAACCCTTTTTCAAATCAAACTATTTTTGAATCAAATCTTTGTAAATCAAACTTTTCAAAACCTCAAACTGTTTATTTTCAATCGGACTCTTATCCGAACTACAACTGACCTGATTCCTTTCGGCTCGGAGACCAACTCTGTCACTAGAACTCATCCTCCTAGAAGGATAAGTGCAACTAGGTTTGAATTGAAGATTGGTTTGATTAAGGGCTTCGTAGAAAAATAGGATTCGCCACCTAACTTGATTAAGGTGAGTTAGGGCGCCTAAAACTAAGTGCTAATTCGAAGATTAAACTTAGGGTTTTTGAAAAAGACTTTGAAAACTCCCTCAAGAGAGGGATTTTTTTTAAGAAAATAGGTTGTTTGACAACATTTAGAAAGATTTAAGCCCTTTTGGAAAATAACTCCATTTTGGTCATTCGAAATCATAAATCTATGGTCCGAAGGTTGGTTACGTGTAGGGAAGATATCCTAAGATCATCACCCTACCCCGCCCTTTTGGTACCTACATGTCTAATCACCCTTCGTACACTCACTAGAATAACCGATTACCATTGTCCACTTAATATCCACTTTAGAATTTCAAAAACGGGGTTTAGTCATCACTTTTCGGATGAATGATGCATGATGCAAGTTTTAGAAGAAGTTTGAAAATGTGAGAGTTTTGAAGGAGTTTGAAATGAGAACCTTGAATTGATTGAAAGTTTTCGAAAAAGGGGTTGGAGTTGAAATAAAAGTTATGACCGCACCATTTTAGGTTGCCTACCTATCTCATTTGGTGAAAATCAGGTCATTCGTAGTTTGGGCAAGAGCCCGATGGAAAAGAGGCACATTACGGCCTTTGAAAAGTTTGAAGACACTTTGAAGTCTTTGGAAAAGTTTAAGACACTTTTTAGTCTTTGAAAAAGTTTAAAACACTTTGTGGTCTCGAGAGCTTTGACTTGGAATGGGATAGCGGAGTGTTTTGAAAATGTTTTTGGATTAAACCAAGGGTTTTTTGGTAAATACTTTGGAATGACTTAAGAGAGTTTGAAAGTGTTTTTGAAGTCTTATTTTGAGAACTTTGGAATGTTTTGACAAATTAGTTTTTGAAAGTGGCTTTTGAAAATGGCTAAGGGTTTGGAGTCCTAATATGGACAACCTTAGAGGTTGCTCCTGATATATCACCTTCCTTCGGGGTCATTAACCACAAGAGGGCTAAGGACACCTTATGTTTGTGACCCTTCAAAAATATTTTCGGAAATGCCTTGGAGTGTAGGGGATTTGAAGGGGTTATGGAGTTGGCCCTTTGAAATCTCAAAGGAGAATAGGAGGTTTTGGAAAAATGAGTAATAGGTATAGTTTAAAATTGAAAAATCATTTAGAAAGGGTTCATGAGTTGAAACATTAAACCATACTAACCTATGTTGTGTTAGCCTATGGTTAGGGGTGACCTAAGGTTAGGTTAGACTAGGGTTGACTAACTAAGGTTAGGGTAACCCAAGGTGAGTTAACTAGGGTCAAGTTAACCTAGGGTTGGGTAACTAGGGTCAAGTTAACCTAGGGTTTGGTAACTAGGGTCAAGTTAACCTAGGGTTGGTAAACTAAGGTCAAGTTAACCTAGGGTTAAAATGGAAGTTGATTTTGAAAGAATGTTTGATGCATTGTTAGAAAGAGTTCTAAAAAACAAACATGTTATGCAATGAACTTTGGTAAGACATCTTTTTAAAGATCATTTCCATGAAAATTTTGATTCTAGCCAAGAGTATGGTTTGTATGGGTGGTGCTCGGAGATCATTCCAACGAAGGCTACCACATGGCCATTGTAACCATTAGCTTGGCAAGAGTGCAAGGTTTCAAAAATCAATATGATAAAAACTTTTTGAAGCATCATTTTTAATGCAAAGATGGAGAGAATGAATTTTTAGAAACCATCTTTGGAAAAGGATTTTTGAAAACCATTTTCCAAGGAGAGCATTCTGAGAGGGCTCCTATGGCCAAATAAAAGGGAGACCAGTCAAGAGAGGGTTCCATGGGGCCATTCCAACTACTAAACTTGAAAGAAGGGAGACCTTGGAAATTAGAGAGCTAGAAAACAATTCTTATGCAAGTTAAAATGCAATGATGCTAAAATAAGAGTTAGGGGGTTAGTAGGGAATTATCTAAGGTATGATTTTCTAAGGTATCATCCTAGACTTCAAGGAGCCAATTCTTGGAACCATTCTTTGAAAGAAATATAGAGCTTGGAAATGGCATGGAAATAAGAGTAGTGTGAGCATTGTAGAGCATAGTGATAAGCATAAAAAAGAAGCCAAGCATACAAGACATAATCAAAATAGTAATATACAAGGGGTCATGATCACATATAAGGCTCTTAGGCTACACCACATAAATAAAGGGCACTTAGGCTATACCGTCTTAAAGTAGGCTAGTGAGAGATCCCCCTACATGGTGGCTCTCACTTGCTTTTCTCTAGGCATGATCTAAGAGCCCTCTTGGCTCAAACATGCAAGAATGGGGGATTAAAGATGGGGATTAAAATAGAGAATAGCCTAAGTAGGTTAGGAGGGAGAAGAGAAGAGTGAGGGAAGACAAAAATGTGAAAGGGATACCACCTTTTGCTTTCAACACATTTGTAGTCGTTAATGGATGTCTTGATTGGAGCTTGAATGACTTCAAGAGAAGGCATGAGGGGCTGGAATGGAGTGTGTAATGGTGTTTAAGGCCTTATAGGTGAAATGTATAGGCTTGAGAGAGGTAGAATCTAGCCTAAGTGTTGGAGGGGTAGAATATATGTAAGGATTCAAGGTTCTGGAGCGGTTTTAGCAGAGTTTTGCATCAATTTCAGAGATGGAATATGCAAAGGGGGGGTCTAGTATTTATAGGCAATCTGGAATTGGCCTAGCGCATGTGCTACATGCACTTGGCCAAAATTTGGCCTGGCGCATGTAGGGCATGCGCAGGTACTGTTCCATTACAAGAATGACATGTGGCACCCTGTGTACTGGTTAAATCTTGACTATTAATCGAAATTTGGTCGATCTGATCAAAATTTGAGCACATGTAGGAAACGCTCCATCACCGGGAAAGTTCATCCAAACTTTGTCTCGATAATTGAGCCAATCGGGAAGGTTTTGGGAGAAATAGTTTCATCCACGGTGTTCTTCCAGGGTTTCTCATGAACTTTTGTGTTTTAAAAAAGTTTGAATTGTGTTTGGGAGCATGGGATACTGTCTCGGGAAGCATGCATAAAATGACATCTTTGCGGAGCGTCTATGATACGCTCCGAAGGTGTTCGAAAGTAGCTGTTTTTGTACCGTGTGATCGAGGCCTTCGGGAAGTGATCTTTTTTATTGGACCGTACTAATAGAAAGTACTCTGGAAATGCTTTTGGGAATTCCTAGATTTACGCATTTCTCAAGTCATTTGACGGTGCGTTATGACCAGAGAATCGGGAAAAAAGTCAACCTTGACGGAGCGTTTTCAAGATGCTCCAGGAGTTTTCGAAAGTAGCAGTGTTTGAGCCATATGATAAAAGGCTTCGGGAGGTGATCTATCCGATCGAGCCGTATCGATGGAAAGATCTAGGAATGAGCTTTCAGGAATTCTCTGATGTACGCATTTCTCAAGTCATTTGACGGCGCGTTATGACCAGGGAATCAGGGAGAAATGGCAATTTTGGCAGAGCATCTGCGAGACGCTCCAAGGAACTTTTATCGAGTCATGAGTGTTTAGTGTCATAGGGTCCCCTTTAGGTTAAATAAGGGTGCGTGACAAACCCGCTGCTCAATATCCTAGGACCAGTGTTGTTTCGAGGCACGTTTGGGTTGCCAGGGGTAAAATGGTCATTTTGGCTAGTTTTGGTTGAAAAGGATCAGGAATAGATCAGAGTGTTATGTTAAGCGTGCCGGGTCGTTTGGTGGGGTTTGTGCTGAGTTGGGACGTTTAGGGGCAAAACGGTCATTTTGACCATAGTTAGCCAAAATAGGGCCGAAATCGAATCGGATGGCGTGTGGAGTACGCCTAATAATTCAGTAATGCTTTGGAAGGGTAGACTTACCGTTTAGAGGGATTTTAAACTTTCTCAAAACGTGCCTGGAGGCCCCAGGGGCAAGTTTTGTTATTTTCCACCGAGTCGGGCTAGTAGGCACCGGCGTTGACCTAGGTGTTGGTTCCCGAGACTACCCGGTCTCGAAAAACTACCTGTGCGGTGTTGGTCTCTAAGAATGCCTAGTCTTAAAGAGCTACATGTAGGGGGGCTATTGGTTCTTGAGAACGCCTGGTCCCAGAAAACTACTTGGAAGGGTGGTGTTGGTCTCTGAGAACGCCCGGTCTCGGAGAACTATCAAATGACGAACATTTTACATTGGCGGGCTAGCGGGCGCCAGAAGTGAACTGTCTAGAATTTGATAAGGTGTTGGTCCTCGAGATTGCCTGATCCCGGGAAACTACCTAGATGGCGTTGGTTTTTGAAACCGTCTGGTCCGAAAAACTACTTGGAATGGTGGTGCTTGTGGCTCCAGCGGGTCCTTGTGGGCCCGAGAAGCAACCAGTTGGCTGGACTGGAGATTGAGGGGCTTGTCTTGAGCCTGCATGTGCCGTGGCATTTGAAAACTGGGCCCAGTCGAGCCGGAGATTGCCGAGTGGGCAAAAATGGGGTGCTTACATTTGCCCATCTTTTTCTATCTTTGTTTGTCGAAGGCAGAAAAATAACAAAGTAAAAATCCCCTTTTTGGTCGCGAGGCGATCGGAGGGACGATGTGTCGGCGAGTTTGGAATGTGTCGGGACCCCTTGAAAGGTTGTCGGTGGAAGGCTTGGAGATTCGAAAACTTTGAGCTTTGAAAGCTCCAATCGGGACTTGAGTTGCCGGTTTTACCAAAATCTGGTTTAGAACACTCAATCCTTGAAAGCTGTTTGTTTGGAAGCTTGTTTTCTAGCTTTTGGAAGCCTTGAAAATGAATTCGGACCTGAGGGGGTTTGAAAACTGATTCAGGCGGGAAGCCGAACAGCTGGGCGCATGTAATACATTCGCATGGCGTATTTGGACCCTGGTGCATGTATCATATGTGCCAGTTGGAAATTCCTTCTGGCGCATCTGCTACATGTGCTAGCCCGTGGATATTAAAAGAGAGCAGGTTGCGTTTCAGTGTTGCGTTTCCTGGGTTTTTGAGGTGGTTTGAGATTTTCTCTGAAGGGTTTCGAGGGGTTTCGATTAAGGATCACTAGAGGAGTGTTGGGGGGACATCGGGCATGTGCTGGAGACCGTCATTATCGCCAGATACTCGCCGAAAACATGGTATTTTGCCAGAGAGTTTCAAAGGTTAGTTTTCTGGAAATTTGTCGATTTTGATGCATTTATTTCTGTTTTTTGCAAATGATCAGTGTAATCCTATGTTTTAAGATATTTAGAACGTAATGATTGGATTGTTTTTGTGATTTGGTGGAGTTTTGAGTGTGTTTTGAATGATTTTGCATGTTTGTGAAAGTGGGTTTCCTGCATGACTCGAAAAATTGCCTCTACAGGCTTGGGTATTGACTGTTTGTGTGTGATTTTTTAACCGGGAACCTTAGAAAAATGTGTAGAACAATCGTATGAAATTTCGTAATTTTTTGAAAAATTTTAAATTTTTGAATTTTTAGAAATTACTAAAAATTAGAAAAATTGAAGAAAATTAGAAAATGGATCCTGATGATGGTTAAAAAAAATCATAAAACACATTTTTTTTTGGGAAATTGGAATGAAATGCTTACATGTTCTAGGAATTTTTGCAAAATTTTTGGAGATATGGACGAAATCGAAAAATTTAAAAAGTTCGAAAAATTGGCTTGAAAATCATTTTCAAGAACGGGGCGTGTGTTCTGGAGGCTAGGGTTGTTTTAGTTGATGGTTTGAGATGTTTCAGGTTGTGTTTGTGATTCGTTGAATTTCGGGGTAGTGCCTTTTTTGAGGCGAAACTCCGCCGAAATTTTCAAAAATTTTAACACTTAGCTTTAAAAGCCTTTCGAGAAACAAAATTTTTGAGAATGGAGCTTCTTTCTTTCTTTTTTTTTTTTTTTTTTTGAGGAGAAGGCCCGGGGAAACCGAAATCTTAGAAATCTCTAGGAGTAGGGTTTTTGAATGAGTAAACCCCAAAAATTGGTTGTAGAAAACTTTGGGGCAGGGCTTTTGAAGGTGAAAGCCCGAGAAACCATTTAAAATGAGACTTTTTGAAAAGAAAGCTCGGAAAACCTTTAGAAAATGTTTAGAAACAGGGCTTTTGAAAGAGAAAGCCCGTGAAACCGGTGAAAAGTTTGGAATTACGCTTTTCAAGGAAAAACTTGAAAAACCGTAGAAAACTTTTGAACCGGGGTTTTTGAAGGAGAAAACTCGAGAAATCGGTTTGAAATTTTAAAACGGCGCTTTTGAGGGGAAAGCCCGGGAAACCCGTTAGAAACCAAACTTTTTGAGGGAAAAGCTTGAAAACCGTTAGAAAATCTTTGAACCAGGGCTTTTGAAGGAGAAAGCCCGAGAAACCGTTGAAATTTTTGTAATGAGACTCTTTGAGGAAAAAGTTTCAAAAACCGTTAGAAAATTTTTGAACCAAGGCTTTTGAAGAAGAAAGCTCGAGAAACTGTTGAAACTTTGAAATGAGACTTTTTAAGGAAAAAGTTTCAAAAACCGTTAGAAAATTTTTGAACTAAGGCTTTTAAAGGAGAAAGCCCGAGAAACCATTTAAAATGAGACTTTTTGATGAGAAAGCTCGAAAAACCTTTAGAAAATGTTTAGAAACAGGGCTTTTGAAGGAGAAAGCCCGCGAAACCGGTTTAAAAATTTTGAAATGAAGCTTTTTGAGGAAAAAGCTGGAAAGCCGTTAGAAAATCTTAGAACAGGGGTGGATGGGACCCTAACCCCTATTTTTTTTCTTTCTTTCTTCTTTCTTTTCTTTTCTTTTCTCTTTTTTTTTTTGTTCTCTCTTTTTTTTTGTTGCTGTTTTTTTTCTTTCTTTTGTTCCTTTTTTTCTCTCTTTTTTTTTTTTGTTCTCTTTTTTTTTTTTGTTGCTGTTTTTTATTTATGTATATACATCAATACATTTATCATTGTGCTTTTCATATACGGTGATTGACCGATTTTTGCATGTTGTCATTCTTTCAGAATGTCAGAGGCTGGGGGTGACGGTCCTGACAGGAGGCGCTATGGGAAGGCGCCGTAGATAGAGCTCGAGGAGGGCGGCAGCAGTCAGGGTAGCTTGGCCAGGGGCAGTAGCAGGGCTGGTTCTGCTCAGAGCAATATCCGGGGTGGCTCTGCTCTAGGGGGTAGCAGGGATGGTCCTGCTCAAAGTGGCGGTAGGGTTGGGGTTCTGCTGGGGGCGGTCGCAGCGAGTCCCAGCGATCCTCGAGTAGGACAGCTTCAGTGGCAGTTCGACGATGGGGCAGCCTTTGGTTGCTCCTGACGAGAGAGTTAAGGACGATGCTAATTCATCTGTGGATCCGCAGACGGGGTACGGTATGGCTTCCATTCTAGATAGGCGGAGGGACACTTCATTTACTGACGACCAACTGGCGATTCCTAATGTCCCACTGCTACGAGACTTGGCGTTCCACTTGAGCCTATATTCTCACTACGATCGGATGCCATCATCTGCCCATAGTTCTTTTAGGGGGGTCAGTATCTCGGCCTTGAGGGCTATGGAGGCGTCAACTCCATCTTATCAGGACTTCTTGCACCGGATTGGTTTCGGTACCTTTATGACTCTGCAGATAGATAGACTCGATCACGGGATCACTGTGGGGTTGTTGGAGAGGTGGTTCGGGGAGACTGGGACCGTACACTTGGTGGGTTTTAAGCTGGGACTCACTCCCATCGACTCGGCTATGATTACCGGACTATCCTTCGGAGGGGTTTCGATTTCTTTACGGGATGTGCCCCTGGAGGAGGCCTTTCTTCTCTTAGGACTGCCAGGGATTGGAGGTTCGAGCTTCTCAGCTTCACTCTTATGTTCGGCAGAGACCATGTTTGCTTTCGAGCCCTCTTTAGTTGACCAGGTCATCATGAGGCGCCGGTTGGTATTATACGTCGTCTTTAGTTGCTTTTGTAACAACAATAGGTCGACGGTTCCTTTGTCCTTGGTGAGCCTGGTAGCGAACCTGGATGCACTAGACTATGTAGATTGGGGTGCCTTTACCTTTGCCTGCTTTTTACGAGGGATGAGAGTGAGGACATCCGGGGCTTGGGGGAGCTTAACGAGCTTTCAGCTGTTTCTGATATGGTGGAGTTATGAGTATTTGCCTGTTAGTTGACCAGAGGTACTATCCAGCGATGCCTTTCCTCGGGCCTCGTGGTGGGCCAGACAACAGGTGGTTCAGCGGTGTTTGCTGACGAATTTTGTAGCCCTTCGGGCTAACTTGGAGTTACTGAGGCCTCGAGATGTGACCTGAGCGCCTTACCACCGATCTTCCAAGTATGCTGGTATGAGGGATGTCATTCTTTTGTCCTGATCGCAGGTCACCTTCTGGGGCCCTGTTTCGTGGGAGACGTACTTGGGGGAGCGCCACTGGCAGTAGTTTCACACGGACTTCCGTGCAGCCATGGATCCTCCTCAGTATATGTTTGGACTTTATCGGGCCGAGGTGGAGATCCCTTATATAGTCGGGGTTCCTGGCGAGCGCTTCCTTCTTCCGCCAGATGTGGACTACGAGGCTCATTTCAGGGCGAGATCCATTGGTGCTTTCACTTAGTTGGACCCGGTGGTCGGAGGGCAGGTGGCCAGTCATGAGCTGGTGGAGCTATGGTGTTGGGCTCAAGGCTTCGTTTTCGAGAAGGAGTATCTAGCAGCTTGTCAGGCACAAGATTAGTACCGTGCCGAGGTGGAGGCTTTGACTGCTCGCATATCTCTAATGGAGGCCCACTGGGTATGTTATTTATGATTCACTATTTTCATGTTCCTTGTGCGTCTCCTGTGCTCTAACGCTAGCTTTTCCTCCTTTTTGTCTTTTTCTTTGGTCAAGGCCCTTTTGACGTGGGAGCTTCCTCCAGCCAACCTTCCCTATATGTACCGGACTTGGGTGATTTTGATTTGGATGACGACCATGCTCCTTGAGGCGCCCCTTTTCATCTGTTGGCACATCTGTAGTTTAGTTAGATTGACTATATTGTTTATGTTTTCGAGGCTGTATGTTGGCCTCTATGGATGATGACTGTATGATGTACATTATTTCTATTGTCTTTTCGTTTCTCTACATGCGATGGTGATTATTTTCTCTTCCGGTCTCGTTTTGCATGCATGTATGTGGATATATGATGGATATGAATATAAACACAAGGGCAAAGAAATCATGATACACATAAGAAATGGCGGATATGTGAGAGCTTTGAGTACTTGTGAAAAAGGGTGAGTGCACTATCGCACACGTCCAGGCCAAGTATACATGCATATACAACTTTATGAGAACGGGCCTAATGGTATGCTCTAATTTTTTGGGTGTTCACCAGGAACCGTCATTTCGACCTCTTGTCCCTCCCTGGGAGATTCCCTTCTCTTGTTATGCCCCTTGTTTGCCATGGTGAGATAGCAGTTGCCCTTTTTCTAGGATTTCCATTTTCTGATTCGACTCCCCTCTCTCTCATATGAGAAACTGTCACACACTTATCTTTTTCTCGGGGACCTTAAATTAAGACTAATAGACTCTCTAGGTGACATTGAAGTAGCCTTCAACAAAGGAGCGGGCAATTTCTCTCCTTAATCTGAGAAGGCTTTACTTTGGACCATAATGTAGGCTTGGTTAAGGGTGAGGAATGAAGGGGTATTCAGGCTCAAACAAGAGATTTTTATTTTATTTTATGGGGTGATGGTAACCAGAACCACCTTGAGTAAGCTTTTGCTGCTTTATTCCCTTTTTCTTTTTCGGATACCGCCATTTTCCTTTGAACTTGTTTAGACTAAGCAATCTTCCTTGTTCTGAGGGCACTTTTTGTGGGTTTTTGAAAGAAAGGGTATGGAAGGCTCAAAGTGTGATGTTATTTTTGGGGTTTACCGGTGATCACCTTTTCAGATCTTTTCCTTTTGTCTATGGGCTTCTCTTTCTATCTCCCTCCCTTTTTCTCTCTTCTCTTTTTGTACAAACTTGTGCCCATATAGGGCTCATCATTTCTTTTAGTTTTCGCCCCAACATTACCACTTCCACAATCTATTGACTTTCAAGAGGTGTCATATCAATCATCATCTCTTTTTTGTCTGTTTTTTTTTTTTTTTTGTGTGGAGGTATTGCATTGTTTCCCTCCTGATGATGAGGCTTTCTTTCTCTCCATGCTCCCTTTCGTCACTTTGTCCTCTGAATTTGCTTTCGTCCTTTGTAGGGGGTAATCACTAGTATGGGTTTTTCGAAGGAATATGATTTTGGCTTAAAAAGGAATTTTTCAAGGGGGATTCTTTTAAATGTTTGGTAGCAGAATAGATGACCCCTCTTCCTTTCAGAAAAGATTACTTAGTCCATAAAGTTTAGTTTAAGAGTTTTTTGGCATCATCCTTTGAAACAAACAGGGGTTAGCTTAATTGTTCTATTACTCGCACTTGCCCTAGTGTGGGGAGTGGTTCCTGGTTAGGGTGTTTGAATAAAAATCACTTGTGGCTCGAGTGGGCTGTTCAAAGGAATTACTTCGCTATTTAGGGAATTTTGAAATGAGGGCTTCTCTTCCTTTCGAGGGTCTAACTGCCAACCGTTTTGCTGTAGCATCCTCCGAGTGCCGCCATTTTCTGTGATTCGCTCCCTCTCCTTCCTTTCTTTAGCATTTTCTTTTTTTGGATCAGGAAGGATCCTCATGGATAACGGTGCGCATACTATCACCCCCTTCAAGTTAAGGCATAACAATGAGAGGGGAAATTTTTGAGAAAGAGAAAGTACCGAAGATGATAAATGCAAACTTCAAATTCTTTCTTTTTCATTTCAAAGGTTTTGCGTACATGATAAGCTCTTGATTAACAAAAGATAAAGGTAGAGTTGACAAAACAAAGCTAACGGGAAAGTAAAAAGGGCAAAGTTTGATAGAAGAACATCTCTTTGATAGTCACTTCCTTAGGTGGGCTTTGGGACCACGCCTGCCTCCTACATGCTCCATCTGCCGATCTCTTCACTTGGTCGTGCTGGACGAATTGATGTATCGGCTTCTGAGCGATTGGGGTTGGCGATCACAGTGCAGTCAGGGATCCATCCTTTTCCTTCCTTTTCTCCAGTGGGGCCATTGAGGTTGTGCATCCCATTTTAGGATACTTGACGGCTTTCCTTTGGCTGGACGGTTTTCTCTTGCTCAGCTTATTGAGGCTTTGCAACCAAGCTTTCCTCCATTGCTTGGGATGACTTTTCTTCTTTTTCTGCTTCTGCTTTGTCAATTTCAGCAAATAGGCTGTCCAAATCACTCTCATTGAACTCGAACGGTGGGTTCGGCAATTTTGGCTCATAGATGCCCCAGCCCATATCCTCATAATCGAAAAGTTCCTCCTTCAAGAGAACCTCAGCCTCAGCATATTTGGGTTGTAGGAATTCTTCTCCCCAGCCATCCACAGGTGTTGTCTCATTGGGAATGTTTGTAATGGGTTCATCCACAGGCCAGTCGAAAGGGTCTTGCTCTCCACTTGTATTGTAAAGATAGATAAAGCATGGTGGTAATTCTTCTTCCCAATCACTTTCAGTATCTGACTCACCCTCGAAGTACTTTGCAATTATGATGCCATCTGGGTCCACCTCCTCTTCGGTGATGATGTTGATAGCATGGCCTGGTAAAGGATTGGCCGTAACATTGGGAGTGGGGGCCGGCTTTGTGTCTTAGGTGTTAATGACTTTGTTGTCAATGAGGTCTTGGATCTTATGCTTCAAAGAGAAACAAGATTCTGTGTCACGTCCTTGCCCCCTATAATGGTACTCATAGGTAAGGGCAGGGTTAAAAGTTGGCGGCAACAGGCTTGGCAATGGCCGCGGGGGAATAGGGTTTATGTGCTTGGGCTTGAGGAGCTTATGATAAGCCTCTATCTGGGTGCATGCCAAATGTGTGAATTCTCGGTTTTGTCAGTTGTTTTTATTGGGGTTAAGGTATGGTCGGGCTGCAACAGGTCTAGTTGTGGGTGCTTGGGCATTTGGAATAGGGATATTGATGATGGGAATAGGCGGCAGTGGTCGAGCTTGGTATTGGGGGTAGTATGGTTGTTGTTGCGTAGGCAAGATGGCAGATACCTCTCCTTTTTTCTTGCTGACACCTCGAGTGGTTGCTACCTTTTTGGCCATATTTGCAAATCCCTCACTTGTCTTGGCGTAGGGGTTCGTGATTCTGCCAGTTTTTAGCCCATTCTCGATCATTTCCCCTTGCAATTTTAGTTCAGAAAAACTCTTTCTGATGCTCAGACACAGACGTTCATAGTACAGTCCTTGGAAGGTGTTCACAAACAGCTGCACATACTCTTTTTCTAGCAATGGGGGGTTGACTTGAGTGGCCGCCTCCCTCCATCTCAGAGCTTAATTCTTGAATCTCTCTTTCTCTCTTCGAGTCATCATCATTAGGGTACATCGGTCCATGGTTAGATCGCTGTTGTGGCGGTATTGGGATCAGAAGGCTGAGACTAATTCGTTTTAGGTTGTAATCTTCCTCAAATCTAAACGGGTGAACCATTGCAGTGTGGGTCCAGTCAAGCTATGTTGGAACAGTTGCATCAGGAGTTTGGGGTCATTCCCATGGCCACTTAGTGCCCCAACATGTAGTCTTAGGTGAGCCACGTGATCTCCGCTTCCATCGTACTTTTGGAAATCGGGCATCTTGAATTTAGGTGGCCTTGGGTGGTCAGGGAAGAAGCAGAGCTCATCATAGGACGTCCCACCGAAGGTGTCATGACCTTGTAGGCTGCGCAGGGACTCTTCTAAGCCTTGTATCTTAAGATCGAGAAGGTCTGGGCCTTCCTTCTTTGATGTGGCAGTTAGCAAGATGATTTCGGGGTTGTCCTCTTCTCCTTCCTCGAGGTGTACCGCTTTGGGGAGCTCCTTGCTCTTCATTGCACCATCAGTTTGCGGGACGACCCTTGGTGGGATTGCTTCGATTTCCTTGGGGTGGGATGTTGAGGTTGATGGATTCATGACAGGTCCCTTGAAGGCCATCAGTTGCATGAGCTTGAACATCTCGTCTATTTTTGCCTTCATTTCGTTCACTTATTTGTGTGTCACTGAGTTATTCTGTTGATCGGGAGTGTTGCCTTTGCTTGACATTTGTGTTGTTCTTTGTCGGGTAAGGACCGACGTTCATAGTATAGGGGTCACTCATGTTTCTCTCTTTCCTTTTCTTGGAGCAATGGTGACCTAAAACACAAGCTGTCTCACCAAAAACTATTTCTAGTCTTTTGATGAGATGAGGGGGGAAATAGAAAATAAAGAAAAACAAAACAAAAGGATTATATGTTAGGTTCTTGTTTTGGAGAGATTTTATGCAATGTATGGCCTAAGGATGCCCCTGCTTTTTGAGGGGAATTAAGCATGATGCTTCGGCTCATGTCTAGAGATAGGGGATTGCCCCTGCATGCAATATTATACATGCCCTTGTTCATTCATCCATTCATACATTTATTCATTCATTTGACAATAAGAATGATTTTATTAAGATGAATTCTCTTTGGTATATAGAATTTCTCAAAAATATATAGAAATGGGGAGGGGGAACATTTTCTTTGGGGACTTCCACCTATTCTAAATTTATATCACTAGTTCCTAAACTGCTCTTGAGCCTCCGGATTCGCTTTGTTGGTAGGAGCTCTTGATTTGAATTGCCTCCTTGTCTTCTTAGCAGCCCTATCTCTGTGAGCGAAGAGGAATTAGTGCCCCTCTTTATGAGATGACTTTCATGCATGCCATGAATCCTTAGGGTCTTGATGTACCCTTAGGAGTTTTAGGTTGGCTTGATTTGGATGAGAAGGTCTTTGAGCCTTCCTCTAGGGGTTAATTGGATGTATGAAAATACAATGACTTGAGTTACTTTGAGAACTCTTGTTTTGAAAAGAATTCCGGTGCATGAGCAGTTATGATGCGTGTACATGAAAATAATAAGAATTAAATAGCGTAACAGTGTGGATTACACAGAATATATAAGGGAAAATAAAACGGTCGCCCTTTCCTCCTTAGTTTTGAAATTGACGCATGTGTCCTAAATCCGATAGGGGTTCGGCTATGCATGGGGTGCTATATGAGCATGAGGTTGGGGGTTTACTAATGCTTCCTAAAAAGCTTAGTCCATAAACCTTCAAACCTCCGGCGTCCACCCTCAAAAGGGTGAACTCCATCTTTGGTTGGTGGTTCGAGCGGGGGAACTATCAAGAGACCGTAGGCTAAAAAACTGACACAGCATCGACCCACAGTCAATATACTGTTCCCCCTTCTATCTAGAAGGGTAATAACCAGGTAATATATGCAAGATGCAAATGCAAGTGAGTGCACCAAGTGTGTGTGAAATTTTTAAAAATGGAGGAAAAGACCTAACAACACACATCACATCCTGTTCATTCATTCATATACATGGCAATAAATAAGACATGAAATAAAATGTGAACAAAGGTCCACTTACAAAAGAAAATTGTAAAGAGTTAGTAACTTTTCGAAAAACTCAATGTAAGGTAAAAACGGATGATTATCACAAGAGCATGAATGTAAGCAATGGATGTAGGTGATGACACTTATTCAAAAATTGTTTTGGAGAATAGAATTTATTTCGAAAACTTGGAGAATTTGAAGAGTGGAAAAAACTGGACAAAGTAATTGGGGATTCTGGGTGAGTGAAGGTTGAAGAGATATGTTAATGGCCTAACCCTCTAAGTTTTCCAAGTGGAGTCGCCAGCTATTGCGCCCCGATTTTTGGGTGTCCAAGGTCCTTTCGGCTCGGAGACCAAAAACACTGAACTCTGTTACTAGAACTCATCCTCCTAGAAGGATAAGTGCGATTAGGTTTGAATTGAAGATTGGTTTGATTAAGGGCTTCATAGAAAAATAGGAGTTGCCACCTAACTTGATTAAGGTGAGTTAGGGCACCTAAAACTAAGTGCTAATCCGAAGCTTAAACTTAGGGTTTTTGAAAAAGACTTTGAAAACTCCCTCAAGAGAGGGTTTTTTTAAGAAAATAGGTTGTTTGGCAACCTTTGAAAATATTTAAGCCATTTTGGAAAATAACTCTATTTTGGTCCATCAAAATCATAAATCTATGGTCCGGGGGTTGGTTACGTGTATAGAAGATATCCTAAGAACATCACCTTACCTCACTCTTTTGGTACGCACATGTCTAATCACCCTTTGTGCACTCACTAGAACAACTGGTTACCATTGTCCACTTAATATCCACTTTAGAATTTTGAAAATGGGGTTTAGTCATCACTTTTCGGATGAATGATGCATGATGCAAGTTTTGGAAGAAGTTTGAAAGTGTGGGAGTTTTAAAGGAGTTTGAAATGAGAACCTTAAATTGATTGAAAGTTTTTGAAAAGGGAGTTGGATTTGAAATAGAGGTTATGACCACACCATTTTAGGTTGCCTACGTATCTCATATGGCGAAAATCAGGTCGTTCATAGTTCGTGCAAGTGCCCCATGGAAAAGAGGCACATTAGGGCTTTTGGAAATTTTGAAGACACTTTGAAGTCTTTGAAAAAGTTTAAGACACTTTGTGGTCTTTGGAAAAATTTGAAGACACTTTGTGGTCTCGAGAGCTTTGACTTGGAATGGGATAACGGAGTGTTTTGAAAATGTTTTTGGATTAAACCAAAGGATTTTTGGTAAATGCTTTGGAATGACTCAAAAGAGTTTGAAAGTGTTTTTGAAGTCTTGTTTTGAGAACCTTGGAGGTATGACTTTAGAATGTTTTGACAAATTAGCTTTTGAAAATGGTTTTTGAAAATAGCAAAGGGTTTGGAGTCCTAATATGGACAACCTTGGAGGTTGCTCTTGATATATCACCTTCCTTCGGGGTGATTAACCATAAGAGGGCTAAGGACACCTTAGGTTTGTGACCCTTCAAAAACATTTTCGAAAACGCCTTGAAGTGTAGGGGATTTGAAGGGGTTATGGAGTTGGCCTTTTGAAATCTCAAGGGAGAATATGAGGTTTTGGAAAAATGAGTAATACGTATAGTTTAAAATTGAAAAATCATTTAGAAATGGTTCATGAGTTGACACCTTGAAGCATACTAACCTATGTTGTGTTAGCCTATGGTTAGGGGTGACCTAAGGTTAGGTTGGACTAGGGTTGACTAACTAAGGTTAGGTTAACCTAAGGTGAGTGAACTAGGGTCAAGTTAACCTAGGGTTGGGTAATTAGGGTCAAGTTAACCTAGGGTTTAGTAACTAGGGTTAACCTAGGGTTAGGTAACTAGGGTCAAGTTAACCTAGAGTTTGGTAACTAGAGTCAAGTTAACCTAGGGTTTGATAACTATGGTCAAGTTAACCTAGGGTTGGTCAACTAAGGTCAAGTTAACCTAGGGTTAAAAAGGAAGATGATTTTAAATGATTGTTTGATGTGTTTTTAGAAAGAGCTTTGGAAAACAAACATGTTAGGCAATGAACTTTGGTAAGGCATCTTTTTGAATATCATTTCCATGAAAATTTTGATTCTAGCCAAGAGTATGGTTTGTATGGGTGGTGCTTGGAGACCATTCCAAAGAAGGTTTTCTTATTGCCATTATAACTATTAGCTTGGCAAGAGTGCAAGGGGTCAAAAATCAATATGATAACAACTTTTTGAAGCACCATTTTTAATGTAAAGATTGAGAGAATGAATTTTTGGAAACCATCTTTGGAAAATGATTTTTGAAAACCATTTTTCAAGGAGAACATTCTATCAAGAAAGGGTTCCGATGGCCAAATGAAAGGGAGACCACTCAAGAAAGGGTTCCATGGGGCCATTCCAATCACTAAACTTGAAAAAAAGGAGACCTTGGAAATTAGAGAGCTAGAAAACAATTCTTATGCAAGTTAAAATGCAATGATGCTAAAATGAGAGTTAGGGGGTTAGTAGGAAATTATCTAAGGTATGATTTTCTAAGGTATCATCCTAGACTTCAAGGAGCCAATTCTTGGAACCATTCTTTGAAAAAAATATAGAGCTTGGAAATGGCATGGAAATAAGGGTAGTGTGAGCAATGTACAACATGGTGATAAGCATAAAAATGAAGCCAAGCACACAAGACATAATCAAAATAGTAATATGCAATGGGTCATGATCACATACAAGGCTCTTAGGCTACACCACATAAACAAGGGGCTCCTAGGCCATACCGTCTTAAAGTAGGCTAGTGAGAGATCTCCCTACATGGTGGCTCTCACTTGCTTTCCTCTAGGCATGATCTAAGAGCCCTCTTGGCTCAAGCATGCAAGAATGGGGGGTTGAAGATGGGGATTCAAATAAAGAATAGCCTAAGTAGGCTAGGAGGAAGAAGAGAAGAGTGGGGGAAGACAAAAATGTAAAAGGGATACCATCTTTTACTGTCAACACACTTGTAGTCATCAATGGAGGTGTTGATTGGAGCTTGAATGACTTCAAGAAGGCTTAAGGGGCTGGAACGGAGTGTGTAATGGTGTATAAGGCCTTATAGGTGAAGTGTATAGGCTTGAGGGAGGTAGAGTCTAGCCTAAGTGTTGGAGGGGTGGAATATATATAAGGATTCGAGGTTCTGAAGTGGTTTCAACAAAGCTTCGCATCGATTTCGGAGATGGAATATGAAAAGGGGGGGGGAGGGGGGTCTGGTATTTATAGGCAATATGGAACAGGCCTAGCGCAGGTGCTACATGTGCTTGGCCAAAATTTGGCCTGGAATATGTAGGGCATGCGCAGGTACTGTTCCATTGCTAGAATGACATGTGACACCCTGTGTACTGGTCAAATCTCGACTGTTGATCAAAATTTGGTCGATTTGATCAAAATTTGAGCGCATGTAGCATACACTCCATCACCGAGAAGGTTCGTCCAAACTTTGTCTCAATAATTGAGCCAATCGGAAAGGTTTTGGGAGAATCGATTACACCCATGGTGTTCTCCCAGGGTTTCTTGTGAACTTTCGTGTTTTTGAAAAGTTTGAATTGTGTTCGGAAGCGTGCATAAAAGGACATCTTTATGGAGCGTCTGTGATGCGCTCTGAGGGTGTTCTAAAGTAGCTGTTTTCGTGTCGTGTGATTGAGGCCTTAGGGAAGCAATCTTTTCTATCAGACCATACTAATAGAAAGTACTCGGGAAATACTTTTGGGAATTTCCAGATTTACGCATTTCTCAAGTCATTTGACGGTGCGTTATGACTAGGGAATCAGGAAAAAAGTCATCTTTGGCGGAGCGTCTGCGAGATGCTCTAGAGGTTGTTGAAAGTAGCAGTGTTTGAGCCACACGATTAAAGGCTTCGGGAGGTGATCTATCCGATCAAGCCGTATCGATGGAAAGATCTTGGAATGAGCTTCCGAGAATTCCCTGATGTACGCATTTCTCAAGTTATTTGACGGTATGTTATGACCAAGGAATCGAGGAGAAATGGCAATTTTGGTGGAGCGTCTGTGAGACGCTCCAAGGAACTTTTATTGAGTCGTGAGTGTTTAGTGTCATAGGATCCTCCTTAGGTTAAACAAGGGTGTGTGATAAGACTTGCTGCTCAATATCCTAGGACCAGTGTTGTTTTGAGGTGTGTTTGGGTTGTCAGGGGTAAAATGGTCATTTTGGCTGGTTTTGGTTGAATAGGGTTAGGAATGGATCGCAGTATTATGTTAAGCGAGCCGGGTCATTCAAGGATGGTTTCGGGAATGTCTTTTAGCTTTTGGTGGGGTTTGTGCAGAGCTGGGCCGTTCAGAGACAAAACAGTCATGTTGACCGGAGTTAGCCGGAATAGGGCAGGAATTGGATCAGATGGCGTGTGGAGTACGCCTAATAATTCAGTAATGCTTTGGAAGGGTAAACTTACCATTTTGAGGGATTTTGAACTTTCTCAATGTCGTGCCCAAATTTTTCGCACTCGAGGAATACACACACAAGCGGAAAAAATATTGTACTCTCTCGTTAGAACTCACCCTCCTAGAAAAATGAGTGCGACTAGGTTTGAATTGAAAATAGATTTGAACAAGGGCTTTTAGAAAAGATTTGGAGTCGCCAGCTAACTTGCTTAAGGTGAGTTAGGTCACCTAAAAATTAAGCATAATCCGAAAACTACACTTAGGCTTTTAGAAAACGATTTTGAAAATATCTCCTCAAGAGAGGGTTTTTAAGAAAGCAGGTTGTTTGGCAATATTTGGAAAATACGTAAGCCCTTTTTGGAAAAATAACTCATTTTGGTCTTTTGAAAACAGTGATCTAGGTTCGGAGGTTGGTTACGTGTAGGGAAGACGCACTAAGCCATCACCCTACCCTGCTTTTCGGTACCTACATGTCAATCTACCCTAGATTCACCTATGAGAGTCTTCAACTAACAAATATTCAATCCTATCCACTTTAGAAAACAATGTTTAGAAAAACATGATGCATGATATGCAAGTGCAAGAAAAGAGAGTTGATTTGGAAATAGATTTGAAAATAATTTGATTTGATTTGATTTGAAAAGAAAGAGATAGAAGTTTGAAGTTGGAAAAAAGATTTTGGAAATTGAAATTGAAGATTGAAAATAGAAATAGATCATGGAATTGAAAACTTGAAGAAAATTGTAGAATTGAATATTTGAAAAAGATTGTGGAAATAAGAATTTGAAAAATGTGGTGGAAATAGAAACTTGAAAAAGGTTGTGATCGCACCCATGAGGGTTGCTTACGTATCCTTTTGGAGAAATCAGGTTAATCGTAGTTTGGACAATAGTCCGATTGAAAATAGAAGGTTGGATTGGAAGAAAGAGATTTTGATTGGAAAGAGGATTTGATTTGAACTTAGAATAGAAGATTGGATATTGGAATTTAGGATTTTGAAATTGAAAGGATT
This sequence comes from Euryodendron excelsum, assembly GCA_033060915.1. NCBI lineage: Eukaryota > Viridiplantae > Streptophyta > Magnoliopsida > Ericales > Pentaphylacaceae > Euryodendron > Euryodendron excelsum. The sequence continues at coordinate 13,191,409 of CM065399.1, forward strand.
AGACTTTGATTTGGAAAGATAGAACTTGGAAGAAAGATTTAGACTTATTTTGGAAAGATGGAGGTTTAGGAAACCTAGACTTAGGAAAGATAGGAGACTTAGGAAAGACTTGAGATTTAGAAAGATTTGACTAGAATGTTGGACTTGGAAGATTAGGAAACATTAGATTTAGGAAATGTGCGAACTAGGAAAGGTTCAGATTAGGAAAGTGTCATTTTAGGAAAGTTTCAAATTAGGAAAGTTTTGGTTTAAGAAAGTTTCGAATTAGGAAAGTTTTGAATTAAGAAACTTTCAACTTAGGAAAGTTTTGAATTAAGAAAGTTTCAACTTAGGAATGTTTTGAATTTGGAATGTTTTGAAATGGAAAAGTTTTGAAAGTTGGAAAGTTTAGAATTTAGAAATTTTTGAAATTTGGAAAGATTGGGAGTTTAGGGAAGTTTAGAATTTTAGAAAGATTCAAGGTTTGAGTTTTAGAAATTCTTGAAATTAGGAAAGGTTTTGAGTTTAAGAAGGGTTTGAGAACTTAGATTTGGAAAGTTAATATTTGAAAAGGAGTAGGATAGGAAAGGGTTGAATTAGGAAAGATGTGGAAGTTTAATGTTTGAGGAACGTTTTGAAAGTTTGTTTCTAAAAGAGAAGGTTTAATTTTGTTTCCAAAAATGGAGGATTGGATCTAATTTCTTAAATGGGAAGATTGGATTTGGGGTCCTAAAGGGAAGATTTGATTTGACAAGGATTTGGAAAAGAAAGTTTTAGAAACCCTAGATTTGGAAGTGTTTAGTTTTGATGTAGAAAATAGGTTTTGGAAACTTGTATAGTTTTGATGTAGAAAACAAGAGGTTTTGGAAACCTAGGTTTTAAGGTAAGATTGAAAACCATGTTTTTGGAAAGAAAATTAGGGTTTCCTAATTGTTAGCTCTAGGGCTTGACTTGGGCTCTAAAGAAAGAGTTTTGAAAAGTGTGTTTTTGGAAATAAGTTTTTGGAAGGAAATCCTAGAGTGGAGTTTCTAGAGAGAAGATTTTGGAAAGAGAACTTTTTAGAAAGATTTTTGAAAGGAGATTGTTAGAGAGAGATTTTAAGAAAGTGAATTTAGGGAGTGTTTTTAGAAAGTGAATTTTGAGGAGAGAGAGTTTTTGGAAAGAGATCCTAGTGAGGAGTTTTTTAGAAAGAGATTTTTAAGAAAGAGATTTAGGAAGAGGTTTTTCTAAAAAGGAAACCTAGGGAACGTTTTTGAAAAGTGGACTTTGAACAGAGTGTTTTGGAAATGAGTTTAAAAAGAGAAGTTTTGAAAAATAGATTTTGGAGGGTGTTTTTTAAAACAACTTTGGAAAGAAGAATTTTTAGAAAGCACATTGAAAAATGAGGTTTTAGGAAAAGAGATTTTTGAAAATAGAGTTTTTTGGAAAGTATAAAAACATCTTATTTTCCTAAAGCGATTCTAACCATAAGAAGGCTAGAACCACTTTAAGAAAATGGTTTTGAAAACAGCAAGGGTTGAAAATATGGACCATATTGGTCACTTTAATGTAACACTTTCCTAAAACAAGTTTTGAAAACAAGTTTTGAAAAAGAGGATTTTGATGCAATTTTGAAAACAAGTTTGAAAACGATTTTAAAAACAACTTTGAAGACAACTTTTGGAAGAATGCAAGAATTATGATATGCACAATGCAAATTTGGGGTCGTGACCATACAAGGTTAAGGCTTCACCACATAATCAAGGGGGCCGAACCCACGTGGTCTCCGGTTAGACTAAAAGAAAGCCCCCAACACGGTGACTCTCCAATAGTCCAATCCTACACATGGACCGGGAATCCCCTTGTTTCAAGCATGCAAAGAAAGTGGGGAAAAGAGATGGGGGATTAAAATAGAGAAAATCCAAGTGGGTTAGGAGAGAGAAGAGAGAGGGGGGAAGTGTAGAAATTTAAAGAGAAAGCCTACCGTATGTCTTGTTTATTTCGCTTGCTTTGCGCGCCTTGCCTTTCTTTCTTTGGTCTTCACTTCAATCTTCAAGAGTTTTCTTCAATCTTCAAACCTTCAGATTGTAGCTCTTCAAGTCTCAAAGGAGGGTTGGAGGCTAGTGTATAAATGTATGGGGGTGTATAGGAGTGTATATGAGGCTAGGGTTTGGAAAACCTAAGGAAGCTAGGGTTTTTGGAAGTGTACGAGCTCTGTATATCGAAAATTGGTGTTTTTAGACTGAGTTTGCAGGCCTCTTTCACGCTCGAGGAGGCTTTGTATTTATAAACATGAGATAGACCTGGCGCCTGTTGCAGTGGCGCTAGGCTAATTTTCCTCTTGGCGCCACTAGGAGTGGCGCCAGGCCATTTCTTGGCTTGGCGCCACTACTAGTGGCACCAGCAAGTTCGGAAAGTTTGTTAAGTCGGTAAACAACATATCTTTGACAGATTTGGGCGCTTGTACTAGTGACTACCATGCAATTTTTAGCCTGGCTTCACTAGGAATGACTCCGGAAAGTCCGGGAATGATTTTGGGACCAGGAATGGCCCGGAAGTCTGGAAAAGGGCAGGAACACTTAGAATAGTGTCATGAAGCTATTTGACTTGAAAAATGAGGATAGGATGTGTTGGAAGGGTTGACTGGGCTTTTAAGGGCAAAACAGTCAATCTTATCGGGAATCTGCTGGGACGAACTCGGACTGTCCCCGAAGAACACTCAAGAATTGGAAACAATATTCAAAATGTTCTCAAAGGTTTCCGGTTTGATACTCAGAGCCTATGTGGTCGAAAAAGGTGACCGGCCTACCAGGGGCAAAACGGTCATTTCGCACCGGGTTTGCCGAAACTGACTCGGAATGATTCAAAAGGTTAAAGAAAGGTTGAGAATACTATAAAAAGCATTCTCAACCTTAGTGCCTGATCTGAGGAAGCTGCTAAAGAGACTTAGTGCCTGAGAAGTCAACTTTCTCGAAAGGCGTGCCTAAACGGACATTTCTGCATTGGCAGGCTAGCAGTCACCAAAGGTGGACCGTCCTACCATCTAAGGGACTTAGGGTCTCGTCTCGGTCGACAAGTTTAAAGGAACTTACCGTCTCGAAGAGATTTTTTTTGAAAAATATGCTGGACTGTCTCGAGGAATAAACTGTCTCGAGAGAGGGATTGGAAGGGGTCTTATCGTCTTTAGAAAGACGCACCTGATTGGAGTAGATTTACCGTCTCGAGGAATCAACTGTCTCGAGAGAGGGATTGGAATGGGAAAGGGTTCTTATCATCTTCGGAAGGACGTGCCTGATTTGGAATTTGGAAAGGGGACTTACCGTCTTCAAAAAGACGTGCCTGATTTGGAATAGATTTACCGTCTCGAGGAATCAACTGTCTCGAGAGAGGGATTGGAATTGGAAAGGACAATGCCCCTAAGGGCATTTTGGTCATTTCGCCTCTATTTGGGCCTGGTGGGCCCGCGAAGCGATGAGATTTAGACTTAGAGAGTTGGTTTCGATTGGAATACGTCCATATTGACTTGAGTATAAGTCTGGACGGAGTATAAACTGCCGAGCGGTAAAAAATAGGGTGCTTATAGCTGCCCCTCTTTTTCTGTCTTTGCTTGTCAAAGACAGAAAACAATAAAAGTAAGAGTCCCATGTTGATTGCGAGGCAGTCGGAGGGATGAACATTGGGAATTCTTCGACAACGGGGGTCGAAAATTGATATCGGGCCAAAAAGGGCCTTCGAAAATGATATTTGGCGGGAAAGAGGGCAAAGCTGCCCAGAATTGGAAACTGGCGCCACTAGTAGTGGCGCCTTTGGCATAAAATGCTTGGCTCCTCTGCTAGTGGCGCCAGGCTTGGAGTTAAAACCAGAAAAATTCTGGTTCGAACAGCTGCGATATTTTGAAGAGTTTGTGAAGGATTGAGGGTGTTTGTGGGGAAATCGACTTGAACCTTGAAGGGGCACTTCTTGGAGACCGCAGGTGATTGCCGAAAGGAGACCACATCACCGGAAAAGTCACCAGAAAAGTTGCCGGAAGAAAAGATTTTGCCAGAGAACTTTCAAAAAGTGAGTTTTCAAATTTTTGTTGATTTTGATGTGTAGAATTTCGTTTCAATCGTGTGAATAGTAGAAATTGATGTTTTGATATGTTTTGAACATGAAGGTGATATTATTTTTGCATTTTGGTGCTTGTTTAATTGGATTTGAGTGACTTTTCATGATTACGCGAAGAGGATTTTATGCAAGGATAATGAATTTGTTCCTACAGGCTTGGGCATTGGGTTTTCTGGCTAGATTTTTATGCAATGTGCCTTAGAAAAATGTGTTTAACAACTGTATGAAGTTTTGTGATTTTTTGAAAACTCAGTGAATTTTTGATTTTTTGAAAATAGGAAAATACTTAGCAAATTTAGGAAAATGAGAAAACTCAAGAAATTGATGAAATTCCTTAGAGTTTAAAATTTGAAAAATGTAGGAATATTTTTGAAAAAAATTTTAAATGATTTTGAAGAATTTTAAGGCATTGTTGAAAACCATTGATTTATTGGAAAAATAAAACATGTGCTTTGAAAATTTTGAAAAATTAAAAAGTGTGCACGGGTACTGATGTTATGTGATTGTGATAATGTGAAGTGTACGTTTTGTGTTTTGTGTTGATGTCATGGGTGTTGTAGGGACCATTTTTAAACAAAACTCTGCTGAAATTTTTAGAAATTAGGGAAAGAGTTAAAAAATGTTTTTAGAAATAAAATCTTTTTGAAGGAAAAAGACAAAAAACCCTTGAAATTTGATTTGAAGTTGGAAAATCAAGATGTGTAGAAATTTTGTTTTTGACTTATCATTTGAAATCCTTTTATTTATTTATTTATTGTTTGTGTTAGTTGTTTATTTCATTTTACTTTATTATGTCAACTGCCTGCTCGATATATTAACACCTCTTACCTTGGCTTACCTTTTCAAGATGGCAGATGATGGTGATGACGGCTCTGAGAGGAGACGCTGCTTGGGGAAGGCGGCTCAGATAGATTCCACTAGCGGCTCCAGTCAGTCTAGGGGCAGCCGACAGTCTACTGGGCAAGCAGCATCTAGTCAGAGTGGTCGGGGGAGTAGGCCACTTGTCGACCCCTTTCCCCCAGTTGAGCAGGCTTTCGTAGAGGAGATTGGTGCCAAGGAGGAGGTACCGGGCCTTGGGGAACAAGTGACCAGGTATGGGAGAGCTTCCTCTAGGCACAGGCAGACGGATGCCGACTTGGGAGATCTGCAAGTACCGGACATTCCACCACTCGGGGATCTGGCTTACCACCCCAGTGTATACTCCAGACAGCATTTGCCCCCTCGTAGAGTACACATAGCTTTTAGAGGGGCTGTTCATCAGGTTTTTGTGACCATACAGCGGGCTGCCCCATCATATCGTGCCTTCTTGGCGGAGATCGGATTTGGTGCCTTCATGGGATTACAGGCTAGCCGCCTGAACCGGCATTTGGTACTGGCGTTGGTTGAGCTGTGGTTTGGAGAGACCGGGACCTTCCACTTTGTCGACTTCGTGCTATGTCCCACTCCCTTGGAATGGGCGATCATCAGAAGGCTTTCCTTTGTCTGCCAGCAGATCACCCTATAGTCAGTCAGTAGGGACGAGGCCTGTTTGCTGTTGGACTTGCCTCCTCCTGAGTGTTCTGCCTTCCTAGTCTCTTGGATCAGTCAGGATGACCGTACCTTTGCTGTTGAGCCCTCGCCTGCCAGGCGAGATATTATGAGACGACAACTTGTTTTGTACATTATCTTTAGCTGCTTTTGCAACAACAACAAGTCGCTCGTGCCATGTCAGTTGGTGAGTATAGTAGCCGATCTTGGAGCTTTATCTGAGCTGGACTGGGGGTCCTTTCCTTTGGCTGCTTTCTTCAGTCAATGTGAGTCTGGACTTCTTCCCATTGGGGCAGGATGACTAGTTTCTGGCCTTTCCTTGTCTGGTGGAGTTACGAGTACCTGCCGGTGCATCGCCCTGCAGTCGTTAGGGATGACCTCTATCCTCGTGCTTTGTAGTGGGCTCGTGATTGAATAGCCCAGCGATCGAAGATTATTGATTTTGTGACGCTCCAGGCTAACTTGGAGCTGATTGAGGCGAGGGATGTGACCTGGCGGCCCTTCATTGGATCAGTTCATTATGAGACAGTCCGGTATTTGGTCCCATTGTCCCTGTCGAGAGCTGCTTTTCTCAATGATGATACTTGGGAGTCCTATCTTGGGGAGCGACACTGGCAACAGTTTCATGAGAAGTTTCAATTAGTAGGAGCTCCGCCGGAGTACATGTTTGGAGCCTTGGTGGCAGGAGTGCCTATCCCCTATCAGGAGCGCCAGCCGGGTGCTAAGTTCTTGCTTCCTCCGGATACAGATTATGCTGCGCACTTTGGGGCTCATTTAGTCGGTGCCTTCACTTGGTTTGATGTAGTAGTTGGCGGGTACGCTGTGGGCCAGGAGGTGGTTGACTTGTGGCGCCGAGCCGGAGGATGTGTGCCCCAGGCTGAGTTTACTGCTATAAGAGACCAGAGGGATCAGTTTCAGATGGAGCGGGATCAGTACCAGGCCGAGGTAGCTTTCCTGACGGCTCGGTTATCTCAGATGGGTGCCCGGGGGGAGGGGGTATGTTGTACTTTCTCTGCTTCTTCTTGCTCTGTTGTTGTTTAGTTCTTTCTGTATGTAGCTGATTTCGGTTCTATCCTCCTTGTAGAATGGTTGTGCTTTGAGTAGTTATCCACCTCCTCTGATGCCAGGTTTCGGGGATTTCAATCCAGATGATATCGACTTTGACCTGTGATAGATGCCCCATGTGGAGATGCTGATCTTCTTTTGCCCCTATTCCTGAGATGTATTTATGTTAGATGGTTTTATTTTGATAGTTTTGTACAAAATTGAATATTTATGGCATTTAGAAGCATGGATAGACAAAGACATTTACGATCTTTTCAGCTAAGTATATGATCAGATGCATGTGATGGATGATGATGTCATGTATATATTATATGAGTTGATGTTGGTGACTTCTATTTTTACAGGGAGTTATATCCTATGTGTGCAAAGCCCATGCTGATTATTTTTTATTTTTTATTTTTTATTATTTTTATTTTTTTCAAACGTATGCACATGTTAGAAATACGTTAATAGAATGACACTGGGTGCCGGTAAACTTGTAGTCTTTGGAATGATAACCCCTTCCTTTTCGGGGGTCTAGCCTCTCCTCTAGCTCAACCCTACCTTGATTGGATGATAGCACTTCGAACCTTTCTCAACCTTTTGGCCGCCTCCGAGTCCTTGCTTCAGGGTTAGTGTATAGGGTTATTGGGCTAAAACTCTCGACTCTCGGGGTTTTAGCAACAGCTTACCCGATCTTCAGTAGAGCGATAAGCGGCCAGTCCTTTCAATCCGAGAAGACTTTACTTAGGACTGTAATGTAGGTTAGGTTATGGGGTTTTCGAAACAATGGGATATGTAGGCTCAAATTCAATGTTATTTTCAGCAGGGTTTAGATCCATACTGTCCATAACCATTTTCTCAGTAAGGCTAGCATCCTTCTTGGCTTTGGTAACGTGTCTAGCTCATTTAGACCAAGCAATCCATATTTTCAATCAGAGTCGACTTTAGTAGGGTTGTAATGTAGGCCATGGTTTTGGGGTTTTGCAAGAAAGGATAAATGCTTGAACCTATTGTTTCTACTGGGGTTTCTTTATAACTTAGGATCACCTTTAAACTTCCTTCTTGCTTTTGACCATATACTTCTTAGGGTGAAAATGACTCTTTTCTTTCACCCATTCCATATGCTTTTTGAGAGAAACAAGACTCCCTTCTCATTTGATCTTCTTATTATGCTTTTAAAGATGACTCAATCATGGTTTTTTTCAGGCCTTTCTTTAGATAGATTTTTTTTTTTTTTGGCCTCTTGCCCCTTGGCAACTCTTTTTCGTTACTTTGTCCTTTCTTTTTTTTTTTTAATTTTTTTTATGAAACGGCTAATTCTTCGACCCTTTTTCTTTTCCTTGGCGGTTTAATCTACCCAATGTGGGCGGTGATCCCTAGGTTGGGGTTTTTTTGGGAAAAGGATTGATGGCTTAACAGGTTTGGCAAGGGGTTGCTTTTGATTGTATGGGAAACAAAATGAGGGCCTCTCTTCACTTTGAATTAGTTTGCTTGATCTATAGAGCTTTTGACACTATCCTAGCATGATAGAGGTGGACACTACTCCTAGAATTCTTAACTATTGTCTGCCCCAGTGTGGGAAGGACAGTTGGTGGATCAGGGTTGACAAGGAAGATTTTCGCTTTTCGCGGGGCACTAGGGGTTGAGCAAAAGGGAATATAAGCACATTTGTTTATTTATTTAGCGATTTATTCCTTTTATTTATATGTGGGGAAGTGAAAATGGCTCCTCTTCACTTTGATAAACTGGCCGCACATTGCTTAGCTTCGGTGTCTTGTAAGTGTTGCCTTTGGGTAGTATCCTTACTCGTCCTTATTCTCTCTCTGTGTGGAAGGCTAATCATTTGGCGAGTGGTTACTTCATGCTATCATCCCTTCAAGTTGGATCATTCCATAAGATAAACCATGCCCCTTGCGTAAAAAGTAATCACCATTCCCTAGGGAAGACTAGACAACAACAATGGAATAAAATACTATCATTTGATTATTATTATTATTTTTACGGAAAGCATAAAGTTCTTAAGCAATAAGAAAATGTAAACATGAATTTAAAGATGGAAAGTAAAAGGGATAGAAAGAAAGTGGGTGAAAACACCCCTCTCTTATGCGCTTTTGAAGGGATTCCTGTTTCAGTGAGGCCTTGGGACAATGCCCTTATCTACATTCCATCCACGATTGAGATTTTCAGCCAAGGCAGGATAGGTAGATGCTTCTCTCGGAGTTCAAGTGAGTTGGCACTGATGATGTAATTGTCAGCTTTCTTGACCGTCTTGCCTTCATTTGTTTGCTCTATAGTTTCTTTAACAAACCACTCAGGCGACTCGTCTTCCTCCAGCTTAATAAGTCGAGCCCGGGGTTTTCTGCTCTGGCATCTAGCCGGGGCTCGGTGTTACTCAGGTGTACATAATGGTGGATTCTTATTACCGAGTTTGGATAGCTCCTGGTCAATTTTCTTCACAGATTCGTATGCGAGTTTATCTTCGGGGGTCGTCATCTCATCGGGGTTATACCGTGATCAGGCATCTTCACATTCTATTTCCTCCCCATCCTTGTAATATATCTCTTGGCATTCAACAAAACAAACCTTGCTGTTACCAAACTTTGTATTGACAGTGGGATCTGTTGACGAGTTCATAGTGGCATTCGGAGGAGGATTCGCTAGTCGTAAGCCGATGATCTTGTTATCTATTAGGTCTTGAATCTTATGCTTGAGGGTCAAACATTCTTCAGTGTCATGTCCTTGGCCGCTCGAATGATACTTACAACTCGCTGCAGATTCAAAGTGGTGAGGCAGAGGACTAGGCAGGGGTCGGGCAAGTATACGCTTTAGATATCCGGCTACTAAGAGACCAAAATAAGCCGTGATCTGTGAGAACGCAAGTTTAGTAAATGTCTACTTTTTCCCACTTGTTCGCCTAGGCTGAGGAGGTGTTGCAGATGTTTTTGGTGATTGGGAACCGAGCTTTGATGAGGTCACAGCTGGGTTGATGGTTCGGGAATTGACAGGGCTTTGGGTGTTATGTTCCAACATGGGATAATTTTCGGTGATAGGGCCAAATGGGTTGGACTGGTATCTGTAGGAGAGATGATATAATCCATGGGTTTGGTTAGAGGTTGGTTTGGAAGGCAACCGAGCAAAACCCTCAGCTTGGGGAGGCTGTTGGTAAGCGATGGTGGAGGCATAGTCATGGTCTTCTTTCTTCAACCTTTTTTGTCCATCATGGGTTTGGGCCTACGAGGACTTTGCTTGCTCATGGGTTATGTGGGATAAGAGTGAGGAAAGCGTGTCTTCCATTTTGGTCATCTTATGCTTGACTCCTCTTGCCTCTGCTAGTAATAGAGTTGAGGTATCAAGAGTAAGCAATTCCATGAGCGTTTCTTAGCTTTTGGCTTATAAGACGGGGGAACGAGGGAAGGTACCTAAAACCAAACAAAGGAAAAGAGTTAGTGTTTTATCTTGACAAGTTTTTATGCAATGCATGCTTTAGGGTGCTCCTCTTTAGGAGGGAAACTAATCGTGAAGTATTGGCCCACTTTTGGAGATAGGGGATTTGCCCATGTATGCAGATACCTTACCGTTAAGTGGGAACCTTCAGTCATTTATGCATGCATTCGCAAAAGTAGAAACAGTACATTGAATTTTGGGTTTAAGATACAAAAGAGTTGAGATACATTTTAACAGGGGGAAAGGGGAACACTTTCCTTTGGACTTCCACCTATCTAGTTTTACAAAGGAAGCCCTAAACTACTCTTAAGTCTTCGGATTGGCTTTCGTTGGATTTGATGTCGAGGAGGTCGCTGAGAGATCATGTTGATCGATTACCCCTTATCTTCTCAGCAATCCTATCTCCGTGAGCATAGAGGGATTGGGGCCCCTCTTATGGAATGAATTGATATGCATGCTATGAGTCGTTAGGGTTACGTGGGAACCCTTAGGGTTTAGGTAGGTTTAATGCAAGGGAGAGTGACATTGGTGTCACTCTCAATGGGTTGATCATGTGCATGAGAATGCAGTGACTTGAGTTACTTGGAACTTTTGTCTTGACATGGAATATTGAATGCATGAATATGGGTATGCAAAGAGTATAAGGAGAGAGAATGCAAAAGCAAGGTAAATGTGCATGCATAAGTAGTTAAATAGTCATTATAACAGTAAGAATACAGGCATTATAACAACAGGAATAAGCAAGTATAAATGAAAGTAAAAGCAGTCGCCCTTTCCTCTGTGGTTTTGAAAACAGTGCTCGTGTCTTAAATCCGGCAGAGGTTCGGCTATGCATGGTATTTATATGAGTATGAGGTTGAGGGTTGACTAATGCATCCTAAAAAGGCTCGGTCCCTGGATCTTCAAACCTAGGCCCACTTCCCGAGGTGGTGCCATGATCGGTTGGTGATCCGAGCGGGGGAACTATCAAGAGGCCGTAGGCAAGAAACTAACACAGCATCTTGCCCACAACCAATATACTGTTTTCCCTTTCTAACTAGAAAAGTCACATCAGGGTAATAATGCAAGTATGCAAAATGCAAGTGCACATGCAGTGTGTGTGTGATTTTTAAAAGTGGAGGAAAGAGCCCAACAAGTTAATTGAAAATTTGGTTTTGAAAATTTAAAGTGAATAGGATTGAACCAAGTTAATTGAAGACTCTACATGGGTGAAGGATAAAGAGACATGACTATGACCTAACCCTCTAAGTGTCCCCAGTGGAGTCGCCAGCTGTGGCGCCTAAATTTTTCGCACTCGAGGAATACACACACAAGCAGGAAAAATACTGTACTCTCTTGTTAGAACTCACCCTCCTAGAAAAATGAGTGCAACTAGGTTTGAATTGAAAATAGATTTGAATAAAGGGCTTTTAGAAAAGATTTGGAGTCGCCACCTAACTTGCTTAAGGTGAGTTAGGTTACCTAAAAACTAAGGATAATCCGAAAACTACACTTAGGGTTTTGGAAAACAATTTTGAAAATATCTCCTCAAAAGAGGGTTTATAAGAAAGCAGGTTGTTTGGCAACCTTTGGAAAAATAACTCCTCTTGGTCTTTCAAAAACAGTGATCTAGGTTCGAAGGTTGGTTACGTGTAAGGAAGCCGCACTAAGCCGTCACCCTACCCCGCCTTTCGGTACCTACATGTCAATCTATCCTAGATTCACCTATGACAGTCTTCAACTAACAAATATTCAATTCTATCCACTTTAGAAAACAATGTTTAGAAAAACATGATGCATGATATGCAAGTGCAAGAAAAGAGAGTTGATTTGGAAATAGATTTGAAAAGAATTTGATTTAATTTGATTTGAAAAGAAAGAGATAGAAATTTGAATTTGGAAAAAAGATTTTGGAAATTGAAATTGAAGATTGAAAATATAAATAGATTATGGAATTGGAAACTTGAAAAAAACTGTAGAATTGAAGATTTGAAAAATATTGTGGATATAAGAATTTGAAAAATGTGGTGGAAATAGAAACTTGAAAAAGGTTGTGGAAATAGAAACTTGAAAAAGGTTGTGACCGGACCCATGAGGGTTGCCTACGTATCATTTTGGAGAAATCAGGTCAATTGTAGTTCGGACAAGAGTCCGATTGAAAATAGAAGGTTGGATTGGAAGAAAGAGATTTTAATTGGAAAGAGGATTTGATTTGAACTTAGAATAGAAGATTAGAAATTGGAATTTAGAATTTTGAAATTGAAAAGATTAGACTTTGATTTGGAAAGATAAAACTTGGAAGAAAGATTTAGACTTGTTTTGGAAAGATAGAGGTTTAGGAAACCTAGACTTAGGAAAGATATGAGACTTAGGAAAGACTTGAGATTTAGAAAGATTTGACTTGAATGTTGGACTTGGAAGATTAGGAAAGATTAGATTTAGGAAATGTGCGAATTAGAAAAGGTTCAGATTAGGAAAGTGTCATTTTAGGAAAGTTTCAAATTAGGAAAGTTTTGGTTTAAGAAAGTTTCGAATTAGGAAAGTTTTGAATTAAGAAACTTTCAACTTAGGAAAGTTTTGAATTAAGAAAGTTTCAACTTAGGAATGTTTTGAATTTGGAATGTTTTGAAATGGAAAAGTTTTGAAAGTTGGAAAGTTTAGAATTTAGAAAGTTTTGAAATTTGGAAAGATTGGGAGTTTAGAGAAGTTTAGAATTTTAGAAAGATTCAAGGTTTGAGTTTTAGAAATTCTTGAAATTAGGAAAGGTTTTGAGTTTAAGAAGGGTTTGAAAACTTAGATTTGGAAAGTTAAAATTTGAAAAGGAGTAGGATAGCAAAGGGTTGAATTAGGAAAGATGTGGAAGTTTAATGTTTGAGGAAAGATTTGAAAGTTTTTAGGAAAACTATGGTTTAGGAAAGTAGGAAATTAGGAAAGAGTTGAATTAGGAAAGATTTGGACTAGGAAGGGTTAATATTCCTATTTCCTAAAACAAAGGATTGGATTTTGTTTCTAAAAGAGAAGATTTAATTTTGTTTCCAAAAACGGAGGATTGGATCTAGTTTCCTAAACGGGAAGATTGGATTCGGTGTCTTAAAAGGAAAATTTGATTTGACAAGGATTTGGAAAAAGAAGTTTTAGAAATCCTAGATTTGAAAGTGTATAGTTTTGATATAGAAAATAGGGTTTGAAAACTTGTATAGTTTTGATGTAGAAAATAAGAGGTTTTGGAAACTTAGGTTTTAAGGCAAGATTGAAAACCATGTTTTTGGAAAGAAAATTAGAGTTTCTTAATTGTTAGCTCTAGGGCTTGACTTGGGCTCTAAGGAAAGATTTTTTGGAAAATGTATTTTTTGGAAACAAGTTTTTGGAAAGAAATCCTAGAGAGGAGTTTCTAAAGGGAAGATTTTTAAAAGAGAGTTTTTTAGAAAGATTTTTGAAGGAGATTGTTGGAGAGAGTTTTTAAGAAAGTGAATTTAGGGAGTGTTTTTAGAAAGTGAATTTTGAGGAGAGAGTTTTTGGAAAGAGATCCTAGTGAGGAGTTTTTTAGAAAGAAATTTTTAAGAAAGAGATTTAGGAAGAGATTTTTCTAAGAAGGAAACCTAGGGAACGTTTTTGGAAAGTGGACTTTGAAGAGAGTGTTTTGGAAAGGAGTTTAAAAAGAGAAGTTTTGGAAAATAGATTTTTGGAGAGAGTTTTTGAAAACAACTTTAGAAAAAAGAATTTTTAGAAAGCACGTTGAAAATGAAGGTTTTAGGAAAACGAATTTTTGAAAATAGAGTTTTTTGGAAAGTATAAAAACATCTTATTTTCCTAAAGCAATTCTAACCATAAGAAGGCTAGAACCACTTTAAGAAAATGGTTTTGAAAATAACAAGGGTTGAAAATATGGACCATATTGGTCACTTTAAATGTAACACTTTCTTAAAGCAATCCTAGCCATGGAAAAGCTAGAATCACCCTTGGATTGTGATTTTGAAAACAAGTTTTGAAAAAGAGAATTTTGATGCAATTTTGAAAACAAGTTTGAAAACGATTTTGAAAACAACTTTGAAGACAACTTTTGGAAGAATGCAAGAATCATGATATGCAAAATGCAAACTTGGGGTCATGAACATATAAGGTTAAGACTTCACCACATAATCAAGGGGGCTGAACCCACGTGGTCTCCGGTTAGACTAAAAGAAAGCTCCCGACACGGTGACTCTCCAATAGTCCAATCCTACACAGAGACCGGGAATCCCTTTATTTCAAGCATGCAACGAAAGGGGGAAAAAGAGATGGGGGATTAAAATAGAGAAATCCCATGTGGGTTAGGAGAGAGAAGAGAGAGGGAGGAAGTGCAAAAATTTAAAGAGAAAGCCTACCGTATGTCTTGTTTATTTCGCTTGCTTTGCGCGCCTTGCCTTTCTTTCTTTGGTCTTCACTTCAATCTTCAAGAGTTGCTTTCAATCTTCAAACCTTCAAATTGTAGCTCTTCAAGTCTCAAAGGAGGGTTGGAGGCTAGTGTATAAATGTATGGGGGTGTATAGGAGTGTATATGAGGCTAGGGTTTGGAAAACCTAAGGAAGCTAGGGTTTTTGGGAGTGTACGAGCTCTGTATATCGAAAATTGGTGTTTTTAGACTGAGTTTACGGGCCTTTTTCACGCTGGAGGAGGCTTTGTATTTATAAACATGAGATAGACCTGGCGCTTGTTGCAGTGGCGCCAGGCCAATTTTCCTCTTGGCGCTACTAGGAGTGGCGCCAGCAAGTTAGGAAAGTTTGTTAAGTTGGTAAGCAATATATCTTTGGCAGATTTGGGCGCTTATACTAGTGACTACCATGCAATTTTTAGGCTGGCTTCACTAAGAGTGACTCTAGAAAGTTCGGGAATGATTTAAAGGACCGGGAATGGCTCGAAAGGATGGAAAAGGGCAGGAACACTTAGAATAGTGTCCTGGAGGTATTTGACTTGAAAAATGAGGATAGGATGTGTCGGAAGGGTTGACCGGGCCTTTAGGGGCAAAACAGTCAATCGGATCGGGAAGCTGCCAGGACGGACTCGGACTGTCCCAGAAGAAGACTCAAGATTTAGAAACATTATTCAGAATGTTCCCAAAAGTTGCCGGTTTGATACCCAGGTCCGGTGTGGTCGGAAAAGGTGACCGGCCTATCAGGGGCAAAACGGTCATTTCGCACCGGGTTTGCCGAAACTGACTCAGAATGATCCGAAATGATGAAGAAAGGTTGAGAATACTATAAAAAGCATTATCGGGAAGTTACCGGTTTGATACCCAAAGCCGGTGTGGTCAGAAAAGGAGACCGGCCCACTAGGGGCAAAATAGTCATTTTGTACCGGGTTTGCCGGAACTGACTCAGAATGATCTCGAAAGGTAAAGGAAGGTCAAGAATACTATAAGAAGTATTCTCAGGAAGTTGTTAGTTTGATACCCAGAGCCGGTGTGGTCGGAAAAGGAGACCGGCCCATCAGGGACAAAACGGTCATTTTGTACCGGGCTTGCCGAAACTGACTCGGAATGATCCGGAAAGGTAAAGGAAGGTTGAGAATACTATAAAAAGCAATCTCAAAAGGTTACCAGTTTGATACCCAGAGCCGGTGTGGTTCCCGGGGCGTTCGGATGCCTAGGGGCAAAATGGTCATCTTGACCGGAAAGTCTCGGAATTGGCCCGAAACTGACTAGAAGGCACCTATTCATGCTGGATTGCTTTTAAGACAATCTTAGACGGTTGGACTCACCGTTCTGAGGACTCAAATGTGTTCTCTAGAAACGTGTCGAAAAAGGCCCAAGGGACAGTTTGGTCATTTTTCACCGAAGTGGGCTAGCAGGCACCGGTGTTGACTTGGGTTTTGAGTGTTTCTGCCACTCTGACGACGGTCAAGTGATACGGGGGTTTGTTGGCAATTTCCTATATTGACCTGCTTGTGAGTATTTCCGCTACTCTAACGGTTGCGATGTTTGTGAGTATATCTGCTACTCTGACGGCTCGCGATCATTCTCGAGACTGCTTGATCTCGGGAAGTTGCTTAAGGGACTTAGCGCCTGAGAAGTCAACTTTCTCGGAAGGCGTGCCTAAACAGACATTTCTGCATTGGCGGGCTAGCAGGCGCCAAAGGTGGACCGTTTTACCATCTAGGGGACTTGGGATCTCATCCCGGTCGACAAGTTTAAAGGGACTTACCATCTCAAAGAAATTTTCTTCGTAAAACATGCCGGACCGTCTCGAGGAATCAATTGTCTCGAGAGAGGGATCGGAATTGCAAAAGGGTCTTATCATCTTCAGAAAGACGCAACTGATTGGAGTAGATTTACTGTCGTGAGGAATCAACTGTCTCGAGAGAGGGATTGGAATTGGAAAGGGGTCTTATCATCTTCGAAAAGACGTGCCTGATTTGGAATTTAGAAAGGGGACTTACCATCTTTGGAAAGACGTGCCTGATTTGGAATTGGAAGGGGTCTTATCGTCTTCAGAAAGACGCTCCTGATTGGAGTAGAATTACCGTCTCGAGGAATTAACTGTCTCGAGAGAGGGATTGGAATGGGAAAGGGGTCTTATCGTCTTCGGAAAGACGTGCCTGATTTGGAATTTGGAAAGGAGACTTACCGTCTTCGGAAAGATGTGCCTGATTTGGAATAGATTTACCGTCTCGAGGAATTAACTGTCTCGAGAGAGGGATTGGAATTGGAAACGACATTGCCCCTAAGGGCATTTTGGTCATTTTGCTTCTATTTGGGCCTGGTGGGCCCGCGAAGCGATGGGATTTTGGCTTAGAGAGTTGGTTTCGATTGGAATACGTCCATATTGACTTGAGTACAAGTCTTTACGGAGTGTAGACTGCCTAGCGGTAAAAAATGGGGTGCTTACACTCAAAATGTGCCTGGAGGCCCTAGGGGTAGGTTTTGTCATTTTTCACTGAGTCGGGTTAGCTGGTGCCGATATTGACCTAGGTGTTAGTTCTCAAGACCGCCCTGTCTCGGTAAACTACCTATACGGTGTTGGTTTGTAAGAATGCCTGGTCTTGGAGAGCTACCTGTAGGGGGGTTGTTGGTTCCTAAGAACGCCTGGTTCCAGAAAGTTACCTGGAAGGGTGGTGTTGGTCTCTGAGAACATCCGGTCTCAGAGAACTACCAAATGACAGACATTCTACATTGGCGGGCTAGCGGGCGCCAGAAGTGAATCGTCTAGAATTTGATGAGGTGTTGGTCCCCCGAGATCGCCCGTTCCCGGGAAGCTACCTGGATGGCGTTGGTTTCCGACACCGCCCGATCTGAAAAGCTGCCTAGAATGGTGGTGCTTATGGCTTCAACGGGTCCTTATGGGCCCAAGAAGCGACCAGTTGGCTAGACTGGAGATTGAGGGGCTCGTCTTGAGCCTGCATATGTTGTGGCGTTTGAAAACTGGGCCCGGTCAAGCCGAAAATTGCCGAGCGGGCAAAAATGGGATGCTTACATTTTCAAACTTCCAATTCCACAACCTTTTTCAAATTTCCATTTCTATAGTCTATTTCAAGTTTCTAATTCTAGAATCAATTTTCAAATCTCCAATTCCATATTCTATTTTCAATTTCTAAAACCTTCTTTCAAATTTTAAATCAAGTCTTTACAAATATACTTCCAAAATCAAATCTTTCCTTTCAAATCTATTTTTAAAGTCAAAATATGTTTCTTGCACTTGCATATCATACATCATAAAACTCTTTTCAAAGTGCGTAGTATTGGACAATAATTAATAAAAAAATTCTAAATGAGTGAACATAGGGTGAATAGACATGCAGGCACTAAAAGGGCGAGGTAGGGTGATGGTCTTAGGATATCTTCCCCACATGTAACCAACCTTCGAACCTAGAATCACTTTTTTCAAAGACCAAAATGGAGATATTTTTCAAAAAGGGCTTAAACTTTTCAAAGGTACCCAAACAACATGTTTTCTAAAAAACCCTCTCTTGAGGAAGTTTTCAAAACCCTTTTTTTTTTTCAAAAACCCTAATCTTCGAATTGTGCTTAGTTTTAGGTGACCTAACTCAGCTTAATCAAGTTAGGTGGCGACTCTAAAATTTTTTCAAAAGCCTTCAATCAAATCAATTTTCAATTCAAACCTAGTCACACTCATCCTTCTAGGAGGATGAGTTCTAACGGAGAGTTGTAAGCACCCTATTTTTGCCCACTCGGCAGCCTCCAGTTCGTCTAGAATTGAGTTCAAGTCTATATAGACATATTCCAGTTCAAACCAATTTTCAAGACATAATCCAGTCAATCAATCACTTTATGGGCCTAACGGGCCCAAGTAGAGGCGAGATAACCAAAATGCCCTTGGGGCATTGTCCGGTCCAATTCCAGTGAGCACATCTTCTCAAAGACGGTAAGTCCCCATTTCAATCTCAATTCCAAGATCAAAATTCAATTCCAGTATAGTTCCAATTCAAATCAAGTTCGGCATGCCTTTCGAGAAAGTTAATCCCTCAAGCGATAAGACATCAAGTTTGGCATATTTTTGAGAAAACTCTTCGGAACTATAAGTCCTTTCAAACCTGTCGACCGAGACGAGACCCCAAGTCCCCGAGATGATAGAACGGTTCACCTTTGGCGCCTACTAGCCCGCCAATGATGAATGTCCATTTCGGCAAGCCTTTCGAGAAAGTTGATTCCTCAGGCGATAAGTCCACCTGCTTCTCGAGATCAGATAGTCTCTGGAATGATAACAAACCATCAGAGTGGCAGAAGCACTCGTAAACATCACAACTGTCAGAGTGGCAGAAACACTCGTAAACAGGTCGACATTAGGAATTACTAACAAAACCCTTATGTCACGGGACCGAACTCGCCTCTTGCCCATGACATGTTTACCAGAGGACAAGATACCTTTGGAAACCAACTTCTCACTCACCATCAGAGTGATGAAAATACTCAAAACCCGAGTCAACACCAGTGCCTGCTAGCCCACTCCGGTAAAAAATGACCAAACTGCCCCTATGGCCACTTCCGACAGGTTTCTCGAGAAAGTATCTAAGTCCTCAGAACGATAAGGCCACCCCTTCCAAGATCATCCCACAGACGATCTGGCATGTTTAAGTCTTTTACGGTCGATTCAAGGCCAATTCTGAGACCATTCGATCAAATGACCATTTTGCCCCTAGATAGCCGAACGCCTAGGTAACCACATCGGCTCTGGGTATCAAACTGGTAACCTCTCGACGATGTTTATGATAGTATCCCGGGCCTTTTGAGGCCTTTTTGCGTCATTCTAAATAAATTCCGGCAAGCTCGATGCAAAATGACTGTTTTACCCCTAGTGGGCCGGTCACCTTTTCCAACCATGCCGACTCTAGGTATCAAACCAGCAACCTCCTAGAACATTCTAGCTAATGTTTCCAAGTCTCAATCCTTCTTTTGGGACATTCAAAGTCCATCCCAGCAGCTTTCCGGCCCGATTGACCATTTTGTCCCTAATGGCCTTGTCAACCCTTCCAACACATCCTAACATTATTTTTCAAGTCTACTACCCCCAAGACAGTATTCTAAAGGTTCCTGTGACCTTTTGGGCCATTCCCGACCCTTTAAATCATTCCCAGACTTTTTAGAGTCACTCCTAGTAAAGTCAGACTAAAAATTGCATGGTAGTCACTAATACAGGTGCCCAAATCTTCTGAAGATACGTTGCTTGCCAATCTTAAACATTTCCTAAATGGTTGGCGCCACTACTAGTGGTGCTAGTGGAATTTTTGGCCTGGTGCTACTGTAGCAGGCGCCAGTTCGCTCTTCTGTCTATAAATACAGAGCCTCCTCCAGCGTGAAAAGGGTCCGTAAACACAGTCCAAAAACTCTGTTGTTCGATATACAGAGCTCGAGGCCCCTCCAAACCCTAGCTCTCTTTGAGTTCTCCAAAACCTAGCCTCCATATACAAAGCCCTAGCTCCTATACACTTAACCTTAGCTCATATACACTCTTATACACTTATATACAAACATTCGAGGCCTCCATTAAAGACTTGAGGTGCTGCAACTCAGAAGCTCCTGAAGATTAAAGCAAGCTCTCGAAGATCAAAGTAAAACAAAAAAAGTGAGCAAGCAAAACAAAGAGGACACAAGGTACGCTTCTTATTTATGTTTACGCAATTTCCCTCTCTCTCTTCTCTCTCCTAACCCACATGGGTTTTCTTCTATTTTAATCCCCATCTTCTACGCCCCCTTTCTTGCATGCTTGAAATAAGGGACTCCCCGATTCATATGTAGGATTGGGCTATTGAAAGTCACCGTGTCAGGGGCTTTCTCTTAGTCTAATCGGAGACTATATGGGTTCGGCCCCCTTGATTATGTGGTAAAACCTTTAACCTTGTATGTTCACGACCTTAACTTGCATTGTACATATCATGATCATGCATCTCTCCAAAACTTGTTTTCAAAACTTCCATCAAAAATCGTTTTCAAAACTTGCATTAAATATTCTTTTTCCAAACTTATTTTCAAAATCACAATCCTAAGGTGATTATAGCCTTTCTGTGGTTAGGGTTGCTTTAGGAAAGTGTTATATTTAAAGTGACTTTCATGGTCCATATTTTCAAATCTTTATTGTTTTTAAAACCACAATCATAGAATGGTTCTAATCTTCTTATGGTTAGAGTCATTTTAGGAAAGTGAGATATTTTTAGAGGCTTGCAAAAGTCCACATTCAAATCCCTTTCCAACTTACTTTTCAAACTTACTTTCCAAAACCTCTTTTTAAATCCTCTCCAAACTCTCTTTTTAAATTTACTTTCTAATCTCATTTTTGTAAGCACCCCATTTTTGACCGCTCGGCAATCTACACTCCGTCCAGATTTGTTTTCAAGTCATTTTGGGCATATTCCAATCGAAACCAATTCTCTAGGTCCAAATTCCGTCTTTTCATCGCTTCGTGGGCCTGTCAGGCCCAAATAGAGGCAAAATGACCAAAATGCCCTTAGGGGCATTGTCCTTTCTTATTCCAATTCCAATCCCTCTCTCGAGACAGTTTATTCCTCGAGACGGTCCGAGTAGCAAAACTACTCACAAAACCGTTAGAGTGGCGAAAACACTCACAATCCAGGCACGTCTCTTCAGAGACGGTAAGACCCCTTTCCAATCCCTCTCTCGAGACATTTTATTCCTCGAGACGGTCCGAGTAGCAAAACTACTCACAAAACCGTTAGAGTGGCCGAAACACTCACAATCCAGGCACGTCTCTTGGGAGACGGTAAGACCCCTTTCCAATCCCTCTCTCGAGATAGTTTATTCCTCGAGACAGTCTGAGTAGAAAAACTGCTCACAAAACCGTTAGAGTGGCGAAAACACTCACAATCCAGGCACATCTCTTGGGAGACGGTAAGACCCCTTTCCAATCCCTCTCTCGAGACAGTTTATTCCTTGAGACGGTCCGAGTAGCAAAACTACTCACAAAACCGTTAGAGTGGCGAAAACACTCATAATCCAGGCACGTCTCTTCGGAGACGGTAAGACCCCTTTCCAATCCCTCTCTCGAGATAGTTTATTCCTTGAGATGGTCCGAGTAGCAAAACTACTCACAGAACCGTTAGAGTAGCGGAAATACTCACAAAGCCGTTAGAGTAGCGGAAATACTCACAAAGCTGTCCGAGTAGCGGAAATACTCATAAATCATCAACCCCGTTCGAGTAGCGGAAATACTCCCAAATCATCAACCCCGTCCGAGTAGCAGAAATACTCAACCCCGTCCGAGTAGCGGAAATACTCACAAATCATCAACCCCGTCCGAGTAGCGGAAATACTCACACCGTTAGAGTGGCGGAAACACTCAAAACCTAGGTCAACACCAGTGTCTGTTAGCCCACTTTGGTGAAAAATGACCAAACTACCTTTTGGACCTTTTCCGGTCAAGATGACCATTTTGCCCCTAGGCATCCGAATGCCCCGGGAACCACACCGGCTCTGGGTATCAAACCGGTAACCTCCCGAGAATGCTTCTTGTAGTATTCTCAGCCTTTCCTTATCTTCCCAGATCATTCTGAGTTAGTTCTGGCCAACCTAGTGCAAAATGACCGTTTTGCCCCTGGTGGGCCGGTTTCCTTTTCCGACCACACCGGCTCTAGGTATCAAACCGGTAACCTCCCGAGAATGCTTCTTGTAGTATTCTCAGCCTTTCCTTATCTTCCCGGATCATTCCGAGTCAGTTCTGGCCAACCCGGTGCAAAATGACCGTTTTGCCCCTGGTGGGCCGGTCTCCTTTTCCGACCACGCCGGCTCTGAAAATCAAACCGGCAACCTCGGGAACATTCTAAATAATGTTTCCAGATCCCCAGTCTTCTTTCGGGACAGTCCGAGTCTGTCTCGGCAGTTTTTTGGTTCGATTGACCGTTTTGCCCCTAAAGGCCCGGTCGACCATTCTGACACATCTTATCCTCACTTTTCGAGTCAAATACCTCCAGGACACTATTTTGTGTGTTCCTGCTTCTTTCTGGCCCCTCGAGTCATTCCCGGCTCCTTCAAATCATTCCCGGACTTTCCGGAGTCACTCCTAGTGAAGCCAGACTAAAGATTGCATGGTAGTCACTAGTACAGGCACCCAAATCTAGTCAAAGATACGTTGCTTGCCAAATTATAAAGTTTCCTAAGTGGGTGGCGCCACTAGTAGTGGCGCCAAGCCAAGAATTGGCCTGGTGCCACTCCTAGTGGCGCCAAGAGAAATTTTGCCCTGGCGCCACTACAACAGGCGCCAGGTTTGTCCTCCCTCTATAAATACAGAGCCTCATTCAACGTGAAAAGGGTCTGCAAACTTAACCTAAGAATCCTATATTTCGATATACAAAGCTCGAGCATCTCCTAAACCCTAACCTCCCTAGGTTTTCCAAACCCTAGCCACTATACACAAACCCTAGCCTCCTATACACTTATACACTCCCCTATACACTCATACACTAGCCTTCAACCATCCTTTGAAGACTTGAAGAGCTTCCATTCAAAGCTTGAAGACAACTCTTGAAGGCTGAAGGTGAAGATCAAGACAAAGACCGAAAACCGAAGACAGTACGGCGCGCAAAATAAAGAAGACATACGGTAGGTTTTCTCTTTAATTTTCTGCACTTCCCCCCTCTCTCTTCTCTCTCCAACCCACTTGGGTTTTCTCTATTTTAATCCCCCATCTCTTTCCCCCCCTTTCTTTGCATGCTTGAAACAAGGGGATTCCCGGTCCATGTGTAGGATTGGGCTATTGGAGAGTCACCGTGTCGGGGGCTTTCTTCTAGTGTAACCAAAGACCACATGGGTTCGGCCCCCTTGATTATGTGGTGAAGCCTTAACCTTGTATGTTCACGACCCCAAATTGCATTGTGCATATCATAATCTTGCATCTTCCAAAATTCGTTTTCAAAGTTGTTTTCAAAATTGTTTTCAAACTTGTTTTCAAAATTGCATCAAAATCTCTTTTTCAAAAACTTGTTTTTAAAACCACAATTCTAAGGTGATTCTAGCTTTTCCATGGCTAGGGTTGCTTTAGGAAAGTGTTATATTAAAAGTGACCTTTTGGTCTATATTTTCAAACCTTGTTTTCAAAACCACTTTTTTAAAGTGGTTCTAATCCTTTTATGGCTAGAATCGCTTTAGGAAAGTGAGATGTTTTTATACTTTTCAAAAACTCTCTCTTCAAAAATCTCTTCTTAAAAAATCTCTTTTCCAACATACTTTCCTAAAACTCTTCTCTCCAAAATCGTTTTCAAAAACTCCCCTCCAAAATCTATTTTTCAAAACCCTTTTTTTTCAACTCCTTTCCAAAACTCTCTCTCTTAAAATTCACTTTCCAAAAATGCTCCCTAAAAATCTTTCTAAAAACTCTCTTTTCCAAAATTTTCCTTCTAGAAACTCTTCTCTAGGATCTTCTTTCCAAAATTTACGTTTCTAAAAAATGCACTTTCCAAAACTCCTTCTCTTTAAAATCTTTTCCCAAAAACTCCCTCTTCAAATTCACTTTCCAAAAGTTCCTCCCTAGGATTCCCTTCTAGAAAACATTCGTTTCCAAAAACGCACTTTCTAAAATCTCTTTTCCTTAGAGCCCAGGCCAAACCCTAGAACCCACAATTAGGAAACCCTAAATTTTCTTCCCAAAAACATGGTTTTCAAACTTTGTCCCAAACCTAGGTTTCCAAAATCTTTTGTTTTCTACATCAAAACTATACATGTTTCCAAAACCTATTTTCTATGTCAAAACTATAATTTTCCAAATCTGGGGTTTTTAGAATCTCCTTTTCCAAATCCTTCCCAAATCCTGTCTCCCCTTTAGGAAACCAAATTCAATCTCCCCATTTAGGAAACTAGATCCCATCCTCCGTTTTTGGAAACAAAATCCAACCTTTCTCTTTTAGAAACCAAATCCAATCCCTTCCTAATCCAAACCTTTCATAATTCAATTCCTTCCTAAACCATAAGTTTCCTAAGTTTAAACTTTAAATCTTTCCTTAAATCTTAAAATTCAACTCTTTCCTAATTCAAATCATTCCTAATCCTTCACTTTCCTAAATCTTAAGTTTCCAAAAACTTGAACATAAAAATCTTTCCTAAAATTCTAAAATTCAACCCTTTCCTAATTTAACCCCCTTTCTAAATCTTAACTTTCCAAATCCAAATCTTTCCTAAATTCAAGCCTTTCCTAATTTCAAGACTTTCTAAAATTCAAACTCTAAAACTTTCTAAATCCTAAACTTTCTAAATTTCAAATCTTTCTAAAATTCTAAGCTTCCTAAATTCAAAACCTTCTTAAGTTAAATCTTTCTAAACCCAAATCTTTCTAAACTCTAAACTTTCCAAAACTTCAACATCTTTCCAAATCTAAGACTTTTCTAAACTTAAAGCTTTCTTAATTTAAGACTTTCTTAAGTCGAAACTTTCTTAATTCAAACATTTCCTAAACTGAAAACTTTTCTTTTTCAAACCTTTCCTAAAACAAAACTTTCTTATTTTCAAAACTTCCTTGTTTTCAAAACTTTCCAAGATCAAAACTTCCCTTTTTCAAACATTTCTAAATTCGAAATTTTCTTAATTCAAAACTTTTCTAATTTCAAAACTTTCCTAAGTTGAAACTTTCCTAAACGATTCCTAATTCATAACTCGGAACTTTCCAAAAATGAAACTTTCCAAATTCGAAGCTTTCGTAAATCAGGCCTTTCCTAATTCAAACCTTTCCTAAATCCAATCTTTCTTAATCTCAAGTCTTTTCTAGGTCTCCTATCTTTCCTAAGTCTAGGTTTCCTAAAACCAGGTCTTTCCAAAATCTATCTCTTCAAATCAAAGTCCAATCTTCTCAATTTCAATTTCCAATCTCCTCTTCTAGTCTCAAATCAAATTCAATTTTCAATTCAATCTCTTTTCAAATCAAACATTCTATTTTCAATCGGACTTCGGTCCAAACTACGACTGACCTGATTCCCTCAAAGGGATACGTAGGCAACCTTCATAGGTGCGGTCACAATACTTTTCAAACTTTCAATTCCACCCTCATGGGTGTGGTTTTCAAAACCTTTTCAAATCTCAAAATTCCAATCTATTTTCAAAATTCCAATTTCAAAATTTCTAATTTCAAATTTCTATTTCCAAATTTTCAAACTTTTCAATTTCAATTCCATCTTTTCAAATCTATTTTCAAATCAAATCAATCTCTTTCCAAATCTATTTTTCAATTCTCTTATTTTGCACTTGCATATCATGCATCATGTTAGTTTCTTTTTAAACATTATTTTTCAAAGTGGATAGGATTGGTCATTTGTTAATTAAGGACTCTCATAGGTGAATCTAGGGTAGATTGACATGTAGGTATCGAAAGGGCGGGGTAGGGTGATAGCGTAGTGCGTCTTCCCTACACGTAACCAACCTCCGAACCTAGATCACTGATTTCAAAGACCAAAACGGAGTTATTTTTCAAAAAGGGCTAAATTTTTTTCAAAAGGTTGCCAAACAACCTGTTTTCTTAAAAGCTCTCTCTCGAGGAGATATTTTCAAATCGTTTTTCAAAAACCCTAAGTGTAGTCTTCGGATTATTCTTAGTTTTTAGGTGACCTAACTCACCTTAATCAAGTTAGGTGGCGACTCCGAATCTTTTTCCAAAAGCCCTTTATTTAAATCAAATTTTCAATTCAAACCTAGTCGCACTCATTCTTTTAGGAGGGTGAGTTCTAACGAGAGAGTACAACATTTTTCCGGCTTGGGTGAGTATTTCTCGAGTGCGAAAAATCTGGGCGCGACAATTTTCCAATCTACTTTCTAAAGTCTCTTTCTAAAAACTCTTTCTAAAAATCTTTTTCCTAAAAACTCTCCCTTCAAGGTTATACTTTCCAAAAACTCTTTTCCTTGGAGTCCAAGTTAAGCCCTAGAACTCATAGTTAGGGAACCCTAATTTTCTCTCCTAAAATATGATTTCAATCTTGTCTCAAAACATAGATTTCCAAAACCTTTATTTTCTATGTCAAATCTTAGATTTCCATAATCACTTTTCCTATACCAAAACTATAGCTTTCCAAACCTAAGTTTTCTAAAATTCCTCCTTTCTAATTCTATGTCAAGTCAAATCTTCCACTTTTGGAAACTAAATTAAATCATCTCTTTTTAGAAATAAAATCCAATTTTTTATTTTAGGAAATAGAAATAAGCTCTTTCCTAATCCAAACCTTTTACTAATTTCAACATTTCCTAGTCCCAATTCTTCCTAATCCAAATCTTTCTTAATTCCGATTCTTCCTAATCTCATACCTTCCTAAATCTTAAGTTTTCAAAACTTAAACTTTCAAATCTTTCCTTAAACTTTAAGCTTCTTAATCTTTCTAAACCCAAACTTTTCCTAATTCTAAAACTTTCCAAATTCCAAATCTTTCTCAAACCTAATCAAATCTTTCCTAACAAGGAAACTTTCCAAATTAAAAATTTTCTTAAGTTGAAACTTTCTAAATTTAAAACTTTCTAATTTCAAAACCTTTCCTATTTTAAACTTTCCTAATTCAAAACTTTCCTATTTTGAAACTTCCTAAATTTGAGATTCCCTAAATTCAATCTTTCTTAAACTCTAACTTTCCAAGTCCAACATTCAAGTCAAATATTTTCTAAATCCCTTTCAAGTCAAATCAAATTTTTCTTAAACCTCAAGTCCTTCCTAAATCCTATCTTCCTAAGTCTAGGTTTCCTGAAACCAAGCTTTTCAAAGTCAAACTTCTTAAGTTCAAATCAAATCAAATTCAATTACATATTTCAACCTTAGGTTATCTTAAGTCCTAGGATGTCTGGACCTTAGTTTGACATTAACCCTAAAGTTAGAAAGCTTCCAACTCTTCTCCAAAAATTCTTTTCTAAATCAAGATGATTTTTTAAATGTCAATTCAAGTCAAGATGTTTTCAAAACTCTATGTTTCTAAATCAAGTTCAAAGTCAATTCTAAGGTCTATTTCAAATTCCCAAGTTCTATTTCAAATCAAAATCCAATCTTTTCAAATCTTCCAAGTTAATTTCAAATCAAAGTTCAATTTTCAATATTCAAATCCAAGTTCCAAATCAAACTCTTTTCAAATTAAATTTTTTATCGGACTCTTATCCGAACTACGACTGACCTGATTTCCAAAAAGGGATACATAGGCAACCCTCATGGGTGCGGTCACAACCTTTTCAAATTTCAATTCCATAACCTTTTTCAAACTTCCAATTCTATGATCTATTTCAAGTTTCTAATCCTAAACTCTATTTTTCAATCTCCAATTCCAACTTCTAAAAAGATCTTCTTTCAAAAAATCAAATTTATCTTTTCAAATTTTAAATATATCTTTTCAAGTCTATTTCCAATTTCAAATCAAGTTCTTTTCAAATTTACTTTCAAAATTGAATAAAATTCTTACACTTGCATATCATGCATCATATCAAACTTCTTTTTAAAATTCATTTCTAAAAGTGAATAGTATTGGACATTTATTAATCAAAGACCCTCATAAGTGAACCTAGATTAAGTAGACATGTAGGTACCGTAAGGGTGGGGTAGGATGATGGCTTAGTGCGTCTTCCCTACATGTAACCTACCTTTGAACTTAGATCATTGTTTTCAAAGACTAAATGGAGTTATTTTAAAAAAAAAAAAAAAAAAAAAGAGCTTACATGTTTCCCAAGGTTGCCAAACAACCTATTTTCTTAAAAGCCGTCTCTTGAGGAAGTTTTTCAAAATCGTTTTCAAAAACCCTAAGTGTAACATTTGGATTGTACTTAGCTTTTAAGTGACCTAACTCACCTTAACCAAGTTAGGTGGCGACTCCAAATTATTTTCCAAAAGCCCTTTAATCAAAATCAATTTCTAATTCAAACTTAGTCATACTCATCTTTCTAGAAGGATGAGTTCTAAGGAGAGAGCACTGTGTTTTTCTCACTTGTCTTTTCTGAGTGCGAAAATCAGGGCGTGATAAGAGTATCGTGCTTTTTCCACTTGTGTGTATTTTTCTCAAGTGCAAAAAATCAGGGCGCGACAAAAGAGATATAAGGGAACGCATCATTGATATGAAAAAAAAAAACCCACATCAAATGAAGCCTAAGCTTGAAAAGAAGAGTTACAACTAAAGGGGCAACCAAACCTAAGCTAATACAAGACCAGCTAAAAAGAAAGTTGGCTAAAAATCAACTTGCTTTCCTAATAGATAAATTCCTAATAGCTTTGATGTTGTAAATAAACTCCAAGACACTAAAGTTAGATATCCTAGCTTTTGCCTTCATTTAGAGAGCAAGGTGGAGCTGTATCTGATAAACTAATTCTTCCCAATCCTTATCCTTTCCATTGAATGTTAATCCATTTCTCAGAATCCAAATATTCCATGAAGTGACCAAGAAAAGATTATGCTAGATAATCTTACTCATTCCTGAGGCCTTGAACCCCTACCAGCAAAGGGCCAAATCAGCATATGAAGAGGGGGCTGCCCAATGAACACCCCGCCATTTAAGAATTGAACTCCAAATCAATCAGGAAATTCTACAATTCAAAAGGACATGATCTAAGCTTTCAGCCTCTTCCTTACATAATGGGCATGCTAAATAGGAGCTTTGAGGGATGATATTCATATGAAGGAGAAGGTCTTTGGTGCTGATTTTCCTTTGTAAGGCTAGCCAGATAAATACTTGAACCTTAAGGGGAGCAACATTCTTCCAAATGAAGGATAAGGGGAATAAAGGGCCCAATTGAAAGGCAGAGTAGAAAGATGATATTGAAAATTTGTTGTTGAAATATGCTCTCTAGAGTAATGCATCAAGTTTATTTTCAACAGGATTTACATTAGCTAAGAGGGTGAACAAGCTCTGAAGATTTTCCAATTCCCAGGCTCTAAGCTCTTTTATGAAATTTCCCACATCTATAAGTAGATCTAAACACATTAGTAATCAAAAGTACTAGTGCATTATCCTTCATACTCAGTTATAGAACTCATCCTTCTAGAAGAACGAGTGTAACTATGTTTGAATTGGAAATTAATTTGAATAAGGGCTTTTAGAAAATATTTAGAGTCGCTGCCTAACTTTGTTAAGGTGAGTTGGGTCACCTACAACTAAATGCAATTTGAAGATTAAACATAGGGTTTTTAAATAGGTTTTGAAAACTTTCTCAAAAGAGAAAATAGGTTGTTTGACAACTTTTAAAAAAAATTTAAGCCTTTTTTTTAAAATAACTCCGTTTTGGTCTTTTGAAAACAGTGATTCTAGGTTCGGAGGCTGGTTACGTATAGGGAAGATGTATTAGACTATCACCCTATCCCACCCTTGTAGTACCTATATGTCTTTTCACCCTAAGTTCACTCATTTAAAATCTTCGATTATCCAATGTCTAATTATATCCACTTTGGGAATTTTAGAAAGTGGTTTGTGTCATTACCTTAAGGATGATGTGATGCATGATATGCAAGTGCATGAAAATAATTTAAATTTAGAGAGAAATTTTTGAAAAAAGAAATTGAAATTTTGAAAAAGGTTATGACCGCATCCATGAGAGTTGCGTATGTGTCCCTTTGTTGCGAATCAAGTCAGTCGTAGTTCGGATTCGAGATCTTTGGAATGTTTGATTTGAAAAGAGTTTGATTTGAATTTCGATTGGACGATTTGAAATTGAACTTTAATTTGAAATTGACTTGGATTTGAAATCGAACTTTGAAGTAGAACTTGGACTTATTTTGAAAAGTTTGAATTGAACCTTGACATCATCTTCACTTGAATTAGGATTTGAAAACCATCTTGATTTAGAAAAGAGTTAAAGGTTCCTAACTCTATCTTAGGGTTAGGGTTGAACTAGGGTTTTGGCCTCGTAGGGTCTAGATGACCTAAGGTTTAAATATACAATTGAAGTAGAAATGTTTGATTAAGACTTGAAAAGTTTAATTTTATAAAGCTTGATTTTAAGAAAGTTTTGAATTAGAAAAGTTTTCATTTTAGGAAATATTTAATTTAAAAAAGGTTTGCTTAAAGAAAGGTTTGAATTAGGAAATGCTTGATTTTGGAAAGATTTAATTTAGGAAAGGTTTGAATTAAGAAAGGTTTAAATTTGAAAATTTTTGAATTTAGAATTTGAAAAATTAAAATTTGGAAAGGTTTGACTTAAGAAATATTGAATTTGGAAAGTTAAGTTTGAAAATGGTTTAACTTAGGTTTGAAGTAACTAGGGATTTAAGAAATTCTAGGACTAGAGCTTATGCAATTCATTTGAATTGGAAAGATTGAATTTCAATTGAAAAAAATTTTTTTTTTTGTTATTTAAAAGTTTGCAAAAAAGGAAGAATTTGAAATTAGGAAAGATTGACAGTAGGAAATATTTGATTTGACTTGAAATTAGAAAGCTTTAGATTTGAAAATCTATCATTTTATATGAAATTTGAATCAAGAAATCTATGATTTCATGTAGAAAATGATTTTGGAAATTTATGATTTGATGCAAATAGAAAGTTATGATTTTATGTAAAAAGACTAAGGTTTCCTATGTTGGTCCAATAGGCAACCCAAGAGGGGGGGGGGGGGGGGGTGAATTGGGTTTTTCAAAAATTAATACAAGTTAAGATTAATTAAAATTAATCTAAACAATATAGCAATGGCTAATCTATGTGCAAAGCAAAGTTATCAATGAAAACAAAGAAAACAGAGCAATGAAGGAGAGGCACAGATTTAATGAGGTTCAACCACAAACCGTGGTCTACGTCCTCACCCCAAGACCTCCTTGAAGCCTTCTTCCACTATGTAATCACCTATTACAAGATGGACTGCTGATTGACAAAGTGCTCAGCTCACTCTACAAGAACTCCTCACTGAGTTCTTCAATTCTCAAGTGGTTTTGTCCAAGCTCCACTTAAACTTTACAAGAGTTTTGCTTCACACAAGAAAACTCTCAAACTCTCAGTTACAAGTGTATAAGAGTATACAACTCACAAACAAACTCTCTAACTAGAGTAGATTTACAATCAAAGCTCACAAGAACAAAACAGGAAGAATGTTTCAGGAATATCAGTGATTTAATAGATTTTCGTCTCTTCTTGTTTCTTCCTCTTGATTCTTGTATATAAATGCAGTTGGAGGCTAGTATATATACCCTTGCATTCATTCCATCCATTGGAGGTCGTTGCGTATCATAAATGCACGTCCAGTCTGTTATAACATTAAGAAAAGTAGCCGTTGCAGCAGAGGGAGTCGGCTCCATTTTTGTGGTGTCGACACTTCTTGCTTCTGCATTTACCAGATATAGTTCACTGAGTTCATGAGTCCCATCTTCAGGTTGATGAGGCGACTCCTTGTTCATCTGTCTTCTTCATATTTGGCTTCTGCTGTCATGAGGTGACACTTCTGCTTCAGGTGTCCACTCATTGATCGTTTAAACTTCCAGACTTTTGCTTCTGCTACCAGGAGGCGACACTTCATCTTCATGTGTCCGCTCATTGATCATTTTATCTTCAAGCCTTGGCGTCTGTCTTTATGAGGCGACACTTCATTACAATGTGTCCGCTCATTGTCTATTTGGTCTTCAAACATTTTTGCTTCTGTGTGCAAGAGGCGACACCTCATTTCCATGAGTCCCCTCATTGTTCAATATGTCTTCAGGCCTTTTAGCGTCTATGATCAGGAGGCGACTCCTCATTTTCATGAGTCCCCTCATTGCCCAGAATTCAGCCTTGAGATTTCTATTGATCAAGCTTATTAAAGCACTGGTATAAGATCTTCAAGGAGTATGTCTTTGGGGTATGCTGATCAATCAAATCTTCTTAACTCATCAGAGTTAACTTCTATTTAAATTTGGATTGAATCAATCATTGGATGTTGATCTTCTTCTTGAATCTCAAAGCTTTATTTGATTGAAGCTGAACTTTACTTCTTCATTTACAAAACTTCTTCAATCATTGTAGAACACCTTTTTGAATGCCAATCTTCCTGTAGAGCTTCACAATGCTTCATTTCTGATTTCCTCTCTTTGTTAGCAATTCTTCATTCTTCTTTAAAAATCACTTCAATGAGACTTTTGCAGACTTGATGGAATCTTTTCACACATCTAATCTTCATTGACCCTTTATACTATAGAAGAATTCTTCACTTGGATTCCATGTAAAGATTAGATATTCATTGTGAGCCATCTTCTTGGCAACTTCAATCACATGTCTTGAATTGGTCTTTAGCATACCAGATGAGATCATCTCTTGAGCATTTTCCAAACACTTCAACAACCAATTCTTCTTCAACTGAGCATTGCACTTCTTCAACTGATCTTTGTATATTCTGATGAAATCTTCTTTAGGTATTTACAATATCTCCATTCTTCATCTTTAACTAATCATTCCATTTCCTCAACTGATGAAGTCTTCAGCCTATCTTGCAAATCAATCTTCACCGAATGTAAGATATTTTTTTGAAGTAGAAATAGGCATCATTTCTCAGTTTGGTTCATTGCATAGCTCTTTGAATTCATTGTTTGCTTCTTGAACTTGTTGTGCATTCTTTTTGATATGTATTAGACTTAAGATTCAACTCTAAGTCTAAACATGAGCTTTGTTAATCTGCACACTAAGTAGATTCATTAGAAATATAACACAAGGTTTAGTTATCATCAAAATCAACATGGGAATTAACCTTCAGTCCACAAGGGTCAACCTTGACTCAACATCCTAAACATGGACTCTAAGGTTTTCACTTGGACTTCAAGACAAAGGGTTTTTGGAAAGTAAATTTTTGAAAAATTTTTTAGGAAGTGGATGTGCAAAACTTATTTTAGAAAGATTTGACTATAGACTTTTGAAAGTTTCTTAAATATCTCACTTTCCTAAAACGATTCTAATCATGGAAATACTAGAATCATTTTAGGGTTGTGATTTTGATAATAGCTAGGGTTTTAAACCCTAATATGGACTTTGATGGTCTCTTTGAATGTAACACTTTCTTAAAACAACCTTAACCATGGAATGGCTAGAATCATCTTAAGGTTGGGGTTCTGAAAACAAGTAGGGTTTGAAGCCCTAATATGGACCTTGATGGTCTTATTGAATATAACACTTTCCTAAAACAACCCTAACCAAGGAATGGTTAGAATCACCTTATAGTTGTGATTTCTTAAAAAATAATTTTGAAAGAAAAGGTTTTGAAAACAAGCTTTGAAAGCAACTTTTAATGCAAGTTTAAAAATATACTTGAATGCATAACTATGATAGCAACAATGCAATAGGGACATGAACATACAAGATAAAGCTTCACCACATAAATAAGGGAGCCAGACCCAGTCCATCTTAGGTTGAACTCAAAGAAAATCCTTGACATGATGATTCCCTCCAAATCCTTCCTAGGTATGAACCGAAAGGTCCCTTGTTTCAAGCATGTAAGAAAAGGAGGTAGAAGATGAGAATTAAAATAGAAGAAAACCCAAGTGGGTTAGGAAAGAGAACAGAGAGACGGGGGGTGGGGGGGGTGGGTTGCATAATTTAATTAGAAACCCTACCTTGTCTTCTCTTTGCTTTAATGCTTTGATGGTGGACTTTGTTTGGACTTTAGGAGCTTCGAATGTCCAGCACTTGATCTTCAATGGATACTTGAAAGCAAGGATTTGAGTGTATAGATTGTATGGAGGCTATGGTATGAGGGGGCTTGAAACAATTAGGGTTTTGAGGGAATTCAAGAGCTGTTTTCAATGAGGTAGAGTTTCTTGAGTGATTTTGTGGACCTAAAATACGCAGGGGGTAGCCTGTATTTACAGGCAACCAAAACAACGCTTAACGCTTGCTGCAATGGTGCCAACCACTTAGGAAACTATTTAGGGAGGCTAGAAAGAGATCTTTGACCATTGGGACTCAAAGCAAAAAATTTGGACGCTTATCTTAGTGACTACCATGCAATTTTTGGCTTGTTTGCATTAGAAATGACTTTAGAAAGTCTGGGAATGATCCAGAAAGTTTCAAGTAGCCAGATTTGACCAAGAATGGATGGGAATCTCTAAAAGAGTATCTTAGAGGTAACTAACTTAATGATTAAAGCTAGAATAGTTGAAAAGAGTGATCGGCTCACAAGGGGTAAAATGATTATTTGAACCAAGAGAATACCGGCTCGACTCAAAGTGATCTTGTGAGAAGACTTGAAGGTTGAAAACACTATTAAAAGTGTTTTGAAGGATTTTGGACTTGATACCCAGAGCCGGTGTGGTTAGAAAAGGTGATTGGTCCACTGAAGGCAAAACCGTCATGTTGCACCAGTTTTACCGAAAGAAAATCAGAATGGTCCAGAAAGGTACTGGAAGCTCGGAAATACTATTATAAGCATCCTTGAAAGGTAATCGGTTTGATACCCAAAGCCGGAGTGATTCTCGGAGGTGATTAGATGCCTAGGGAAAAAATGGTTATTTTGATCGAATGCTCTCAGAATCAATCCGAAAGCAACTGGGAGGCACTAGAACATGCTAGATTATCATTGGGACAATCTTGGAAGGGTAAAATTATTGCTCTAAGGTCTTGGGTACTTTCTCGAGAAACGTGCCGATGGGGCCTAAGGGGTAATTTGATCATTTTTAACCAGAATAGGCACTAGTGTTAACTTGAGTTTTGAGTGTTTTCGTTACTATGATGGTGTGTGAAGAGTTGGTTTTCAAAGGTATCCTGATCTTCGGTAAACATGTCACGTCCAAAAGGTCTGTTTGGTCCCATGACAAGGGGATTTGTTAGCATTCTTGATGTCGACCTATTTGCAAGTGTTTCAGTCAATACAAGATACTTAAATGAAATACTGTACTACGATTCTAAATATAGTTTAG
Organism: Euryodendron excelsum; assembly: GCA_033060915.1. Lineage (NCBI taxonomy): Eukaryota > Viridiplantae > Streptophyta > Magnoliopsida > Ericales > Pentaphylacaceae > Euryodendron > Euryodendron excelsum. Next base: position 13,226,709 of record CM065399.1, read on the forward strand.
AAATCATTGTATTACTTATTATTTACTATTACTTTATTGATTGCAATGAAATCTTTCATAATTGGGTTTCGAATTAGTAACTTCTATCTTTTTTCCTTCCTTCCTTTCTTCTTCAAATTTGATGGTTGCAATATTTGTGAGTGTTTCTGTCATTCTGACCGTGTACGTTCATTATGAAGATTGCCTGATCTTGAGAAGCTATTGGATGGACTTATCAGCTCGGGGCCTTAGGTAGTTTCCCGATTGACGTGCCGAATAGCGGACATTCTAAGTTGGCAAGCTAGCAGGCGCCAGAAGTGAATTGCTCTACCATCTTGGGGACTTGGGTTCCGTCCCGGTCGACAGGTGTGAAGGGACTTATCATTCTGAATTTATGCTTCCTCAATAAATGTGCCATGCTAGATGGGCTTACCATATGAGGGATCAAATTTCTTAAAAGATGCGCCAGATTGAGTTTGACTAGCTTGGACTTGAATCGGAATTGAAATTGAGGTTGAAATACAAACTTATCGTCTTTAGGAAGACGTGTCAACTAGAAAGATGGTTCAGGCTTGAATGTGTTTGTATATGTTTAAAAGTGAGTCCAGTAGGGCCGAAAATTATCGAGTAGGCAAAAATAGGATATTTATAGGAACCAACATAGTTTATGGTGACCAAGGCAAGATTTATAATCCTCTAAAGAGTTGAAACTAAAAAGAAAATCAGAAATGGAGAATGAAGGAGGAAGCTTTAACCCAGAGGGCTACCTGGATCTTTATCTTGTCAACAACCTCTTCCCAGACCAAGCTCTGCCCATTGAAGGCTACATCATTTCTGGCCAGCCATATGTTCCATGGAATGGCTGCAAGTAAGGCTTCCTAAATTCTCTTTTCAAAGGGCTTACACTTGAAGCCAAGCCACCAATCAATAACATCTGCGAAAAGACTAGGATAAGCCTAGGCAATGCCCCACCAGTCAAGAATACTTACCCAAATTCTACAAATATAGCTGCAATGAAGTAGCAAATGCTCTGAGGATTCCTCTGCACTGCTACATAGAACACAAGAAGCCATAGAGCCTGATGGGAGAATTTTCCTATAGCGAAAAAGAGCACTTGTTTTGACCTTGCCAAACCAAGCAAGCCGTAAGAAGATTTGAGACTTTGGAGGAGCAATCAATTTCCAAAATTTCACCAAAGAAGTACAGGTAGAATAAGTCATTGGACAGCTTAAGGCTTTGTAAGATTGGCAAGAGCAAACCCCAAAGTTGTTAGGCAACCATCTCATAGAATCAGGCTTATTGGAGGATAAAATAACTGTGGAGATGAGGGATCTCAACTCAAAAAAAGATTGTTCATCCCAAGCAAAGAGGTGTCTTCTGAAGACTAAAGTCCAAGATACAACAACATTTGAATTTTGATTAGCCAAATCTGTCATTAAAGCATCTTTAGACACCACCATAGTATTTTGATGAAACCAGTCTCCCCCAAGGAGAGAGCTTGTCAGAACTAAATTTCCACCATCATTTAGCAAGCAAGGCCTCATTTTGGACCTTCAAGAAGTGATGCCTAAGCCACCTACACTCTTTGGTTTTCGCACTTAAGACCAACCCAAGCAATGGATACCTTTCTTTGATTAAGTTCCCCCCCCCCCCCCCCCCCCCCGCCGCCAAAAGAAATCTTCTTTGGATACTCTCTAGGACATTGCAAACGTTTTGGGGTAGCTTAAACATGGAGAGATAATAAATTGGGAGACTAGCAAGGATAGTTTTAATAAGAGTTAACCTGCCTCCAATGGACAACATCTTGGACTTCTAGGAGGATAACTTAGCCTTAAATTTGGCAATCAAGCCATCGCAAGTCTTAACAGGCCTTCAATTAGCACCTAGAGGGAGACTACGGTACTGAAAAGGAAGCTTGACCACAGGGCACCTAAAAATATCTTCCACCATTCTCCACCTGGAGCAATCAATCCCAACAGTGGAGACCAAGCTTTTGTGACAGTTGATCTTGAGGCCAGAGCAAAGCTTAAAGCACCTAAGAATACTTTTAATGCATCTGAGCTTATATTCATCACTATTGCTAAAAATGGTAGTAACATCAGCAAATTGGAGATGGGTTAAATTAACCTCTCCACCAGTAATTGAGCAACCCTTGATAAGCCCTAACTCCTTGGCTCTAAGAAATAGCAAGTTCAGACCCTCAACAGCAATGTTGAAAAGGAAATAGGAGAGAGGATTTGCTTGCCTAAGACCCCTGGACATCATAAACTCTTTAGAAGGAGAGCCATTTGTCACGCCCAGATTTTTCGCACTCGAGGAATACTCACACAAGCGGGAAAAATATTGTACTCTCTCGTTAGAACTCACCCTCCTAAAAGAATGAGTGCGACTAAGTTTGAATTGAAAAAATTGGATTGAATAAAGGGCTTTTGAAAAAGATTCGGAGTCGCCACCTAACTTGATTAAGGTGAGTTAGGTCACCTAAAAACTAAGAATAATCCGAAGACTACACTTAGGGTTTTTGAAAAACGATTTGAAAATATCTCCTCGAGAGAGGGTTTTTAGGAAAACAGGTTGTTTGGCAACCTTTGGAAAACATTTAGCCCTTTTTGAAAAATAACTCCTTTTTGGTCTTTGAAATCAGTGATCCTAAGTTCGGAGGTTGGTTACGTGTAGGGAAGACGCACTAAGTTATCACCCTACCCCGCCCTTTCGGTACCTACATGTCAATCTACCCTAGATTCACCTATGAGAGTCTTTAATTAACTATAGTTGATGGGTGAAAGGAATATAGTTCAACCCTATTCACTTTAGGAAAACAATGCTTAAAAAAGGAACTAACATGATGCATAGTATGCAAGTGTAAGGAAAGAGAATTGAAAAATAGATTTGAAAAGAGTTTAATTTGAAATTGATTTGATTTGATAATAGATTTAAAGAGATGGAATTGAAATTGGAAAGTTTGAAAATTTGGAAATAGAAATTTGAAATTGGAATTTTAGATTTGAAGAGATTTTAAAAACCGTACCTATGAGGGTGGAATTGAAAGTTTGAAAAATATTGTGACCGCACCAATGAAGGTTGCCTACGTATCCCTTTGGGAGAATCAGGTCAATCGTAGTTCGGACCAGAGTCCGATTGAAAATAGAAGAGTTGATTTGAAGAAGGAGATTAAATTGGAAATTGAATTTTGTTTGAGATTAGAAGAGGAGATTGGAGATTGAAATCGAAAAGATTGGACTTGCTTTGGAAAGATAGATTTTGGAAAGATTTGGTTTTAGGAAAGATGGAAGTTTAGGAAACCTAGACTTAGGAAAGGTAGGAGACCTAGGGAAGACTTGAGATTAAGAAAGATTGGATTTAGGAAAGGTTCGAATTAGGAAAGGTTCGATTTAGGAAAGCTTCGAATTTGGAAAGTTTCATTTTTGGAAAGTTCCGAGTTGTGAATTAGGAAAGTTTTCGTTTAGGAAAGTTTCAACTTAAGAAAGTTTTGAAATTAGAAAAGTTTTGAATTAAGAAAATTTCGAATTTAGAAATGTTTGAAAAAGGGAAGTTTTGATTTTGGAAAGTTTTGAAAACAAGGAAGTTTTGAAAATAAGAAAGTTTTGTTTTAGGAAAGGTTTGAAAAAGAAAAGTTTTCAATTTAAGAAATGTTTGAATTAAGAAAGTTTCGACTTAAGAAAGTCTTAAATTAAGAAAGCTTTGAGTTTAGAAAAGTCTTAGATTTGGAAAGATTTGAAGTTTAAGAAAGTTTAGAATTTAGAAAGTTTTTAGGTTTAGAAAGATTTAACTTAAGAAGGTTTCAAATTTAGAAAGTTTTGAATTTGAAAAGATTTGATATTTAGAAAGTTTAAGATTTAGAAAGTTTTAGAGTTTTAGAAAATCTTGAGATTAGGAAAGGTTTGAGTTTAGGAAAGATTTGAAAGCTTGGATGTGAAAAAGATTTTGGAAAGGGGTAGAATTAGGAAATGGTTGAATTAGGAAAGATTTGAAAGTTGAGTTTTAAAACTTAGGAAAGATTTTTATGTTCAAGTTTGGGAAACTTAAGATTTAGGAAAACGGAAGTTTAGGAAGGATTTGAATTAAGAAAGAGTTGGATTTTGAAATTTAAGGAAAGATTTAAAATTTAGGTTTAGGAAACTTATGGTTTAGGAAGGAATTGAATTAGGAAAGGTTTGGATTAAGAAGAGATTGGATTTGGTTTCTAAAAGAGAAAGGTTGGATTTTGTTTCCAAAAACGGAGGACGAGATCTAGTTTCCTAAACGGGGATATTGGATTTGGGAAGGATTTGGAAAGGGAGATTCTAGAAACCCTAGATTTGAAAACCCATAGTTTTGACGTAGAAAATAGGTTTTGGAAACATGTATATTTTTTATGTGAAAACATGAGGTTTTGGAAACCTAGGTTTGGGGCAAAGTTTGAAAACCATGTTTTTGGGAAGAAAATTTAGGGTTTCCTAATTATGGGTTCTAGGGCTTGACTTGGGCTCTAAGGAAAGAGATTTTTGAAAAATACGCTTTTGGAAACAAGTTTTTGGAAGGAAGTCCTAGGGAGAAGTTTTTGGAAAGTGAATTTGGAAAGAGAGTTTGTGGAAAAAGATTTTAAAGAGGAGTTTTGGAAGGTGTGTTTTTAGAAACGTAGATTTTGGAAGGAAAATCCTAGAGGGGAATTTCTAAAAGGAAAATTTTGGAAAGAGAGTTTTTGGAAAGATTTTTGGAGAGAGTTTTTAGAAAGTGAATTTTGGAAAGGAGTTGAAAAAGAGAGATTTTGAAAAATAGATTTTGGAAAGAGTTTTTAGAAAACACTTTTGGAGAGGAGAGTTTTAGGAAAGTATGTTGAAAAAGAGATTTTTAGGAAGAGGTTTTTAAAAAGAGTTTTTAGAAGGTGTAAAAACATCTCACTTTCCTAAAGCAATTCTAACGATAAGAAGGCTAGAACCACTTTAGGAAAGCGGTTTTGAAAACAACAAGATTTGAAAATATAGACCAAAAGGTCAGTTTTAATGTAATACTTTCCTAAAGCAACCCTAGCCATGGAAAGGCTAGAATCACCCTAGGATTGTGATTTTGAAAACATGTTTTTGAAAAAGAGCTTTTGATGCAATTTTGAAAACAAGTTTGAAAACGATTTTTGAAAACAACTTTTTGAAAACGAATTTTGGAAGATGCAAGACTATGATATGCACAATGCAATTTGGGGTCGTGAACATACAAGGTTAAGGCTTCACCACATAATCAAGGGGGTCGGACCCACGTGGTCTTTGGTTAGACTAGAAGAAAGCCCCCGACACGGTGACTCTCCAATAGCCCAATTCTACACATGAACCGGGAGTCCCCTTATTTCAAGCATCCAAAGAAAGGGGGGGAAAGAGATGGGGGATTAAAATAGAGAAAACCCAAGTGGGTTGGAGAGAGAAGAGAGAGGGGGGAAGTGCATAAAATTAAAGAGGGAGCCTACCTTGTTTCTTGTTTATTTTGCGCGCTGTGCAGTCTTCGGTCTTCGGTCTTCGGTCTTTGTCTTGATCTTCACCTTCAGTCTTTAGGAGTTGTTTTCAAGCTTTGGATGGCAGCTCTTCAAGTCTTCAAGGGATGGTTGAAGGCTAGTGTATGAGTGTATGGGGGTGTGTATGAGTGTATAGGAGGCTAGGGTTTGTGTATAGTGGCTAGGGTTTGGGAAAACCTAGGGAGGCTAGAGTTTTGGAGGTGCTCGAGCTCTGTGTATCGAAATATAGGATTTTTAGGTTAAGTTTGCAGACCCTTTTCACGTTGAATGAGGCTCTGTATTTATAGAGGGAAGACAAGCCTGGCGCCTGTTGTAGTGGCGCCAGGGCAAAATTTACACTGGTGCCACTAGTAGTGGCGCCAGGCCATTTTTTGGCTTGGCGCCACTACTAGTGGCGCCAGCCATTTAGGAAACAATTAAGGTCGGCAAGCAACGTATCTTTGACTAGATTTGGGCGCCTGTATTAGTGACTACCATGTAAACTTTAGCCTGGCTTCACTAGGAGTGACTCCGGAAAGTCCGGGAATGATTTGGAGGAGCCGGGAATGACCCGGAAGGCTGGAAAGGAGCAGGAACACTTAAAATAGTGTCCTGGAGGTATTTGACTTGAAAAATGAAGATAAGATGTGTCGGAAAGGTCGACCGAGCCTTTAGGGGCAAAACGGTCAACCAGACCGAAAAACTGTCGGGACAGACTCAGACTGTCCCAGAAGAAGACTTGGGATCTGGAAACATTATTTAGAATGTTCCCAGAGGTTGCCAATTTGATTCCCGGAGCCGGCGTGGTCGGAGAAGAAGACCGGCCCACCAGGGGCAAAACGGTCATTTTGTACCAGGTTTGCCGGAACTGACTCGGAATGGTACGGAAAGGTAAAGGAAGGTTGAGAATACTATAAAAAGTATTTTTGGGACATTACCGGTTTGATACTCAAAGCCGGTATGGTCGAAGAAGGGGACCGGCCCACCAGGGGCAAAACGGTCATTTTGTACCAGGTTTGCCGGAACTGACCCGAAATGATTCGGAAAGGTAAAGGAAGGTTGAGAATACTATAAAAAGTATTCTAGGGACATTACCGGTTTGATACCCAGAGCCGGTGTGGTTCCCGGGGCGTTCGGCTGCCTAGGGGCAAAATGGTCATCTTGACCGGAAAGTCTCGGAAAAGGTCCTAAGGGTAGCTTGGTCCTTTTCCACCGAAGTGGGCTAACAACCACTGGTGTTGACCTAGGTTGAGTGTTTCCGCCACTCTAATGGTGTGAGTATTTCCGCTATTCGGACGGGTTTGAGTATTTCCGCTACTCGGACGGGGTTGATGATTTAGGAGTATTTCCGCTACTCGGACGGAGTTGAGTATTTCCGCTACTCGGACGGGGTTGATGATTTAGGAGTATTTCCGCTACTCGGACGAGGTTGAGTATTTCAGCTACTCGGACGGGGTTGATGATTTGTGAGTATTTCCGCTACTCTAACGGTTTTGTAAGTAGTTTTGCTACTCAGACCGTCTCAAGGAATAAACTGTCTTGAGAGTGGGACTGGAAGGGGTCTTACCGTCTCCGAAGAGACGTGCCTAGGTTTTGAGTGTTTCTGCCACCCTAACGGTTTCGTGAGTATTTTCGCTACTCTAACAGTTCTGTGAGTACTTCCGCTACTCTAACGGTTCTGTGAGTATTTTCGCTACTCTAACGGTTTTGTGAGTATTTCCGCTACTCTAACGGTTTTGTGAGTATTTCCGCTACTCTAACAGTTTTGTGAGTAGTTTCGTTACTCGGACTGTCTCGAGGAATGAACTGTCTCGAGAGAGGGATTGGAATTGGAATAAGAAAGAACAATGCCCCTAAGGGCATTTTGGTCATTTTGTCTCTATTTGGGCCTGATAGGCCCGCGAAGCGATGGAAAGACGAAATTTGAAACTAGAGAATTGGATTCGATTGGAATATGCCCACAATAACTTGAAAACAAGTCTGGACGGAGTGTAGACTGCCGAGCGGTCAAAAATAGGGTGTTTACACCATTGACTAGGACAAAGATTGAGCCTGATGAAATGCATTCTTTCATCCATTGACACCACTTGTTCTTGAACCCTAACAAACTCATTAAGAATTTGCCTAGCCTTGATGAAGGCTATTTGAGAGCCACTAATCACATCATGAAGAACCTTCTTGAGCCTATTTGCCAGCAATTTAGCCAGGATCTTGTACACAGAAGAGATGAGACTGATGGGCCTATAATGATCAAGACTGTCAGGGAATTACACCTTTGGTATTAGAGTAATAACAGAGGAATTGATTCCTCTAACCTGCATAGCATGAGAATGAAAATCAGTGATAAAAGTAAGAATGTTGTCTTTCAAGGTTAGCCAGAACTACTTAAAGAATTTGATATTGAAGCCATCAGTCCCAGGGGCTTTATTCCTATCATAGCTCTTAATGGCCTCTCGCACTTCCTCTTCAGTGAAAAGGACCTCAAGAGACTCAACACTAGATGGTGATAAAGATAAAGAAGGAGAGCTTGAGAGAGAGGGTCTGGCATGGTCCTGTTCAAAGAACCTCATCTAAAAGTGGTGCAACATTTCTAGCTTTATGTCTTGAGGCTTACTAAGGAGCTGGCCTTCCTTAGTTAGCTGACTGATGTGATTCCTTTTATATCTTCTTTGAATAGATGAGTGAAAGAAGTTGGAGTTTCTGTCCCTTTTTTTGAGCCATTGAATTTTGGAATTTTGACTTCATATAGATTCTTATTGCCTATGAGCTTTCCACAAGTGTGCCCTAAATTTTCTTCTGTAAATGCCTTCCTCAAAAGAGAAACCCTGAGCTTCAGCTTTCAAATCAAGGGAGAGCAGGTCCCTTTCAATGGCAACAATATTATGCATGACATTCCCAAACACATTGAGGTTCCATATCTTTATGTTCTTTTTAAGAAGCTAAAGTTTCTTCAGAACTACAAAACCTCCCTACACATTGAAAGAAACAAAGGTCCAATTGTCCTTAACTAGATTGGAAAAGGATTTAAGAGATAGCCAAGCATTAAGAAATCTAAAAAGTTTTAGACCCCAGTCCAAAGCTTCATCACAGAGGAAGATAGTACAGTGATTAGAGAGCTTTCTATCTAGACCCCATGAGGTGCAATTAAAAAAAGACAACCATTGGTCATTTACCAAAAATCTATCCAATCCAGAAAGAGATTCCTTTGCTTGGCCATTTGACCAATTGAATTTTCTCCCCATCAAAGGAAGGTCATAGAGTTGTAAGCACCCCATTTATCCCGGTCGGTAATCTCCGGTCCATCCGGACTCACGTTTAAGCCAATGCAAACATATTCAAGTTCAAATCAAAATTTCAAACTCAATTCAATCAATCAATCGTTTCGTGGACCTGCTGGAGTTAATAGAGGCAAAATGACCAAAATGCCCTTGCTGTATTGCTCGGTCCAATTCCCGTGGGCACATTTTCCTAGAGACAATAAGTCCCCGTTTTAATCTCAAAAATTCAATTTCAAGTCCAATTCCAATTCCAATCAAATTTGGCATGTCTTTTGAGAAAGTTGATCCCTTAGGTGATAAGTCCATCTAGTTTGGCATGTTTTTCAAAAAAAATCTTAGGAACGGTAAGTCCCTTCAAACCTATCGAGCGGGACAAGACCCCAAGTCTCCGAGATGGTAAAACGGTCCACCTTTGGCGCCTGCTAGCCCGCTAATGAAGAATGTCTGTTATTCGGCATGCCTTTCGAGAAAGTTGATTCCTTATACGATAAGTCCACTTAGCAACTTCCCAAGATCAGGCAGTCTCCGGAATGAACGCGACCCATCAGAGTGGCAAAAACACTCGTAAACAGGTCGACATTGGGAATTGCCAAAAAATCCCCTATATCATAGGACCGAACTCGCCTCTTGGCCGTGACACGTTTACCAAAAGACGAGATATCTTTGGAAACCAACTTATCACAGACTGTCAAACTGATGGAAACACTCAAAACCCAGGTCAACACCAGTGCTTGCTAGCCCACTCTAGTGAAAAATGACCAAACTACCCCTATGGCCATTTCTGGCACGTTTCTTGAGAAAGTACATAAGTTCTTAGAACGATAAGTCCAACCTTCCAAGATCGTCCCAAAGACGATCCGGTATGTTTAAGTGCCTTCCAGTCGGTTTCGGATCAATTCCGAGGCCATTCGGTAAAAATGACCATTTTGCCCTTAGGCATTCGAGTGCCTCCAGGAACCACACCGGTTCTGAGTATCAAACCGGTAACTTTTCAAGAATGCTTCTTATAGTATTCTCAACCTTCCATTATCTTTCTGAATCATTCCGAGTCAATTCCGGCGAACCCGGTGCAAAAATGACCTTTTTGCCCTTGGTAGGCCGGTCGCCTTTTCCAACCACACTGGCTCTGGGTATCAAACCAGCACTCCCTTGGAGCACTCTAGATAGTGTTTCCAACCTTCAAGTCTGCTCATGGATTATTCCGAGTCCATTCTGGTAGTTTTCCTATCTAGTTGACCGTTTTGCCCCTAATAGCTCGGTCGATAATTTCGACTTTATTTTTCAAGTTCGTTACCCCCAATACACTATTTTAGGGGTTTTTACCAATTTCTAGCCTTCCAAACCATTCTTGGCCTTCCAAAACATTATTGGACCTTCGGGAGTTACTCCTAGTGGAGCTTGGGTAAAATTTGTATGGTAGTCACTAGGACAGGCGTCTAAATCTTCTGTCTAGCATATCAAGGGTCGAAGATATGTTTCTTACCACCCTAAAATATTTCCTAAGTGGCTGGTGCCACTATTGTCAAAAAATAGCCTAGCACCACTACAATGGGATTTTAAGCCTAGCGCTACTACAACAGGCGCTAGGTCAATTTTTTGTCTATAAATATAGAGTCTCTTCCCTACTTGAAAAAGGTCAGCAATCTAACTCCAGAAACTCTCTCTCTCTCTAGATATACAGCCCTTAAACTCTCTTTAAACCCTAGTTTCTTAGACTTCTTCAAACCCTAGCCCCCATACACTTTAATCCTATCATACATACACTCAATACATGCCTATACAAGCCTCCAAGCCGACCATTGAAGACTTAAGGTACTACAAACTCAAAGTTCTCGAAGATCAAAGCAAAGTAAAGCAAATAAAGCTAACAAATGAAGGAAGACACAAGGTTGGTTTTCTATTTATGTTTATACGATTTCCTCCCTTCTCTCTTCTCTGTCCTAACCCACTTAGGTTTTCTTCTATTTTAATCCCCTATCTTCTTTCCCCCCCCCACCCCCCCCCCTTCCTTTCTTTCATGCTTGAAACAAGGGAATCTCCGATTCATGTGTAGGAAGAATGGTTGAAAGTCACCATATTAGGAGCTTTATTCTAATTTGACCTTAGAGCACGTGGATTCGGCTCCCTTGATTATGAGGTGAAGCCTAAACCTTGTATGTTTACGACACCACTTGCATTGTGTATATCATATTCATGCATCTCTCCAAAACTTGTTTGCAAACATGTTTTCAAAACTTGCATCAAAATCTTTTACAAAACTTGCATTAAAAATATTCTCTTTCAAACTTGTTTTCAAATCACAATTCTTAAGATGATTCTAACCACTCCATGGTTAGGATTGTTTTAGGAAAGTATTACATAATTTTTAGGTGTAAACCCTAAAGTGTTTTTTTGTCAAAATCACAATCTCAAAGTGATTCTAGCCATCATATGGTTATGGTTGCTTTAGAAAAGTGTTATATTTAATGAGACCAATATGGTCCATAATTTTAAACCCTTGTTATTTTCAAAATCATAATCCTAGAATGATTCTAATCTTATTATGGTTAGAATCGTTTTAAGAAAGTGAGATATTTTTAGAGACTTGTAAAAGTTCATATTCCATTCTCTTTCCAAACCACTTTTTAAAAAATCTCCTTTTCAAAACCTCTTTTTAAATCCTCTCCAAAATCTCTTTACAATTCCACTTTCTAAAACTCCTCTTCAAATCTATTTCCTAAAAACTCTTTCAAAAATCTCCTTCCTAGAAACTCCCTTTAAAATATTTACTTTCCACAAACTCTTTTTCTTGAAGTCCAAGTCAAGCCCTAGAGCCGATGATTAGGAAACCCTAATTTCTACTCTCCTTTTCCACATCTAATCATAGCTTTCCAAAATTCTATTTTCTACATCAAACTCTTAGGTTTCCTAAACCTCTTTTTCATGTCAAATCATATTTTCTAAATCCAAGTTCTCCAAATCTCATCCTTTCCAATTCTATGTCAAATCTAATCTTCCAACTTAGGAAACCAAATCCAATCCTCCATTTTTTAAAACAAAATTAAATCATTTCTTTTTAGGAATAGAAATCAAATCTGTCTTAGTTCAATCCTTTCCTAATTCTAAACTCTCTTAATGTCAAACCTTTCTAAATTTCAACTTTCTAAATTTCAAACTTTCCAATCTTCCTAGATTTAAACCTTTCCTAATTTCTCAACTTTATAAATCCTTCTTAAATCAAGCTTTCCAAATTCCAAATCTTTTGTAAATTGAAATCTTTCCAAATTCCCAACTTTCCTAAGTTGAAACTTTCCAAATTCAAAACTTTCCTAAGTTCAAACTTTTCAAATCCTAACGCTTTCCAAAGTCCAATCTTTCCTAAACCCTAACTTCTATAAATCTATTCCAAGTCAAGTTTTTCAAATCAGATCAAATTTTTTTCAAAAATCTTTCTTAAAATCTAACTCTCCTAATTCGAATATTTCCTAATTCGAACATTTCTTAATTCGAACTTTTCTAATTCAACTACGTGCTCCAACCTTAGGTTACCTAAACCGTAGGAGGCCTAAACCTTAGTTCAACCCTAACCCTTAGAGTTAGGAAGTTTCCAACTATTTTCTAAACCAAGATGGTTTTCTAATTTCAAACTTCAAAATATTTTCAAATCTTTATATTTCCAAATCTAGTCCAAGTTCTCTTTCAAGGGTCAAATCCTTTTTTAAGTTCAATTCTAGGTCTAAGTTCAATCTCAATTTTAATCTTCCATTCTAAGTTTCAAATCAAACTCTTTTTCCAATAAAAAATCTTTTATTTATAACAGGACTCTTGTCCAAACTATGACTGACCTGATTCCCAAAAAAGGATATGTAGACAACTTTCATGGGTGCGGTCATAACCTTTTTGAAACTTCCAATTTCATTACTTTTCTTAAGTTTCCAATTCTATAAATATTTTCAAATTTCCAATTTCATGATCTATTTCAAGTTTCTAGTTTCAAAGTCTATTTTCGAATCTTCAATCTATCTTTTCTAAAACCTTATTTTCAATTTCAAATCAAATCTATCTTTCAAATCCATTTTAATTTCAAATCAAGTCTTATCAAATCTATTTTCGAAATCAAGTCTTATTCTTGCACTTGCATATCATGCATCATATTAACGTTTTTCTAAAAATTCTTTTCTAAAGTGGATAGTTTTGGATATTTATTAATCAAAGACTCTAATGAGTGAATCTAGGGTGAATAGACATGTAGGTACCGCAAGGGCGGAGTAGGGTGATGGCTTAGTGCGTCTTCCCTACACATAACCAACCTCCGAACCTAGAATCACTGTTTTCAAAGACCAAATGGAATTATTTTCAAAAAGGGCTTAAATATTTTCAAAGGTTGCCAAACAACATATTTTCTTAAAAACCCTCTCTTAAAGAAGTTTTCAAAACCTTTTCAAAAGCCCTAAGTGTAATATTCGGATTGTGCTTAGTTTTAGGTGACCTAACTCACCTTAATCAAGTTAGGTGGCAACTCTAAACTGTTTTTTAAAAAGCCATTATTCAAAATCAATTTCTAATCCAAACCTAGTCGCACTCATCTTTCTAGGAGGATGAGTTCTAATGAGGGAGCACTATGTTTTTCTCACTTATCTTTTCCGAGTGCAAAAAATCAGGGCGCGACAACAGCCTAGAGTCCTTTACAAAGGCCTTGAAGACTCTCAAACCAGGGGAAGGCCTAAGGCAGTCTTTCATTTCCCCACCTGCAAAACCTCATTAAAATCACCCCCAATGCAACAAGGACATGCCCAAGAGTTAATGATCATGGAAATCTGATCCCGTAGAGGAGCCGTCTCTGCCTCAGAATTAGGGCCATAGAAATTAATAAAACAACATTCATGGATACCAAGAACTTTTCCTTTGAGAAAGATGAAGTTTCTACCTTGGGCTATTTGATTAACAGAGAAAAAAATCCTTTTTCTACACACACAGAAGGCCCCCAGAAGCCCCATCAGAATCAAAAGCTACCCATTGCATCTTTATAGATCCCCATACTAATCTCACTTTTCTTTGATCATAAGATGGCCATTTAGTCTCCTACAGTATTAATATCTCCACCTTTCTGCCATGGACTAAATGGTTGATTATTCTTCTTTTTTCAATCCTACCAAAGCCTCTAATGTTCCATAATAATAGCTTCATAAGAAAGTTAATACTCTAAGGAAAGAAGCAGATACATACTACCAATTTGACATTAGGCTTTCCCTCTCTTCTTCCTATTGGAGGCAGTTTCAATGTCCTTCTAATGTACGTCCACTAGAGCTTTGTGTAAGTCCCCTTTATTGCCCTGGAATTGAATTCCCAAAGCCTTGCCAAATTGGATAGTGTTGTTTGCCTCTTAGTTTAGCTAAGATTCAATTTGGTTAACTAAGATACAATTCCTATGTTTAATGATTTGAGAAAGGAGGGAGGCAATTGAGGATGGAAGGAGCTTTTTGGATTTAGATAGGCTAAGAGCAGTAAGGAGCTTGCATCCATTACCTCTGTAACCAAGCTGAGACATAGTCCTCCATTTATGCTTTCTTCTCACAATAGACCAAGATAAGGTAGGGTTTGGAATAGCTAAAACTTTACCCCAAGTCTAATAGCCAAGGCATGGGGAGATGATGCAAGGCCACAAGTAATCTAAGAAAGGCCGAAGAGGAAGATCTAATATTGTGAGGATCAGAGGGGGCTAGACTAGAAGTAGAGTAGATAGGGGATAAGGGAATATCAAGTTTAGGGACCTCAGGTGGAGAGCCTCCACTGTGATGGTCATCAAGCTCCGACTCTTGAACCCTGCTAAGAAGCCTCAAGAATCTGAAGAAGGAGAAAAGGATGCAAGTTGGATTGAGGTCTGCACTGAGGCATGCACTAGGTTCTTTGAGTTTTCCGCTTCTACTAACAAAGGAAATTTTTGAAGATCAGCTTCAACTATAGTGATTAAATAAGATGATTGTCCCACCTGAAGAGTGCAACTCCTCGATATAGGAGCCGATTGATTGGTATTGACTAAAACCCTGCCGAATTCTAGATCTCTTTTATCCGAAGTGTTGCGATTCACTGAGACTACAAACCCCCAAGATTCGCAAATCTTTATAAGTTTGCATTGTTCCAAGCATGGAGAGGGACCCCTAACACATTAAACCATACCTTTCTATATTTGTTAAATTCTCTGTGACTCCATTCATAAACGACTTCGAAAAAGGTCTTTCATCTCAAAGTGATGACGAAGAAAGTCCTTAATCACAGAGATACGATGAGCATAATCTCTTGTAAGAATCATATCATCCACATAGAGAAGAAGAAGAGCAATGCCATGGGCAGATTGACGAATGAAAAGAGCAAAGTCATAGGCATTAGCAGAAAAGTCAAGATCACTGATGGTAGAACTAAACTTGGCATACCAGACACGTGGCGCTTGCTTACGACCATAGAGAGTACGGCGAAGCCTGCATACCTGATGTGAAGTGGGTGAGAGAGCAAGAGGAGGCTGCATATAGACTTCATCAATGAGATCACCATTGAGAAAGTATTCTTAACATCCATCTAATACAAGGGCCAACTGCGAACAACAACAACAATAAGAAGACTCTTGACAGAGGTAAGTCTGGCGACAGGAGCGAAGGTCTCCTCATTGTCAATACCATACTCCTGAATAAAGCCCTTAGGAACCAGACATGCTTTGTATCGCTCTACAGTACCATCAGATCGAGTCTTGATCTTATAAACCTAGCGACACCCAATAACAGATTTGCTAGGAGAAAGATCAACAAGGTCCCCAAGTGTGAGTCTTATCAAGCCCCTGTAATTCATCAATTATAGCTTGCTACCAAAGAGCGTTAGTACTTGCCTCATGATAGGAACAAGGCTCATACTGGGCTAAAATAGTGAAAAAACAGTGATAATCTTGAAGATAAGAAGGAGCTTCCCTTACTTGAGTGGAATGATGGACAGGGGGATCACAAGATAGAGGGACAGAAAGTGTAACTAAAGGAGCAAGATCAGTAGACGGGGACTCCACGGGATACATAGTAGCTGGTGGTGCAACATGGGGAACATCATTAGAAAAGATAATAGGAACATCAGTAGCCGCAGGAACAAGAGGTGGAACCACAGCAAGAACATCTACATCCTCAGTGTAAGCACCCCATTTTTGCCCGCTTGGCAATCTCCAGCCCGAGCGGATTCAGTTTCCAACATCACAACACATGCAAGCTCAAGACGAGCGTTTCAATCTCCAATCCAGTCAACTGGTCGCTTCTCGGGTCCAAAAGGATCCGCTGGAGCCTTAAGCACCATTATTCTAAGCAGTTTTTCGGACCGGGTGGTCCCGGAAACCAACGCCATCCAGGTAGCTTCCCGATATTGGGCGATCTCAGGGACCAACACCTCATCAAATTCCAGACGGTTCACTTCTGGCGCTTGCTAGCCTGCCAATGTAGAATGTTCTTCATTCGGTAGTTCTCCGGGACCAGGCGTTCTCGGAGACCAACACCACCCTTCTAAGTAGCTTTCTAGGACCAGGCGTTCTTAGGAACCAACACCACCCCTACAGGTAGCTCTCTAAGAACGGGCGTTCTGGGAGACCAACACCGCACAAGTACTTTTCCAAGACCGGGCGGTCTCGAAAACCAACACCTAGGTCAACACCAGCGCCTGCTCGCCCAACTCGGTGAAAAATAACCAAATCTACCCCTTGGGCCTCCAGGCACGTTTTGGGAAAGTTCAAAATCCCTCAAAACGATAAGTCCATCTTTCCATAATGTTGTCAAACCATCGGGCGTCCCCCGCACGCCATTTGGTCCAATTCGGTCCTATTTCGGCTCACTCTGGTCAAAATGACCATTTTGCCCCTGAACGACTCAGCACGGCACGAACCCCGCTGAAGGACGACAAACTCTCTCAAAACCATCCCTGAACATCCCTACACGCCTAGCACAATATACCAGACCATTCCTGACCATTTTCAGCCAACTCTGATCAAAATGACCGTTTTGCCCCTGCGAGCCAAAAACGCCTCGAAATAGCATCGGCCTTGGGGTTTCGAACAAAGGATTTCACCGCCCGCCTTTGTTTAACCCAAGGAACACCCTACGACACTAAACTCACACGACGCAATAAAAGTTCCCTGAAGCGTCTCACAAACGCTCCGCTTAAATTGTCTTTTCCCCTGATTCTCTAGTTATAATGCACCATCAACTGACTTGAGAAATGCATAAATCAGGGAATTCTCGAACACTCGTCCATAGATCTCTCCATCGATACGGTTCAATCGAAGAGATCGCTCCCCAAAGCCCTCCATCGTACGGTGTACAAACCATGACTTTCAGCAACCCTTGGAGCATCTCGCAGACGCTCCGCCAAAGTTGACTTTTTTTTCGATTCCCTAATCAAAATGCACCATCAAACGACTTGAGAAATGCGTAAATTTGGAATTCTAGAAAGTATTTCCAGAGTACTTTCCATCGGAACGGTCCGATCGAATAGATCGCTTCTCGAAGGCCTCGATCACATCAAATGAAAATAGTTACTTTTGAACACACACGGAGCGTATCACAAACGCTCCACAAAAGTGTCCTTTTTGGCATGCTTCCCAAGACGATATCCCACGCTTTTAAACATAATTTAAACTCTTTGAAAACATGAAAGTTCACCAGATGCACTAGGAGAACATCCCGAGTGTGACCGATTCCCCTGGAACCTTCCCGATTGGCCCAATTATCGAGGCAAAGTTTGGGCGATTCTTCCCGGTGATGGAGTGTATGCTACATGCGCTCAAATTTTGTTCAGATCGATCGACTTTCGATCAACGGTCGAGATTTTGGTAATGGAACAGTTCCTGCGCATGTAGCACATGCGCATGGTCTGTTCTAGATTGCCTATAAATAGAGGCCTCCCCCCTTGCATATTCCAGGTCTGAAATTGATACGAAACTCTGCTGAAATCACTCCAGAAACTCGAATCTCTACATATATTCCTTCCCTCCAACACTTAGGTTAGATTCTACCTCTCCTAAGCCTATACACTCAATACACAAAGCCTCATACACACTTATACACTCCACTCAAGCCTCTTAAGCCTTCTTGAAGTCACTCAAGCTCCAATCAAGACACCCATTGAAGATTACAAGAGTGTTGAAGGCAAAAGGTGGTATCCATTTTATATTTGTGCTCTCCCCCACTCTTCTCTTCTCCCTCCTAGCCTACTTAGGCTATTCTCTATTTTAATCCCCATCTTCAACCCCCCTTTCTTGCATGCTTGAGCCAAGAGGGCTCCTAGATCATGCCTAGAGGAAAGCAAGTGAGAGCCACCGTGTAAGGGGACCTCTCACTAGCCTACTTTAAGATGGTATGGCCTAAGAGCCCCTTGTTTGTATGGTGATGCCTAGAAGCCTTGTATGTGAATCATGACCCCTTACATATTATTAGTTTGATCATGTCTTGTATGCTTGGCTTCATTTTATGTTTATTGCCATATTCCACAATGCTTGCATTGCTCTTAATTTTATAACATTTCCAAGTTCTACATGTCCTTCAAAAAATTGTTC